>BSBM01000012.1:20602500-21202500 GCA_027924585.1 Larix kaempferi
ATATACTAATTCTATGCCCAATACTATGGGTCAAAACCATGGGACATATAATACTATGGGACGACTTACAAAGCATATGCGTGCAATACTATGGGCTAATATAAACTATGAATCAACAAATACTACGGGACGACTTACAAGGCATATGCGTCCAACAACAATATACTAACATAGTAAAGAGAAGGGTTGACATGGGTTCCTCACATCCCCTCTCCCTTAGAAAAAGCTTTGTCCTCAAATCTTTGGTTGGAGAAATTGTTGCAAAATCAGAAGGAGTGGTTCCCCGGTAGCATCCTTGGGTTGCATTGTGGGCCACTGACGCCTTTGGAGTGTCAGGGAGGATTGCTTGGAAGGTTGTAGATGAATAAGAACCCTATCAGCTGTGTGCAAAATGCACTCAGAACGGTGCTGATCGGCTTGTTGTTTCAGGCGAATTCTGGCCATGTGACGATTGTCCTGCAGAATGAGAAGAATCTGATCGCGGTTGCGAAGAACTGAGTCAATTTCTTGAACTGGGGAGCTGCTAAGGGTGTATGGAAGAAGAACTGGTGGTGTCTGTCCATAGACTGCTTCATATGGTGTCCTTTGAGATGTGGTATTGTACCACCAGAGCGCTGCTAGGAAATCCATAGAAATAGTTGGCCAAAGCTGTTTAGCGATGGGAAAGGGTTTGAGAAATCCCGAAAGGAGTGTCGTTTCACCCTTGTTGACTTGGAAAGTATCACATTCAACCACCATCTGTTGAATTGTCATTTTTAGTCCCTGCCAAAAGAAGTTACATTGTTCTCGGTCATACATTTTGAAGAACCCAGAGTGCCCTGCTGATGAAGAAGCATGGAGTTCATAGAAGAGATAGCCCTGTTGAACATATTGCAACCAATTTGGAACAAGCAGAGAAAGAGCTGTAAGAGAAACTGGGTCATCAATTGTAAGAGAAGGAGCATTTTCCACTATATTGTCCTTACCCTTCTTGTAAGTGAATGCATAGGGATAACCCATGAGTTGGATAACCCATTTCAGGTGTGTTGGGTAGGAGACCCATTGTTCCAGAAAATTTTCCAGACTCACTTGATCAGTCTTGATGCAGAAATAATTCCCTAATAGGTATGGCTGCCACTTCTGTACTGCATGCAAAATAGCCATCAGTTCCTGTTGAGAGGTAGATGCGACTAAATTCTTACCGGAAAGGTCTCTTGAAGGCGGCAAGCTCATTGGTTCAGCAAAGACACCTGCATATCTATCCAAGGAAGTAGTGGAGACAATTGATGGTTGCATATGAATGGAATGGAGTTGAGCGATGACACCATGTGAATTCTTCTTAAGGATTTTTTCCAGATGATGTGAACTGATGATGCGGAGAGACCCTAGTTGTAAGCCCATTAATTTGTGTTGTGCCCCATTGACTGAAAACTACATCCAAAGTTCCGCAAAATCCCATAAGATGGGGCCAAGTGTGCGTAACCATTGAACACCCAAAACCACATCACATCCGCCTAAGGACAAGGAAAACATATTAGAGCGCAGGTTATAATCTTCCATAGAGATACGCACATTGTGACACCTCCCCTTGCAAGGTAAGGTGCCCCCATTGGCAACCATGACTTCAAAGTTGGAGCAAGGATGGACAAAACAATCCACCTATTTGGCAATCCGAGGGTCAATGAAGTTATGAGTGCTACCAGAATCAATGAGTATGGTAAGAGGGAGCTTCTTGAAGTATCCCATAACTCCCATTGTTTGTGGAGTGGTGACGTCGATTACAGAATGGAGAGAGATCTTGGGTGGGTCGTCCTGAGATGGGGTGTCAACAGGAAGGTGTTGAACATCGACCTGATCATTTACTGGATCTAGAGCTTCTTCATCAAGTTCTGAGGCAGGCGGAGAATCCACATCCAAGAGATAGAGCTTTTGTTGAACATATCTATGTCCCTGAGTGAATTTCTCATCACAATTATAAGAAAGCCCTTTTTCTCGGCGTGCTTGCATCTCTGTTTTAGACAAATGCTTGATAGGAGTTGGTTGAGGAGCAGGCGTGATGGGAGGTCGTTGGGAACCCATATTTCTAAAGGGAACAAAGGTGGGTTTGGAGCATTGTTGAGATGTTATCTTTTCCTCTGCCAACTTAGCCAACCCTAGGACTTCCATCATTGTGTTGGGAAAGAACATTTTGACATCTGAGCGGATTTCATCCTTGAGACCACTGATAAAACAACTCCTGTAGAATTCATCAGACAATCCTTCTGTGTGATTGGCCAGTTTCTCAAATTCTGTCTGATACTCTCTCACTATGCCAATTTGGTGAAGTTTAGTGAGTGCTCCTGTGAAGTCATCAAAAGCACTAGGACCAAATCGTGGTAAAAGGAGTTGGCAAAAATCTGTCCAGTTTGGTTCAGGATGAGATTTGATGTACCAACGGTACCATTGAAGGGATTCTTGTTCCAAATGAAAGGATGCAAGTGGAATTTTCTGGACATCAAAAGTATTATGCAGACTGAAATATTGTTCTGCTCGGTATATCCATCCAGTCGGATCAGTACCATTGAAGCGAGGAAAATCAAGCTTTGGCCCACGAAATTTGCTGGAAGAAGAGAACTCGGTGGCTCCAAAAGATTTTGGCTGTCGGTTATTGTTCATGGCTGAATGTTGAAGATGGAGGCTGAGAATTTTTTCATCCAGATCTTGGAGTTTGGTTTGGATGGCTGCAAGTACTTCCTCCATGGTGTTTGGTCCTGCGCGAGTGACAACCATAACCAGGATTTTTTTTTTTTTTGGTTGGCTGGGTAGAAAAACAAAAACAAAAACTGCTTCAGTAAAGGAAAATATGGATTTGGGAAAAAATTTGAAGGGTAATTGGGGTTTGACTAGGTTGTGGACACTATCGAATAGACAAGGAAGCAAAAATGAGGATTTTAGAAGTGGGGTGAAAGAATGGGAAAATTTGGCAGAGGGGGACAAAGAAGCAGAATTCAGAAAGGAACTCTGTGGTAACATTTTAAGGTGATTGGGTGAAATCTGAGGAAGCTATGGAAAACCCTAAAAATAGACAAATGTGGGATTTTAGGCTTTGGGAAGGGGAATTGGGGATAGGGTCCTCAGGAATGAAATATGCAGAATGGGATGACAGGGGTTCCCCAAAAAATTCAAGGGAAATAGAGTGAAAACAAGGGAGATATGGAGAAAAATGAAATATGCAGAATGGGATGACAGCGGTTCCCCGAAAATTTCAAGGGAAACAGAGTGAAAACAAGGGATATATGGAGATTTTTTTTTTTTTTTTCCAGACTGGAGCGGCGACGGCTCAAAAGGGATTGAAAACCGCTAGATCTGGAACGGCTTTCAGAATGGATCTGAACAGCTGGATCTAAAACGGCGCAGTAGTGATCGACAATAGTTTAGCTGAAAATAGATATGGACCCCAGGTATGTGCGGCTTCCTAACAGTTCAAGGGTTTCACTCAGCCACCAATGTTGTCTGACGACTTGCGTATTGGGGCAGCACCCCTCACTCCAAGGCTCAGGTAAAACTGATAACGACTTTGCCACAAACGATAGCTCTTGGTTTACCTCACGGGTGGGAACTAGTCAATTAGGTAGGGGTCGTTTCCCTTTTCGCTGGCAGGTCCTCTCAATGGGCCAGCTACTTCGGGGTTCCTGTGGTACTCCTCACAATGAGTTTTAGGGCTTATGCCCAAGTACTTCCCACAGTTAAGCGGATAGGGATTATTCCCAAATCTGGACCTGCAACAGATGCGAAAAAAAATTTGGCATAAATTTCACCCAGCGAGCCCAAGAAAGTGCTATGATACTAGATGTGATGAACCTGCAATAATTAATTAATGCAAATACACAAGATATCAGAAATAATAGAATAGAATCACTTTTATATTGATCACGGGCCACTTCGAGGGGGAAACCCCCTTTGAGAAAGCTCAATACAATTAACTTCACGGTGCATTCAATGACCTCAACACACACTTATATACTAAGTCTATGCTCAATACTATGGGTCAAAACCATGGGACATATAATACTATGGGACGACTTACAAAGCATATGCGTGCAATACTATGGGCTAATATAAACTATGAATCAACAAATACTATGGGACAACTTACAAAGCATATGCATCCAACAACAATATACTAACATAGTAAAGAGAAGGGTTGACATGGGTTCCTAACAAAAACTTGGGGATGACTATGAATACCCTATCAACGGAAGTTGTGAAGCCTCCTACAACCTAGAATCTGGGAATTCTTTGAAGATTAAAGATGTTTTGTATGTACCTGGGATCAAGAAAAACTTACTCTCCATATCTGCATTGGAGGAAAAAGGCATGTAGGTTGCATTTGTAGATGGCCAAGTCCTAATGTGGCCAAAAGGTAAAACTATAGATGATGCAGTGGTGATTGGAGAGCAAGAGGGATGATTGTATAAATTAAAGGGACAACCTGAACATGCCATGGTACATGAATACATGGAGCCAAGTTAACTTCGGCATAGAAGGCTTGCTCATGTGCACTATAGAGCACTACCAATTGCAAGCAAAGTTGTAGAGGTTCTTCCTGAAATCAAGATAAGGCATGAAGGTGTTTGCAAAGGATGTGCAAAAGGAAAGAACATAAAGAAAGCATTTCCAAGCAGTGAAAGCAAGGCAAAAAGAATCTTGGAAATCATCCACTTTGATGTATGTGGTCCTATGTCATCCAGTTCTCTAAGTGGGTATGTTTACTATGTCTCTTTCATTGATGACTTCTCCAGGAAGACTTGGGTTTACTTCTTGAAGAACAAGGATGAAGTGTTTGATAAGTTCAAGGAATTCAAATCATTGATGGAAAATCAAATTGATAAGAATATCAAGACCTTCAGATTCGACAATGGCGGAGAATTCACCTCAAGAGATTTCAAGAAGTTATGCAGTGATTCAGGGATTAAGAGGGAGTTGACTGCTCCTTACAATCCACAATAGAATGGAGCTGCAGAAAGGAAGAATCGAACAATCATGGAAGCAGCATGGGCAATGCTGCATTACCAGGATTTGCCTATGCATCTATGGGCAGAAGCAGCTAGGACAGCTGTATATGTGTAGAACAGAACACCACACAAGATATTGGACAACAAGACACCATAAGAGGTTTTCTCTAGTAAGAAACTTGAAGTCATCCATCTCAGAATATTTGGTTGTCTAGTGTACACTCATGTCTCAAAGAAAAAGAGGACCAAGCTAGATCCTTCAGGAAAGAATGGTATCTTTGTGGGTTACAATGAAAGCTCAAAGGCTTATAGAATATACTTTCCAGGATTCAAGAAAATTGATGTCAACAGGGATGTAACATTTGATGAAAACTCAGCATTCATCAAATCAAGGAAGACACCTGTTGAAGATCATGAAGAACTAAAGGAAACTATATTTCAAGACACTACCATGACTGAAGCAATTCCAGATGTTGATTGTGAAATTGAAGATCCGCAAGAACCTGTAGATCCACCTCGTGAGAAGGAATCTCACAAGAGGAAACCTGGATGGGCTAGAGAGCTCATTCAAGATGCAGAAAGATATGGCATTCCAGAAGAAGAACACCGAGAAAAGAAGATAACTAGATCACATACAAGCTATGTTGCTTTACTTTGTGATATTGTGAACAAAGAACCTTCTTGTTATGAAGAGGCAGCAGAAAAGAAAGAATGGAAGGATGCCATGGTCGAGGAATATCAGTCGATCATGAAGAATGATGTTTGGAATCTGGTCCCAAGACGTAATGGGAAGTTTTTTGTGACTTGCAAATGGATCTACAAGATCAAGCATGCTGCAGATGGAAGCATAGAGAAATACAAAGCGAGATTTGTAGCTTGTGGCTTCTCCCAGAAAGAAGGAATCGACTATGAAGAAACTTTTGCTCCTGTAGCCAGATACACTTCCATTAGATCAATACTTGTTCTGGATGCAGTGATGAAATGAAAGATACACCAGATGGATGTCAAGACTGCTTTCTTGAATGGTGTAGTCGAGGAGGAAGTATATGTGGAGCAGCCACTTGGTTTCGAGACACATGACATGAAGTCATATGTGTGCAAGTTGAAGAAATCCTTGTATGGATTGAAGCAAGATCCTAGGACTTGGTATGGTAGGATAGACAACTTTCTATCCAGTTTGGGCTTTACCAAGAGTAAAGCGGATTCAAACCTTTACTACAAGGTTGAGGAAGGAAATCCTGTGATACTACTGTTGTATGAAGATGATCTATTTATAACAGGTAATGATAGTTTGATTTCTGATACCAAGAGGAAGCTTGCAGCCGAGTTCAAGATGAAGGAATTGGGGATGATGCACTATTTTCTAGGCATTGAGGTGTGGTAGAGTACAGAGGGAATCTTCCTTGGACAAGGGAAGTATGCAGTGGAGATCCTGAAGAGGTTCGGGATGATGGACTGCAAGGCCATGGCCACACCTATGGCATCGAACCTAAAGCTTCTGTGTGATGCCTCATCTGATCGGGTTGATGTCACAATGTATCGTCAGATGATTGGGTCCTTGATGTACCTGACGAGCACGAGACCAGATATTTGCTTTGCGGTGAACACATTGAGCTAGTTCTTGATGGATGCCAAAGGTGTTCACCTGGTTGCTATAAAGCATATTCTGAGGTACCTGAAGGGTACAGTTGATTATGGGCTCAAGTATGATGGGAATCAAAAGTTTAACCTGGAAGGTTATGTTGATTCAGACTGAGTGGGTAGTGTTGCAGATAGGAAGACCACATATAAGTGTTGCTTCAGTATGGGATCAGGTGTGATCTCTTGGTTTAGCAGGAAGCAGTCCTGCATAGCACTGAGTACAACCGAAGTAGAGTATGTTGTAGCTTGTTCGACTAGTTGTGAGGCAGTATGGCTCCGGAAGCTACTGTCTGAGTTATTTGATCTTCTGTTGGATGCTGGATATGATCAGTTGGATCATTTATATGTATGTATGTATGCATCATGTTGGATGCTGGATATGATCAATTGGATCATTTATATGTATGTATGTATGCATCATGTTGGATGCTGTATATGATCAGTTGGATCATTTATATGTATGTATGTATGCATCATGTTGGATGTTGGATATGATCAATTGGATCATTTGTATGTATCTATAGATGTATCAGGAGGATACATTGTATGATTAGGTAGATCATGTATGTTGATATGTATCAGGTGTGATCAGGTGGATCATGTGTTTGTATATGTATCAGGTGGATACATTGTATGATCAGGTAGATCATGTATGATGATATGTATCAGGAAGATACTGTGTATGCATTGTATGATCAGGATGATCATAGATGATGAGCTTCAATATGTTTCTCTAGAGGACATGCATCAAGATAGTGCAGTGATGATGATCAGGATGATCATATGTACATCAGGATAATGTATGGTGAGTATCAGGATGATACTCTGTGGCCGTGGAACAGGTTGTGCATATGAGAATGTAAGTTGACCTAGGAGATCCTATAGGTCGGAGTTGTGTGCCCGTAACAACCTGGGATGCTCTTTCGAGGCATTGCTCTGAGAGGACATATAATAACACCCTAGGAGATCCTATAGGTCGGAGTTGTGTTCCCGTAAAATCCTGGGATGCTCTTTCGAGGTTTTGTCCTATGGAATATAATAGCGCCCTGGGAGATCCTATAGGTCGAGCTGTGTGCCCGTAACAACTTGGGATGCTCTTGCAAGGTTTTTCCATGACCACATATAATAGCGCCCTAGGAGATCCTATAGGTCAGAGCTATGTGCCCATAACATCCTGGGATGCTCTTGCGAGGTTTTGTGGTGACCAAATATAATAGCGCCCTAGGAGATCCAATAGGTCGGAGCTGTGTGCTCGTAACAACCTAGGATGCTCGTGTGAGTTTTTGTGGTGGGGTCACATGTAATCTGTCCCTGGGAGATCCTATAGGTCGGAGTTGTGTACCCTTAATAGCCTGGGATGCTCTTGCGAGGTTTTGTGACGCACGTAATAAGTCCTGAGATTTCCACAGTATGGCCAGTGATGATGAATACCTACAGGTGGTGGGCCTACATCCAATATGAAAAAGGACTGGCTCTGTAGAGTTTCCTATGATGAGTAGATTTAGAGATTGATTGAGATAGCAGCAGTAGTGATGACGATGATTATTCAAGGATGATGATTCGTTGATGATGATCCAGAGAAGAAGACTTGTGCTAGCAAATATGTGTCAAGAAATACCTTCCTAGTTAAGAGGGAGTGTTGATGTATATGTAACTTCAGAATGTATTTCACCTATGTATTTCATCTATGTATATTGTACTCCTATAGAGATGTGTTATTCCTCTATAAGGAAGTGTCGTCATTTGTATTGACAAGTGTCGCAAGTGTCATAACTTGCCGATGGGTTATTAGACCACCATGTGTGGGGTTGGCCTTAATTAAGTTAACCATGGGTTATTAGGCTAAGCTAGACAATTCGGTCCCATTAGTTTTGTGGGAAGGACGAAACAAGTATAAATAGAGATCAGGAGATCTCTATTTGGACATCTCATTACTCACTTCTACATCACTTGGAAAGTGGTGCACATGTGAGGAGGAGGATCATCTGCTAGGAGAAGACTATCTCTTGTACTTGGGTTGTACTTTGGTTGTATTATTGCTCTATCTATCTCTGAGGAAGTTGTGGGGTTTTTCACCTTAGGGTTTTCCCCACGGAAACTCTGTGTGTCTATTGTCTTTTATGTTTGCCTCTTGTTGTGATTGACATGATTGACATGCTTGATATGATTGATATGTTGTACATGTTATTTTCTCAGTAAAGATCATAGAGTATATTGAATTAATGCTAAAACATTAATAGGTTTTCGATGTTTGGGATTCTTTCCCTCATGCTTATGATAAATAGTCCCTTTCGGCCTCTCTTTGTATTCATATTGGCACGAATGAGCATAGCGGCCACATCTCTTCTCAGAGATAGCTACCACCATTCTACCTATTGTATTTTACAGTCTGTTCTATTTCCGATACTTAATAGAATATGTGTTTATTGTATCGCTGTGTTTCTTTCCATATATCTATGTATGTGAATATATATCTCTGTATATGATTCTGTATATGATATCTTTTATTTCGTTCCCACACAAATCCAAATCAATCTAGGTGCTACCAACCATCGTCAACCACTCCATCTAGTAGGCGGTCAATACCCACATGTAGCATATCCAATGTTGTTGAAGCAATTCGTTGTTGACTGTTAGGATATCTCATCATTCAGTTTTGTACTTTGCATGCATCCCAGTCACCCATTTGATGCCTCCAGCACCTTGTCCCGATTTTGCTAGCACCTGGGAGTTTCTTTCGATGCAGTTATAGACCTCCTATTCAGTAAGGTGGCCACTTCTCACCTACCACCTGAGAAAGGCGCACTTCTTCATCTACCACTCAGTTCACTTCAGTTAGTTGTTTTTCTTTCCTTGATTTAAGGCTAGATTGACTCCTAACTGATTGTATCACATCGTTGGACCCCCATGATACTAGAATTCCTATTCTGACTCCAGTTAGATCCTCATGCGCCCTCCACTAAGCCTCCTTCATTTAGTTAGTGCCTCCATGTGCCAGTTACACCTACCACACTCAGTTAGACTCAGTTTGACACTTGGTTGACCGTTACTTGTGCATTGACGACTCCACTGATCTGATGATGAGGAATCCTAGTTGGAGCCAAGGTATTCCATGTAGTATTTTGAATTACCTCCTTGAATAATTCGAAATCATTCGGTCATTGTGACTACATCTTGCATTGTATTTTACTTCTGAGTTCAATAAAGCACTGTTGCAAGCCTTTTGCACAGTTTACACATATTTTCTAAGTATCATCTTTGTAATTGATTCACTTGTTCCATTAGATCTGTTGTGCTTAATTTAACATGGTATCAGAGCCATGGCAGGGACAAGACTTCTTTTCTGCAGGTGTTCTACATGAATATTGAGTGAATTGCTCACAAAAATATTTTAGTAGCGGCATGCAAAATCTCATGTGCATTCGCTCTTGGTCATGCAGTGACAAAAATTCTCTTCCAATCCACTCCAGAAGCCAAATGTCTTCCACATAATTCCTGGATTCAAATCATTGGATCTTCAGGCTTTCTTGATTGTCTTATGTCGGATGTGAAGTGACTTGAAACGGGTGGATTGTTCGACCTTATGGTTCTTGTTTTCTTGTTATTTGCAAGTTATTCTACACTTCTATTGCATTCGCTCCTCTTGAAAGACGGAGTCTTCTTCATCAAATCTCCTCACTCCCTTCAACTATTTCAGTGGAAGGCTGATATGGAGATATTGCTATGCTCTAAAGGTTTCTATAGAGTTACCACGGGCCTAGAAGTCGAATCTACATCAACAGTAGAAAAGGAAAAATATTTCAATAAGATTGATGCAGCTTATGGTTTCCTTTGTCTCAGTATATCTAAGGATCTTCTTTTCCATCTCAGTGGATTGAATACTATGAAAGAGGTATGGGAGAAATTTTCCACACTCTTTGGCAAGCAGGATGATATGAGATCTTATCAGCTAGAGAATGAGTTGATTTCCCCAAATCTTGAAAATTTCGAGACCATCAATGACTTCTTCACTAAGTTTAAAAGCTTGGTGATGCTATTGAAGCAATGTGGATTGGAAAAAGAAGATAAAAAATTGATCCTATGCATTCTTTCAAAACTTGGGAAAGATTATTTAGTTTTTATTTCAACTTTCAATATGGGAAATCTCACAATTCCGAATTGGAAAATGCCTACCTTAAGTGCCTTCATTGAATCTGTGACGAAAGAGCATGATAAAATCATTCAAATGGGGACCATATGCTCCAACGAACAAGCATTATTTGCTAGAGGATCCAAAGCTATGAATGGAAAAGGGAAGAAAAAGAAAGAGAACCCAAAGTTTGATCCATCGAAGCAAAAAGAGAAGACAAAGCAATTAGATAAGCCATCCGGTTCAAGAAACAAGCCAAAAGGGAAAGAGGGAAGAGATAAATCTAAATGTTCTTATTGCAGGAAGGGCTATCATCTTGAAAGCTCATGAATGAAGAAAACTATATATCAGCTGGCCCTTCTTTTAGAGAAAAAAAACATAACTCTTCCTGACGGTGCAAGGAAGAAGGAGAAAAATGATCATCCCGAGAGAGGTCATGCACTCATGGAAACTGTTTCAACTCCTCCAAATATACTCATTGATTCTAGAGCTTCAAACCACATGGATGAAAATAAATATTCTCTATCATCATTTGATACCAACAACACCTTCTTCATCCACATGGGAGATGAATCTTAGATCTCTTCAAAGGGAAAAGGTACTATTCATTTAGAGCATGGCAGTTTTCACAATGTGCTCTATGTTCCATCCTTAGATTCGAATCTTATTTCTGCTTATTAGATGACACACACTAGTTCACCAAAGAAATTTGTATTCTTCCCTAACAAAGTTGAAATTTATGATATTCAAAGTGGAAAAATTATTGCAGTCAGAAAAGCAAATCATGCTTCAAAAGCATATGAATTTTCACACTTTCTGCCGCATGACAAGTCCACTGCTCTTCTGACTCATGGAAATGAGGTTAGTAAGCTATGGCATGAGAGGTTTGGACACCTAAATTATAAATATTTGCATCTTCTACAAAAAAATTCCATGGTTGATGGCGTTCCGACGATCAAATCCTTGAAGGAAATATGCAAAGGTTGCATCTTTGGGAAGCACCCTGAGCACAAATTTGACCGAGGAAAAGCTAGCAAAGCTTCTTGCATTTTGGGGATGATACATTATCATATCAAAAGTATACTACCACGTATATCCATGAATGGCTCAAGGTATGTTTTGACATTCATCGACAACTTCTCCATATTTACATGGGTTTTCTTTCTCAAAAACAAGTCGGAAGTACTAGAAAAATTCAAGTTTATTAAGGCTTTTGTTGAGACTACCATCGAAAGGAAGATAAAAGCTCTAAGATCTGATAATGGAGGTGAATATATGAAATCAGATCTGCTGCATATGTTTTTTGAAAGCAGCATTCAGATCCAGCACATAGTTCCCTACACATCTTAGATGAACGGTGTAGCGGAAAGGAAGAACAAATCATTGAAAGAGATGGCAACCTGTATGATTGAATCAAAAGGTTTGTCTGAAAACCTTTGGGATGAGGACATGAATGTTGCTGCATACATTCCAAATAGAGTTCCACATTTTTCTTTGACTAATGTTACACCTTTCGAAGCCTACACTGGTCACAAACCATATGTGTCCAATTTCAGGGTTTTTGGCTCAACTGCTTGGGCTAGAATTCCGAGTAAAAAGAGAAGATCTTTGGATCCGCAAAGTGTTGAATGAATCCTATTGGGATATGCTGAAGAATAAAAAGGATACAAACTAATGGATATCAGATCCAAAAATATATTTATTGAGCTCAGTGTTAGATTTGATGAACCACTTCAAAATCTAGAACTAGTCGAGGAAGAAGCTGCTGATTTGCCGCCTCTACAAGAAGAAGATTTCGGAGAAGACGATGAAATTTTTGGTTCTGATATTTCTGATATTTTATCAGACATTGATGAACATGAAATATCAGGTTCGGAATCTGATCCAGATGTGACCCAACACTTGACAAAGTGGGCCCAAAATACACTCATTTCTGCTGGTCCAAACATTGAAAATCTTGCTGATCCAAGGAGGACTTGAGAAGACTTTCAAAGAGCAGGTATGGCTCTTTCATTCTATGATCCTTTGCTATCTGAGAAATGATTTTTGATGATAAGTTCAGATCCTAAATCATATTATCATTCCCACTGAGATCCTAAATCATATTATCCAAGATGGAAAACTGCCTTGGATGAAGAGTACAGTTCTCTTCGAAACAATGCTACATGGGAGCTAGTTTCTCTTCCACCTGGGAGGAAATTAGTCCAATGTAAATGGTTCTATGCACAAAGTTTTATGATGATGGATAAACCTGAAAATACAAAGCTCAGTTAGTTTCCAAAGGTTTCTCCCAAGTCCAAGGATTGGACTACCTTGAGACCTTTGCATTGGTTGCAAAGATGGATTCGATCCGTCTTGTTTTAGCTATTGCCGCATCCAAGCACTGGGAAGTGCACCATATGGATGTGAAGAGTGCATTTATCCATGGATATTTTAAAGAAGAAATATATATGAAGCATCCATAAGGATATATATCAGATCCAAAGTTAGTATGCAGATTGAAGAAGTCATTGTATGGCTTAAAATAGGCCCCAAGAGCTTGGTATGCTAAGATGGACTCCTACCTTCTCTCCCAAAAATTCAGAAGGTGAAAATCAGATCCAAATGTGTACCTATAGAAAATGGAAGGTAATTTTCTTATTACAGTTCTTTATGTTGATGATCTCTTAATAACTGTTAGCACTCTTGCTTCAATCTACAATTTAAAGACCGCTTTAAATCTAGCTTTTGACATGAGCGATTTGGGCTTGCTAAAACAATTTCTAGGGCTTGAGATTTCTCAAAATTTTGATGGGATCACCATATCTCAGCAAAAATACATTTCAAACCCATTAAACATGTTCAACATGTCATATTGTAAGTCAGCCCCGTTCCCATTCCTCTTAGGAATCAGTCTTGAGGACGAAGATTCTACACCACTTGCAGATTCTACATTGTATCGACAGTTGATCGGTTCTATATTATACTTGACACACTCAAGGCCTGATATTTATTATGCCATGAGTGTTGTATCAAGATATATGCAGCATCCCTATGAGCTCCATTGGTGGGCATCCAAGAGGATCTTACACCATGTGCAGGGTACTCGACACTTTGGCATACACTATGTTGTAGATTGTGAGCTAGATTTGATTGGGTACACAGATTCAGACGAGGAGGGTGATAGTATTGATCAGAAGTCCACTTCTGGTTATGTTATCATGATTGGCACTAGTCCTATTTTTTGGTCAAGCAAAAAGAAGGCAGCCATTGCATTATCTTTAGAAGAGGCAGAGTATCGAGGAGTAGTACTACTTCGACTGTCATTTTTTGTGACAATCAAACTGCTATCAAGATCTCGACTGATCCAGTATAGAGATAGAGGAACAAGCACATTGAGATACACATGCACTACATCATAGAGCTTGTGCATGACAGAACCATTGTTTTGCAATATTGCCCTACCGACGAGCAAATTGCAGACATCTTCACCAAGAGCTTCACTCAGAAGAAGTTCTCTTACCTTCGTTCAGTAACCAGGTCCCTATTCAGTTATTATTTTTTACATCATAGTATAGCTTGAGGGGGGGTGTTAGGATATCTCATCATTCAGTTTTGTACTTTGCATGCATGCATCCCAATCACTATTTTGATGCCTCCAGCACCTTGTCCCCAGTTTGCTAGCACCCGGGAGCTTCTTTCCATGCAGTCATAGCCCTCCTAGTTAGTAAGGTTCCCACTTCTCACCTACCACCTGAGAAAATCACACTTCTTCACCTACCACTCAATTCGCTTCAGTTAGTTGGTTGTCTTTCCTTGATTTAAGGCTAGATTGACTCCTAACTGATTGTATCACTCCGTTGGACCCCCAGTGAGACTAGACTTCCTATTCTAACTCCAGTTAGCTCCTCATGCACCCTCCACTGATCCTCCTTCATTTAGTTAGTGCCTCCATGTGCCATTACACCTAACACACTTAGTTAGACTCAGTTTGACCCCTGGTTGACCGTTACTTGTGCATTGATGACTCCACTGATTTGATGATGAGGAATCCTAGTTGAAGCCAAGATATTCCATGTAGTATTTTGAATGACCTCCTTGGGTAATTCGAATTCATTCAGTCATTCTGGCTGCATCTTGTATTTTATTCTACTTCTGATTTTAATAGAACATTGTTGCAAGCCTTTTGCATAGTTTACACATATTTTCTGAGTTTCATCTTTGTAATTGATTTACTTGTTCAATTAGATCTGTTGTGCTTAATTTCACATTGACGGTGCCCACACCCGTGAGAATACACTCCCTCCACTCAACCCCTGCGTGCCTAGTATCTTCATGGAGGCCGCGACCCCACATCTGCACACATAAGCACATCATCATTCTTGGTATCATAATAATCCTCTAGATATCACATATGATATGAAGTAGAAATAACATGATACTGCAAAGTGAGTAGACACATACCATCTGGTACCTATGCCTGGCTAGGAGGTCATTGTAGCTTTGCATCCCCCGATAGTCCATACCTTCATAAAGGAATTCCTTGGTCAACACTGGCAACTTCCGCCCCTGTGTAAACAAATCTTGAGTGAAGAACTGAACCACCAGTCCACCACCACCATGAGTGATCATCTCACCCCATCGCCACATCCTCGGCTTGGTGGGCCCATTGTCACGTACTGCTCTATGTGGTCATAGTGTCGAGACTCGCTCAAAGAAGAACGAGCATAGGGATGACGGGAAACATAAATCCCCTCCTGTGTGTCTCACCTTGTTCACCTCTCACCGAAAAACTGTCAAGTACATATGTCC
This sequence comes from Larix kaempferi, assembly GCA_027924585.1. Taxonomy (NCBI): domain Eukaryota; kingdom Viridiplantae; phylum Streptophyta; class Pinopsida; order Pinales; family Pinaceae; genus Larix; species Larix kaempferi. The sequence goes on from BSBM01000012.1 coordinate 20,618,035, forward strand.
CCAATTGAAGTATGTACCCTTTAAATCCTGCTCTACTAACATCATTTTCCCTCCAACCATCCTATGGGGCACCTTCGACCCTAGTATCCACACTACCAATGCCGCTATAGTTCGAGTCTCTAGAATCTCTATGTCACAAATCAATATCGCATTGTCATGGACATAAGTTGTGGCATAACAATGTCGTTCCAGTAGGTCCTCCATAGACACATCACTAGGCTTCCTTGGCTGGGTTTCTGCAATCATACCCAATCGCAGGAGCCTCATCAGAAACTACACGTATGTGACTGATACCTCTATCTACTCCTCCTATATCACGAATTCCCCCACATCGGCATCCCATAACTCCACCAACTTGTTTAGCAGTAACTTCATTGAGCGCATTTGGGCCACCCTGGAAAAATTCAGTAACCCACATTGGACCAATGTATCCTGGACATCCTCATCGTCAATGGTGTCATCCAATAGCCTACCGATCTCTAGCTCTCGCCAACTCACCCTCGGCATCCTGCACACACATGAAAAAACTGTGAAAATCCTCATAGAAGATCTAAGACATGATGTATGCCTCACAACAAAGTAATTGATTAAGCAAGAAAACAGAAGAAGAGTGGTCAATGCAGTATAAGGAGCAACAAAATAATAATACAATAGAACTCGGGTAGAAGCAAAAATACTTCACACACACGAGTTCATCAATTAGAAATGGACAAATAAATAATACAATGCATGAGGAATTCGAATGCCTAAGGTGGCAATTTGAATTAGCCTTCATGGAGTGATCAAAATATCACTAGAGTGTCATCGGAACACAACTAGAAGTCTTCATCACCATCAATGGAGTCATCAATGCTCAAGTAACTATCAACCATCAGTCAAACCAAGTCTAGTAGGTGTAACTAAGTGTAACTGAGTATAAACTGAAGACAACTGGACTGGTAGGTGAAGAAGGGCGAGTTGCTTCCTAAAATCAAGGAAGAAGGGCGCATTAAGCAACTAGAGGGCTAAAAATGATCAGTGAGAAGCTCTCAGGGGCTGGCTAACTGAGGACTAGGTGATGGACTGATGACTGGAATGCATGCAAACCCTAAATGATGCATGCAAACCCTAAAAGTGCATGCATGACTGAAAATGTAAATGATCAAAATACTGGTGGGACTAGGATGGAGTATAGTAATATCTTAACACCCCCCCTTAATCCATCCTAGGCCCTGGTAACTAAGACCAAAGGTCACCCAATACAATGAATAATAACAGTCAATAAACCAAGGAAGTGGGGAAATTTTCATGGGAAAAATATCCCCTCCTCAAAATAGACTATAAGGCACACATAAAAAATTAAATGCTCCAAACTGAAGCAGGTTTGATGCTTGGTCATATGTCTGGAGGTATATTCTTCTTGGGAAGAAGTGGATCATGGTCAAAAAGCATGTGCTTGTACTTGCTCTTCAGATCGAATGTGATGAGAACAAATCCAAAAGTATGAGGATGATCCTTGAACCTATGATTCGAATCAGTTGAGGTAGGATCAAAAACATGAATATGCAGATAGTCTTTTGTCTTCTCCTTCGAACCATCATGGGTGAGATTATGCCAAAAAGAACCATCAAATAATAAATATTGCTTGGAATCCAAATCAGATCCAAGACTTGAATCATGGTTTCTTAAGATCTCCTTTGAACCATTTGAGGTGAGATCTAAACCAGTAAGTGCATGAGAAATTTTCTCAAGTGAATGGAAATGGCCATTATCTTCAATAAACTTCTGAGAACATGAAAGAATGATCTTACAGTAGTAAATGAGAGGTGATTGCTTGGAATCCAAATCAGATCCAAGGCTTGAATCATGGTTTCTTGAGATCTCCTTTGAACCAACAGGGGTGAGATCAAAACCATGATGTGCATGAGAAATTATCCCAAGCGAATGGAAATGGCCATATTCTTCAATAACCTTCTGAAATCATCGAATAATGATCATATAGTAGTAAATAAGAGGTGATTGCTTGAGTAGAGCGAATGCATTACCTCCAATAGCTGATTTTTCCTCCGAATAATCATGTGATCATGATGAAAACCAACAGACTCTGGTGCAAGAGAGGATTTAGGACCTTCTGCAATATCTAGAGTGTGAGTTGGCACAGAAAGAGAATAAAGTTGGAGCATGAGTGTAGAATCTGAAAGTTCTTTGTGGACAACTTCAATATGAGATGATACTGGTTCATGATCTGAGAGACCATCAAGGGGAACGAATGCATCACTTTGCTTGTTCTCGAAAGGGTTTGGACCAATTTCTTCAATCTGTCTGCCAAATCTTTCATCTAGGTAAGCCCATATCCTTATTGGAGATGAAATATAAAGGAGGTCATATACCATGCATAGAGACATAACATAACACATGACTGCACAAGCTTGTTCACCTTCACTTAACCAGTCATACTCTTCATCATAGGATTCGAACTCTCTTTCAAAACAATAATCAAAGAGACCATGTCTCTTCAAATGTGATATCATTTGTGGTTTCCATTCATCCTAGTTGAATGGAGAAAGAGGAGTAATTCTTGATGAATACATGGAAGTTGTAGAAGACCTGCAAAAACAATAGAAAATATCTGCAATTGCTATTGTTGCAAAGATGCAGAAACTGTTGCACTCGAAATCTTGGTAATAACTTGCAAAAAACTCTCAAGAATGGAGATAAAAAATACTCTCAACATGCTCTGATACCATGTGAAAATGATCACAGCAGATCTAAGAGATGATGTATACCTCACAAGAAAGTAAGTGATTAATCAAGAAAATAGAAGAAGAGTGGCCAATGCAGTAGAACTCGGATAGAAGCAAAAATACTTCACACACACTAATTCATTAATCACAAATGGACAAAAGATATAATATAATGCATGAGGAATTTGAATGCCTAAGGTGGCAATTCGAATTAGCCTTCATGGAGTGATCAAAATATCACTGGAGTGTCATCGGACCACAGCTGGTGTCATCGAAGCACAATTGGAAGTATTCATCATCATCATTGGAGTCATCAATGCTCAAGTAACTGTCAACTATCAGTCAAACTGAGTTTGGTAGGTGTAATTGAGTGTAACTGAGTGTAACTGAGTATAACTGAGTATAACTGAGTGTAACTGAGTATAAACTAAAGACAACTGGACTGGTAGGTGAAGAAGGGTGAGTTGATTCCTAAAATCAAGGAAGAAGGGTGCATTAAGCAACTGGAAAGCTAAAATTGATCAGTGAGAAGCTATCAGGGGTTGGCTAACTGAGGACTAGGTGCTGGACTGATGACTAGAATGCATGCAAACCCTAAATGATGCATGCAAACCCTAAAAGTGCATGCATGACTGAAAATGTAAATGATCAAATACTAGTGGGACTAGGATGGAGTATAGGAATATCCTAACAAAAACCCTCATCAGTAACTTGTAAAACAGCAAGCTTGGCCCCCAAGGGCCAGGCCACCCATCCAGGGAAAAACACACGTTCCAAAGTGTGCATTTTTCCCCTCAGGTGCACCTTGGAGCGCGCTTTCCCCCTTGAAATGCGCACTCCTTGAGTTTCTGTAGACCCACAGTCGCGCTTGGAGTGCACTTTTCTCAGGAAAATCCATGCTCTAGAGAACGGTTGTGTGGCCCACGGTTGTGCCCAAACCGCGTGAATGTACGAACCATAGTCATTCCCTGGGCGTGCTTTTTCCCTTGAAAAGCACATTATGTTGCAGTAGTTCCCTAGTCGTGCTTGCTAGGGCTCCCTAGAGGACCAAATCCAAACCAAAAAGAATAAAAAAAATCATAAATCACTAAAATTCTTACCTGCAAGTCACAGAACTCAATTCCACCAGACAAATTGAGACAAATCTGAATTTTCTTTTTTGGGCCCCTCCACACTCCTCCCAATTTGCATAGTGAAAATGACATGTGGAGATGGGATCCCTTTCTATTTATAACCATTTTTCCCTTTTTGTTTTGACCATTCTGGAGTCATTTGAACTCTGTTTCCTATGTTGTTTGCACCACCGTATTCATAATTTCTTTCCTATGATGATTCTTGAAATAATTTCTCGCCTTCACTCAAATCCTTTTTCGGGGCATTTTTTCCATGCCCCTTGCCGCCTCGATTTGCATGCCATCACAACAATTAGCATTTTTTCCCAACTATGACCATTTTTTCTATCACGTCCTATTCATGATCCCTCTGCCCCTTCCATACTGCAATCATTGCGTTATTTTTGCACCATTCATCTACCCACAAGGTGGCCCCATTAGTGTTCCCCCCCTCACCTTCTCGGTTCCCATATTTGTCCCTTGATTTAACACTTCCTCCTTGCTTGGATTTTACATATGTTCGGTATACTTTTATCCCTTTTTCGGGTCGAGCATCTCCTTTATGAAAAAGGAACTCAAAGAGTTTATGTTAAGCTATTTTTTGACTCCTTGAAGAATGAAAACATTGTCGAGCAATCTTGCTTCCTTTCATGCTTGTTAAAGTATCTGAAAGGGCATATATTTGGTATAAGTTTAACCCTTTTCTAGACCTGGTAGACTAATTATGAAAAATGAATACTCTATTCACATTGGCTAGAATATTTCTCCATTGCATACTTTTATGCTTTTTCAGGCCTTGGGGACTAACACACGAAAAAGAACCCCCTCGTAGTCTTCTTATTGCTTTTAGACTCTCTAAAAGTGAAAGCGGCCACGAGCATTGACTGTCCTGGGCTCGTATAAATCCACTCGACGGTACCTTCTCATCATTTTAGAGTCTTCCTATCACTATGTTGTTGCAGCAACACTCCCCCCCAAAATTTTGCACATATGGGGCCCCTCCTTTATATTTTTTAGAAAGGCTGCCTTAAACATTTTTTCCCAGCTTTTATCTTTGCTTTTAAACAGAGAGTCTCGCCATGAGAAACTCCAAGGCTGCCAGAAGATTTTGACTCTCAAATAGAAGAGCTTTCAATGAAGTTTTTTCTCGAAGTTATGGAGCAAGGTTCTAAACCCCCGTAGTGGCGGAAGCCTCTCGCTTAAGCACCCACAAAAGAACTGAGAAAAATCTCATCGAATAAACCACGGGAGCACTTGGGCAATCCTTCCGAAACGGTGAGCGCCTTCCGTCAAATCTCCCGAAACTTTGGAAAAAGACTTAGGTTTTTGTTTGAAGTTGCGGAATCCTTAGAGCTTCTCCACCCGAAAATTGCGGAAAACCTTCCGGTTTTCATCCCGAAACAGCGGGAGAACTTGGGAAAGACGCCCGAAAAGAGTTGGATTAGTTTGTTAAAATCGCGGAAGCTTCTGATGAAATCCTTCCGAAACGGCGGAAGAATCCAGCGAAGTTGTCCGAAGTGACGGAAGCCGTTCACATAAGCTTTCCGAAAAGAGACTTGGAAAAACTTCGAAAAACTGCGGAAGCCTTCGGATTTTCCTTCTGAAACGGCGGAAGACATCCACAAAAGCCTTCCGAAATACCACAGAGAAATTCGCGAACTTCTTCCGAAACTGTGAAAAGAACTTAGAATTTTTTCAAGGAACTTTGCAAAACGAACCAAGGAAGCTTCGCTGAAGCTTTCAGCCTTAGCTCCAAAAACCGCGGAAGCTTTCGGGCTACCCTCGCGAAACGGCGGAAGCCAATCTCTTAAACCGCTTGGAAAAGGCCTTCGAAATGATTCTGGGAAAATTTGCGGAACAGTATAGGATTTGCTCCCGCAAAGGCAGTTAGCCATTCGTCTAAACTGAAAAGACTTAGAAAAATCTTCGATGAAGCGATTGTGGAAACTGCTAGTGAATCCCTCCTGAAACCGCGAAAAGTTCGCCCTGACTTGCCGAAATGCCGAAGCGCTGAGGGCCTTCCGGAACAATGCATAGAAGCCGCCCGCAACCGCGGAGGCTTTCAAGTTTCCCTTCCGAAACTACTGGGAGCATTCGCCATATCGTCTCGAAACCCAAAGAGACTTAGAAACTTTTGGATTTACGGAAGCCCTTCGCAAATAGCTCCCGAAACGGCGGAATCCTGGGGGTTATTCGTCCACAACGCGGGGTTCTTTTGCGGAAGGCTTCGAGTTTCCCTTCCGCGATGCACTCCGAAATGGCGGGAACTTTACCTGAACCCTTCCGCAGCGGCGGATATGATTCGCAAGGTGGTCCCGCGAATGGTGCTCGCACGGAAATCGAGATATTTTGACGTGACCGCAACGGGTGGCGTATTTAAGCCACATTTTAATTGCGCCAACTACCAATCTAAATGCTCGCACGTGCCTGTATTTTATAAATATACGGTGGGGGCTCGAGCCAATACACCATTGTTTTCGATTGGCAAACGACGTGGAACGCCGTGCAAATCGCTCCAGCTCACCTCGCTCATCCGCGCTCGTGGCCACCTCGTTCAAGCAATCCCCACGGTGCCAGGTAGGATTTTAACCTTGAAATTCACTATTGGGTTGTCTTTTGTTTGAAAACGATGGGTTTTGGTGGGATTTTGATGGGCAAAACACCCGTCAAGGGCTATGTTTTGCCCGTCAGATGCAGTTGAGTGGAGTTCTCGTCATATAAAACAGACATTGGTTAAAACATTTTTTTTGAGTAGAGACGGTTGGTGCGGGTGGTTAAACTTGTTCCATTTTAATCCCCGGGCCGCGTGCCTCATTGTGTGAAGAATCTGTCGAAGCCCGATAGGCTATTCATGTCCCCAGCCGAGAGCTCAGGATGTAAATCCCTGGGCCTCTCCGTAAACCTCAGTCCCAACATGCCCTCTACCCAAGTCAAAACCTAGTCTCCGGCGCCATTGCCCCTGTTCAAATCCCGTGAGCGTTCAAGTTACACGAGCCAAAACCCGAAACCATGGCCACCCGAGCCTTTCCCATCAGTATGTCTCCGGTGCCATCACCCTCGCTCGAAGTAGAGCTTCCCACAGAGCACCTCGGCGAGTGCCGCACGTGACAATAGCATTCGAAGCCCTCACCGAGTCGAAAGTGCGAAAGGGGCTCCCTTGTTGTCACAGAGTCCTTCCAACCCGAGCTTCCCTGCCATTAGCCTTTCAAACTGTAGCAGTGACAAAAATCACCCTCTTCCCCAGAGCCAAACCGAAAGCAGGTTGCTTTCGTAGCGCGCTTATCCTCACAGGAGCATACTGAGCCTGCCCCTTTTAAAAGAATTAAGATGGCTGAGATTTATAATGGTGTCCCTGTGAAACGAATATCACCCTTTCTCCTTGGGCTGGGCCGAGAGCAAACTGTCGCCGCCACACACCTATCCTCTCAGGAACACCCCAAAGCTTCCCCCTTTAAAATATTCAAATGTTTAAATTTGTATTTCATAATTGAAATGATGAATTGTGCCTCCTAAGCACACAACTTAACATTACTCTTTATCTCATTCATGTATCAAAACAATGATGCTCTCTGTTAAAATCTCACAGTATGTTGCTCAATATCATGATGACTTGTATATGGGTGCTATCAGGGGTAAGTCAAGATGCCGAAAAGCGGTAAGAAGAAGGCTAAGATGACAGAAAAAAAGCCTGCGCCACTCAAAACTGAAACTTCACTCCAGGACACTAGGTGCACCACCGGTGTCCCTCCTAAAATCAGATGGGGTGACATCTACAGAATGATCCGGGACCAGGAAATCCCAGATATGTTGTTAGAGGAAGCACCGATTTATCTTAATATCAGATCCTCAGGCATAACTAGAGCCGTTACCCGCCCTGAGCTGTTCCCCTGTGCTGAAGTGATCGGATGGATACTCCAACATTCCAATGCTGAAGGGAGAGTGATAAATGATAGCGGGAAAGTGGATATTGCCTCATTTCAACCCGCGTATATTGCGGCAGCCTACAAATTTCCCCGTGTCCAACAAGCTCTGACTGACGAATGGTTGAGCCAAATGAATAACGTTGAGATGGCCAAGAAGCTGCTAATGGCGGGAAAACATTTGAGAAAGAAAGGAAGTGATGAATATGACGTACAGAATCTGAGAGCTCCTTTCAGATTGATCGCTTTAATGCTGTGCAGAATCTTCGGCATGCCTGATGGCACAGTGTATAAGATTCAGTGGATCCCTATCATCCACCACGTGGCATTCAAGGGAACTATGTTTGACTGGGCCACCATCCTGTCAGACAGTCTGGCCTCGATAATAATTGCTGCTAAAGAAGGACTAGCCTTGAAGAAGGCTGAATTTTTCATGTCCTCATATCTGACTGATTGTATTTTGGCCAAGATAGACTTCCCCAAATTGGGCTGCACATGGGATAGGGCCACCGCCCCGGTCTATATCGCATTCAAGATGTTGTGGGCTCAGAATTACAAGCCCAACTACAAACTCATCTGTGAGGGGTTCATCATGCCCCTATACGAGAAAATGTTCAAGGAAGAACCAAACTGCCTGTCAGAGAATGCTTTGGAAGTCCTCGAGGATTATGGGGACTTTTACTTTTCGGAGCAAGGTACCTACCTGAGAATGTTTGGAGGGACTAAGCCCCCATCCATCTTGCCGCAGTATGCCATAGACTATGTGGTTCTCAAACAAGCAGTAAGACAACTCTTCCTGGATGGGATTGGAGCAATGCTCCACAAACAACATAAGGCTTCCTTTCCCCCCCTGCCTTTCTGCATAGGTGCTTACAAGTTTTTAGGGGTTGCCTCGGCCGACGAATTTGTTCAAGAGATGAAGGCCTTCCACTTCGGTGAGGTAATATTCCATAGGAATGACCGAAAGGGAAGAATTGCTGAGCACTGTAAGGATATCTATGCTCACTTCGAGTACTCCCACTATCCTGATGCCGAGGAAGAGGCATTCAGAGGCATCAGCAACATGACTGAGCTACGGATCTGTCGCCAAGGTACTGGAGCAAGCTCTAGCTCAACCAAGGCCCAGAAGACCAGCCAGCAAAAGGAGAAAGAAGCTGAGGATGCCCGAGCTCAGGAAGAGCTCATATTAAGAGAAGAAGCGAGGTTACAGCGGGAAGGTGAGGAAGCAAGAAAGAAGCAAGAAGCTGAAAAATGAAAGACTGCAGAAAGAGGCTGAGGAATCCCAAAAGTAGAAAGAGACTGGGGAAGCCCAAAAGTAGAAAGAGGCTGAAGCTGAGCAGGCTGAGGCAGAAAAGAGGGCAGAAGAAGAATTGAAGACAAGGGAAGATGCCAAGGCAGGTGGATCCGGTATACAGGACATGGAAATAGACACCTCTCAAGCAGGTGGCTCTCGTGCCCAAAATAAAGTAGGAGACCCTGCTCAGGAAGTCCGGACCCCACCGGAAGAAGAAGACATAGACATCATAAACCAACCCATTGTCCCGTACACTCCATCGGGAAAGCGTACGGTGTCCAAGTGGAATGAGTTTGTCTATGACAAGAAAAGAAAAGCAATGGTCCTCAAATCAGAAGAGAGGATCAAAAGTCCCTTCCATGAAGACATTGTTACCCACCGAGAGGTCACTATAATGCAGAATACGGATCAAGATCCCTTTGCTATGGCGACCGCAGTTGTAGCAACGACAAAAGCATCCCTGGCCAATGTAGGCGTGATGGTAAGAGACAATGAATTGACAAGGAAGAAAGGTCGTACGCTACAACAAACTGTGGCTAATGAGCAAGCCCAAAGAGATCTGGCAGTGAACAAGTATAATTGCTTGTACGCTGAACATAAGGAGATGTCAAACAAGTACAACCAACTGGAGGAAGAAAAGGACCAGCTAACACTCCAAATAATGATTGTAGAAGCGGAGAAGAATGGAGCGGAAGAAAAGGCTTCTCAACTAGAAGCAGACAAGCAGACATTAGCTGAGCGGTTAGAGCAGGCTAAGAGAAAAACAATGGACATGTCTCCCTTCCATGAGCTGTCCTGTAGCATACTGAAGCAAATAAATGACACGCAGGGGCTAATCACTGACGAGGTTTGCAAGCTCAAGGCCATAATAGTCAGATTAAAAGAAATTAATGCGAAGGCCCATAGGCTCAAAGCTAAGGATACCCGTGTCAAGGCAACTATCATAAGTCAGATGGCATGGAGAGAAGGGAAAGGGGGTTCCCCCCACATCTTCCATTTAAAGCTGTGGATGATTTTAATGAAGACATAGCCTTGCTGGAGTTTGGCAGGAACTGTGCCAATAAGCTGACAACCAGTGTGCAGAGAACAACATATAAAATTAACAGTTTATACCAAAAGCTTAAAGGAGTCCATGACAAATGCACATTGAGTTTCCCTCAGACCCTAGAGGACTTTCTGGAAGAGGAGCAGCGGTTGTCTCAGCTAAAGGAAGAGCTAGGAGTTCAAATGAAGTATGTGAAAAGGATTGATGTCCTGGCTATTGATGACCTCCAGCATTATATTGGTTCATCATCACTCCACAACCATCTGCTGAAGGAAGTGCATCAAGCTGCAGTAGCAGAAGTTCAAAGCATTAAAGCAGAGCTCAGGAAGAATGTTACTTCTCAGAAAATCTTGTTCCCTGCTGCAGCAAACATAGTCATAAGGGACACAGGTGTGTGGTACAGCTACATAGCAGAGGAGGACAGGAAAGATGCAGCAGCAATAGGAGCATCAGTAGATCCAGGATCTTCTCTCCCGGTAGCCTCTTCCCCAGCAATGGCAGAAAGTCTGGCCAGTTCAATCCCCCAGTCCCAATTAGAAGCAGCATCAGCAGGGGATTCGAGGGTCTCTTCCCAGGTAGCATCAACAACAATTAGCTTGGGCGACCCTCTGCCAGCAGAAGCTCACGCATAGGAATGAAATAAATTGAATTCAATTGAGCAACCCTCTTCAGCCAAGCACGTATCTAGCAGGGAAAGCGTGGGTGTTAGCATTTTTTCTGCTATGTATATTCTGTTAAACTTTCAAACATGTAAGGCGTAAGCCATGGGACAGTTGTCCCTATTTTTTTTTTGTCAAAACAATTTTGTAAAAGAAGTGGTCATTTCTTGATGGTCGGTTATAGAAGAAACTCCTGCAATTGACAGATGGAAGGTGCTAGGTGGCAACCCAAATGGCAGAATTGTAATTATAAATAGTAGCTAGGAAGAATAGACCAGGACTTTTTTGGCAGGGAATGAAATTTTGAAACCCATACGAGCTATCTTGTATCGGGCCTGTAAAATTGAATTTTCTAATAGAAGCCACGGGAGATGGACGTTTTGCATGGGATGTTGGACGGATGTATGTTGGACTATTCTAATGACTATTGTTCTGTAATGTGAGATCATTCTTACCATGCGAACTATTTCTTTGTATTAATGATTTTGCTCCTCCCGGTGCATACGATTTTCTCTATTTTGTGAACAATGGATGCGTTTCACACTAAATCAGGAGCTACCTGCTGGTGTCTTTATCACTGCTGTAGATTTCTCTTCTAGATCGAATGGCTAACTGTTCTTTCTTCAGGATAACTCATGTGGCTCATTGTTTATGCCCTTTAAATTGCTCCTTGCAGGGATCTTTAAGTTTAATTTCAGTTTGTTACATTTAGATCTGTTCCTTTATTCTTTCTACGTAGATTAAATAAATTTTTGCTTTTTTCTGTTTTATGATCAATAGATGCGTCTCATGTTGAATTAGAAGCTATCTTATAAAGATCTTTATCTTGCTGTAGCTTTACTTGTGAGAATTAACAGCTATCTGTTCTTTCCTTACGTTATTTGTTACAGCTGATTGCTCATCCCTCAAGCGTGTTCCCTGCAGGGATAGGTAGATTTACTCTGGTTCCTAGACCTAGATCTGTTTTAGTTGCATCTAGATCGAATATAATTTAGGCACTTGCATCTCATTTAAAAGACATAAAACCCAAAAGAAAGGTGGATCGGGCCATAACCGGTAGAATTGGATTTAAACTCCAATCCCACGGTTGCCGGAACCGCTAACCGGACGGATTCCCTACACCAAACGGGAGATAGTCTAATTGGGATCATCTCTCGGGGAGAATCCCTTTCTGATTGATGCCACGATTTTCGAGGCATCAACAGTTTTTGGCGCTAGAAGGAGGGCCTGAAAGTGCATGGATGATAGAGGGAAATCTTCCGCGGTCATAGATAACATTGAAAACCCGCTTAAAGAAAGCATTTCAAACAGCCCAGATCTTGGATTAACAGACCAAGAATGCCTCATTTCTGACCCTGAGCCTCAAGAAGCTTTGTATGCTGTTCCTTTTACAGAAATAGAGGATTTGAGAAGACATACCAGATCCTACGTTAGACAGCTAGGTGCTTTAAACGCTGTCAACTTCCTCCCCGAGAAAATTACATCTAAAAAGGAGCCACAATACACCCGTGAGTCAATTCTCGTTCAGAGTTTTGAAGAACTGGTAAATCTGACTTTGGAAGAAATTTCAGACACTCTTAACAAGACAGACCAAGAAAATCTTGAAGAAATTACCACTCCCAAAAGTACTCCACAGGATTCACCCTACAATTCTCCACCAGGGTCTCCACATCCAAACCCAAACATGGCTGTACCTGTTTGGAGAGCAAGGGGAGCGCTGAACCTAGCTGGACCATTCCATAATCTTCCTAAAAACCCAGAAAAGGTCTTGCCTAAGTATGATCCATGGAAAGCCATTTCGGCAGAAGATCACCTCAAGAGTTTTTACTTAGCTCTGAACCTTTTGAACGTACAACATGAAGACGTGGTCTGCAGGTTGTTTCCATATACATTCGATCCAAAAGTATCATCATGGTACTTTAGCCTACAACCCAGCTCAATCTCTAGTTGGGATGAATTCGAAAAATGTTTTCTAAAGAAATACGGAAACCAAAAGACTGTGGCCACACTTATGAAAGAACTCTTATCCATGAGGATGGAAAAGAAAGAAAAGGTTCAAGATTTCAATCAAAGATTTACTACGCTGTTGAATAACTTCAGTCTAGCTAATAAACCAGCCGAGGAATCTCTAATTGAATACTATACAACCACTCTTGATGGACCCATAGCAATGTTCGTAAAGAGGTCCAAGAAAACTACCCTGATAGAGAACTTTGAGGAAGCTAGAAAGGTAGAAGAAGAGGTTGATAGCATTGCTAAACATGCCTTAGATGTAGAACCAAAACCAACAGCTAGCAAAAAACCTTTGCTGCTCACTAGAGGTAAAGACGAGCCATCGACGGACATGGAAAATGTAGTCAAGATGATGCAGAAATTATCTAACAAAATCGTAGATCTCGAGAAAGACAAGGCTGCTAACACATCTAGGAAACCTTTCAAGCCATTTTATAAAAGAAGGGGAGACGGGGAACAGACTCATCCACCAATGAACGCTGCCCCTGTTTTAAAGTTGAATGAGATAGGGATGGAAAATTTCTGCACTTTTCACCAAGAACCACATTCGGAAAAGAGCTGCCCGCAATGGATCAATTCCATGAGCTTAGTCATGAACCAAATGTTAGATTCTCATATCCCAGATCAGGATGATCCTCCAGAAGATTCGAGCCCTGAGTTAGAGGAACCAACCCCGGACACTACTATGGTGTTGTGGGATTGGGTACCTATGACCGAATTAGTAGAAGAAGATCACATAGATAGCTCTCCCTCTACCATAAATGTTGCCACTCGCAGCAAGGGCCCAATTGCGGATCCTATGCCAGTCACCATTCCCCATAAGCCTAGAGTTTTGAAAGATCCTCCTAGGAGGCATATACCAATCATCCCACCACAACCCAAAGTAAACCAAACAGCGGCCAAACAGCCAAGTGCTGACAACATAGTTCAGCCACCTAAGGTCACCATGAGAAAAACAGATCAGCCAACTCGAATTGGGAACGAATCCGACATAGGGTATGATATTATCAAAGATATCAAGAAAGTCAAAGCGAACATATCAATATTCGACATGTGTAGCTTGCCCCATCAACGAGACAAACTGCTGCATGTTCTACAACCGAAAACCAGCACTACATTAACGGATTCTCAAGACAATCCCGAAATTAATGAGGCTAGCATTGGTGGGAAATCCAAATCTCAAACATTTCCTTTCCTATTGATGTTTGAAATTTTTAATCACAATGTTCACAACTGTTTGGTAGACTCTGGAGCTTCTTCAAACGTTATGCCAGTGTCAATTTGTAGGAAAATTAATGGGCATCCCGTACCATCTCCAGCTCAAATTATCCAATTAGACAGGACTGCTATCAAGGTTATTGGGGAGATGAAAGATGTTCTAATTAGACTGTCAGCCGACCCTAGAGTCTGTCAATTCATTGACATAATGGTGGTCGATATTCCTGAAGCCTATGGGCTGATTTTAAGTAGGGATTGGTCTACTAAGCTGAGTGGCTACTTTGCTACTGATTGGTCTCATCTATGGCTGCCTTATCAGAACAGGCCGAATCAGATTAAAGTTCTTAGGGAACCTCATATGAAACAAAACGTAACTCAGCTAGAAGAAAAGAATGAAGCTGTAACTTTCTCATCTTCAGTTCTGGGGAATTATTTCTTGGAAATGGATCCGGGTAATTATCAATCTGAAACCATTAGCCATGAATCAGATAAACAGTCCGATCTCCTTCATTTCTCTCAGACTGATGATGTTGATTGTAACATAGTCAATTTAGTTGCTAACATAGACCACAAAGAAACTAACTTAGTTGAATCTAAAGATATCTTTTGGACATTATACTTTGATGGTTCTAAAACTCTGGAAGGATCCGGAGCCGGTTGTGTTCTAATGGGTCCAAAAGGAAACAAGTATTTTTTGTCTTGTAGATTAGAATTCGATTGTACTAATAACACCGCTGAATATGAAGCTTTGGTACATGGTTTAAAGAAGGCCATTGGCTTAAATGTTAAGTACCTGAAGGTTTTTGGTGACTCCGAGATAGTTGTAAGACAGGTAAGGGACACCATTCATTGTCTCTCACCTCGCTTGAAAGGTTATCAGGCTGAGGTATGGGATTTAATCATGCATTTTGACGCTTTCAATATAAAATCAATTCCTAGATTGCAAAATTCTGCTGCTGATTTGTTAGCAACATCTGCTTCTAGATTGGTGCCGTCAAATAATAAATGCTCAATTGAATTAATTTTCAGGCCTTCCATTCCTGATAACATCATGAACTTCAGAGTCTTCGATGATGATGAACAAATTATCAGCTTCCTGACAAACGAAGATAGCTTTCAAGGAGCTACAATAGATGAGGAAGAACACGATGCTGATTTGATGAAGAAAGATGACGAGAAAGGAAATTTCATGCCAAAGGGGGTAAGGTCCCTCGAAATGCTTTTTGATCTTCAAAATAAGTTCAAAAGACCAGCTAATACCAAAACTAACAGCTCATCAATGCAACATGAGTTGGTTAATTTGGGTACCGAGGCAGAACCAAAATTTGTCAACCTTGGCAAATGTTGTTCACCAGGAGAAAGAGACAGGTTCATTAAATTGTTTAAACAGTACAAGGATGTTTTCGCATGGACCTATGAAGATCTAAAAACATATGACGTCTGCATCATTCAACATGTTATACCAATGAAAGCGGGTGTCAAGCCATTTCAGCAGTAGTTGAGAAGGATGCATCCTACTCTAGAACTGCTGATCCAAAAGGAATTAAAGAAGCTCTTGGACGCTAAGATAATCTTCAAAGTCCGGCATTCTGAATGGGTTGCAAACTTGGTTCCCGTAAGAAAGAAGTCAGGAGAGATAAGGCTATGTGTAGATTTCAGAAATTTAAACAAAGCTTTGGATAAAGATAACTACCCCGTACCTTCAATGGAGCAAATCCTACAAATGGTGTCAGGATCCGAATTGTTTTCTCTCCTCGATGGTTTCTCTGGCTATAATCAAGTGTTAGTAGCCGAAGAAGATCGTCTCAAGACTACTTTCAGGACTAAGTGGGGAACTTTCACCTACAGAAGAATGCCATTTGGTCTGATAAATGCAGGAGCTACATTCCAAAGGGCGATGGATATTGCCTTCCGAGGATTGGGTGGGCAATGTGTTGTTGTCTACTTAGATGATGTGACAGTCTTTTCGAAGAAAAGGGAAGATCATGTTGTTCATCTGAGGCGTATCTTTGATCGTTGCCGGAAGTATGGTATTTCCTTGAATCCCAAGAAGAGTGTGTTTGCTGTGTTCGAAGGTAAGCTCTTGGGTCATATCATCTCCAAAGGGGGAGTGTCAATCGACCAAGAAGGAGTCCAAGCTATTAATAAGATTCCAATGCCTCACAACAAAAAATCTATGCAGTCTTTTATGGGCACCATCAATTTTGTCCGCAGATTTGTTCCGGATTTTGCACAAATTGTTAAGCCATTACAGCAGATGGTTAAACAAAGCATACAATTCAAGTGGACAGATTTGGAGAAGGACGCATTTAGAGATATCAAGGCAGCTGTAGCTAAAGCTCCTTCCTTAAGAAGTCCAGATTTTGATAAAGATTTCATCTTGTATACCTTCGCTTCGGATGACTCTCTCGCAGCTGTACTCACGCAAAAGGTGGAGTTGGGGGATGAATACCGAATTTCGTTTATGAGCACTGGTCTACAAGGGGCTGAGCTGAATTACCACGTAGTTGAAAAACATGCGTATGCAGTATTCAAAGCTGTGAAGCAATTTATGCCATACATTCTGAAGAACAGAACTAAAGTCATAGTTCCCCATCCAGCTGTTAGATCCCTTTTCGTTCAAAAGGAATTGGGAGAGAGGAGAGGGAACTGGGTCACAACTCTGCAGGAGTATGATTTGGAATTTAAACCGGCTACAATCATCAAAGGGCAAGGCCTGTGCAAATTACTTGCGGGAAAATCAACTGATGAAGAACAACATTGGAAGAATGAAGCTGAGCTCAATTCGGTTGAAGTATGTCATATCTTCACAACTCCCCAGTCATGGTATAGGGATATGGTGCACTATTTATAGCAGGGATATCTACCCGAGCACTAGAACTCTAAACAAAGAAGGGCGCTCCATTTGAAATCCACACCCTATCAAATCATTGATGGGATTCTTTTCAGGAAGAATTATGATGGGGTTCTCCTCAGATGTTTGGAAATGGAAGATGCAAACAGAGTTGTCAAAGAATTGCATGATGGCCCCGCAGGCGGACATTATTCAGGTGAGACAGTAGCACACAAGATACTGAGAGCTGGGTATTACTGGCCCACTCTGTTCCGAGATGCCCACACATACGCACGGAATTGCGATGTATGTCAAAGAAGTGCCGGGAAGTTACCTAAGGCAGCAGGACCATTGCAGCCGGTCGTCATCTCTGATCCTTTTGAGCAATGGGGCATAGATGTTATCGGAGAAATAAATCCAAATTCTTCATTGCAACATCAATACATCCTGACGGCTACCGACTACTTCACTAGGTGGACGGAGGCCATCCCGTTGCGCAAGATCAATGAAGACGCAGTTATCAGCTTCTTGAAAGAAAGCATCATAACCAGGTTTGGGGTTCCAATTTCCCTTGTTTTTGATAATGCTACTTATTTTTCATCTTGCAAGATAAATGAATTTGTTTATGAATGGGGAATTAAGTTGCATTACTCAGCCAATTACTACCCTCAGGGAAACGGATTAGCTGAATCCTCAAACAAGAATCTGATTCAAATTCTTAAGAAAACTGTGATAGAAAACCAGAAAAGTTGGCATGTGGCTCTCCCAAACGCCTTATGGGCAGATAGGGTAACCCCGAAAAACGCTTTAGGTGTCTCCCCTTTTACTCTTGTCTATGGCAAGGAAGCCATTCTTCCCCCAAACATCTTACTACCATCCTTGCAATTGTCCCAATCCTCTTGGGGTTCTGGTAGCCAAGCCTTACAATCTAGGATCAACACCCTGCTTCAACTGGAAGAAGCCCGACACAAAGCTAAAGATCGATTCCATCAACACCAGGACATAGTTACGAGATGGTTCGATAAGAGGAAATCCGGTAAGAGAGATTTTGAAGTTGGGGATTTAGTCCCGAAATGGGACCATAATCATGAAGGCAAAGGAATGCATACGAAATTTCAACATCTATGGGTAGGCCCGTACCAAATTTCTGCAAAATTAGGCCCATCCACTTATAAATTGACAAATCTTGAGGGAGAAGAAGTAGCCCTTCCTCTCAATGGCCTCGCTCTGAAACAATACTTCGCATAGTCTCCTCGAGACTTCCTGTACATAAATAAAGTTTTCTTTAGCCTTTAGTTGCTTTATTTTTTCGGCCATGTTGTTTCTCTCTTTGTTATTTGAACTTTTACGACAAATTTTTGTTTTTTGAAGGCCCTTTTGGTTGAGATTCCCGTTGAAGATAACTCTCAAAGAAAACTTGCGACCCATGAGTCTGGAACTCTGCTCAAGTAAATCCGGTCTGTTGTGCTCTCGCTGAAATGTTCAGAAGGGAGGAAGCCTACCCCGCTAGTCACATTAATCATGTTTAATAGCAGAGACCTATGACCATCTTCACTACTATCGTTGGGCTCCACCCACTCTCACACTTTAAATGCATCCCAAGAAGGTTACCAAAGTTGGACCCATGGAAAGTGGCACCTCCTGAGGACATAGGGTATTGAAATGACTCCATGCTGCAGATTTAACAGCCAAAATGGCCTATATTCAAGAGTCTGTTTTCCAGAGATCCTCTCCTCAATTAAAGCATGGCTGAGACAAAAGCAAAAGACATGTAAAATCAAGAAGGCTATCCAAAAGACCCAGCTCAAAATGGGCTCCTCTCCGTCCGTGAAGTTTGATAAAATCAATAAAATCTCTAACTCACACAAAAAGACCCTATGGATTGAGGAGCCTAAATAAAAGATCATGTCCAAAAGAAAATATCTCTGGAAGGCTCAAACAGCTAAGCTGTCCGAAGTACAAACATCCAAAAGGATGCAAGCAGCATGGGAATGAGGAACAAGAGCAATAATGTCCACGACCAAGTGTTGCAGATCCTGTGGAGTCCGGCAGCAGTGACCATCTGAAAGATGACCCTCCTAAAATGAATCTCATATATTGGCCCTTTGAGAGTGTTGAAGATGTCTCGTTCAAAGCTCCCCTCTCCCCAATGGCTAGCAGGTAAAGTGCCTCCTTCCCCTCACATGACTTTAAAGTACTCAGCCGAGTAAGTGCAACCAAGATGGATGTTTTTGATGAGGTTTCGGACTATGAGGAGGAATTTTTCAGAGATCTGTGTTCGCCAGCGACTCGCCATTGTTGTTGCAGCAACACTCCCCCCCAAAATTTTGCACATATGCGGCCCCTCCTTTATATTTTTTAGAAAGGCTGCCTTAAACGTTTTTTCCCAGCTTTTATCTTTGCTTTTAAACAGAGAGTCTCGCCATGAGAAACTCCAAGGCTGCCAGAAGATTTTGACTCTCAAATAGAAGAGCTTTCAATGAATTTTTTTCTCGAAGTTATGGAGCAAGTTGCTAAACCCCCGTAGTGGCGGAAGCCTCTCGCTTAAGTGCCCACAAAAGAACTGAGAAAACTCTCGTCGAATAAACCATGGGAGCACTTGGGCAATCCTTCCGAAACGGTGAGCGCCTTCCGTCAAATCTCCCGAAACTTTGGCAAAAGACTTAGGTTTTTGTTTGAAGTTGCGGAATCCTTAGAGCTTCTCCACCCGAAAATTGCGGAAAACCTTCCGGTTTTCTTCCCGAAACAGCGGGAGAAGTTGGGAAAGATGCCCGAAAAGAGTTGGAATAGTTTGTTAAAATCGCGGAAGCTTCTGATGAAATCCTTCCGAAACGGCAAAAGAATTCAGCGAAGTTGTCCGAAGCGACAGAAGCCGTTCACATAAGCTTTCCGAAAAGAGACTTGGAAAAACTTTGAAAAACTGCGGAAGCATTCGGATTTTCCTTCCGAAACGGTGGAAGACATCCACAAAAGCCTTCCGAAATACCACGGAGAAATTCGCGAACTTCTTCCGAAACTGTGAAAAGAACTTAGAATTTTTTCAAGGAAATTTGCAAAATGAACCAAGGAAGCTTCACGGAAGCTTTCATCCTTTGCTCCCGAAACCGCGGAAGCTTTCAGGCTACCCTCCCGAAACGGTGGAAGCCAATCGCTTAAAACGCTTGGAAAAGGCCTTCGAAATGATTCCGAGAAAATTTGCGGAACAGTATAGGATTTGCTCCCGCAACGGCAGTTAGCCATTCGTCTAAACTGAAAAGACTTAGAAAAATCTTCGATGAAGCGATTGCGGAAATTGCTAGTGAATCCATCCCGAAACCGCGAAAAGTTCGCCCTGACTTGCCGAAACGCCGAAGCGCTGAGGGCCTTCCGGAACAATGCATAGAAGCTGCCCGCAACCGCGGAGGCTTTCAAGTTTCCCTTCCGAAACTACCGGGAGCATTCGCCATATCGTCTCGAAACCCAAAGAGACTTAGAAACTTTTGGATTTACGGAAGCCCTTCGCAAATAGCTCCCGAAACGGCGGAAGCCTGGGGGTTATTCGTACGCAACGTGGGGTTCTTTTGCGGAAGGCTTCGAGTTTCCCTTCCGCGATGCACTCCGAAACGGTGGGAACTTTCCCTGAACCCTTCCGCAACGGCGGATATGATTCACAAGGTGGTCCCGCGAATGGCGGTCGCACGAAAATCGAGATATTTTGACGTGACCGCAACAGGTGGCATGTTTAAGGCACATTTTAATTGCACCAACTACCAATCTAAATGCTCGCACGTGCCTGTATTTAATAAATATACGGTGGGGGCTCAAGCCAATACACCATTGTTTTCGATTGGCAAATGACGTGGAACGCCGTGCAAATCGCTCCAGCTCACCTCGCTCATCCACGCTCGCGGCCACCTCGTTCAAGCGATCCCCACGATGCCAGGTAGGATTTTAACCTTGAAATTCGCTATTGGGTTGTGTTTTGTTTGAAAACAATGGGTTTTGGTGGGATTTTGACAGGCAAAACACCCGTCAAGGGCTATGTTTTTCCCGTCAGATGCAGTTGAGTGGAGTTCTCGTCATATAAAACAGACATTGGTTAAGACATTTTTTTTGAGTAGAGACGGTTGGTGCGGGCGGTTAAACTTGTTCCATTTTAATCCCCGGGCCGCGTGCCTCGTTGTGTGAAGAATCTGTCGAAGCCCCATAGGCTATTCATGTCCCCGGCCGAGAGCTCAAGACGTAAATCCCCGGGCCTCTCTGTAAACCTCAGTCCCAACATGCCCTCTACCCAAGTCAAAACCTAGTCTCCGGCGCCATTGCCCCTGTTCAAATCCCGTGAGCGTTCAAGTTACGCGAGTCGAAACCCGAAACCATGGCCACCCGATCCTTTCCCGTCAGTATGTCTCCGGCGCCATCACCCTCGCTCGAACTAGAGCTTCCCACAGAGCACCTCGGCGAGTGTCGCACATGACAATAGCATTCGAAGCCCTCACTGAGTCAAAAGTGCGAAAGGGGCTCCCTTGTTGTCACAGAGTCCTTCCAACCCGAGCTTCCCCACCATTAGCCTTTCAAACTGTAGCAGTGACGAAAATCACCCTCTTCCCCAGAGCCAAACAGAAAGCAGGTTGCTTTCGCAGCGCGCTTATCCTCACAGGAGCATACTGAGCCTGCCCCTTTTAAAAGAATTAAGATGGCTGAGATTTATAATGGTGTCCCTGTGAAATGAATATCACCCTTTCTCCTTGGGTTGGGCCGAGAGCAAACTGTCGCCGCCACACACCTATCCTCTCAGGAACACCCCAAAGCTTCCCCCTTTAAAATATTCAAATGTTTAAATTTGTATTTCATAATTGAAATGATGAATTGTGCCTCCTAAGCACACAACTTCACATTACTCTTTATCTCATTCATGTATCAAAACAATGATGCTCTCTGTTAAAATCTCACAGTATGTTGCTCAATATCATGATGACTTTTATATGGGTGCTATCAGGGGTAAGTCAAGATGCCGAAAACCGGTAAGAAGAAGGCTAAGATGACAGAGAAGAAGCCTGCGCCACTCAAAACTGAAACTTCACTCCAGGACACTAGGTGCACCACCGGTGTCCCTCCTGAAATCAGATGGGGGTGACATCTACAGAATGATCCGGGACCAGGAAATCCCAGATATGTTGTTAGAGGAAGCACCGATTTATCTTAATATCAGAGCCTCAGGCATAACTAGAGCCGCTACCCTCCCTGAGTTGTCCCCCTGTGCTGAAGTGATCGGATGGATACTCCAACATGCCGATGCTGAAGGGAGAGTGATAAATGATAGCGGGAAAGTGGCTATTGCCTCATTTCAACCCGCGTATCTTGCGGAAGCCTACAAATTTCCCCGTGTCCAACAAGCTCTGACTGACGAATGGTTGAGCCAAATGAATAACGTCGAGATGGCCAAGAAGCTGCTAATGGCGGGCAAACATTTGAGAAAGAAAGGAAGTGACGAATATGACGTACAGAATCTGAGAGCTCCTTTCAGATTGATCGCTTTAATGCTGTGCAGAATCTTCGGCATGCCCGATGGCACAGTGTATAAGATTCAGTGGATCCCTATCATCCACCACGTGGCATTCAAGGGAACTGTGTTTGATTGGGCCACTATCGTGTCAGACAGTCTTGCCTCGATGATAATTGCTGCTAAAGAAGGACTAGCCTTGAAGAAGGCTGAATTTTTCATGTCCTCATATCTGATTGATTGTATTTTGGCCAAGATAGACTTCCCCAAATTGGGATGCACATGGGATAGGGCCACCGCCCCGGTCTATATCGCATTCAAGATGTTGTGGGCTCATAATTACAAGCCCAGCTACAAACTCATCTGTGAGGGGTTCATCATGCCCCTATACGAGAAAATGTTCAAGGAAGAACCAAACTGCCTGTCAGAGAATGCTTTGGAAGTCCTCGAGGATTATGGGGACTTTTACTTTTCAGAGCAAGGTACCTACTTGAGAATGTTTGGAGGGACTAAGCCCCCATACATCTTGCCGCAGTATGCCACAGACTATGTGGTTCTCAAAGAAGCAGTAAGACAACTCTTCCTGGATGGGATTGGAGCAATGCTCCACAAACAACATAAGGCTTCCTTTCCCCCCTTGCCTTTCTGCATAGGTGCTTACAAGTTTTCAGGGGTTGCCTCGGTCGATGAATTTGTTCAAGAGCTGAAGGCCTTCCACTTCGGTGAGGTAATATTCCATAGCAATGACCGAAAGGGAAGAATTGCTGAGCACTGTAAGAATATCTATGCTCACTTCGAGTACTCCCACTATCTTGATGCTGAGGAAGAGGCATTCAGAGGCATCAGCAACATGACTGAGCTACGGATCTGTCGCCAAGGTACTGGAGCAAGCTCTAGCTCAACCAAGGCCCAGAAGACTAGCCAGCAAAAGGAGAAAGAAGCTGAGGATGCCCGAGCTCCGGAAGAGCTCATATTAAGAGAAGAAGCGAGGTTACAGCGGGAAGGTGAGGAAGCAAGAAAGCAGCAAGAAGCTGAAAATGAAAGACTGCAGAAAGAGGCTGAGGAAGCCCAAAACCAGAAAGAGACTGAGGAAGCCCAAAAGCAGAAAGAGGCTGAAGCTGAGCAGGCTGAGGCAGAAAAGAGGGCAGAAGAAGAATTGAAGACAAGGGAAGATGCCAAGGTAGGTGGATCCAGTATACAGGACATGGAAATAGACACCTCTCAAGCAGGTGGCTCTGGTGCCCAAAATAAAGGAGGAGACCCTGCTCAGGAAGTCCGGACCCCACCGGCAGAAGAAGACATAGACATCATAAACTGACCCATTGTCCCGTACTCTCCATTGGGAAAGCGTACGGTGTCCAAGTGGAATGAGTTTGTCTATGACAAGAAAAGAAAAGCAATGGTCCTCAAATCAGAAGAGAGGAACAAAAGTCCCTTCCATGAAGACATCGTTACCCCCCGAGAGGTCACTATAATGCAGAATACGGATCAAGATCCCTTTGCTATGGCGACCGCAGCTGTAGCAACGGCAAAAGCATCCCTGGCCAATGTAGGCGTGATGGTAAGAGACAATGAATTGACAAGGAAGAAATCTCGTACGCTACAACAAACTGTGGCTAATGAGCAAGCCCAAAGAGATCTGGCAGTGAACAAGTATAATTGCTTGTACGCTGAACATAAGGAGCTGTCAAACAAGTACAGCCAGCTGGAGGAGGAAAAGGACCATCTAACACTCCAAATAATGATTGTAGAAGCGGAGAAGAATGGAGCGGAAGAAAAGGCTTCTCAACTAGAAGCAGACAAGCAGACATTAGCTGAGCGGTTAGAGCAGGCTGAGAGCAAAACGATGGACATGTCTCCCTTCCATGAGCTGTCCTACAGCATCCTGAAGCAAATAAATGACACGCAGGGGCTAATCACTGACGAGGTTTGCAAGCTCAAGGCCATAATAGTCATATTAAAAGAAATTAATGAGGAGGCCCACAAGTTCAAAGCTAAGAATACCCGTGTCAAGGCAACTATCATAAGTCAGATGGCATGGAGAGAAGTGAAAGGGGGTTTCCCCCCGCATCTTCCATTTAAAGCTGTGGACGATTTTAATGAAGACATAGCCTTGCTGGAGTTTGGCAGGAACTGTGCCAATAAGCTGACAACCAGTGTGCAGAGAACAACAGATAAAATTAACAGTTTATACAAAAAGCTTAAAGGAGTGCATGACAAATGCACATTGAGTTTCCCTCAGACCCTAGAGGACTTTCCGGAAGAGGAGCAGCGGTTGTCTCAGCTAAAGGAAGAGCTAGGCGTTCAAATGGAGTATGTGAAAAGGATTGATGTCCTGGCTATTGATGACCTCCAGCATTATATTGGTTCATCATCACTCCATAACCATCTGCTGAAGGAAGTGCATCAAGCTGCAGTAGCAGAAGTTCAAAGCATTAAAGCAGAGCTCGGGAAGAATGTGACTTCTCAGAAAATCTTGTTCCCTATTGCAGCAAACATAGTCATAAGGGACACAGGTGTGTGGTACAGCTACATAGCAGAGGAGGACAAGAAAGTTGCAGCAGCAGCAGGAACATCAGTAGATCCAGGATCTTCTCTCCCGGCAGCCTCTTCCCCAGCAATGGCAGAAAGTCTGGCCAGTTCAATCCCCCTGTCCCAATTAGAAGCAGCATCAGCAGGGGATTCGGGGGTCTCTTCCCAGGCAGCATCAGCAACAATTAGCTTGGGCGACCCTTTTCCAGCAGAAGCTCACGCACAGGAATGAAATAAATTGAATTCAGTTGAGCAACCCTCTTCAGCCAAGCACGTATCTAGCAGGGAAAGCGTGGGTGTTAGCATTTTTTCTGCTATGTATATTCTGTTAAACTTTCAAACATGTAAGGCGTAAGCCATGGGACAGCTGTCCCTATTTTGTTTTTGTCAAAACAATTTTGTAAAAGAAGTGGTCATTTCTTGATGGTCGGTTATAGAAGAAACTCCTCCAATTGACAGATGGAAGGTGCTAGGTGGCAACCCAAATGGCAGAATTGTAATTATAAATAGTAGCTAGGAAGAATAGACCAGGACTTTTTTGGCAGGGAATGAAATTTTGAAACCCATACGAGCTATCTTGTATCGGGCCTGTAAAATTGAATTTTCTAATAGAAGCCACGGGAGATGGACGTTTTGCATGGGATGTTGGACGGCTGTATGTTGGACTATTCTAATGACTGCTATTCTGTAATGTGAGATCATTCTTACCATCCGAACTATTTCTTTGTATTAATGATTTTGCTCCTCCCAGTGCATACAATTTTCTCTATTTTGTGAACAATGGATGCGTTTCACATTAAATCAGGAGCTACCTGCTGATGTCTTTATCACTGTTGTAGATTTCTCTTCTAGATCGAATGGCTAACTGTTCTTTCTTCAGGATAACTCATGTGGCTCATTGTTCATGCCCTTTAAATTGCTCCTTGCAGGGATCTTTAAGTTTAATTTCAGTTTGTTACATTTAGATCTGTTCCTTTATTCTTTCTACGTAGATTAAATAAATTTTTGCTTTTTTCTGTTTTATGAGAAATAGATGCGTCTCATGTTGAATTAGAAGCTATCTTCTAAAGATCTTTATCTTGCTGTAGCTTTACTTGTGAGAATTAATAGCTATCTTTTCTTTCCTTACGTTATTTGTTACAGCTGATTGCTCATCCCTCAAGCGTATTCCTTGCAGGGATAGGTAGATTTACTCTGGTTCCTAGAGTTAGATCTGTTTTAGTTGCATCTAGATCGAATATAATTTAGGCACTTGCATCTCATTTAAAAGACATAAAACCCAAAAGAAAGGTGGATCGGGCCATAACCGGTAGAATTGGATTTAAACTCCAATCCGACGGTTGTCGGAACCGCTAACCGGACGGATTCCCTACACCAAACGGGAGATAGTCTAATTGGGACCATCTCTCAGGGAGAATCCCTTTCTGATTGATGCCACGATTTCCGAGGCATCAACACACTATCAGACTCCTTAACATTGAAAGCACCCACGAGCATGCACCATCCTGGGCTCGTACAAATCCACATGACGGTATCATTTAGAGCACACTTGTATCCCTTCTTCGAGCTCCTTAAACCACAAAGAAGGCCCAAATGGTGCCTCTCGACGCCACGATATATCATATCTAATCCTAGCATTATGGAAGCATCCCCAGTATGGTCTCCTTTGTTCATAGTATTCTGCGATATGTCACCCTTGGAGTCCCCTTATCCCATTCATTAGTTCCTTGCTTACATATCCCCCATTGCAACCATAGTCTTTGATCCATTAAATCTATGATATCCTTCCCTAAAGCCAGTTTCATATGTTTCCTGGTCATCCCTGTTGTCATGCTCTGAACAAAGGAATTTTGAGTCCTCCCACTATGCGGCCCTCGTATCCCCCCACAGAATGTTAGTCTCACATTCAGTACTATCACCTCTTTGTTATACACCTCGCACTCCTATCAAGGAAACATCATTTCCTTGGTAGTTGTAGGTCTCCCTTTGTCAACACCATCACATTTATTCCAGAGGACAGACCCAGAGGTCCTTGTACCTTGGACTCATCTCCATCAGTGGTGAGTTCCTATGGACCATCTGATAGGAGTCCTTAGTGCCTCTTAGACTAGTTGTTTCTCACGTTCTTTGCTTCAACTCCATCATTGCACTGTTGAGATTCGTGCAGGGTATTGGTCCCTTTAGTTTTTGGTCGAAGACCCCGAATGTCCCCTGACTCTAGCACATTGGTGAGTATGTTTGGAACCCCTAAGTTGTATGTTCCCGTGGATATCTATGCTACCATGGAGATAGTATTCGGACTCCGTTCACTTATATGATTCCTAGAGTATCCAAATTAGATGCAGTACAATGTACCTTTTAGCTTCCGACTCTCAGTCATTGAGTCCATACAATTGTTGGACACCTTCATATCCAACCGAGCATTAGTTCATATGGTATCACATTCAAGATGGATGACATTGTTTCCATATATCATTTCTTCATATCAGTCATGGTTGGACCATGAGTATGTCCCAGACTTGTGTCCCCTCTAGACCATTATGATGTACACATAAGTTCTTTATTGTCACGTCCCCTCCCATCTATCCAATTCCAGGAAGGGAACACGATACCAATCTTTGGGGCTTTGACATAAACTCAACCCATTCATTAGATTCATACAATTAAATCATAGGTGCATAGATGCAAATCAATTAAACATGCATATCAGAATAAAAAAATCATACACACACACACCTTTCATATGCATTCATCATATTAGAAACAACCATCAAATTATAGCATTGCAGAAGTAAAACACATAGACAGAGAAACACTTATATTTATACTGAAATGGTCCCAAGCAACTAGCTATGTCACTGCAATGTTCCACCCAACCATAGGCTTGTTGTGTTCATCAATCTCTCAACACAATTGCCAACCCCGAGCTAGGCATGATTCTTACAAGGAAAAGGGGACATTCAAGCTCATGCACATCCAAAGCAATAGATACCCATAAACTGCACCACAACATACTCTTTTCTCACAAAGCTAGCACAATCATTGGGCATGGATGCTCATTTTTAACAATGGGATTTACAAACAAGATGGCCATGGGTTTTCCCCAATTGTTTCCAGCCAAAAAAGGATTGTGGGATGGGGAAAAACAAGCACAGGGAGGAAAACGATTTCTCCCCCAAACTATCCAAGCATTCAATAGCCAAACGGTCTCTATGGAACCCCCAATTCATTTCCCCTTCTTCCCCACTGGTATATAACACAAAAATGCCCTTCTCTCAGCTAAGAATGAAGGAAAACACACAGTTTCGATGGGGAAAAACGCTCATCAATCTCCCCACTCGTGAGAGAGCCAAACTGGTTGATGGATAATGGCTTGGGGAGCAATTCATGGCTCTTTTCTTGCCAAGGAAGCCAAACACGATTTTCCATGTAGGGTGGCTTTCCCATACTCGAATTTGGACAACCATACTTCCCATTCCCCAAGGCATTAACTACCTCAACCAAATATTGGGAGAAATAAATGATTGGGTACAAAATTCAACATGGGTAGTTGAGATTTTGATGGGTTATCTCATTGACACTTGGCTTGACTTGATTGGCTCAAGGGTTTGAATGTTTTCCCTCCCAATTTCTTGTAAAATCATTCCCCCATCTATTGTTGCATTGCATAGCTAGTTGTGGGTATTTTATTAAAATGCATATTTACATGATATTTGCAATTCCATTGTGCCTAGCTAGCACATGAATCATATGCACCAATAAATCGATGGCGAGGCCCTGGCCTTGAGCTCCTCACCACGATTTTATAACAATATTTACATCATTTACAATTTTAATGCAATAGGGTCAAGATGGGGACGTGACATCTATGTCTTTTTTAGGTCCGCTTTGGGCCTCATTATTATTTGTATATCTTGATACGAGCATGGGTATTCCTACCTTGTCCATATATTTGAGATCATGTTCCTCATCCATTATTGAGGTGATGTATTTCCAATTTTCGCACTTGTAGTTCATATAGAACATGTGTTATGGTCTCCAACTAGTTTCTTCTCTCCCCCATCACAATGCTCACAACCCTAGAAAAATTCAGAAACTATGATGTCTATCATCCATACAATGAGCTCCTGCCCTCACATATCATAGGGCAATTTGTTAACACCCAAAAATTGTTCACCTAGCTCATCTCCCTAGTCACATAACCCATTTACCCCTTTTTCCTACATTTTTGGCCTCCAAAAACCAAAAAAATCCCTAAAATGGTAACCAAATGGGCATAAAATCATTATTTCCCTCATCGATTAATGAAAATCCTCCAAAAAAGAATAAAATCCCATAAAACATGGTCAAAATCCCCCCCCCCAAAAAAAAGGGGAAAAGTCAAAATAAAATTAAAAAAGAGGGGAAAATCAAAATACCATTAGCCAATACTATTCGTTTTTCAATACCATGGGTCAATACTCCACCACCCAAACTTACTATAAAATGGTGATGGAGGTCCCCCATTTCACATCCATGATCAATTCTTCCTACCCTTATGTTGCCAAAATTCATGTTGAACTTTAGCCTATCACCTTGAGCTTATGTTCCCCATTCTGTTGAGTTTTTCCCACCTCTTGAGTATTTGAAGAAAAGAAAGGAACTTTGGAAACCTTCCGCACTACTCTTTGTACAACAATGAGGGCCCACATATACTCACCTTATGAGGTAACTCTTATTGTTAACCCTTGTTTGAAACATAATGAAAAATATACTTCATGGGTTCCGATCTATTTGTTATTTTTTCTACAGTAATTAGTTAGATTTATTTTCAGTTTTATTTACACTCACACACATTATCTATTTTTGAACTGCTAATAAGGGTTGCATAATACTTAGTAGGTTCCATTTTGCACAAGCTGGTGTAAAAACAATAGCTACAAGTATGTTGTCAAAATCAAGCAAAAAATTTAGCAAAAGAACAAGCCATAATTTGGATCTGCGAATCTGCAACAAAATGAAGGCAAGGGAAACCTTGGCTTGTAGAAAAAAGGACAGGGTAAGGACAACCAACCCCAAGAAAACCAGTCCCAACCATAAGCAAATAAGGGTAACATAAATGAAAATAACGACACTAGGAAGTGGTGGGAGTTCCACAAAATCCCCTAGCACAGCACTGATAAATGTTGCTCAAAGCAGTTATTGGTGGCTGAGATCAAAGCTTCAAAATCAGAGGCCGATTCCTACTCTAATTCAGAACCCAACATCACATTCATAGACAACGGGAAGAATATCATTGATGTAGAACCCAGTGTCACCATTGTTACCAAATAGATTCAACCAGAAGAACTAGAAGAATCAAAGATAGACGAGCACTTCTTCCACTAAAAAATGTGGGTGAAGGGAATCCCCCTGCATTTTGTTGTCGATAGTGGCATCCAAAAGAACTTGATCTCAATAGAATTCATCAAGAGATTGGAGCTACTGAAAAATACACACCCACAGCCATACACCATTGGTTGGCTAAGCCAAGGATGAGGTATCTGTGTCAGTCATCAATGTTGTAAACTATATGGCATCGATCCTTTCAAAAACGAGGTACTATTTGATGTGGCCCCACTTGAAGTATGTGATAATAGTTTAGGGAATCCATATATGTGGAAGCGTCATGCTATGTATGAGTCATGGCCTCGTAGTGTCATTGTCCACTTTGGGAGGACAACTTTATCACATACGAGAGACAGTTGCACTTACCTCAATCTCTTGGACCTCAACTAAGTAGTGCAAAAAGATAATCTCCCACACTGGAAAATTTTCCCTCTTTATAATTGCCTCTGAAGGTGAAAACCATATCACAGATACCTCCACAACCTTTGTACATTGTCTTGCTACTTAGTAGAAACAATAAGAATGCAAAGGAATTGTTTCCTCAACTATTCGGGTACCTTTGCGGTGCAATACCACGCATTGAAGGTGCTCCTCTAGAAAGAATTCATCCACGCCGGTTCAGACCAAGGATAAGAAGGTAACCAAACTTGTTGAACAGGTCCAATACATCCATCAACAATTACAACCCTCTCAAAATTTCAAATAAAGGAAACTTTTTCACTTTAGCAAATGCCTTAGCAGGAGCTGTCGCCATATGATAAGGGACTTGACGCAATGGATACCATTGCTTCTTAAGGCGAGAGGATTGATCCATATGGATATTGATGGCCACCCAACTATTCCACTGGCTCCAAAAAAATTCCAGTTTGGAAGCTTTTTGGGTTAGAGGACTGCTCCAGATGGATATCGGTGGCCACCCACCTATTCCACGAGCTCAAGGCAATTTTTTCAGTTTGGTAATTTTTACAGATTTTCATGTTCAAAATTTTCAGGGTCATTTTGAGGACATAAATGACATTTTCTAGAGATTACATAGTATATTCATATTCAAAGTTAGGACTAAATGGTATAAATGTGTACTTCTTGGCTAGACCTTTCCAATGAGCTACGGAATTCCCTAAACGGAGATCATATGCAAAAGTTATGCCCCTGAGAAGTTGACACCTTAGAACCCACAAACCTTTTTACGGATTATCTCCTAAGGTTAGGTTTTTGGATGTTAGGGTTTTTTACCTCATGTTTATGATAAAGAAGGCCCTTTGTCCTCCTTTTGTATTCAACTTGTGATGAATGAGTGTAGTTTCCACATCTCTTCTTGGAGATAAAGCTACCAACATTCTAGCTACTTTATTTTACAATATGTTATATTTTATCCAATTAATAGAATTTGAGTTTACTGTATCACTTTCTTTCCTACATTATGCCTATGTATTTGGTTCTATATATGCTCTTTCATTTTGTTCTCACATAAACTCAGATCATATTTGATGGTATTTCGTTGGTGTACATTCTTGGGGCTCACTCCCCCCAGACACATGAACATTGTTTAACACTTGACTTGATGATGGTATAGCCACCCTTTGAAAGCACCTTCCTATTCTACATATTTGGAGGAATTTTAATGGTCCACATGGAACTTCTCTATGGCTCATTCCCTTCATTCACTCACATGTGCCACATTCGAGGGATATTTATTGCACATTGGCTTGATCATTCTAGGGTTTGGCCACCCTTATCCCTAGAGAGGGCAATTGGCATGATTTTTAAGTAGATATCTCCTTGTTTTGGGTAAGACATTGGCACATATGGACCATTTGGAGAATACGTCCCACCTTGGATGAGATTTATTCCATGTGCGTGATCTCTTCTAGTATAGCACTCCCTTCTTTTTAGGTTGGTGGTTGATGGATGGACCTTTGGTGATGATTTGTCACATTTTCACATGCTAGAGCTTGAGGAAGTTTCACTTTAGAGTATTTTGAGGGTTAAACTATAGGGTTTGGACCCCTTCTTCATGGATATGGTTAGATCTTGTTGGAGTGCTTCTCTCCAAGGAGTTATTTTGTACCTGTCATGTATTATTTTACTCATATGTAGTTGTGAGCCCCCTATATTTGATTAATTTGTTAGGGTTTTGGTGTTTGACCATATCTTCAAGAGTTTCTTGCTATTATTTTATTGACGAGTGTTATTTTGTCTTCATATATAAAAACATCATCCTCCATTGTAAACTTTGTTAGAAACTTGGGGAATAAATCTTTCTCTTTTCTTTTTCTTAGCTCTTCTAGTGAATATTATTGATGGTTGATGCTAGAATTATGATGTGGATGCTTTGCTAATGCTTGGGTTTACTCTTGGATCAACAATTGCTTCTTCTTTGTGATCATTTGCAAGTAATTTTTTTTGTGACTTTAAATTGTTTGGTTTCGGGTGAATAGGTATTATGTTCTCTCCTCTTGATTGTATGCCTTAGTATTTCATTGTTGAAGAATATTATGCCCTAAGGCTAATTAAATAATTTACATCCGTGATTCCTTTGTAGATCCTTGGGTGAATTCTAGCCTTCTTGAATTTGATAGGGATTGACACTCAAACCCTAGATATTCTCGGTGCTAAATTGCTTCCCATTACTAGTCTTCATTGACCCCATAGCCCAACATCAAAATATAGGCATTAACCCATTTGTTTCTATCCACCCAAAATAAAAATAAAAATAAAAACCTTCATTTTCCTTTTGTTTGTTCACTCTAGAGTTAATTTATCTTAGGAATAAAAAATGTCACTATAAAGCCGCTAAAAATTTGCATTTAAGATCCCCCTTGGGGCTACATATCATTCTCTATATGAGCCATACCCTCTAGCACTACTTTTGCATGTTAAAATATAATTTTAAAACCATTTTTTGGATTATTTTCTTGATTGTTTTGCATAGAAAATAAGGTGAATTATTTCCTAGAATTGCTTCTCAAATTTAGCCTTGGTTGCATCTATTGTTCACTATTGTTGGGTTAAATTTATGGGTTGTTTAACATTGTTTTTTTTTGTAAATAAAACAATTATATTACTATTGAGTCAAGAAGTACAAGGAATACATAGCGCGATTACAGTAGAGCAGAGTTACCAGACCAACTTCTAAAAACACTAATGACTAGTACAGACACAAAGTAACAAAAATGCGAAGCGATCGTCCACGAAACCAGACCTCCTCAATAAGCAACCATAAGTTTCCAAACCGCCAAAACATATCATCCATACATCTAAACAAGGATAAATAGGCCTAACCACCTACCCAAAACACCAAAATTACAGACATAAGACCCCAAAACACCAAACTTACAGATAAAAGACCCAACCCCCCCCCCCCAAAAAAAAACAACAAGAACCAGTTAGTTCCCCAGACCTTTCAGAGGCAAAACAAACGGTTTAGCAACATCTTTTTCAGGCATATTCACATCCGCCACTTTCTTCGGAGGGAGAATGTCAACTTGAATAATAGTAGCAGTAGGTCAGGGAGAACCATCCTTTAGAGATCTTCTACTAGAAATCCAATTTCCTTGAGTGTCCAGGCTCGAGTACGAGAACGAGAGGCCCATCTTTTTTTTTATAGCATCAATTTTGCAGTGAATAAGCCGGTTATCCATGTTATGAGCGTTCCAGGCTTTAAACGATTCTTCATCGCCTTGTCGCTTCGCATTACCCTCCATCAGCACATGAGAAAGTAAGTTCTTGGTGACCCAGTACGTCAGCACCATTATGTCATAGGCCAAGGCACGCCCTGTAGTAGTACCGGGGTCCGTGACCCACTCCTCCACTTCCATCCTGACATCCTCGATGGGAATCCCATGAGCTTCGGTCCAGAGTTTCTTTTCAATGCTCTCAATGTTGTCCCTAATAGGATCTAGGAGACGCTCATGGAAGAAAGAAGCAGCAAACTGCATCTGGATTTGGGCCCTCATAACCTTTCCCAATCCCCCACCCCTAACATGAATCTTCTCTTTACCTTTCAAAGTATTGTGACCATCGCCCGACCCCGAGGAGGCACCAATATCATGTTTAGGAGCCATAGTGTCACTTAACACAGAGGATAGACCGAAATCAGGTGGCCGTGATTGCGCTAACCACACCCTGTAAGGAATTCTGAAAAAAAAAAGCTATAAAGGCACAGAGACAAGGAATGCCACCTTCATTGCAGGAAATAATCCTTAGAATAGATGAGCCACCATATAAGGACCTCCCGCTCATGATGACGCAAACCGGGCCATAAATGGCTAAGTCTTTTGAAGATTTGAGCCAACCCAGGAACGTAACTTCACCATTACAAAGAATAATAGTGGCCATAATGATAAAATATTGAAATCTGTACAAATCCTTCACCTGGATCATGAAAAACCAAAATTTGTACTTCATCTGCCTTCCCATAATAACTAACCTATGAGACTTATCAAGTCTGATCTAAAAGGTTCCATCATTACTGCATCAGTGGAATTCCCATTGCATTACCCCTGTCATTTCCTTGGGACAGGAGTAGCGTACTCTCCACCATGTGGCGTCTGCCAAAGTCCTCCACTGCCAGCTGTAAGCACTTAGGGGCCCAAGCAGCATTACGTAGATCTGCCATGAGACTCAAAGTATGGCCACCTCCCCGATCAACACCCAAGTTCGCCAAATAGTCTTCCAATTTGTTAGCTTCACATCTAATGTGGCGAAAAGACAATTGACTGTTGAACCGAACAAGATGGCTTAGGAGATCTAGGCGATGGGAGAGCCTCCATCTTGTAGTCACTTGTTCATTTAGCTTTCCCTGTGCCATCCCTTTGGCCATGTGGATTATGATTCTTGAGTCACCCTCTATGGTAGCCAGAAAAAAAAACACCCTGGATAATCATTTGTAGACCTTGGATGAGACCATCGAGCTCAACAGAGTTATTCGTATCATGGATAAGATAGCCAAAGAACACGTGAATAATAACCCCATCCACATTTCTACAAACCCCACCATATCCAGCGCCCCCCGGATTGCCCCCCGAAGCCATGTCAAAGTTAATTTTGAATTCCTTCTACCCAAGCGGAGACCAGATATTGGGGCTATTGGGTTTACAAATTTTGTTGCATCTTCTTAAGCCGAGCATATCTTCCCTGCCAAGACCCCAGGCTTTAGCAATTAACATGTCTTCATTAGAGATAATTTTTCCTTCATCAGTCCACTGTCAGCTCCAGACGGTTTCGGCTTGAATGTTGCAGACCAAAGTCTCCCAAACTTCCTCCTTGCGGTGACTCTTGTCCCTTAAACTTCTGCCATTTCATTCTTTCCAAAGGTTCCAACAGAGCATCCCAAGGAACATATGCCAAATAAGAGAAATAATAGGATTACTGAAAGTTTCGATGTTCCAGTTTTTCAAAGTATGATTAGGATGGCCATGAGCTCGATTGCTTCTTTGGAACTCCATGGCACCTTTTTCCCAAAGGAAAGAAGAAAACTCGCACTCGTCGAGCAGATGGTTAGTAATTTATTCACTATTCTTGCATAAGGGGGAAAATGAGGGGCCTTGACTTCCCCGTTTCTTGAGGTTTTCTCCTGTTAGAATTCTTTGCCAAATTATTAACAAGAATAAAATAGCAGTTTTTGGCCAGGGGTTAATTCTCCAAAGTTTTTCCCATGGGGTATCGTCAGCAACCTCCCTGTTAGAGTGCAGATCATAGGCTTCCTTTATACTAAAAATCCCTTTCTTCTAATATCCTCATCTAAGCTTATCGGGACTAGTTCATCTATGAATGTATCTTTCATGGAGTAGGTCCCCAAAATTTCTACCTTCGTCTTCAGTAAGAATACCCGTCCACCATTATTGGTCTAACCAAGATCTACACAAATCCATCCACTGATTAGACCAAAAGTGGCATACCTTTATTCTTCCTTCGGACAACCCACAGTCTCTGATAATCTGCCACCTAGGATCACTCCCTATTTTATGGAATTGATTCCAAGAATCATCCGAGAAATTAGCCAACTCTCCATCACCAATTTCCCAGAAGTTGTGATCCTGGACCAACTTTCTCCCTTTTAAATCTTTCGTCCAAATATGAGAGCGCATAGTTTCATAATTGAAACGAATTAACTGGTTTGTTTGATGATTCCTGGCATACTTGATTTTCCAAATCTTAACCCAAAGTTCATTGTTGTGGTTACACCAACGCCACCAAAGCTTAGAACCCTGGATGTCACTAACCACTTCCGAATCCCTGAGTCCGAGGCCACCTTGAACCTTAGGTCGACATAAGAAGTCCCATCTAATAAGAGCAAATTTGGATTTGGTCTCCCTGACACCCCATAAGAAATTGCATTGGATGCTTTTGATCTCTCTAAGAACAGTTTTAGGTGCAGACAACACTGAAAAAAGGTAGATAGGCATCGCCTACAGGATAGATTTAACTAGCGTTAATCAGCTAGGGAAGTTCAAAGGTCTATTAATCCAGTTGTTGAGTTTACCCTTGATGCCGTTCAGTAGGTCTTTCCATGAGATCCCCCAAAGATTGCCCTCGAAGAGTGGAACCCCCAGAAATTTAGTAGGGAGGGATCCTTTGGAAAAATCAGGATGCGAATGATATTGCGTTGAGTGATACTGGGAGTATTGAAAAAGAAAATCCGAGACTTATCAGAATTAACTTCGAGCCCAGCGGCTTCATCAAAAAGATTAAGAATTTTTTTGGAAGCATGGGCTTCTTGGACTGAAGGGTGCCCCATTAGCATGGTATCATCAACAAATTGTTGGTGGTTTTGTTTGGACATTCCTTCATGTAGGTTCAGGCCTCTGATTTTTGCTTCCACAGTGAGTGACTGAATCATCCGGCCAAGCCTTTCCACCATGAGAATGAAGAGAAAAGGGGATAAGGGATCACCTTTCCTGATGCCATGCAAAGAGTGAAGAAGCTTGGTAGGAGACCCATTAAGAAGAATAGAAAATAAAGGGCATCATCACTAGATTCATTACCCAATTAGCCCAATCTTCTTCAAAGCCGAAGGCCTCCAACATACTCTACATATACTTCCAATTTAATTTATCGTAGGATTTAGCAATATCAAGCTTGATCATCATACCAGGTTTCTTAGTGGATTTCAAGGAATGAATGGTTTCATGGGCTAAGATGATTCCATCAAGGATCTAGCTTCCCTCCACAAAGCCATATTTCTCTAGGCTAATCAAAATCGGCAACAAAGGTTTCAGACGATTAGCAATCACCTTTGTGATAATCTTGTAGATGACATTACACAAAGAAATAGGTTGAAACTTGCTAGGAACCTCTTCCCACTCCTCCTTGGGAATTAAGGTAAAAAAAGTGGCATTGAAAGCTCTCAGAACACCACCACTTCTTCGAGATTCTTCCACAATGTCCGCAACCTCCTGTTTGATTAAATCCCATAATAAATGGAAAAAATTAGTAGTGAAGCCATCAACCTAGATCCATCTGCTGCATGGATTCTTCAACCTCCTTGAGGGTAATAGGTTTGATCAGGAGTTCATTATGCTCTTCTATGACCAGTCGAGGGATGTGTCTGGTTATCCTAGAAATGGCGACGCTACGATCCACCCGATCCTCCTTAATAATTCCTTCAAAGTGATGGATAAGTTCATCTTCAATGTCCCATTGGGATTCAGCCTGACTACCATCAGCTCTGTGTATCTTAAAGATCTTGGATTTATGCTGATTATGAACCACCACATTGTGGAAGAATTTAGTGTTCCTATCCCCTTCTTGGAGCCACTGATTTCCTAATTTTTGTCTCCAAAAAATCTCTTCATTTTTTTTCTCTTGATTCTAGTTGATTCATCAGATTATATTCATTCTCTTTGAGCTCATCATTCCACCCTTCATCCACCCCCTTTCTGTGCAGCAGCTCCAATTCTGCCACCAACTTAGCCTTGTCCTGAAAAATGTGCCCAAAGTCAGATTTGTTCCAAGCTTTTATCCTGGCTTTGAGATCTTTAGCTTCTGTTGGAACTGAAACATCGCTGTCCCCCTGGGAGGGACAATTTTCTGCCACCACTGTCCCACCAGCTCTTTGAAATCCTTATGTTCTAACCAGAATTGTTCAAACCTAAAAGGTTTGAACATAAAAGAATTGGACCATTCCCATTGGAGGAAAATGGGCCAATGATCAGAGCCAACCAACGGAAGGAAAACAACATGGGCCTCTCCCCCATCTCTGACCAAGTCCATAGTAAAAAAAGCGATCAATCCTAGAAGAAACCAAATGGGTGCCTTCCCATTTGTTGTTCCAAGTGTACAAACCATTTCCAGTCTCAATATCAATGAAGGGGATTTGGAAGATGAAGTCTCCAAAAGATTCCTGGAATTTATCCAAGACACTCTTGTCCCCTTTTTTTCTTCAAGAGACGAGATGCATCAATCAATCCTATCAGTGAATTGAGCACTCAGAGAGAAGCGGTTAGCCCACCAATCATAAAGACATAAAGAGTCTGGCTTCCAGAAGATCGCCAATCCTCTGGTAGGCCCAGATGCATCAATAGATATACATTCACTGCCTCGCCATATTTTCTGTTTAACTTGCTCCAAAAAATGTGAATTGCATTTAGTCTCTTGGATAAAGATAATATCTAGTTTTTCCTATTTGATCTTTCTAGCCAGGGTTTTAATCTTCCTGCGATAATTGCACCCTCTGATATTCCAAGAGATCAGCTCCATTGATTAACCTTATTGACTTTAGAGAAGGCCGCCAGTATGGTGGGATACTGACTAGACTCGATTAGCTTCGCACCTATCTCTACAATCCTTTGTTCATTTGTCTTCCTACTGCGTTTCAGGTCTTCTTCAGGCGATTTCCTCTTGCTACCTTTTTGTGCCTCAGAGGCTATACCCAATTGTCCAGGGACTTTAGCATTGATGATAACTTCCTACAGCAGTTCCAGTTGCTGCCAAGCAACATAGCCTTTCCCTTTCTTTTCACATTCTCTCTCGATCTCATCAAGATTCAATTCCCCTAACTCCATTTCCTCTTCCTCATCTTCAACCATAGGCGCCACGTGGTTATCCCCATTCTGATGTTGCTCAACTTCTTCGAGAACACCCTCCATATGATTAGACTTTTCTTTTCCCTTGGTCTCTCTAAGCTCCTTTCCATCCTGTGAGCCTTCCAGGATCTAGAAGGGGTTGGAGGTTGCAATTCCTTTTCCAGGATTATCCTTAACAGCCTTGTTCTGCCCTACCATTTTATTTCTCCTCCTATTGCGAACCTACGTGAACCCTTCCTTATCTGTGTCCCGTATCTGGCCGCTTTTGGGAGGAGATGAGAGCAGCCCCATCTGAGGACAATTTCTGCTCCAATGGCCATATTCATGACACCGGCGATAGCGGAATAGGAGCTATTCATAATCTAAGGGTTGGATCCATTCCTCATCCTCCCAATTTAGACTGATCGCCTCCTGCAATTCCTTCGACAGGTCCATGTAGACACATATCCGGGCATACGCAGTGTATCTTTGTTGTTTAGTCTGGTCTGCAACTTTCACAAATTCTCCTAGAGTGTTGCCAATATCTTGAAGAATCTCGAGATCCCAGTATTCACATGGTAGGGAGAAGAGCTTGATCCAAACAGGGGCCACCGTGACATCCTCTATCTCCAGGTTAAACCTCTCCTTCCAAGGTCTAATATACAGTCCATCCGAGAAAAGGAAAGAGGGTCCACCTTCCAGAATTATGTCCTGATCTAAAACATTGAAGAATATAATGGTGAAAAAACCCTTGGATCCTAGTTGCAGATCGTAATGTCTTTTATGTTTATAGGTTGTGTTAATCCAATTCACAAGATCCCGTTCCTTGGGCCAAACCCCCACAAACTTACCAATGAGGACTTTCTCTCACCATTCCTCGATTCTCTCTTGAATATTCTCATATTTGACCTTAATGGCTAGAATTTGCAAGGTTTTAGGGAGGAAGCCCCCTGACCCTATTCTTCGTTTGGATCCTTTCTCGGCATCGGATGAGACAACCGTTGAAACGCCAACAAAATCACTGGATGACGGCAGTCCTGTGGGGTTGCTAGACCCTAGCTTGGAAGCTTAGGGAGAGGGCCCCTACCTAGTTCTGACAAATATGTCAGAGCCGCGGCCAGAGCACACCAGTCGCATCCTAGCCCAACACCTGGAAACACTGCAGCACCATCTTCATCAACCCTCACACCAAGGGTTTTTCCACGATAGCTCCAAAGCTCCATTTTCCTATACGGTTCATCCAAGGACTATTACAATGGTTAAATAGAAAGGTCTCCGAGAACTAGTTTCATCAACAAGCCAGCAATTGGGTTGTTTACCATTGTTATTTTGGGATGAAATTCTTCATTAAACCACTACTAGGGCAGCCATTTAATTAGGTTCTGATCTGGTTTTATTTTCTAAGTTAATTTTAAGTGGTTTGAGGCAAAGAAAACACATTGCTCACTTATTTAATTAGATCATATTCATAGGTCTAAAATATATCCTAACTACCAACCTAATAACATTGCTAAACAATTCATTTTGATGGTTTAATAAGTAATTAATGGACCCTAGGAATATCTAATCTAACATATCATGGTTACTTGCCATTTTTAGTCTAAATGCATGCATTGTTGTACAACTTTCATGTATGGAATGTACTACTATAAAGTAGACATTGTTAGAAAAACAGGATCACAGAGCAATAACAATAAACAGAAATGCAAATATAATCACACATACACATTACAAGAGAGACACAGATATATCGTGGTTCACCCAACTTGGGCTACGTCCACACTAAATTTGCCATTCCTTATTATTATTACCGTCCAGCAAGTCGAAGGGATACAACCTGCAGCACAACCGCTGCACTTCCTCTTCTCTGTTTTACAGTCTCTCTCCAGATCTCAAAGATCTTTACAATGCATAAAACCTAATACATCAACAACCCTAGCCGTATTACAATGTCTTTCTTTTATAAGGGAAATACAATGGGAAAATACCACGGGATACCCAAAACCATGGGCCCGCAAAACAGCTGGCGAAAACAACCCCAAAAATTTTCTTCGGGGGCGTTGCCCCCAGACCCCCCAGCCAGGGGGGATGGTCCCCCCTGGAACCCCGTGGGGGGGTGATGCCCGCCCACACCCCCCCGCTGGGGTGAGTGTACAGTCCACCTACATATCATATAGAACTGGGGTACAAACACGGCTAATACAATATCATCTATGAGACTAGAAGATCTGGCTCCACAACCAACAGACATTATTGTTGGTTTAGTTCTATGATTATTACAACAACACTTCTTCTTCATAATTCTGGAAAGTTTGGATAGTAATTGCCCTAGCTAAACTGAATCACAATCTTAATCTAGATTTAAAGAAAATTCAACTTTGTTTCACATCTAACCAACATCATAAACCAATCGGTGAAGCTTAGTTTCCTTAGGGAATCCCCCTAGTGTTATGTCCCTCTTTCCCTCTCTGCACTAAAGTGAAGAGAATTTGTTGTTGAGCTGGTAGTAGCAACATTTCTAATAGTTTCCACAACTATACCCTTTTGAAACCCTTGCACTCTAGGGGTGCTAGTTCATGTGTTAATAGGTCCAACAATAGTACTAAGTAAAATCTCTCACGACACTGACAAAGGAGGATCAATTGTGTCATTATGCATCCAAACCAATTACCCATGCACTAGAGAGTAGTCTTTGTAATTTTTGTTCTTGGTACCACTATAGAAACAAGACACTCAACCAAATTATCTGAAGTTGGTCTCAGGTCTCCTAGAGTATTT
Source organism: Larix kaempferi (assembly GCA_027924585.1). Classification (NCBI taxonomy): domain Eukaryota; kingdom Viridiplantae; phylum Streptophyta; class Pinopsida; order Pinales; family Pinaceae; genus Larix; species Larix kaempferi. The sequence continues at coordinate 20,660,013 of BSBM01000012.1, forward strand.
TCATACATGAGGGTATGTTGAAGTGGAATTTTGTATATAGGTGATGTCTGATGCAGTACTACTCGAAGGGGTACCAACATGTAATACCCCATTTCGACCCTTAGGATATATTAGCTTTTAATGTAAATAATGTATACATGTGATGTATGTTTTCCTAGCATAGAGCTCAAGGCCAAGGCCCCACTAGTGGAAGCTCGAATTTTATTTAAAAGGAAAGTATTAGATATTATGTTACCCATGTGCTATTTAGCCATGGAATATTGTAAAAATGATGTAAATAAACATCATGCAATAAAATACCAAAACTAGTTATGGAAGCAACTAATGAGAAGGGGCCATGTGTTGGGCCCCGGTTGAGTTAAAGTTTTGGAAGCACATTTTTTAGGCAAGCAAGGAAAGCTGAGCTGAGTGCAGTTCAGAAACACAATTTTGGTTAACTATTGAGGATGCTACGAAGTTGTGCGCAACATCCAACTTTTGACCAGACTGCGGAGTTGCGTGCATCATCAAAGTTTTGGCCATGATGCGAAGACCAGTACTGCATTGAAGCAGTGCTGCGGAGTTAGGAGGCCACGTGGATCCAGCAAAGCGGTGTGTTGGACAAGTATCAAGTGTAGCTACCGGATCAACCGGTAGCAGCCATTTTTGGAAAGATATTTCAGGATTTTTGAGCGGTAGACGTAGGAAAAACAGGAAGGCGGCCACGTGTGGGTTGTTAAGCAAAGCGACGTTTGGCACGCTTAGAAGGTAAAACCGTTAGAGAGAAACGGTTCGGCAGAAGCAGTCTGTAGGCACGCGTGCGACAGGAAGGCCGATAGCGACAGAATGAGGACGTGGAGATCCGCCATGATCAAGCAGACGCTACTAGGAGCCAGCAAGCCGGTTTGGAAAACGGACGTAGTTTTGTGAAACCCTTAGGGTTTTGGGTTTTAGTTCTTCGACATTATGCAGACATGACCTTCGGGCATGATATATTTAAGAAGACATTTTGTATGGAATGGGGGTTCTCAGTGTTATTCTCTTTTTGGATTATTGTTAGTCTTTTGTTGTTGCCAAGAACTTAAGGAGATAACATTTTTGTATTGTAAAAACACTCCGAGTTGAGAATATTGTAAAGGCTCTGCAGCTGTGTGCGCAGAGACCTAGCCGAGAGAAAGAAGAGTCTACAACTGAGTGCACAGACTAAGAACGGTTTCCCCATCCCTTTTCAAAGAAATATATTACCAACCGTTCTTGTGGATGTAGCTTTCCATCCGGGGAAGTGAACCATGTTAAATCTTGTGTTATGTGATGATGTTTATGAATGAATGACTTTTTGTATTTTCTGTAGAATGAATGCTTGAATGTTTCCTTGCATGTTGTAATATGATAACTTTGATATGCATTTACCAATAGAAGAAGTTTGGGAATGATATGTTAGGTTCCACGGAAGCAAATGAATGGAAAACATTTCAATTCTATGTTAAGGTCGTGAATCAGTCATTTAAGTTTAAATACTTTCTTAAGCATAGTGAAGGAACGCATGACAATTAATCATGTTATCATTTCGGTTCACATTGTAATAATCCAAGTTCTAGAATGAACACCAAAAAGATAACCAGTAAGTGCTTGAATGAATGGATGAGTGATATTCATTTCAGTGCCTTAATGTTTCCGAGATTTTCCAAGTAGAGGATAATTGTGGGTGATTCACAGTTTCAGTAGAAGGTTCACAGCAGTAAGGAACCCTTGGTGCAGCCCACAGTGTTGCCTATACCACGTAGTACTGCTCGCAACATAGATCTTGCTGCATACTGCATCACTCTACCTGCAGTGCCATCCTTCTGTACTGCACTGTGCAACTTTTTCTTATAAACAACTCATCATTTACTATGGAAACCTGATTCCGTGGTACACCATAAAGATACACCTCGGGTGAGACCTCAACCTGCTCGCAGGTTGTTGCCGAAAGGGCCGGTGCGAAGGGGTTTTGTTGGTCAAAGGGAGAAGCGCAAAGAACCTGGGTCTAATTGAAAACCTCTGGGTCAGTTTAAGCCAACAAATGGTTCCGTTGCCACACTAGAATCCAGGATGAGTTGAAATGGTTCCGTTGAGTTGCAATCACGATGTGTGAAGAAGAATATTAGTTCCCTGAAGGATCTAACTATTGGTATCTTGAAAAGACATAAATCCAATCTTGGTGGGATAAGACCATAAGCGATTTTAATAGACAAGAAAATAGAAATCCGCATCTAAGCGACACACAGTGGTTGGATAGATATCTGTTGGATGACATTCATGAGATCTTTTGGGCATCGTTTCCAAACAAGCTGCATGCATGGATCTCACGGCTCGAAGAGAAGAAAAACTGTTTCCAAGGAGGAGTTCCTACGGAGTGGACTCCCGAGCTCACCACGTAGCTTAAAGCGTTAGACAGCCCGTTGTCACGCGCAGTTGATTATTGGGTCGATCATATGCTGGAAGGATTTGTAACAAAATTTGCTGTAGACACACTCAAATCCTATAGCTAAGCAGAAGCACATTTTTTTGGAGGATTCCAAGGTAAATTTTTGAACAAACTTAGTCTATACATTAAGATGTTGTTAGCTGAGAAAGGTGTTCTAAGAATGCAGTAATATGCTTGAAGTTTGTCATGATAAATAGTACATATATTGATTTTGACGAAGAGACACATACTTTTCGAAGTGGTAAGAGATATAAAATTAATAAGAATCCGGAAGGCCCCAAACTTCATATAGATACTGAGATCCCCTGCGATCTTGATAGAGAATTTGCACAACCATTTACCCCTGATAATCTGCCGGCTACACAAACCGCGCCACCCTTATCGCAGAACCCACTCGCTACATAGCCCACCCCACAGAAGACTCAGCCTAGTCCATCTCTCCCGATAGTCCCATTTGTATTTACTGCGCAGATCCCTTTACATTAGACGCACACTAATCCCGATGCTCCACCACCTAATAGCACAATGGCGAACACTGATATGAAATTGCCAATATTCAAAGGCACTGGCCTAGAAGACCCTGATCAACATTGCTTCCTTTGTGAAGTCGTATGGAGTGTAAGACAAATCCAGGACGATGCCGTGAAGCAAGCACAACTCATCACCACTTTTAGCGATAGAGTGCTACATTGGTTTATGAAATACTCTACCGTACAGCTGAGAACCCTTGCAGAAATTAAAGTCATGCTGGTGGCAGAGTCCAAGAAACCTAAGTTTGAGTCTCAGTGTATAACCGATTTGAAGGAAATAAAGCAGAGACCAACTGAAACGGTCTGGGAATTTGATCATAAATTTAAGACCTTACTAGACCAAGTAAGTTTTGTTATACCACTAGAACAACATAAAGAATGGTTCATTGCTGCGCTATTACCTCATATCAGATTACCATTGATGCAGCAGAAGGTTCTATCCTAGGCAGAGGCCTTGGAAATTGCAATGAAGCTGGAAGCTTCATCAATTGGTGATACTAGTTTTGGGATGTCTCAGATCATGAACGAGCTGATCACCCTCACACTTGAACTGCAAAGTATGAAAAATGGTAAAGAACAAAGATATGAACCCAGACACGAGGTTTGGTGTACAATTTGTAAAGGAGAAGGTCATGACCGCGAGCATTGCCCTTTATTCCATGACTATATTAACAGTGGTACGCCTAACCCATTAAATCAAAATCAGGCCCCATGGTGTGAAATTTGTAGAACCACAGGACATAGACTTGAAGACTGTTACCTAATCCAGAAATATGTGAAAACTCCTAAGAATTTATACTGCAATTTCTATAAATTAGTTGGACATGATGAATCCAACTACCGCGCATATGAATTAATGAATGAAAGAAAAAGGGATATGGACTCAATGCGAGGTGCTGGCTTGTACCGTGTACAAGAAGATACATAGCCAAAGCAAGAAAATGCACAATATGACCAAGGAGGATACAGAGGTTGTGGTGGTGGATACCGCGGTAGAGGAAGAAATGCTAGTCCGGCACAAGGAAGAGGCCACGGCCAAGTCATTTATTATAACTGTGGCCAACCCGGGCACATATCTATAGATTGTGTTAACCATGCACTACGTGCAATTATTGTAAATCGTTTGAGCATGTCATTGAGGATTGCCCAGTATTAGAGGTGGAAATGCAGAAGAGAAGACGAACAAAGGCTCCAAATCCAAACGTCCAGTGGATCGAAGTAGAGAATAGACCAGTGGATCCGAGCATTAACGTGGTCATGTGCAGTGGCACTGAGATAGGCTGCGACAGAGGAGCGGAAGCTTCAACATTAGGGGAAGCAAATACGAAGAAGGATCCCCTTGAAATGGTATGGATAAGGAAAGCTCCAGGAAAAGCACCCCCTCTTAACCTATAGAAGAACAAGGAGGTGTTCATTGACGTGCGGGATACCTTTAGAGAACCAGTAGATAAGTCATCAAGGATTCCGCTGCGCAGTGAAACACCGCATGTTGAAGACATGCCGACCCCGTATGATAAAACAAGTACTGCGACAGATGTCCGTACTTCTGTTGCGTAGTTCTTACGAAGTTGCATGAAGTTACTAAAAAGCGAAAAAGCCATAATAGAGCTCCTGAAGCTTATCAGCCAGTATGAACCTCAGATTGCAACAGAGACTCCAGATAGCACTGTACATCATATAAGGAAGCACAAAAGAACAGGTCGAGAGATGAGGCTTACTGCGTAGATAGGAGATTTTTAAATGGATGAGGTCATCCTTAATCTAGGATCATAAGTGAATGTCTTGACTAAGTAGACATGGCAGCAAATGGGTTGACCAAAGTTGCTCTGGTCACCTATCTAGTTATGAATGGCTAATCACGAGAAGGTCATACCTTTTGGCCACTTAGCTAATGTAATAGTTGACATCGACGGAGTACAGAGTCATGTAGACTTCGAGGTTATTGAAATTGTGGATGATAGTCAACCTTTTCCAGCAATATTGGGAATTGATTGGGCTATGGATAACTTGGCTATCATAAACTTGAAGACAAAGAAGATGATCTTTGAAGGGAATAATCTTAGGGTCATCGCACCATTGGATCCTAAAGATGGTGACAGATACAGTGAGTCGATTCAGGAGGAATCCCAAGCTCAAGATTTAGACCGACTATACCAGCTGACTGTGAACAAGGAAGACTACATTAATCCTACTATGGACGGTACGCTCAGCTGGTGATGTGACACTTCTTGTATCTCTGACTCGGATATAGGACTGGAGAATTGGCAAAGCCACATGCATGAAGTATCAACAAGAAGATGTGCACAGGTTACGAAATCTCTGCGCTGGATCGGAAAAGAGGTGAGTCCTATTCCCACATATGATGGTTCTGCTAATGTTCACGTTTCATAAGGAAATATACTGCAGCTATACCAGATGAGCATAGTCTGCCAGCTTTAGATATAGCATTTCACGATACACTTGCCAGATGGTGGAATGCACATAAGAAAACATTAACCACTTGGGATCAATGCAGAACTAAGATGCAGATCCGATTCGTCGAAAAGGTTACTTTACCCTTTCAAAAATATAATGGATAGACAGATCCTAGTCAGTACATTGAAATCTATTCAAAAGCATGGGTGGAAATACCACTTACAGAATGGGTACATTTATTTGTACATACATTGGATGTGGGTATCCCAGAGAAATGGTACCTCGACCTGGAGTTGCGCAGTGAACTCACTGATTAGGAGCTGATCGCTGCGAATTTCCAGAAGGACTTCAATTTTTAAGATGAGAATCCATTAATCCACGAAGCATTACAGCTAATCAAGAAGCGCATATTCCAGGATGGCTGTCATCATCAAAACATAACATTGCAAGAGTTCTTTGGGACAGAGTGCGTTCCTGTGAACCTACAGTCAGAATGGAAGGAACATGAAGAGCACTTGATCGAGTGTTACAACTTAGCTGAAGGTACCAATGACACAAATGAAGATGATGAGGAGGACCTGCGCAACATAGATATACCAAAGTTAGAAGGAGCGTGTGAGGTAGAAGGACCTCTGTTGGAAATCTCAGATATGACTGGACCAGTAAAAACGCAAAAAGTGAACATTGGCATAGATGAAGAGTTGAAGTTCGCATCAATAGGAGATTATTGGGACAATCAGGCTATTGCAGAGATCGCAGATACCTTACATGAGTATCAGGAACTATTTCCAACAAAATTTACAGAAATGAAAGGAATTTTGGGAGACCTAGGGGTCATGAAAATACCTTTAAAACCAGGTGCTAAGCCTGTCAAGAAGAGGCCATACAAATTGAATCCGCGCTATAAGGAAAAAGTTCGCGCAGAGCTAGGTAAGATGCTAGAAGCAGGAATCATTGAACCAATTTAAGAATCTGAATGGATTAGCCCCATGGTTGTTCAAGACAAGAAAGAAAAAGGCGAGATCAGGATTTGTGTGGATCTCAGAAAGCTGAATGATGCTTCCATGCACGACCCATTTCACACCCCATTCACAGACAAAGTGCTTGATAACGTTGGAGGAAATGAGGCATATTCTTTCACTGATGGTTTCTCTAGTTATCATCAGATCACGATTGATCCTGTGGATAGGCATAAGACGACATTTGCTACAAAATGGGGGTCATTCCAGTACACCGTCATGCCTTTTGGGCTGAAGAATGCACCTGCCATATTCTCTAGAGTCATTGTCGTAACATTTAAAGATTTTATGCACAAGTTTTTAGAAGCATATTTTGATGATTGGACTGTATTTGGTCTATTGAAAAATCATTGCGCGAATCTCTGCATGATGGTTGAGAAGTGTCGACATCATCAAATATCCTTGAATTTGAAAAAGTGTATTTTCTGTGTGCCTTGTGGAATTTTACTTGGCCACATTGTTTGTAAGCAAGGATTGATGGTAGACCTTGCGAAGATTGCAGTTATTGCAAACATACCAACACCAAATTCAGTCAAGATGTTGCGATCTACATTAGGCCATACTGGATATTACAAGAAATTTATAAAGGGTTATGCACAGATAACCGCAGCAATGGAGAAGCTGCTGAAGAAATACGCACCGTTCATTTGGAACACAGAATGTGAACAGGGTTTTGACACATTAAAAGAAAATATGGTCACTACGCGGATTCTAGTCTTTCCAAACTGGACGAATCCATTCCATGTCCATGTTGACGCATCATGTATTTCCCTAGGGATTGTGTTAGCTCAGCCAGGAGAGGGAGGTATTGACAACCCTATTTCATTTTCTAGCAGAAAGCTTTCAACAGCAGAGAAGAACTATACTACTACTGAAAGGGAAGGCCTTGTGATGGTATATGCCCTACAGAAATTTAGACACTACTTGCTGGGATCGCACTTCCTTATGTTTACTGACCATTCTGCGTTGAAATATTTGGTCAACAAGCCAGTGTTAGGGGGACACATATGCCGATGGCTATTGCTGTTCCAGGAATATGACTTTGAAATTATTGTCAAGCCAGGTAGACTGAACTTGGGACCTGATCATATGTCAAGGATCGAGTCAGGAGAGGAGCCAACGAATATTGAAGACAGTCTTCCTGATGCGCAGTTATTTAGTATACAGGTTGCATATGATTATTACAAGGATATCATTGACTTCCTAACCACAGGGATGGCACCCCAGGAATTCTCAGTCTAGCAGAAAAAACAGTTAGTGATGCGCATAGCGGACTTCACTATAATTGCAAGACAATTATACAAACTTGGGCCGGATGAAGTCCTGCATAGGTTCATACTCAATCATGAGAAGCCATTTATTCTAGCCGACGCACACTCAGAAATCGCGGGAGGTCACTATGCAGGAAGGGCTACTGCATAGAAGATATTACGCGCATGGCTATGGTGGCCTACGATCCATAAAGATGCCAAAGAACATTGCAGGAACTGTGATGTCTGTCGGAGGACAGGAAAACCATCATGCCGAGATGAGATGCCATTACATCCATAGTTGACACTACAACCATTTGAAAAATGGGCAATAGACTTTGTGGGTCCTACAAACCCACCAGGAAAAAGAACGGGTGCAAGGTATATTATTACTGCTATGGATTACCTCACCAGATGGGCGGAACCAAAACCAGTTAAGGACTGCTACGCAATTTATTTTTGAAGAAATACTTACCAGATTTGGTTGTCCGAAGATTTTGATGAGTGACTAAGGTACTCACTTTTTGAACAAGACGATTGAGGCGCTTACAGAGGACTTCCACCTTCGTCATCAGCGTAGTACTCCATATCATCCATAGGCGAATGGTACTGTAGAGGATTTCAATAAAATATTGGAGAACGCACTCACTAAGGTGTGCAATGTAAATAGATATGATTGGGACCTGCGCGTCTCATCTGTGCTATGGGCATACAGAACCACATGCAAGAAATTGACAGGACAGACACCCTTTCGGTTGGTTTATGGGTAGGAGGCTATAATGCCTATGGAATATATTGTCCCTAGTTTGAGAATCGCTGCATTTACAGGGATGGCGAACTGCAAAGCTCTAGAGGAAATATTACTACACTTACTGTGCTTGGAGGAAGATCGCTTCATCACAAGCTTCCACCCGCAAGCTCAGAAGGACCGCGAGAAAGCATGGCATGATCACCATATAAAGAACAAGTGTTTTCAGGTAGGTGATCTAGTCCTCCTGTATGATAGTAAATTCATGAAATTCTCGGGTAAATTTAAGATGCATTGGCTTGGCCCATATACTATGATACATGTTACTAACACTAGTGCAGTCCAGTTAGCCAATTTAGCTAGTGATACCTTGCCAACTTTGATAAATGGAAGCAGGGTAAAGCTATACCATGATAGCACTGCCTCGCAGAACCTTGAATAATGAACCACGGAAGGAAGTTCTAAGTGTCAAGTACAGTTGAAAGTGGATGCTAGAAATTTAAAGGAGTCTGTACATGTATGATAAAAGGAAAAAGGTATGATAAGAAGTGATCTATGCAATGCGTAGCACTGTTGAAGCTGCGTGGAGGAAAATATATATATATATATATATATATATATATCTGTGTGTGTGTGTGTGTGTATAGTGGAAGCAGCGCAGCTCAAAAATTTTGGCACTGCGAAGTAGCCGAGCAGCTCAAAATTTTCAGCACTGCGAAGTAGCCGAGCAGCTCGAAATTTTCAGCACTGCGAAGTAGCCGCGTAGGATTGCAAATGGCTTGCCACGCAGTTCGGCGCAACATCCAGAGAAAAATAGTCGTTGCAGGGCTTTCCAAAAAAATAGCCATTAGATCGTTGTAGCAACCGCTTCACCATTTAAAGCAAAGATAGCCATTCTAATCACGCTGACGACAGAAAAGACCAAAGGATCTGCTTAAATTCACCAACGGACACAACATTAAATGATTATCTAGCCGTTGAATGGCACGGGAGAGGGTTTGTTGCGCCTATAAATAACACCATTGGGAGACTCGCGGGCATTACCAAGCACTTATAATTTTCTTGCGATTAACCTCGCTAAGCTAGTAGCCATCTGTATTCTATCTGTCCTAGCTGCTACCTCATTTATGAATGTCCAAACCTTCCTTTAGAGAAGAAGAACTAGCCCTTGAAGAAGCACTGAGGATCTTTCAACAAGGAGGGATTCAGCATTTAATGAAAACTCCAGTTAAGAAGGTCACCATAGAACAAGGTGAAGGATCCCGCAGATCACCAAGAATTAATCCCACGATGCAGGAAAAACCAAAAGATAAGGGAAAAGTTGTAATTGCACCTCGATCCAACATCATAAAGTTGGGATCCTCGGCACAAAAAGCAACAGCCTTCTAGAAAGAACCGTTGAAGATGACACCTGAATATATCTCCCCACGGGCACTGAATGCCCCTGTGTTTAAATTGTCCAAGAATGCGAGATACGACATCTCGTTGTCGCCTATGTCAAAGCATGTAAACGTTGCTAAGAATCTGCTGGGAAAGATAGCAGATTGTAAATGGGAGGATTATGACCTCTTGGGAATGAAGAAAGGCGAGCCAGATGTTCCCAAATACCCAAATTTTCAACCAGACCAGTATATGTGCTGGAAAAAGGATGCCAGGGGAACTCTAAACCTAGTAGATGACAATTGGTTAGCACCTGTCGTTCAGTCGGGGCTATTGAACCTACTGAGTTTGCCACATTTTGACCATTCTCCAGAATTGAATATCGTGGTTCCCACACTCATGGCGTGAATCCACCAAGGTTATCTATGGCTGGATAGGAACATTGATATTAATATTGATTTGATCCACTGCATCACCGGGCTAAGCAAGCGTAGTAAGGATCCGAAGCTATTCTCCTAGGGGAAGAGCAAAGAAAAAGAGGTTGTTGAGAAGATGAAGAAGACCCACTCGGTGGTGAAGGCCACAAGAGGATTCCTGACAAAAGACATAGAGGACCAAGAAACAAGATTCGTAATGTAGTTGCTCGCAGGCAAGATGCTCAAAACAGCTAAGCCTTCAGAGGTGCCCACAGGCACAATACTCCTTGGTGCCGTAGCGGCTGAAGGCCACAGCTTCAATTGGTGTTAGTTTCTGTTGAATGAGTTCCTTGAAGAACTCAATGACACCCAAGTGAATGCCGGCCAGTTCCATTTCACCTGGCTCATCGTCTCGATTTCTTTGTGTGGATGGAAGGAGCTATGAGATTATGCGGGCGTCATTATGGACTCCAAGGATCCTAGAGGGTTTAAGTTCGTCAACCTCTGGGCAAGCACAAATGCAGAGTGCCAGCATGCAACAGTAGAATTATTTTACCAGTACTATCTTCAACTATGTGATGCAATCACGAAGACACCCCGCATTACAAAGTAGGTCATGGCGAAGTATATCTGCATCATCGACTTTGAGGTGGATATGAAATGTATATTCATATCGCCGAAGGCACAAATGAGGAAACTAGAGTAGTTCCTAGGAAAGTACATCATGTATGAACAGGGTATTGAGGACCTCATGAAAGATTGGCCAGCAGAGTTCCACATAGAGGTCATGGACGTGGAGACAGATTCAGTAGAAGATGAGCCGATCCCGCTCTCATGCCCAATCATTGAAGAAACAGGAAAGAGAAAGGAAGCTGAGACTTCGGAGAAGCCAAAGTCGAGGAAAAAGGTGAAGGCTACAAAGATTCAATCGGAGGTAGTCCTCAATGATGATGACTATGAGATGATAGCTGAAACAGTCACAGAGCAGATGAAGGAGCTTATGGCAGCTAAAGAAAAGAAGGACAAGGTCATCCACAACGACCTGCACCAGGCGAGGCTCGCAATGAAAGGCATAATGAAGAAAATGGACGATGTCCAGAAAACCCTTATTGTGCCGAAGGAAGCCGGGGCTAAAAGGAGGTCGGCAGGAACCTTGTAGCAAGGAAGCCAGCAGCTAGCAATAACACTACCGTCGAAGACTATGATTGTCCATGTGGACCCATTGGCTGTGGTGTTGTGAATAGCAGAGCAAGTGGCCTTGGACACAAAGGGAGTTGAGAGGGTAGAGCTCGACTTAGCCAAAATCCCATTACCAGGATTGCACTTCATCCACTTGCAGATCGTGGAGGAGATGCATGAACGGATGGTTGAAGCAATGAAGTTACAAGTAAAGCTCACCGCAGTAAACAGACAAATTCAGTAGCAGGCAGAAATATAGCTACGCAATGAACAGGACCGTCGACAAAATTTGGAGACCACCATATCCAATGTGGCAAAGGATATTAAAGACATAGACATCCAGGATGATCCTGCTGTTAGCACTTAGATTTTATTCCGATTGTAAGAGAATAAGATTTAAGGTAACCTATTTCAAACCAAACTTTAGGTAGAAAACTTAGCCATTTTTCCACCAGAGAGGGCTCTCTCACGATATATATGTAAAGGCTAAAATATATAAAAGTTCTCTCAAAATTTCTCAAAAGGATTTTCTGGTTGAAAAAGGAAAATAAGAAACATTGGGCATGGAGTCAAAGTTTCAAATATATAATATGCCAGTAAGATATTTATACCAAATAGATTTCCACAGAGGCAAGATAGCAATCATATCACAGTCAATTTGATTTTTCAGGTGGTGTAGAAAGAAGTAATGAAATTACATCAACAACAGGCATCTAATTAGGATGAATCTATTGTCAACTTTGGAGAAAATAGTGAATATTTAAATACGATAAAAGGAGGCATAACCAGTATGAATCTCGAGTTATTTCAAACGTTCATTTAAATATAGAAGAAAAACATAATGGAAGATATAACGAAGAGAATGAACATGCACATATAAAGATAAAGAAAAAACAGACTGTAAAGCTGATCAACACATGAATCTATGGTCTCAAAAGATAGGTATTTTCACTGTACTGCCTTTATTTATCAAAAAATAGACTTCAAAACATACTTGTCTCTCAAAGAATTTCCAACCCCTTCAAAAATGACTCTCATTGTTTTTATACAAAATTCGGAAGAAGCTTAACATAACTGCTTCTTCTAACTAATAACTAAAAATACTTTAACTCAAAAGATAACTGTCTTTGAGCAATAGATAACTGTCTCCAAATAATATTACAAATTTAAAATAAAAGTATCTTTTTTCTACTTGAAATTTTTTTTGAATATCATCTTTTCGCCACTTGGCAAGAGTTTTGAATGCATCTATGAATGGAAATAATATCTTGTCCTTCCATATTTGTCCACATAATTCCATTGGTCGACCGTGGGTAAATCATAGTTGTTCATTTCTTTTACCAAGACTCGCATTTCAATGTGACCTGCACAAGAAACAGGAAGAAGATTCTCACAGGTTGAGATCTGCATATTTAAAATTTCAAAGTCTTCCGCTATTTTCTCCATTAAATTTTTTCCTGTAAGCATATGATCCAATTGCTGAAACTTTCTGTGATCCATTCTTATGTCAAACAGCAACCTCTTATATTCATTAGGAGGAATCAATTCATTCTTTTCATTTCAAAAAGCAAGGAATCCTTTGTTTATTAATTTTTCAAATTGCTTCTTAAACTTTACTACTTCTTCCCGTATTTCTCCAGCTTTAGCTTCAATATTTTCAACATGCGAGTACTTTCCCAATATCCTTCTGGCCCATGTAATTACTGAAATTATGTTCATTATATTCATGGCTATCAAGTCTGCTTCAGTTAGACTGTTTAAGAATGTTATAGCTTTCTGGGCTACTTCTTTTGGCTTTTTATTTAAGTTCTCCCTGACTCCTCTACAACTTTCGAAGGCATCTTTGGCTACCTTTTCTTTGACTCTTATGTAATCCAGATATGGTCTTAATTTTTCAACTTCCTTTATAATTTGGTCCCATACCATATGTTTGCAACCTTGCATAGCAGCTTGCCCTGTCACATGAGTTGCCAATCCTTTATTATTATCACTTAATTCCTGATTCCTTGTCTGCAAAGTTTTTATTTCCTTATTTTTAATTTCATTTTCTTCTTTCAGCTTGTGTATTTCCATCTTCAATTCTTTGATTTCACCTTCTTTCAAACTTACTTGGGACATGGCTTGTAAAATACCATCTACTCTAGTTTTATCTTCATATGTGTCTGTTTGTACCTGTTGCTGACCACTTTCTGCTAATCTTTTCCTTGCTTCCTCCAACTGCTCTTCTAAAACGATTTTCTCTTTTTCCCAATGATATTTTTCATCAGAGAGCTGTAACATTTTTGCAGTAACATCGTTTACCTCATTAGATAATTCTTCTTTTTCTTTTTCCAGTACTGTTAGTTCTACTCCTTGGATAAGCACAGTGTCTGGAATTTTTAGCTTTCGTCTTAGTATCAGAATCGTATTATCTTTTTCTTTGAGCAATTTTGTTGCTGCATCTCCCTCTTTATTTATCAAATCTACTTGCAATTTTTTAATCTATTGTTGTCGAGACTTATTTTCTGCCTTCTCCTGTCTCAACTGATTATTCAATTTATCCAGTGAATTTTTTAATTTGTCTGCCTTTAATATTGCCCCCAAATAATATGAATATATAACTTCTCTTGTTTGTCTGTGAAATAAAATTTTATCTGGGGCATTTATTTTAGACAAATCTACTTTCATCTCTGAAATCTTATCTTTTGTGACAACTGAGAATTTCAAAGAATTCTCTCTGATATTTCTGCTAGTAAATAAACTTACTTCAGTATTGGATATATTTCTAACTTCTGGAAACAACTGACTGGTTTGCTTAGAGGATTCCTGTTTATTCTGACTATGTTCATTAAATACATCCATCATATTCTGGGGTCTATTTACATCACCTTCAACTAGGGTTTCTTCAATACTGTATTCTTTAACCGTGACCTCTGGTATTTTTTCTTCAGTTCTTTTTGTCTCTTCTGAAACTGCTATCAACTCTTGTTGTTCATTTATTTTCAAATTTTTTCCTCTTTCTGTTCCTTCATCCTCAATGTTCATTATGTCCTGTATGGGTCTCTTAAACCCCACCAATGCAGTATTCATTGTGTTTTCTGTCTCTGTTGTTGTATCTGTCAATACCATTTATTTGTCGTGTGCATCCGGAATGATTTCTTCTTTATATTCCAGCCAATTGGCTCTGTCAGACATCCCTTCAATCATCTGATGGTTCAGTGCTTTGATGTGATGATCCGTTCTCCGTTTTGATATTATGTTTAACAGATCATACTCAATAGCCATATCTGTATCAAAACTCATATCTTTCAATAACTTCTCTATATACAGCAGCAGCATTTTTATTCTTTATTGTGAATGGGCCAAGTGTGAATGGATATTTAATGTCTGTTGCTTGTTTGTAAACCAAAAAATTGTTATCTTCAACAATTAACTTTTGTCTCAAGAATTCCAAAGCAAAAACCCTTAAGGTAAGAAAAGCTGGTAAAACATAAGGTTTATGTTTGAACCCGTATAATTTGATTACTGTACTGTCCTTTGACAAGAACCAATCTCCCGTCGCGTACTCTGCACTCAATTGCATGCATGCCTGCATTTATGGTAATACTCTAGGCAATTTTTTACCAAAGATCATTCTGTAAATCTCGGAGAGCATGTAATTGAACATGTTATTTTCTAATAAAGTCATGAAAATGATTCCTGGGAACTGCAACTCTTCTTGACTAGCTATCATAATCATTTCCATCAACAAATACTGAAACCTGAAATGTCTCAGAGTGGGAAAATTGACCATCTAGTCATGAATCTTCTCTATCAAAAATACTTCAAAATTAAGTCAAGGGATTTGATTTTCATCAATCCCTGACTAAACTGTACTCATTTTGTACAACAGACTCAACTGAAACTCGGTTACATACATGTTTGTATCAAACCCTAGAACTAAAGCCAATAATGTCAAAACTAATTGGGTATTTTCATCAAACAAATTGATATCTATAGGGTACGGGATCTCCGAAATGTTGGTTTCTGGTTTGAGACCTGACGACAAAAACCTTTCTCTATCATTTTGAGAGGTTTGATGATAATTTTCAATAATAGAGATTTTAGAAAAGATCTCAGACTCGAGGGTTTGGGAAAAATCTATTCCTAGGGCTTTAATTACTTCGGTCGGCTTTATTTCACAAACGACTCTGGTTTTTTGACTGTTTAGGACAATTTTTTCTTCTCGGAAGTAATTCTCGGCACACCATGACACAAGTTCTGGGAAAAAAGGGATTTGGTCCAAGCAAAAGGCTATCAAAGACGACTGGTGGAATCTATGTAGGTCTATCCCTTCTTTTAATAATTCAGACAACCTAAATTTAATCTCAGAGACTGGTAACCTAATTAGGGTATCATGAATGTCTTCGTCTCTATCCTCTAGGGCTTCTTTTGCTTTAAAAATGTCTATATCATGTACAGTTTCCATTTAAACGTTTCTTCAAAAAAAAATTCGTTTAAAAAAGTGGGCCAGGTCACCAGACCCTACCTGTATATACACGCCTTTCGCATTCTATCGCAATCGTTGATCTCCACCAGTCTTCAGAGCTCCCAGAGATAGTGACACATATACAAAATGTCGTTATGTGAAGCCCTTTTTGTTTTATATAAGTCTTCTTGATTAACTTCCCGGAAACTTTCTGAATGTGGTTCATATCCGACCGTTGATCTAGAGCTTTTGATTTGAGCCATCACATCTCGCCTCTCTTTATCCCCTATGATGGTATCCATGATCAAAAAATGGTTTTCTTCTCCGGTTTGTTCCTTGTGTGGATCAACCATTTGATGACACCTGTTTGAGTGGTTTTACTTTCTGCGACCTCCCTTCCTTCTATTGAGTGCGCACCTTCCCAGATGCGGATGAACACTGGCCGTTGATTTTTTTTTAGATATATATCGTCCCTCCGATTGCTATTGACATATGGTGTATTTCCTTACGCTTTCTCCATCTACCACGTACCATGTCCCAACATGTCACGTGCTATGGCCCACCGTGCCTTTTTATTTGGCGGTTCCGCACGGCGCTGTGGTGGTTTATGATACCACTATCACACATATGTGGACTGATGAGATTAGGACACGTGCTCGGCGGTATTGAGTTCGCAACCACTCACAACTCTTTGCAACCGATCACTTTGGCGGTGTGGGAAACTATATTAGCCGTCGATCTTGATCCTTATCATCTCCGCCATCGAAACTTGATCTAGATTTAATCTTTTCAAAGATTTGTTTTCGGACTTTGCATATGTGGGTTTTTCCTTCTTGTTTTTTTGTATTTCAAACCTTTTCTTCAACTTATTTGTGGTAATTTCACTGCTTTTGGATTATTTTGGCAAAAACGTTTTAGGATTTGAGCATTTTCAGATATAGTGTCAACACCTGCAGACACAGTTCTGAGGATCAGAGATAAGGTGAGATCCTTGTAGATGGAGATGCAGGACAAAGAGATTTATTACGAGGCCGACATTGACACATTGAAGGATAAGTTGAATAAGCAGGCGCCATTAACTGAACAGCAAGTCAGAGAGAAAGCAGTGAGCGTCGCCTCAAAAAGCATCACAAGTGAGATGGCTAAGTGCCAATCTCTACTAGATAAGGTTTCCTAGGCAATCGCGACCCTTGAAGAGGATCAAAGGTTGTTGTAGGTCAAGACCACAGTACAAGAAAAACAGACCGTGCTCGACAAGTTGAACGCAGAGGTGAAAGCTCTGCCACCTAGAGAAATGCTACCGAGATACAAGGAGATATCTAGCTTAAAGAAAGAAGTACAGGAACTATGACAAAAAGAGACTGAGATGGATAATCAGTCGCAGCAGCTCCTAGAGAATGCCATGGCGGTATCGCAATAGATTGAAGATAAGTTAGTAGAACTGCACGATAACCAGGAGTAGGTACAGGATCAAATTGGACAAGAAATAACTCCAACACTGCTTGAGACAATTAAACAAGTTGAGGAGGATACAAGAGAAGCAGTGGTGCAATTGTGCGGTGCATATGATGAGTTCGCAGCCAAGTTCGTCCCACCGTTCGCAGCACAGAGTGAGATAGCTGAAACAATCAGTGGCTCGGGGACAAGCCACATGTAAGTGTTAGGGGCATGTTGGGCCCAGGTTGAGTTAAAGTTTTGGAAGCACCTTTTTGAGGCAAGCAGGGAAAGCTGAGCTGAGCGCAGCTCAGAAACACAAGTTTGGCTAAGTACTGAGGATGCTACAAACTTGCACGCAGCATCCAACTTTTGACTAGACTGCGGAGTTGAGCGCAGCATCAAAGTTTTGGCCGTGATGTGAAGACCAATACTGCACTGAAGCAGTGCTGTGAAGTTAGGAGGCCATGTAAAGCCAGCAAAGTGGTGTGCTAGACAAGTATCAAGTGTAGCTACCGGCTCGATCGGTATCAGCCATTTTTGGAAAGATATTTTAGGATTTCCGAGTGGTGGATGTAGGCAAAATAGAAAGGCGGCCACCCGTGGTTTGTTAAGGAAAGCGACGTTTGGCACGCTTAGAAGGTAAAACCGTTAGAGAGAAATGGTTCGGTAGAAGCAGCCTACAGGCACACATGCGATAGGAAGGCCGATAGCGACAGAATGAGGACGTGAAGATCTGCCATGATCAAGCAGACACTACCAAGAGCTAGCAATTCAGTTTGGAAAACCGGCACAGTTTTGGGTTTTAGGTCTTCGACATTGTACTGACATGACCTTCAGGCATGATCTATTTAAGAAGACATTTTGTATGGGATGGGGGTTCTCAGTGTTATTCTCTTTTTGGATTATTGTTAGTCTTTTTTTGTTGCCAATAACTTAAGGAGATAACCTTTTTGTATTGTAAAAACTCTCCAAGCTGAGAATATTGTAAAGGCTCTACAGCTATGTGCGTAGAGACCAAGCCGAGAGAAAGAAGAGTCTGCAGCTGAGTGCACAGACTAAGAACAACTTCCCCATCCCTTTTGAAAGAAATATATTACCAACCGTTCTTGTGGACGTAGCTTTCCATCTGGGGAAGTGAACCACGTTAAATCCTGTGTTATGTGATGATGTTTATGAATGAATGACTTTCTGTATTTTCTGTAGAATGAATGCTTGAATGTTTCCTTGCATGCTGTAATATGAGAACTTTGATATGCATTTACCAATAGGAGAAGTTTGGGAATGATATGCTAGGTTCCACGGAAGTATATGAATGACAAACATTTCAATTCTATGTTAAGGTCGTGAATCAATCATTTAAGTTTAAATACTTTCTTAAGCATAGTGAAGGAACGCATCACAGTTAATCATGTTATCATTTCGGTTCACATTGTAATAATCCAAGTTCTAGAATGAATGCCAGAAAAATAACCAATAAGTTCCTGAATGAATGGATGAGTGATATTCATTTCAGTGCCTTAATGTTTTCGAGATTTTCCAAGTAGAGGATAATTGTGGGTGATTCACAGTTTCAGTAGAAGGTTCGCAGCAGTAAGGAACCCTTGGTGCGACCCGCAGTGTTTACTGTACCGTGTAGTACTTCTTGCATCATAGATCCTGCTGTGTACCATATCACTCTACCCATAGCACCATCCTTCTTTACTGCGTTGCACAGCTTGTTCTTATAAGCAACTCATCATTTACTGTGGAACCTCGGGTGAGACCTCAACCTGCTCGCAGGTTGTTGCCGAAAGGGCCGGTGCGAAGGGGTTTTGTTGGTCAAAGGGATAATCGCAAAGAACCTGGGTCTGATTGAAAACCTCTGGGTTAGTTTAAGCCAACATCGTGTGTATCCACTAGGGAGTGGTGAGGGGGTTGTGGGATTGAACCATAGGCTTCCAAATCTCATCTTGAGAACCCATTTGACTTTCCTTGCTGGAATTTAATTATGTGTAAGAAGGTTGTTGAAGAAATCAGTCCATTGCTTCAATAAAGCATGGGAAACCCATAAATTCATATGGCGGAGTATGGACTCTATTTTCTTGACCCACAAGTCACCCTACCTCATGGGAATGGTTTTTTCCTCATTCCCATTCCATGGTGGAAGAAGGCAACATTAGTTTGCATGCATTATGATTTCCCAGCAATGAGAAAAACCAGAAATCGTAACTTTGCAAGAACCCATGTTTTGAAGAGCCATAAACACCCAGAATTGGTATTTGACAGTGAAATCCAATGGGGGATCCATAGATATGAACCTTGGGATGAAATTGAGAAGATTAGATACCCCGAAATCCTCTGGAAAATCCAGTTTTTACAGTCCAGAAATCCAGTGATGGGATTGAGTTATTTGATGATAGATTGTGAGAAATCCAAAAGTGAATGTTTGAACAAAGGATTGGATTGCTTGAATTTAGCTTGAGATGTCTATAGCTCTGTGGTTGAGCTCACTAGCTTAGCACCCTCCTACTTCTCTTATTGCATGCTTGATAAACCCAACTGTGTGCTGGATTAGCATGACCGTTTGAGTGAAACTATGGATGTGAGTGAGCTTGTCTAGTTCCTCCTTAGTGGATACACATCCCATCTTGGGGGTGATCTCTCAGCTGAAAGAATATAGGATGGAAAAAGATCTGTGGTTGGGTGGAACGTTGCTCTCATGTAGCTGGTTTTTTGGACGTTTACATTTCAAGATAAGTATTCTCTGTGGTTTAAATTATATGCATTCTGTGTTCTGCAATGTGTTAATTATGAATGTTAATTGTTCATGTTAATGAGATGAAATGAATATCTCAATATGGTTGATTCGAAGCTTGTGCATAGCATAAGAATGGGATTGATTCTCTATCTGTTGATTCATCATATGTTTGGGATAGATATGTTGATGCATTCTAGTCTCCGTGTGTGTTATTATGTTTTTAATTATGTTGTGTTTATTAAGAATGATTTGCACACATAAGTTTTATTTAATTATGAATTTTCTTACTAATGAATGGGCCTGAGATGGTCAAACAAGCTTGGTATGTTGGTCATGTTTCCTTCCTGGCACCAGATTGATGGAAGGGGATGTTACACAACATGGGTTACAAGGGTGTCTAATCAAGTGAAACCTCTTGTAATTCCTAGGTGTAGTCTTTCCTAACCACAAATTTACTCATTGAATGAAATATTGTTGTGTTATTTATAGACAAAGGATTACATATTCAACTTAAAATAAATTATCTAATTTTGTCAGCTGAGGAAAGTCCTCTAATATTAAATTTTATGTTCGTTAATATCATAATAAGAAATTCAAAACAAAAATAAAGAATATAGAAAGATTTTATAATGAAAATGATAGAATTGCCACAACAATAGACAATTGTAGATGACCAAATACCACAATAGTAATACCTTTATTGATTAAAGTGTAGCTAGGTTTTTCACCCTAGCTTGTGCCAATGGGCACCTATTAAGGAGAATGGCCTCCTTAGTAGCAGTTCAATAAATAGTAAAATAGTAGGAAATTTAAGCTAACATGTGCATCAATAGAAATAAAGAGACAACAATAGTATAATGGAAAATTTTCTTTTGTATTATGATATGACCAAAGTTACATTTACCTCAAATGTGGAGGTTGGTGGAGCTCTTACAGTAGTCTAGGAGGGCTGCTTCCATGCTCCAATGGGTCCCTTCTCCTTCTTCAAGGGGCACTCAAATGGGAAAACTAGCTCAAATGGTGACCTTGGGTTTCATGAGTGATTTTGGCAGCATGAGGATAGGATAGATTGTGGATATTAAATGGGGAGCCTCCATCACCTATTTATAGATTTTTTAGTGGTGGAGTGTTGACCCATGGTTTTTGGCACCATATGGTTTAGGTCAATTTTTTTAGGGTTTTTGCTTTCTTTTTCCCTTGTTTTCCTCTTTTTTAAGTTTTTTATTCCCTTTTACTTGATTTTTGGGAATTTAGGGCCTTTTTAAAGGGTTTTTGCCATCTTTTGAGGAAATTTAATTATTTGGAGGGGGAAAGGGGGTTTTTTTGGCCTTTTGGTGACTAATTAATGGTTTTTTGAGGTTTTGGAGGCAAAGATGGTGGGAAAAATAGACAAATGATTCATGTAGTGAGGGAGATGAGGTGGTGAGCGTTTTTGGGGTGTTAACAGATTTCCCCCTGATGTGTGAGGGAAGGAGCTCATCGTATGATCGATAGTCATTATAGGTCTTTTATGGTTTGCCTAGGGTGTGGAGAAGAGAAGAAATGGATTAGAGACCAGAACAACGGTCCTGTACAAACTGCAAAAGCTGAAAATACGTGACCTCAATAATGAATGAGGAATAATCTCAATATATACGAGGCAGGCATACCCATACTCGTATCAAGATATATAAATAACAATGAATCCCAGAAAAGGGGGATCTGAACAATACATGAAAAACTATTGTGTACATCATAATGGTCCAGAGGGGACACAAATCTGGGACATACTCCTACTCGGACCATATCGACGCTGAAGGACTGATATAGTGGTGCTGAGTGTGGTACCAGAGGAAGTGATGAGCTGTTGGATCTGAAGATCTCCAATAACGGGGTGGATATAATGATGGAGAGTCATAACCTCAATGGTACACTGGACACTAGATGATATGGGTAATCAAGGAAGCATACGAGTGGATGGCTTCTGAATACTGTCGCCAATGCAACCCAGATATCCACGGGAACATATAACTGGGTGTTCCAAAGTGACTCACCAATGTTGTAGAGTCGGGGAAAGTCCAAGCTCTTCGACCAATAACTGAAGGGATGTATACTTTGCACGGATCTCAAAGGTGTGTTGATGTATATGTAACTTCGGAATGTATTTCACATACATGTATATTGTATTCCTATAGAGATGGTATTATTCCTCTATAAGGAAGTGTCGTCATTTATATTATAAATGTCGTAACTTATACTTGATGGGTTATTAGACCACCTTGTTTGGGGTCGGCTCTGTATAAGTCATGTGGGTCAAAGGGTTATTAGACCACCCTATTGGGGGTCGGCCATGTGGGTCAAAGGGTTATTAGACCACCCTATTGGGGGTCGGCCATGTGGGTCAAAGGGTTATTAGACCACCCTATTGGGGGTCGGCCCACTCAGCATTATGTTATGTGGTTAAGTTTGAGCCGACATGAGTTAGGTAAAAAGGCAAGTCAAGTCAAGTATAAATAGAGTGCGGGAGGCACTCTATTTACTCACTCACTTCTCACACATGCTCTCAAGGAGGAGAGGCGCACTTATGGAGGAGGAGGATTGCTGCTAGGTTATGGCTATCTCTATTGGTTGGTTGTATCATTGCTCTATCTATCTCTGAGGAAGTTATTGGGGTTTTTCACCTTTATGGTTTTCCCCAAGTAAATCTTTGTGTCTCTTGTGTGCTTGCATTATTGTCTCCATGATTGATATGCTGTAGATATGTTGTACATGTTGTTCTCTCAGTTAAGATCCTAGATCAGATTGAAGTAAATTCAGAAAATTTAACAAGGTGTGATTAAGGTGTTGAATTCGAGCACATGAGAAACAACCATTCGGAGAGGCACTGAGGACTCCACTCAAAATGGTCTGTAGGCACTCACCACAGATGGTGATGAGTCCAAGGAACAGGGACCTCTGGGTCTATCCTCTGGAATAGATGGGCTGGCGTCCATAGAGGGAGACCTGCAACTAGCAAGGCAATGATGTTTCCTTGATAGGAGCACGAGTTGGATAAACAAAAGGTGATAGGACTGGTTGTGTATCTGACATACTGGGAGGGTAGGAAAAATGGGTTGTTGGGTTGGGGGACTCAAACTTCCTTTGTTCAGAGTATGATGGAGGGGGTGGTCGGACAACATATGATACTAACTTGAGGGAAAGGGATCATAGCTTTTAAAGGACTAGGGATTGTGACTGTAATGAGGGATACTCAAGTTGATGTAGGATGATAGGAGACTCGAAGGATGGTATATTGTAGAATACTCTGAACAAAGGAAACCTTATTGGGGGTGCTACCGAGATGATTGATCATAGTGCCGAGAGGCACCGATGGGGCCTTCTTCATGGTTTAAGGAGCTGGAAGAAGGGATAGAAGTGTGATGAAAACGGTACTGTCATGTGGATTTATACGAGCCCAGGACAGTTCATGCTCATGATTGCTTTCAATTTTAAGGAGTCTGAAAGTGATAAGAAGACTCCGCAATAATGGAATGGCATCGTCATGTGGATTTGTACGAGCCCAGGATGGTGCATGCTCGTGGTTGTTTTCAATTCTAGAGAGTCTAAAAGAAATAAGAAGACTCTAGGGGGGTTCTTTTTCGTGTGTTAGTCTCCAAGGCCCGAAAAAAGAATAAAAGGATGCAATGAAGAACTCTTCTAGTAGGTATGACTAGAGTATTCATTTTTCGTAACTAGTCTACCAGGTCCGGAAAATGGTTAAACTTATACCAGATAGATGCCCTTTCAGGTACTTTAAGGAGCATGAAAGGAATTAATATTTCTTGACGATCTTTTCATTGTTTTAGGAGTCAGAAAAGAGCTTAGCAGAAACTCCTTAAGTGCCTTTTTCATAAAGGACTTGTCCATCCCGAAAAAGGGGTAAATTTATACTGAACAAAAGGAATGGTCAAGCAAGGAGGTAGTGTTCAGTCAAAGGGAATCAATGAGAACCAATAATGAGGGTTGGTAGGAACACCAGTGATGCCTCCTTGCAGGATGATGAATGGTGGAAAAATAACGAAATAATTGCAGTATGAACGGAGCAAAGGGCTCATGGATATGCTTGTAAAGTGATGGCAGTCGATGTGGCGTGCAGGAAATGATCTCACGCATCATCACGAGCTCGAAAAACTAAATCCGGCCATATAAAGAACATCAAAAATAGATAACGGCTAATGTGGCATGTAAATTGAGGCAACGAGGGGTACCCTAAAAAATATTCCCAAAAAAGGGGTCGGGGAAACCAAGAAATTGACTCGACCATGATGACGGTCTTGTCGTCCTGATTCCAATGGTAGAACCGATTTGGAAAACGGATTTCGTATGGATCTGGAATGGCTGAATAAAAAAAATGGTCAACTGTCTATAAATAGTAAGTGGACCCATAGTGCCATGTGTCATTTGTACAGTTGACTTTGACAGAAGAGGGTAGTGGACCATAGCTGTTTTGGCATTTGTGGGTGATATGATCAATTGATTTCATTTTCGTGAGTTTCAGGTATTTCACTGAGATTGTACCTTTTAATTTATCTCGATTTGGGTGGGTAGTGGGTCCTCAGGGGGACGGTACCGGTCATGAGGGGCGTGGGCTGCAGGTTCCTAGGCGATGGCCGCGATCACAGATTGCAGTGGTGGACCCCAAAGCCGTAGTCCGAGATCATGATTGTGGCCTCGACAATTGCGGTCGGAGATTGAAACTACGGCCTTGACAGTCGCGATATGAGATTGCATCTGTATCCCTGACAACCGCAATTTGGGATCGCGACTGTGGTCCCCACAACCGCGATCTTAGATATCGACTGGGGGCCCCATAGCCGCGATCTGGAATGCGATTGTGGAGTTTATCGGGACATTGTTATGGGGGGGATAATAGGTTATTTGAGGAGGTTCTGATCAGTTTTCATTATGTGATTGACGGGATGCCGAGAGTACGATGCCGAGAGCGCGAGATGCCTAACGATCTTATGGAGTACATATGGCATGATCGACATGTCCAGGGGACTTTAGGGCTGTGAGGGATACTGAGGTTCGCACAGGTGTCGATGATGTGTTCAACAACATTATTGTTGAATAGGTTGGTGGGCTTCTAGGAACCTGGTTTGGAGGCTTTCATGGTGCAGGGGGAGAGACTAGATTTGACCCTGGTGGATGTTTATTTTCTGACGGGACTACCTTGTTTGGGTAGGGTGGCAGACACCCAGCCATGGAGGTCCGCGGACATTGATATGGAGGAGTTTCTAGACCGCTACTACTTCCCCACAATAGAGATGCATAAGAATGCACTTCTGGTATGCGACTTCCAGGAGCCCATGATCCGAGCAATTGCGGCATGTGTGGTTCGACTACTAGGGTCATAGGCGCCTCACCGAGTGTCGGGGGGAAAAATGCAGCTAGTAGAGTTGGTCATAATGGGTACCTTCTTTGCTTGGGGCCAGATGTTGCTCACCTGTGTTCAATGGGAGCTAAGCAAGGTGAATGTTTCGAGAGGGGAGGTCTACTATGGGTCGTTCTTGTGTGCTTTCTTCATGGAGTAGGTTTTGACATTGCGACTGCATGTGCCAATCCGGGACAGGGATGAGGGAGCCGCGGATGGTGTAGTGGGGTCAAATGATGTGCCTGTGGGGTGGTGGGGAGGTAGGGTGGTACTTCACGGGGGAGCTCTATATGCAATGGTTGCAGATGTCGGTGGCTTTCGATGACTACCCTTATCGTGAGATGGACTACCGGGGAGATTTGGAGGTGCCACGACCGCCTGGGCAGGTGTGGGGTCCAGATGGTATGTATCCAGTGTTTGGAATGTTGGTTTTATGATGTGTAGTTAGAGATATATGAAGATTATGACTATTTGTGATTTGGTTTGATGCAGATGTGGGACCAAGGCCACCGCAGGGGCATAGGGACCGTAGGGCTCACATAGCAGTGCCAGCCCTGCTGGACCGTGGGGAAGTGTGATGGCGGGATGCAGATGGGACTTTGGAGTCCTTGTGGGTCACCCTAGATCAACTACTGGTGGGGATTTTTGACGAGGGGTGGAGGGAGCTGGATCAGCGGGTGATCGAGACCTGCTACGATGCTCCACAGGACTGGTGGGAAATTCTGATGCGGGTGGCAGTGCTGACCGAGGAGAGGAGGGATTAGGACTGACAGGGAGATGAAGAGGATCTAGAGGAGGATCCGGAGGAGGAGCGAGGAGAGGATGAGTCTGCAGTAGAGGCAGCTGCGGCGAGGAGTGATGACGACTCAGCCAGGGGATATGACTCATGTTAGGGAGTTCTGGGGACTGCCCCTGATGCGTGCGGGCATTCGGGATGTTTTTGTATATATGGCATATATTTTATGGCGAGGATGTTGTTGGGGCTCCTTGATGTATATTTTTTGTATAGTTGAGTGTTGGGGCACTTATGACATTTGTATGACGATGATATATATATATATATATATGCACATGGATGCATTTTGCGGTGATTATTATTTGTACGCATGTGGATGCGTATTTATTGTTTTGTGTTGATTATTGCACGTGGATGCCCTATTGTAGATGTAATATTTTTGGGATTTTTATGTTATTTGATATATCTACATGTTGTGATGATGATGCATGGTGCATGGTTTACATGGTGTGATTGATATGCCAATCTAGGATGTTGTTAGCTATTTGATCTGCGACATTGTTTTGAGCTCTTGGGACATGAGTGAATGTGATGGATTCAAATTGTCGGCTAAGTTGTTTTGTGCGCAGGAAATTTCTAAAGAGGAAAGGATCATGTACCTGGTAGCAGTTGTTGAGCTAGGAGACAAGAAGTTGGGAGTCAAGGAACACACGAAGGTGGCATATACCCATCTGAAGGGAAGAAGTGAGGAGACCAGTCACGGCATCGTATTCAGACTAGTTATTGGTAGCTGCCCCTATGCACATTCCGTCAACGTGAATCATCTCATGTGAAGGGGAGTATAATACCCAAGTTGCGGAGGCCAAGTTTGGGGACCAGCGACTTGCTCCATCAATGAAGCCAACATAAGAAGGTTGGAAATGGTCCATCTGTGATCATGTAGGAAAATGACAAATGTGAGGTTGCGAAAAAAAGTGGAAAACAAAAATAGAAATCAAACTGTACAACATGGACTAGTGGGTCTGAGGAGATTTTAAGGGTAAAAATGTTTGAGATACAACCCATTACGGGGGTTGTGCAAGGGGTGGCCTTCTGAATCGGTTAGGATATATGCCCCATGTCCAAGGAAAGCATGTACTATGTATGGGCCTTGCCACATGGACTCAAACTTCCCTTTACCTATCTTGTCGTGAGCTTGGTCGTAAACGAGTACTAGGTCTCCTTCATGGAAAGCTCGTGGGTGGACGTGTTTGTCGTAACCAGCTTTGGAGCGACTCTTGGCGACCTCAATGGTTAAGAGGGCTGTGCGATGGTCTTCATCGGCTTGTTCTAATAATAGCAGATGTTGTTCAAGTGGTGAGGTGTTTGGGAGAAGTTCAATGGTAATGTGTAGGGTGGGGATCTGACATTCGATGGGGAGGACAGATTCAACACCGTGAACTATGTGAAAAGGGGTAAAACTGGTGGCGGTCTTAGTTGATGTGCGGTAAGCCCATAGTGTGGGGAAAAGCATGTGATGCCAATTGGACTTATGTCCGTCAATAGTTCGTTGGAGGATTGTTTTCAAAATTTTGTTAATGGCCTCAACTTGGCCGTTCCCTTGGGGGTAATAAGCAGAAGCATACTGGTGTTTAAATTTAAGGAGAGTTGACAACCCATGCCGAATGGCGTCTTCAAAATGTGAGCCGTGATCTAAGACAAGTTGTTTAAGGACCCCGAATCGTGTGATGACATGGTTGAAAAACAATGGGCAGCAATGTCGGCTTTATAGTTGAAGGTAGGCATGGATTCAACCCATTTGATGAAGTAGTCGATGGTGACAATGATGTACTTATGGACGTTGGTGGATGGGGGATTGCACTCCATGAAATTGATGGCCCATTTGCAAAAGGACCAAGGTTGACAACTGGGTGAAGAGGGGTGGGTGGTATTCGGGCCTTAGGGGAAAAGAGTTTGCAATTATGACAATTCTTGACTGCTGTGATGCAGTTGGTGAAAATTGTGGGGTAAAAGTATCCCATATAGATTACCTTCTGGGCTGTGGCCATCCTAGAAAAATGTCCACTGTAGGCACCACTATGACAATCATTGAGGACTTGTTCTTCTTCATCTCATGTGAGACAACGCCGAAGGATAGTGTCAACACCACGTCAGTAGAGGACATCGCCCAAGAGGAGGTACCGAGAGGCATGGTGACGGATACAGCAGTGTCCATCACAATCGATGTCAGGTCAGAAATTCTGCGTGTGAAGGTAGATCAAAAAATCACTGTACCATGGGTCATTAGACGAGATGATAAACAAATGGTCATTAGGTAACTTAGTGGGGATGGGCGGTGATGGAAAAAGGGATGGTAGGTCGGTTATGAGATGGGCAAGTGCCAGGGCTTTAGTACTCTTAGGGGTTGTGAAAGTGAGGTCATACTCTTGTAGGATAATTACCCATTTAGCGAAGCGGCCTTGCAGAAGGTGATGGGTTAAGAGGTAGACCATGGGGTTGGACTTGGCGACAACTATAGTATGTCTTAAGAGAATGTAATGTCGCAATTTCTGTACGGAAAAGATGACAGCAAGGGCTATCCTTTACTCATATGGGTAATGTAGTGGTGGTCAAGAAAATGTTTGGCTTACATAATAAATGACATGTTCTTGGCGAGCAGAGTCTTCTTGAACATGGACCCCTGACACAGCATAATCAGATGTCGAGACGTAAAGGATGAATTCTTTAGAGAAATCCGGAGGGGAGATCAAGGGGGCCTGTGTGAGAGATTTTTTAAGAACTTCGAAAGAAGCTTCCACCTGGTCATCCCAAACAAAGGGTATGTGGGTACGAAGTGATCGTAAGAAACCATGAATGGTGGTGGCATAGTCAGGAATGAAGTGGCAGAGAAAATTAGATTTCCCCTATAAGCTCTGTAGCTGTCGGAGCGTAGTACATGGTGATGGAAGGTCTAATATGGATTGAACTTTTAGGGGGTCAACAATGATTCCTTTGTAGGAAACAACGAAACCTAACAACTGGCTTGCCGGAATGCAAAAGACACACTTGAGTGGGTTTAAGTGGATCTAATACTTTCAACAACGCACAAAAACTTGTTGGAGGTCGTTAAGGTGGTCGGATCATTGCTTGGAGCGGGCTATGAGATCGTCAAGATAGACTAATAGGATATGAACCAAGTCATGAAAACAATAGGTCATGGCCCACTGGAAGGTGGCACCAACATTTTTAAGGCCGAAAGGAATGACACGATAGGAAAAGGTGCCCCATGGGGTGGTGAAGGCGGTCTTGTATTGATATTCCTTGCGGATCTGAATCTGGTTATACCTAGAGAAACCGTCCATGAAGAATAGGACTTCATGCCCCGCACAGGAATCGATGAGGTGGTCAATAAATGGCATGGGGAAGTTGTCTTTGGGACATGCTTGGTTTAAATCATGGAATTCCGTACATACCCGGATGGTGCCTTGTTTTTTGTTAACAGGGACGGGGTTAGAAACCCAGTGGTGTATGTGATTGGATAAATAAAACCTGATGTGCGAAGTTTTTCAATTTTGGCCTTGATAGCGGGGAGCTTTGATGGCTGAATGGGGCGTTGTTTCTGGCGAATGGGAGGCATGTCGAGCCAAGTGTCAATGTCGTTCTCTATGATAGTGGGGTCAAGACTAGGAATTTCAGTGTAGGACCAGGCAAAGACATTGCGGAACTCTTGAAAACATTTTTTGTATTCTCTAATATCGTACTCGGTGTAGGAGGTTCCCAATGCAATGAGTTCGAGAACACCAGCTGGGGAAGAAATATCGATGTGGTTCGTGGGTGAGATGTTGGCCATGTTACCTTCCTCGAAGGCATTGGGAGTGCGAATGGGCTCTTTAAACCTGTCAACTTTGGTTGGGAGGAAATCTTTGGACTCAACAGAGAATTGGGTGGCTGTGGCCGAGGAGGACACCTCTGGGAGGAAACATGATCGATAGTGCATATCATCACAAGGGTAATCAGGTGCGGTGAGAGCCTCATGAATCTCCTCATCATTGTGGAAACTTTTTGTTGTCAAATTGGTTGACGAAGGATCACTAGTAGTAGAGATCATATAAATGGTATTTCTTTCTCCTGCTAGCGGAGATTCTGGGGCATGGGTCTCTTCAATGGTGGGGGGAGATGTCTCAAGGTCCATATTATTAATTTCGTAGAGTTTGGCTCTATAATCCAGTAGATCAGGGCAGTGATGTGAGTAATGGCCGTAAATACCGCATATTGTACAAGGATGATTGTTAGTGGTGATTTATCGCAAGGCTTAGGAGTAAGGTCGAGTTGGACAACTGGGATGTTGGGGTAATCGTCAAGCATTTGCATGTGATCCTGTAGTGTGGGTAATTGTGGACATTGATGAGTAGCATGGCCTAACTCATCACACAAAGAGAATTTGGGAGGAGCTCGAAATATTTGGGTATTCTTAATTGTTTTGGGTGCAAGCAAAGTGGTATAAGGTAGTGGGCCTTTTCCCCCAGTGTGTTTGGTAAGAGTGGGTGGATTAGTGGATGAGGAAGGAGTGGTGACACTAGGAGGTGGTTGACTAGTAGTGGTAATGGGTTGTACTGGTTGTAAGATTATGTTTGGTTTGGGGGGGGAAGCAGGAGGTGTGAGATACCACACAGGTAGTCCTACCGTTAATCCCGGGAGGTTGAGTGTGTCCATAACCAGGGTGCTTACTACTCCTGAAGGGGGGAATAGGAAGGGGATTGTATGGATAGGTGTAGCGCCAACATGACTAGGTACCGACGGGGGTTGGGGTAGCAAGGGCGGTTGATAGTTGGGTGTTTGTGTATTGTGGGATAGGGTACATAAGTCAGACATTTCTATCGCCTGTGATGGGGGCTGTTGGCTTGGTTTTGCCACCAAGCTTTGTGCAATGGGCACTTATCAACAAGTGATAGCAGTTTCAAATATTGAAAGCAAAAAAAAATTATAAATCTGAATCTAACATGTTCATATAACAATAAACTTGAAAATATTTAAGAACAAGAACAAGAAATAAAATAAAAAATAAATTTTGTATTATGATACCTCAAATGGTGAGGATGTTGTGGTGTTGAGCAGCTCCAAAGGTGAGATGCTCCAGGTTCCAATGGTCTCTTCTCCAAGATTGCTACAATGGTCAAGAACTCATGAGAGATTTTGATAGCATGAGGATAGGATGATGGATGGATGGAAAGTGAGGAGCCCCTACCACCTTTTTATAGTTTTTGGTGGTGGGGAATACCATTATGGTTTTGAAGAAACCAATGGTATTGACTAACATGGTTTAGGTACCTTTTCCCTCCTTTTTCATTTTTTGAATATTTTGAATATTTTTATTCCCTTTTTAATATTTTTGGGAATTCTGGACCCTTTTTTAGGGTTTTTTATGCTTTTTGACAAAAAATATTCATTTTGAGGGGAAAAAGGGGTGTATAATGGTCTTTTGGTGACTTTTTGGTGGCTTTAGAGGCTCAAATGGTGGAAAAGTGGACAAATGGGTCATGTGAATAAGGAAATGAGCTAGTGAGCATTTTTTGGGTGTTAACAGATTGGCCCCTGATGTGTGAGGGCAGGATCTCATCGTATGGCCGATAGACATCATAGTTCTTTTGTCTTTTTCCTGGGGTTTGGGGAAGAAAAGAGACCGGTTGGAGACTGGATCAACGGCCCTTGGAAGCTGCAAAAAAAAAAATGTTACATGGCCTCAATATGAATGAGGAATAATCTTTGATAATGGACGAGGCGGGCATACCCATGCTCTTATCAAGACATAACAATTAGTCCCAAGAAGGGGGACCTAAATGAGACATAAAAAATCTGGTGGTACATTATAATGGTCCAAAGGGGACACTATGTTGGGATGTACTCATGATCATAACATGACTGATCTCAATAACGGATACACTGGAATAAAGCGACAACCATTCTGAATAAGGTCTCAGAAGGGTTGATGAACTGCTAAAACTAAAGGTGTCCAATATATTTAGGGACTCAGTGACAATGAGTCATCTCTGAGAAGTACATGTAACTGTATACTCGAGGGAGTATAAAACTGGGGTACATCGAAATACTGTTGCCATGTGCAACTCGGATATCTATAGAAAAAATGTAACTGGTTGTTTCCATAGGTAGACTCTCAAATGTGGAAGAATCAGGTGGTATCCGGGGTCTTCAACAAATAACTGAACCAACCAATACCCTGTGCGAGTCTCAATGATGCGATTAAGGTGTTGAAGTCGAGCATGTGAGAAA
Source organism: Larix kaempferi (assembly GCA_027924585.1). NCBI lineage: Eukaryota > Viridiplantae > Streptophyta > Pinopsida > Pinales > Pinaceae > Larix > Larix kaempferi. The sequence continues at coordinate 20,692,412 of BSBM01000012.1, forward strand.
CAACCATTTGGAGAGGCACTAAGGACTCTTCTCGAAATGGTTCATAGGCACTCATCATAAATGGTGATGAGTCCAAGACATAGGGACCTCTAGATCTATCCTCTGGAATAAATTTGGGTGTCGTCGACAGAGGGAGACCAGCAACTAACAAGGAAATTATGTTTCCTTGATAGGAGCACGAGGTGTAGAACTGAAGTGTGGTAGTACTGACGGTAGGACTGACATATTTGTGGGGATGGGAAGTAACTGGGGTCATAGAGTGGGTAGAATCAAACTTCCTTTGTTCAGAGCATGATGACATGGTTGACCTAGCAACATAGGGAACTGACTTGTAGGTGCGAGGATCATAGCTTTTAAGGACTGAAGGGTATGTATTAACTTTGGGGTGGGGACGAGCTGATGGGTGTTGTCAAGGGATTCTCAGGGTGACATACTGCAGAATACTCTGAACAAAGGTGACCAAAATGGGGAAGCTGCCATATGAGTAAACGTGATCTGTTGTGGCGCTGAGAAGCACCATTGGGTCCTTCTTCGTAGTTTTAATGAGCTCCAAGAAGGGATAAAAGTGTGCTCTGAAATGGTATTGTCCTGTGGATTTTGTGAGCCTAGGACTGTTCGTGCTCATGGGTGCTTTCATTTTTAAGGAGTCTGAAAATGATAAGAAGACTCTACAGTGGTTGTGAGTACCGTCTTGTGGGTTTTTACGAGCCCAAGATGGTGATTGCTCGTGGTCGCTTTCATGTTTAGAGAGTTTGAAAGCGGTAAGTGGACTCCATTGGTTTTCTTTTTCGTAAGTTAGTCTCCAAGGCTTAAAAAAGCATAAAATGATGCAAATGGAGAACTCTTCTAGCCGATGTGACTAGAGTATTCATTTTTCATAATTAGTCTACAAGGTCCGGAAAAGGGGTAAACTTATACCATGTAGACACCCTTTCAGATACATTTAGCGAGCATGAAAGGAAGCAAGGTTGCTCAGCGATCTTTTCATTGTTTTAGGAGTCAGAAAAGAGCTTAACAGAAACTCCCTAAATGCCTTTTTCGTAAAAGGGATTCTCGGCCCGAAAAAGGGGTAAAACTATACCAAACAAAAAGGGATTTATGAGAGCGAGAAAAGGTCTCAAGCATCGTCATGAGTGCGGAATACTGAATCCGGTGACATAAAGATTTTCAAAAAGGGGCAATGGCCAATGTGGCATGCAAACTGAGGTGATGAGTGGCATTTTGAAAAAATGCCCAAAAATTATGGGGTGAGAGCGAGAAATTATCTCAAGCATCATCATGAGCACGGAAAAATGAATCCGACGATATCAAACTTGTAAAAAATGGACGACGACCAATGTGGCACGCAAATCGAGGTGACGAGGGGGCATGGGAAAAATGCCTAAAAAATTTGGGCATGAGAGCGAGTAATGGTCTCAAGTGTCATCACGAGCATGAAAAACTGAATCCAGCAATATAAGACTTGTTAAAAATGGAGAACGGTCGATGCAGCACGCAAACTGAGGTAATGAGGGGGCATGGGAAAAATGTCCGAGAAATCTGGGCGTGCCAGCGAGAAATGATCTCAAGCGTCATCACGAGCGTGGAAAACTGAATCCGGCAATATAAGACTTGTTAAAAATGGAGAAGGGTCGATGTGGCACGCAAACCGAGGCAACGAGGGGGCATGGGAAAAATGTCCAAGAAATCTGGTTGTGCGAGCGAGAAATGATCTCAAGCGTCATCACGAGCGCGGAAAACTGAATCGTGGAAGCAATAAGTCATGGCACATTGGAAAGTGGCTCTAGCATTCTTGAGACCAAAAGGCATGACGCGATAGGCAAAGGTGCCCCATGGGGTAGTGAAAGTTATCTTGTATTGATCTTCTTTACGGATTTTTATTTGGTTATATTCGGAGAAACCATCCATAAAAGAAAGGACCTCATGTCCCGCACATTCATCGATTAGTTGGTCAATGAATGGTGTGGGGAAGTTGTCTTTGGGACAAGAGAGGTTGAGGTCTCGGAAATCAGTACAAACGCGTATGGTGCCCACTTTTTTGTTTACTGGCATTGGGTTTGAAACCCAGGTGGTGTAGGCAATAGGATATATGAATCCTGCTTTTTGGAGTTTTTCAATCTCAAATTTAACCGTTGGGAGCTTGGACGGGTGAATTGGTCGTTGTTTTTGTCGGACAGGAGGCACATTGGGCCAAGTGTCGATGTGATGTTCCACAATTTTGGGATCGAGGCCAGGCATCTTGGTGTAAGACCAGGCGAAGACATCATGAAACTCTTGGAAGAGTTTCTTATATGCCTAAGTTTCTGCTTGAGTGCATGATGCACCTAGCGAGATGAGCTCAGGTTTTCCAGGTGTGGTGGAAATGTCGATTTGTATAATAGCAGAAATGTTGGACATGTTCCCTTCTTCGAAGGCATCTGGTGCTGGGATGGGGTCTTTGAACCAATCAACCTTAGTTGGTATGAAACCTTTCGATTCGACTGATAGTTGGTTTTCTGCAGTGGATGTAGACACCTCAAGGAGGAAGTATGAGCGATGATGCATATCGTACCAAGGGTAGTCCGGTGCAGTGAGTGTTTCTAAAATTTGCTCATCAGTATGAAATTAATCAGACCATAAATCAATAGGTTCTGGTTTGTATGTGGTTGAAATCATATAGATGGTGTTGACTTCTTCCGAAGAAGATGATTTCGGAGGGTAGATCTCCTTGATGAGGGGAGGAGATATCTCTAAGTCGGCATTGTTCATCTCGTACAAGGATGCTCTATAATTTGGGAGATCAGGGCAGTGGTGTGAATAATGGCCATAAATGCTGCATATCGCACAAGGGTGGTTAGTGCAGAGCATTTTTTCACGAGGGTGAGGAGGTGGCTCAAGTCTTACCACTGGAATTCTGGTGTCATCATCCAACATATTCATGTGTTATTGGAGTGCCGATAATTGTGGACATTGATGAGTGGCATGGTTTACGTCGTCACACAACGAGCTCTTAGGGGGAATACGAATAGTTGGGGGGTTTTTAGCTACTTTGGGGGTTGCTGGGGGGGGTGCAAGTTATGAGCCCAGTGTTATAAGTTGGTGGGCCTCTGCCCCCTGTGTTCCGTAATGGAGGTGGGGCATTTTTGGATGTTGATGTCGTAGTCACTATTGGGGGTGGTATGTTTTGCAAATGAGTGACCGGAGGGGGTGGGTGGCTGGTAGTAGGGATAGGTTGTACTGGTTGTAAAATAACAGTCGAAGTCGGCGGGGGGCTTGGAGCAGGTAAGTACCATACAGGTAGCCCTAATGTTAAGACAGGAAGGTTGAGTGTAGCCATTACTGGAAAACTGACAACTACGAAAAATGGGAACAAGAACGGGATAGTGTGAATTGGCGTTGTGCCAATATGAGTAGGCACTATGGGTGTTTGTTGTAGTAACGAAGGCTGCTGTGTGGTGTGCAATAGGGTGCACAAGTCCAATGTTTTTGTTATCGGTGAAGGTGCTGAGATCGATGGAAATTTGGAAGTCATAGGTGACTCGGTGTAGATTCCAGGACCAATTGACGACACAAATGATGTTGGTGCGTTTTGAATGGTTTGTTCAATCATTGGTAGCTCATTTTGAGGAGATGCAGGGGCATTAGGATCATAATATGTGAGTTGATCGATCTTGATAATGTGTCCTTCATGTGGGAACATCATGAGGCGAAAAACAGAGGAAGCCACTGCTTTCATTTTGTACATATAGCTACGTTCGAGAAGGAGGTTGTAGTCGAGCTGGGCATTGATCACTTCGATGTCGATAAGAACTAATTTGCCGCCTAGTTCTACGGGTATGTTCGCTAAGAGGCCTTGTGGTTGAGCTGAGCGTCCGTCGTAAGCTCATAATGCCGTGGTGGATGGTTGTAAAGCGGGGGAGCCAAGCTTCTGCCACACAAGGGTGGACATAACGCAGGTGGAAGCTCCTTCATCGATGATGCATTGATGCACAACAAGGTTTCGAATGTTTACTGATACTTGGAAAGCCAAATTTGATGGAAATCAAGGTTCAGCTTGGTCTAAGTCAAAATACATCATGTGTGTGTCGTCAGGGTCTACTCCTCTGATGGCGGATAGTAGTAGTTTTCGTTGTGCAGGGCATGTTTTCAGTACCTCTAAAGTGACATAGCAGCGGGGGATTGTGCTAGGTCTTCCACGACATTATAATTGGATGATGCGCGAGCATTAGGATTGTTGTTAATCCTTCGCAAAGGGATGCGAGGGATTTTAGCTCCTTCGTCCAATGGCATATTTGGTATGCGTAGTGGTTGATTTGGTGGGAGGGAGGTGGATGCGTCAGTGGGAGGAGTTTTTGGGGGTGGGCTGTACTGATTCCTGTGAGTTTGGAGGTTGATATCATTGGATGACATCATTAATAAATGGTGTGTGCCTGGATCCGCATACTGATAATCAGTTGCGGCATAAGTGATTTGTTGCTGGGGTGCAGCAGATCCTTGTGGGGGATCCATAGGGAGAGTATTTACTACTCCCTGGTTTGGTAATGGGTTTTGTAATATCATGGGTTGCGGTTGATTAAGTGGAGCTGGCTGTCCAGTGTGGCCCTAGCATTGGTCATTGTCAGCCCAAAGTTTACGTGCTTTCTCTAAATGGGGATAGTTATGAGTGTAGTGTCCATAGACTCCACATATAGAACATGGATGGTTTTTTCTCAGGTTATTGTTTTTTGGATGCTTGGGATGACGATCAGGATTCTGGTTGGGAGGAGCAGCATTGTTATTATTTGGAGGATTGGGAGGTGGTGGACCTTGATTATGTTGTTGGTTTTTGCCGCGGTTATGTCCTCTTCCACTGTTTTGTTGTCCACCCTACGTTGGTTGCTTTGATATTGGGGCTGATTGTGTTGTGTGTACACTTGCCCTTGAGTAGTGGGAGGATTTTGGGGTTCCGCAGGTGCGGGAGCAGGTTGCGGTGGATAATAAGCTAGTGGGGCTGGAGGTGGTCCAGTTGCCTGCTGGCGTTGTTGGTAACCTTGAGCTATTGGAGGTGTTGGGTTAGCTGTTGTAGCTTGTTGTGGGTAATACATTGGTTGTGCCGGGAAATGAATTGGGTTCTGGGTGGCCGGTTGGTTATAATATGTGAGTGGTACATATGTCGATGGCGCTTTCCCATAGCAATGTTGTGGACAAGAGATTCCATGAGTGTGATGAGTCTGATTCATTGAAGCGTACGAAGTTGTCGCTCCAAAATTAGATGTAGCCCTAGAGAGGTCTGGGGCATTTATGGTGATCACCATGCTAAAAGGTTTAATTTGCACCATGACTTTGCCGATAATACCATCGGCAGCATGTGATGCCCCCGAAGCGTCACCGCGTGAAGAATCACCTCGTGGGGCGTCTGGTATGATGGTGTAGAGATAGCCTGATTAGGCATAAATCAGGTTGAATTGCTGAGCTTTTAAGATAGCTTCTTCCTTTGACTAGGGTCGTTCGGAAGCTACGTCTTTTGCTATGAGGGGTAGGAGTGATTTAAGAAACCAGTCAAAAAATATACGGTCATCCAGTTTTATCTTACAGAGGCTACGATGCTTGTGCCACTCGTGGATATGGTCGGTGATGTGGGTAGCTGTGTTTTGTCTGCAAGGCAACAGTATTTCAACTCCTGCATCATAGCCTACAGGTAGCTGAAAAAACTGAAGGAAAGTGGAGGCAAGAGACGTAAATGTATGGTGGGTCCCGTGTGGTTGTTCGATGTACCACTTGGCTGCAGAGCCAGTGAACGTTCGTTGCAACAGTCTCAGTCGAATGGAGTCATCCACTATGGAGTTAGATGAACACCATAGGTGAAATGACATTATGTGGTTTTGGGGATCCTCCCCAGGTTTTCCTTCAAACTTGGGGATGTCCGAGGGGAGCTTTGTAGGCATGGGTGGCCATGTAGGATTGTGCTTGATAGGATCATTGGTTATCCTGGCTAGGTCTGGTAAGTTCAGACTAGCCATGTAAGGTAAACTAGCAGATGGGTGTGGCATAGTGACTGAGACATAACTATTAATGGTGGCATTATGTAGTGGTCCAGTAGCCCCTAAGGGTATGCTAGGTATTGAAGGTATGTGTCCTCCAACCGTTGTGGTTTGGTATGGGCCAGCGTTCCCAAGTGCAACATGGGTTACACCGGGGTTAGGAATAGTGCCAGGAATTCCTGGGATCTGGGTTGTGGTAATGAGGTGGTGTGATTCCTATGTTTGGCATACCCATAATAGGAGGTAGTCCTGTGTTGGGCATACCTAAAGGTGGAGTGTCCCCTATATTAGGCATGCCTAGAGGGGTTGTTGTTACCATGGATGGCACAGTAGTAGAAGGTTTTGTGGATGTATATCCAATAGTACTGGTGAAAAGTGGGTCGTATTGTGGTCCAGCCATGAGTTTGGTTGGTGATATTTTAGTAGGGTTTTTGGATTCAGCCTCAGAATCAGATGTGAAGTGAGGCGTGTCAGAATCGGATGACTGTATGTTTATCCAATGATGTGTTGAGTCAAGGGATAAGGCTTTACGTCGGTGACGTGTAGAGCCAAGTATACTGAACTGAGGGGGTTCACCCTGAAGACGATGAGATTGTCTTAAATTCTCAATGGTGAGAAATATTTTTTTTTAAATTTCAGTGTAAGGTGGTGATGTAAAAAACTCAAAACCCTAATGCAACAATGAGTGCAAAAGGGGAGTGAAAAAATAAAGGCTCTCAGGCCAACAATCAACCTCAAAAAGCACTTATTATAGCAGTTGTGCTATAATAAGTGGAGGGATGCAACAAAATTGGTCAGAATACCAAAAGTCAAACAGTTTCTAAAAAAAAGGGGGTGTTACTAGACCAAAGGTGGGTAATGTATCATGCAAACACCTAAATAGAAGTATTGTGAGTCAACAACGATATTCTCTGCAAGGTGATGAAATCCAAGTCAGACAATATAGAGTGTTGAATCAATGGCTAAATATCCCCCTACCAGGAGGGACACCGAGTAGACAATCCTAAAGAGTGGCAACTAGGATACCCCATTCATGACACGTTCGGTTGGTTGAATCTGCAGCTTGGTTCTATCGCTGCTGTACACCCTCTTGGGTGTACACTGAGAACTTCGAAAGGTATCCTTCGGTTACTGAATGGATTGTGGTATTCCACTCAGACTTCCGAAACCAGTCTGGCTACTTCAACCCTCCTAAGGGAGAGGCCTTCCCGATAAATTGGTTGATAACCGCGTCAAAATTATAAGGGATTTTGGTACATTAGAGGACAACCACTATGTCTCAAATGTAATAATTCAGGGGTGTTATTGGAAAACCTATCCCCTCAATTCTACCTAACTACAAAATTCTTTTAAGTGCTCCCCAAGTGGGGTTAAAAGTTTGTTGAGTTTAAGGTAAATTTTATGGCTCAGTTTAAATTATGTGGCAGAGTGGGTTCAAGTGTGGTATTTAAACTAAAATTGATTTGCCTCGCTTGGGCTATTGATTACAAATGAAAGAAAAGACGCTTCAAGTTTTGCAAAAAATAAAGGCGTTTTTGAAATGTAAATGCTTGAAAAAACGATTCAAAAATAATGGATGTTTGAAATAATTTAAAGGGAAGCAAATAACATAAATATTTCAAGAAATAAATGGATCTCTTCAAAGTTGCTTGGGCAATGTATTGAGCAAATAAACAGTAAATCCTTGATCTAAATAAAATGCAGAAAATATTTCTTTCAATTACTGAAAATTTTTAAAAAGACTTTTAATGGAGCATATATAAATAGAAAAAGATTTAGTATGGCTGTAAAAATGCAAAAAAAATAATGCTGGAAAATATGGGCCAAAATGGGTGAACTGAAGTGATCAATAACACTAAAATAAAATATTAGATAAATTTCTTAAATCTAATAGGATATTTGGATTCCTTGATCTAAAACACCAAATTTGAAAAAAAAAATCGTTTTAAACGGAGTTTGGGAGAGGGAGATATGGTCATTTGAAAGTTGAGTCGCGCTGCCAGAAAATTACATCGCGGGTTTCGGGCTAAAAGTCACGATGCGCATCGCGGGTTTCGAGCGCACAGTCGCGATGTGCAACATGGAAAAATGCCATGAAGCTGCAAATGCAGCACGGAAAAGGGCCGCGAAGCCGTGATGTGTAGTGCAGAAAAAGGCCGTGAAGCAGCGGCGTGCAGCGTGGAAAAAGGCCGCGAGGTCGCAATGAGCCGCGCGATTGTCTGGCGAAAAGCCGCGAGGCGAAAGCCGAAAAACGAACCCGAAAATGAAAATTTCAGACTATTAATGGCAATAGAAAGAGTCAAGATCTAGAACATCAATGGATCTGTTCTCTAGGATGGTAGATCTATAAATTAAAATGATTAAAACTAACAAAAACTAAGATCTAAAGCAAAAAACTGAGATCTAAGAATTTGAAGCTAGCGGAGTCGCCAAAAACTGTTGGCTTGGTTTTGCAACCAAACTTTGCGAAATGGGCACCTATCAACAAGTGATAGCAGTTTCAAATATTGAAAGCAAAAAGCAATTATAAATCTGAATCTAACATGTGCATATAACAATAAACTTGAAAAGATTTAAGAACAAGAACAAGAAATAAAATAAAAAATAACTTTTGTATTATGATACCTCAAATGGTGAGGATGTTGTGGTGTTGAGCAGCTCCAAAGGTGAGATGCTCCAGGCTCCAATGGTCTCTTCTCCAATATTTCTACAATGGTCAAGAACTCATGAGAGATTTTGACAGCATGAGGATAGGATGATGGATGGATGGAAAGTGAGGAGCCCCTACTACCTTTTTATAGTTTTTGGTGGTGGGGAATACCATTATGGTTTTGAGGAAACCAATGGTATTGACCAACATGGTTTAGGTACCTTTTCCCTCCTTTTTCATTTTTTGAATATTTTGAATATTTTTATTTCCTTTTTAATATTTTTGGGAATTCTGGACCCTTTTTGAGGGTTTTTTATGCTTTTTGAGGGAAAATATTCATTTTGAGGGGAAAAAGGGGTGTATTATGGTCTTTTGGTGACTTTTTGGTGGCTTTAGAGGCTCAAATGGTGGAAAAGTGGAAAAATGGGTCATGTGAATAAGGAAATGAGCTAGTGAGCACTTTTTGGGTGTTAATAGGGCGCAAGGGAGTGGAATGTGGAAGTCATCGACGTATCTGAGTAGATTCCGGGTCCAACGGAGGAAATCAACGAGGTAGATGCACCATGGAAAGGTTGTTCAACCACGGGGAGAACATTTTCAGGTGTCGCTGGGGCATTTGGATCGTAATAGGTGAGTTGATCAATCTTGACCACTCGTCCTTCATGCGGGAACATCAAGATACAGAAAACGGATGAAGCCACCACCTATATGGCATACATGTAACTGCGGCCAAGTAAGGGTTATAATCAAGTTGGGCATTGATGACCTCTATGTCAATGAGCACTTTTTTTCCATCCAACTAGATGGGGACATTAGCTAAGAGACCTTGGGGTTGAGCCGAATGGCCGTCGTAGCCTCGCAACGCAGTGGTGGATGGCTGGAGAGTAGGGGATCCTAACTTCTTCCAAATGAATGTGGACATAATGCATGTGGAGGCACCCTTATCAATGATGCACCGATGGATTACAAGATTCTGAATGGATACAAAAACTTGGAGGTGTGGTTCAGATTGGTCCAAATCAAAGGCCATCATTCATGAGTCAGTGGGATTGATAGCACCAATGGCGGATAGCAGGGCCTTACACTGTGTAGGACATTTTTTTAAGACCTCTAATGCAGACATGGCCGCAGGGGATTGGGCTAAGTCGTCCACAATGTTGTAATTAGATGCAGCACGATCATTGGGGTTATTGTTGATGTGACAAAGTGGGAAACAAGGCACTTTTGGGGCTCCATCTAATGGCGCAAGAGGTATGCATAATGGCTGATTGGTGGGAAGAGCATTGGTGGTTTTGTCAGGGGGAGGGGCTTTAGGGGTGGAGCCATATTGATTCCAGTGGGTTTGAAGGTTGACATCGGTGGATGACATCATCAACAAGTGATGAGTGCCTGGGTCTAGATTGGGGTGAGCAGGCACAGCATAAGTGACATGCTTTTTGGGTGGTGCGGTTCCTTGAGGGGGAGCCAACGGTTGAGTGTTCACCACTCCTTGGGTTGGTAAGGGATTTTGCAGTACCATGGGTTGGGTTTGAGGTGGTGGGGGGTTGGGTGGCGACGGTCAGGCTGTATGCCCTTGGTGGTGGGCATCATCGGTCTAAAGTTGTCGTGCCGGCTCCAAATGTGGGCAAGCGTATATGTAATGGCCGTAGACCCTGCAGATGGAACGAGGATGGTTTTTTTGTAAGTTGGGGTTTTTTGCTTGCTTTGGCGGCCTATCAAGGTTTTGGTTGGCGGTTGTAGCATTATTATTGTTTTGGGGATTAGGTGGCTAGCCACCTTGGTATGGAGGAGGGTTGTTTCCACAATAATGCCCTTTTCCATGGTTTTGTTGGCATTGTTGGTTACGTTGCATATTTTGGTTCTGTTGCGGATTTTGTTGTGCATACACTTTCCCTTGGGCAGCAAGTGGGTTATGGGGTTGTGCCGGTGTAGGAGTAGGCTACGAGGGATAATAAGGGGGTGGGGTTGGAGGTGGTGCAAGTATGAGATCTTGTGGGGGTTGTTGATATGTCTGTGTGACCGGTGGTTGAGTTGCCGCAGAGGCTTCCTGTGGTGGATATTAAGTGGGTGGGGTTTGGGAATGTACAGGAGCATGCGCGACCTGTTGGTGGTAATATGTGTGAGGTGTAACCGGGGGGATGTAAGCAAGGGGTGGGTGGCCGAAACAATGAGGTGGACATGAGGGTCCATGGGAGTGGCGGTTATGTGATGTGGTAGCATACGAGTTTGTTGCTCCAGAGTGGGATGTATCCCGCGAAAGGTCGGGGCTAGTACTAGTACGTGCAATGGAAAAGGGTTGGTTATGCGATGCAACATGGCCAATGATGCCATCGGCAGCATGGGATGCCCCCGGTGGGTCGTTTCTAGAGGAATCACTGCGGGGAGCATCGAGTATAATGGTATATAGGTAACCAAACTGGGCGTAGATAAGGTCAAACTGCTGGGCCTTTAAGATGGCTTCTTCTTCAGACTGGGGTCGTTCAAATGCCACATCCTTAGCAATGATAGGAAGAAGATATTTGAGAAACCAATCTAGGAAGATATGGTCATCTAACTTGATTTTGCATAGGATTCGGCATCGATGCCACTCATGAATGTGATCAATGATGTGGGTGGTCGTGGTTTGTTTGCAAGATAGTAGGATCTCAACTCCCACGTCATAGCGGATAGGTAACTGAAAGAACAATAGGAAGGTCGAGGAAAGGGAAGTAAAGGTGGCATGGGTCCCATGAGGTTGCTCGATGTACCACTTGGCTGCAGAGCCAGTGAGGGTACGTTGTAACAGACGGACTCAGATAGAGTCGTCCACTATGGAGTTATAGGAACACCATAGGTGGAAGGACATAATGTGATTTTGGGGGTCTTCAACTACCTTACCCTCAAACTTAGGGATGTTTGATGGGAGCTTGGTGGGCATGTAAGGCCATGTAGGATCATGTCTGATGGGATCGTTGGTCAATCTGGCCAGGTTAGGAAGGTTGAGACTAGCCATGAATGGAAAACTAGTAGAAGGATGTGACATGCTGGTGGTGGCGACCATGGTGGGGCCGATGCTCCTATGTGTCGGGGCTGGGTTTGTGATAGGGATGTGACCCCCAAACGGGGGGTGGAGGTGGTATGGGAGGGTCCTCCGCCATTAAGAGTACTGTGAGTCACCAATGGGGTTGGGTTGGGTATGCTAGCCATTGGAATTGGTACAGTGATTGGAATGGTGGGTGTGGGCCCCATGGAGGGCATACCCAAAGCAGGTGTGGTGGATGGGGTTGTTGTGGACGTTCCACCGAGGGTCCCTACAAAGAAAGGGTTGGAGGTCATGCCAGCCATGGGGATGGTTGGTGCAGTGTAAGTGGGATGTTCGGAGTCTGCCTCTGAATCAGATGTGAAATAAGGGGCGTCATAGTCGGGGGACGGAGCTCTATGTCGTCGACGAGTAGAATCAAGTGACGAAGCTCTAGGTCTATGATGAGTGGTATCAAGTGATGAAGATCTACGTCTATGACAGGTGATTTCAAGTGAACCGTGTTGCGGGGGCTCACCCCGGAGGCACAGAGAGTGTCTCAGAGACTCAATGGTGATAGATAGTGTCAAGTACCTGGGGGTTGTGTTGAGTGAAAAATAGCTCAAAAACCCTAATGCAGCCGAGTGTGCAGAAGGAGAGCTCAAAAAATACGGCACTCAAGCCAACAATCGGCTCAAAATGCTTACTATAATGATTGTGCTACAATAAGCGGAGTATCAGAAAAAATGGTCAGAATACCAACAAGCAGGCGGTTCCCTAAAAATAAAAATGGTGGACTTGCTAGACCAAAAGGAGGTAAGGGTGCATGCAAACACCTAGCTAAATAGTATTTTGATTCAACTAGACATATCCTCTACAAGGTGATGAATCCAGGTCAGACAATATGGATAGTAGAACCAAGTGGTTAAGGGTATCTCCCTACCAGGAGGGACATTAGGTAAGACAATCCTAGAAGAAAGGAAACTAAGATACCCCGTTCATGACACGTCCAGAAAGGTGAATATGCAGCTCCGGTATTATCACCATGTGGCCCTAAAAGGAATCACCACACGCGGACCAACAAGTAGGTAGCCTTCAGTTACTGGGTGGATTGCGGTATTCCACTCAGGCCTCCGGAACCAGTTTGGCTACTTCAACCCTCCTAAGGGAGACGCCCTCTGATAAACTGGTCATGACTGTGTCAAAAAATACTAGGGTATTTTGGTACCCTAAAGGACAACAAGTATGTCTCAAGTGTAAGTGACCGAGGGGTGTTATTTGAATGCTTATCCCCCCTGTCCTACCTTACTACAATATTCTTATGTGTTCCCCAAGTGGGGTTAGAATGTTGGTTGATTTAAGTAATTTTTTAAGGCTCACTTGAATCAGGTGACAGAGTTTGTGCATGTGAGGTGATGAACCCAACAAAAGTGCCACGCGTGGGAAACGTTTTAACCAATAATGATGCAGAATTTTAACTTGCAATGCAAAATTTTCTTTTTCTAATGTAAATGCATAAAAATATTTTTTATAAAATTTTTGTAAATGGAACAAAAAGAAAACTGCAGAAAAAAGATGTAGATAACTATAGCTGCAAACAGGACAGGTGGTTGTGCGAGTGTAGAAAATGTTGCAGAAAAAATTTTGGGCTAAAAAGGGAAAAAATGCAGAAAACAAATCGCGGGTTTGTGACTGAAATGCACGGCCTAGGACGCGATTTTTGGGATGGAACTTGCGGTCTAAACCGCGAGTATGGAACTTTCCTTTGCAGCCAAAGCGCAGCTATAGGTTAGGGTTGTGCGGTTGGGAGCGCAGCTAGGGTCTCGCAACGCGCGGTCAGGACCACGGATGATGGAGGGGTTTCGGTGAGCCGGGACACGAAAAACAAATAGGGAAATGAGTTCAGGGCCATGGGAAGCAAAGGGTTTTTGGCGGGCTGGGTCGCAAAATGAAGACAAGGGAATGTGTTCTGGGCCGCGGGACGGGGCGAAACAGTTGCGATCTGGATCGTGTTCAGGGGACAATAAACCGTGGTGAGGCTGCATAAAACAGGCAAGGAGTTGTGGTTGAGGCCGCGGATTAGGGCTGGAAATTCGTGGTCTAGGCCGCGGCTATGAGGAAAAGACCTACGTTTTTCCGCAGAAAACCCAACTACCCAAAACCACAACCGAACAGGAGAAACAAAAAAATACTTGCAGAAAAGAAAGACTTTTAAAATTTTAACTAGAAATTCAAAGGCCAATAATGGAGTCCCCAAAACTGTAGCTAGGGTTTTCACCCTACCTATTGCAAATGGGAACCTACTAAGGAGAATGGCCTCCTTAGCAGGATTTCAGCAAACAGTAAATTCTTAATAGTAAAACAGTAGGAAATTTAAGCTACCATGTGAATCAATAGAAATAAAGAGACAACAATAGTATAATGGACAATTTTCTTTTGTATTATGATATGACCAAAGTTACATTTACCTCAAATGTGGAGGTTGGTGGAGCTCTTGCAGTAGTCCAGGAGGGCTGCTTCCATGCTCCAATGGGTTCCTTCTCCTTCTCCAAGGTGCTTGAATGGTGGGCCAAAAGGGGCACTCAAATGGGAAAACTAGCTGAAATGGTGAGCTTGGGTTTCACGAGTGATTTTGGAAGCGTGAGGATAGGATAGATTGTGGATATGAAATGGGGAGCCTCCATCACCTGTTTATACATTTTTAAGTGGTGGAGTGTTGACCCATGGTTTTTGGCACCATATGGTTTAGGTCAATTGTTTTAAGGTTTTTACTTCCTTTTTCCCTCTTTTTTCCTCTTTTTTATGTTTTTTATTCCCCTTTACTTGATTTTTGGGAATTTAGAGCCTTTTTAAAGGGTTTTTGCCATCTTTTAAGGAAATTTAATTATTTGGAGGGGGGGGAATGGGTTTTTTTGGCCTTTTGGTGACCATCTAATGGTTTTTTGAGGTTTTGGAGGCAAAGATGGTGGGAAAAATAGACAAATGAGTCATGTAGTGAGGGAGATGAGATGGTGAGCATTTTTTGGGTGTTAACAGAAAGCAATGTTCACTTACCTCTTCCATGGGCAACCTCCAAATAAGCATAGCTCCAATTACAATATACTTCACAAGACATTTTATTACATGGCTTTACACTTTCATATAGTTTCTAGGGAATGAACATTCTAGTAGGTTGAACCTTTTAGTAATCCTTCTCAGTGAAGTGACTTTATAATAAAGGGAACCTTCTAATAACCTTCTTACAAATATTGATTTCACACTATATCTACTTCATTAACCTTATTTAATCTAAATAGCTTCAATACATAGCAACCTATCTATTTATCTAAAGAGTTAGGAGAGAACCTTAACATATGTAATATATAAATATCAATTTATTGTAAGTATAATCCTTAAAATAAAAAATAAAAATGATAAACCCATAGAATTTATTTTATTGTAGGAAGATGTTGTCGCATACATAACAAAATAAAAGGAACAAAAAGGTAGATAAAACTATTTAGTATATAAGAACTAAAAAAATAAAACTAACATAGATTCATGTTAAACACGGATTTATCAAGCATCTAAAGGATTAAATTTATGTGTGTGATTGATAGAAAAATTTATGCCTCTTAAAATATTACAAAGATAAACTTTTCTAGTACAATATTACAAATAATGTTTTAAAAATCAAGAGCATTTAATGCACATCCTTAGCTCTATATATAATAATAATAATGAATCTCACCCTATTCAAAATAGCAAGAACAAGGTATGTAGAATATACATTTATATTTATATTGATTTTAAGTCCATTTGATAATTGTGCATGGTTACATTTTATTACTTTAAAAGTGTAACTATATACTTAAAATTTAAGTTTTATAATTAAGAAGCGGTGAGATAACTGAGATCAAAAAAATATTTCAAACATTTTGCTGCTGTGTCAAGGTGGGATGCTTCTTTCTGCTACCGAGCAAATGTGTTTTTCCTGCAAAACACTGTGAGAAGGAACAATAAAAAATGGAGTTCAACGTGGTAGAAGATCGTAGAAGCCAGGGTGAAAGGGGTGGAAGAAATAACAACACATGTGATATGGACAAAAGTTTGTCCATGTGATCATTTGTGGAAGATTTTTTTATTATTTTGGTGCTTATTGAAAGGGAATATATTGGGGACATGAAAATCCTTTTCCATGGATATTTTCAAAATGATGTGTACTTAGTCTAGGTGTGATTATGCTCTGTTTTTGAAAAGGGTTAATCTCTTTAGGGTTTTGATACTTGTACAAGTTATCTGTGTCTTCACATACAAAAAGTGGCCTTAAAAACATGCAAAGGGTGGCTTGAAAAGGTTGAGGAACATGGTCCAAAAACCACAAAGGGTGGCTTGAAGATATGAAGAAGCTATACGAAATTGTACTATAGATCACGTACAAAAGGTAAATCCATAAAAGTAAAGCATAAATCTAAGGGTGATTTTGGATGCTACAATCATCGGCCTTAATCATTATATCGTCTCTATTTTTGTTAAACCTGCCTCCAAACTAGCAGGTAGGGAAAAAAACACACTCCACTGACTTGAACATGTTACCATTGTTTGCTCTCTTATAATATCGGCTCCAAGCTCATCCTCTCCTCCACATTAATAACATGCTCTGGTTCCATAAATTGTCCCTCCTCTTTCACAAAGCTCAAACATGTGATGTAAAAAAATCTGTGTTAGCCATCACAAAGTCATTTTAGAAGTGTATCAATCCCACTTCTCATCTATAGAATACCTGGCCAGAGGTTGGTGTGTGTCCTTTCTATCCTATTAGTATTGGACTTCAAAAAATTGAAAAGTAAATTTGATACAAAATTATTGCAATGCCTCTCTTATAAGGAAATTTGGTCTTGGTTGCACAGTAAGGTCATATAGTCTACCATGGATCGAAACCCATGACCACCTATACATGATGCCCTTGGGTGCATCAACTATTTACCAAAAAAAAAAAAATCATATGATCTTCCCTGTCATTAGCTAGATGAAAAAAATTCTAAAGTTTACACTTTATGGTAGAAGATATATTTTTGTGTCCCTGATGAAATAGTTCTTTGGTTTCATGTGACAAGCATTACATATAGATTACACATTTGTTTGAATATGCACTCTTTGTTTAGTATGAGGAAATAAAGATGTCAATATTTCTACAGGAGAGGAAACTTAAAGCTTTAATATTGATGTATTTTGTTTTTGTCAGTAAGAAAGGAGGGAGTTCTTCTATTATCTATAAACCAAGGAGATGATATCAAAAAGAAAAAAAATTTATAGCCTGCTTCTTGGAGAGGTCAAGATGAAGAAGAGAGTCTGAGATATCTTGATATGCAATACATAATTACTGTTGAACCTTAAGTACCAGTTAACCAAATACATTTTACATTGTATGCCCAAACCCAATTTTCTACTAGAACTAGTGGATATTGTATTGTCTATGGAATGGACTAAAAATCAGTTTATAAATGTTAAACGAAAAAACTGAGGCTTCCACCATGTCAGGTATCCACTACTTGACCAAAGGTTCATCTTCTTCATTTATAACCAGAGGGGTGTATGGAGAATTATCAGGAAGACGAGCCTTTTTATGATCCTGTAGATCTAGATGCTTTGCCAAGATACACATTTTTCCTATCATAATTGTATTGATGGTCCTCTGGTTGCTGAGAGTGGCCAACCTCTATTTAAGTTGCTCTATTTCCTCACTTCTATCCATTAGAACCTCTTTCAGAATATTTGTGGTGACCCAATGCAGAAAGAGATACCTCTCATACATCATGATTCTCTTTTTGGTGTTTCCTGGATTATGAATCCGTTCATCCATCCAATAGTAAGTAACACCCGCCAAGAAGACCTACTACCCAACAAATTGTCTTGCAAGTCCCGATTTCATGTGCCTAATTTGTCTTCCTCCATGCTTAGCGATTTACATGAGATGAACTCCACCCCTATACGACGTCCCAAAGAGTTCAAGATAGAATTTAGAATATCTAAGTCTACCTTCAATTTTTCCAGAATTCCAGTTCCTCTTCTAGCCAGCCCTTCTTAGCACAATGGTCCGCCATAACCTGCCCCAACATGACCTTCTCCATCCAGAAGCTGACCAAAGGGAGTTCATAAAATTCTTGTCTCTCCCAACAGTCACCAGGATCCAGATGTCAATTTTCTAGGGATTGCATTTCATCCACTTCCTGTAGAACCTTTTCATCGTTCCATATATTCTTCTCAGCATATTCAGTTTCATGCTTGCAAATGAAGGAGATGGTGTCCATGTAGTGGATGGTTGTTGCAACAGCTCAAAGCTACTCCTTTGTGAGATTATGAATCCATGTCTCCATAATCCAAAGGTCGAGGCTGTGAATGGCATGGAATAAAGAACAAATGTTGAGGTTGATCTCTTGGTTCGAATGGGGAAGTTATAAATGTCTGCCACCCTGAGAGTGACCAATATTTTCTTAACATATCACTTTGCCTTGTCCACCACGACTACTATAATGATCCAATGCCACCTTAATTTCTCAT
This sequence comes from Larix kaempferi, assembly GCA_027924585.1. NCBI lineage: Eukaryota > Viridiplantae > Streptophyta > Pinopsida > Pinales > Pinaceae > Larix > Larix kaempferi. The sequence continues at coordinate 20,710,599 of BSBM01000012.1, forward strand.
GTTCCTCCTCTCATATTTTTTTGTCCTTCATTATCCTCCACTTTGTACTTGGGAAGATATTCCAATACCGTTGCCCATCATCTTCCATCCTAGCCACTTAAAACATTAATAGATCAATTGAGGTCCATGTGCTCTAGACGGTGCCCATACTCCACCTATATAGATCTTGGTGATGTGTAATTTCAAACCTTGTCCCCTTCCCATGTCTCAGGTGCTCCAACTAACCCTCATTTGAGTCATTGGTATGTTTGGAATGCTCGTAATTCAAGGGGTTTACTTGGGTCTTAGGATGGGGCCCTCTTTTCCTCTTATGCATCCAATGTGGGAATTTGTTTATGAATTTCATTTCCACTACAACTAGTCTTTGATAGGACCTCATAATGGGGTCTTCCTCCCTATTGGTCATTTCCCTATTGAGAGTTCTATTCCCTAGGTGGACCTCATGGTTTTATAATATGTCTGCTACCTTATTAGTTGAAAATGTGTTCCTTGTTATTTTGATGAGAATTGTAGAGTTAACATCTTGGTCCATATACTCTTCTAGATGGGTTATTTTGGAAAGTTTTTGTGATCAGCTGATACTTCATACCCTTATTTTATTGTATAGGTTCCTATTGGTTTATTGGCCCACTAAATATTGTCCCTATCATACCTAGTTTTGATTCTTCTATCCTATAGCTAGGAAGTTATTGAGTGAATGTAGATTTGAGGGAGATGGATTGGCCATTTGTCCAATGGTAACCATTTTCTCCATTCTTCCTCCAAACTACCATTAATCTAGAAGTGATGGACCTAATAATAATTTTTCTCTTCTAGAGTGTTCTAGTAGCCACGATTGGGGCATAGATGGTCTATTATTGGTGCTTGATTCCAGGAATATTCCCAGAAGAGGGTCAAGGCTCCATTCCTTATCTCCCAGAAGCTATGATTTTGAATGAACTTTCGATTGGACTAGGCTAAGTGCCAGATACAAGACCCTACAATGTTTTCATCAAATCTGATCAAGTCATGATTAGCTATCTGGAGCATATTTTTCTTTCTAGAGAAACACCCATGGATCATTGCTATGGGTTATCCTTCTCCACAAAATATTTGATCCCATTACTAGTTCATTGATGGTCTTAGAATCCTTGAGCCCAAGCCCTCCAGCTAGCTTTGGCTTACTAAATTTGTCCCTATTGACCAAGGCCCATTTTTTTGCTTCCTATATCCTCTCGAATGAAGTTCCTCTGGAGAAACCTAATTTTTTTAGAACAATTTTGTGAGCAATAAGAACAAAAAATAGGTAGAGAGGCATTGATTGCAAGACATATTTGACCAAAACTAACCTACCAACTGGGTTGAGGAATCTAAAGATCCAGCTTGAAAGTATTTTTTCTAATCTAGCTAGCGGGTATTCCTAGTTGTCTTGGAGAAGGGGTGTATCCATGAGAGGATCTCCCACATATTTGGTGGGAAGGGAACATCTTTGGAAGGAGAGAAGTTGGGTTATGTGGTGTTGGACAAGAAGAGGAGTGTTGAAGAAGAAGAGTTGAGAGATTTTCTAGTTGAGGGTCATACCTAAGGCATCCATGAAGTGATCAAGAACCTTTTTGAAGGCCTTGGATTCTTGAAATGAGGAGTGGCCAGAAAGGAGGGTATCATCCACAAACTATTGTTGGGAACAAGTAGGAGAGTTCTGATGAAATCAAAGGCCTTTTATATTGTTGGCTCTGATTTCTACACTAATACTTCTTCCTAAACCCTATGCCCTCGAGATGAAAAAGAAGGGAGAGAGAGGATCTCCTTGCTTAATTCCTTTGGAGGGGGTGAATCAAGAAGAGGGGGATCCATTTACAAGGATGGAGAAGAAGGCTGATGAGATGAGAGATAAGGTCCAATATATATAGGCTCCACAAAGACCAAATGCTTGCATATTTTTCTCATTGTAGGTCCAATTTTTCCTGTCAAACACCTTTGACATGTCCAGTTTTATTAACATTTATGGCTTCTTATAAGAGACATTGAGGGAGTGGATAAGTTCATGGCCATGATGATTCTTTCCATGATTTTCCTACCCTCTACATATCCAAATTTATCTATATATATTAGAATTTGGAGGAGGGGTTTGAGATGAATGGATATGACCTTTGTTATGATTTTGTAGATGACGTTGCAGAGAGAAATGGGTTTGAATTTATTAGGGGAAGAGGGATTTTTTCCCTTGGGAATTAGATACATAAAGTTTGAATTTAAGGATGCTATAAAATACCTATAGAGTGGTGAGAGTATTCCACTATGTCCCAAAGCTATTCTTTGATGATGTCCCAACAAGAGTGAAAGAAGTCTAAGGTGAAGCCATCTAGCCCATAGATTTCCCTGTCGGGATGCTCATTATGGCTTGTTCCACTTCCTCCATGGTGATAACTCTCATCATACTATCATTCTTCTCTGAAGTTATTAGTCGAGAATGTGTTGAATAATTTTGATGATATCTTCTGTATGGTCTCCTTGTAGTTCCGAGAGAATATTCCAAAAGTAATTTTTTAACATCAGCTGTTATATCTTGATGAATTTGAAGGTTGTTTCCTTGACTATAATGGAGGGTAAAAATTATTTTGTGCTGATGTTATGGGAGCATGAATTTGTGAAATAATTTGGAGTTATTTTCACCATCTTTTAGCCATTGCACTTGCTACTTTTTTCTGCCAGAGGGTTTCTTCTTGTTTGAGTCTTTCTTCCAAGTGTTGTTGAAGAGGGTTCTCTTGTTGGTGAAGGATCTTAGTATGACTATTCAAAATGTTTTTTCTTGTTGTAGTGTGGACATTTGAGCCTCCAATATATTTTTTTCGTCATGAATATTCCCAAACACCGATTTTTCCTATGTCTTAAGCCTTTGTTTGAGATTTTTCAGCTTTTGTTGAAATTTATACATAAGATTGCCTGTGTAGATTGTTGACTCTGCCCACCATTTCTTGATGTTGGTTTTGAAGTAGGGGTGATCCAACCATAATTTTTCAAATTTTAAGGGTCTTTTTTAATATCCTTGACCTGATATCAGATGATATTATCTCAATCTCAAACTTCAAAATCAGAAAATTGCATAACAGAAACTAGTCTTCAAAACTAGTTAAGATGAAACTAGTATTGGTCAGTGATTCACCCACCCATTACTTGATTGACGGAAACTTTTGGATCTGAAAAATGTATTGGGAAGTGTGTAGTAGCAAGGACAGTAGCATCAAGACCATATTTTGAGTTCTAAGCACAATGTACTGGGGCCATTTATGTTTTGAACATCAGCTAGGTTGAAGTCTACTCCAAGGCTTCCTGGGCACACCAACATATGCCTACTAAACTCTTTCACTTACAATTGACACAAAATAGAGGTGGATAACAGGTCATAACCCCGTAATATACTATAGGACAATTTTTACAGAGGTTTTGGGAGGTGCTGGCAGTGTTTGGAGGCAAAAAGAGAAATAGAGCTACGGTGGACTACTCAACTAGATTTTTTCCAGGCTCTGCCAAACAGGCTGAGAGGGATATGAATTATTAGGAAGAGGATTGTAAGGTCTTAATTAATTTCTTAATAATATAATATTAATGATAAAACCGAAATTGAGCATTCATAGGAATTTTAATTGAACATAATGAAAAACTAGTCAAATAGAAGGGCACAATGAGCTAGTCTTGATAAGTCTGAATGCAAAAAGCCAAAGAAGGTCCCAAATATCTTATTTTTGACTTGGAATGGATTCTAAAATACATTTAAAATATACATAAAATTTCATAAATTAAAATGGTTTCATAGAACTTAGTATATTACAATTCTTGGAAGACTAGTCAATTAAAATTGCACAAAGAGCTAGTCTTGAGAATTACGGACTCAAATAACCTCCAAGGCTCTCGAAATATTCTTATGATATTTAATGCAAATAAAACATGACATTAACAGAAGTAGAAAATACTCAATGATATGATTAAGCAATAAACATAAGTCTCATGGCTCTATCTTCACAAAGAGTCATTAATTGTGAGTCATTAAAATAAATGGAAGAAGAGTGTTACAGAAGAGTAAGAAGAGTATATGTTGACATTGAATGTGATATGTATGATAGTAATTATCTAATGTCTTCTCATGGGAGGTGCATTGATCTTCTGTAGCTTCTTGCAAGCTCTCCAATTGATCTCTCTCTCTCTCAGTGAAACACATTAAAACTACATCAAACCAGCTTGGATCTCTGCATCAACTTCTGAATGATTGATAGTCACATGAAATAGCTAGATCATATCTAGAATAGAATTAGTTATGAAGACTTGATGTCATCATAATTTAAGTATAAGCAGGGGCACATCTCCCAGCTAGGACTAGGGGCACATCTCCCAGGTCAATGAGGAAAAATTGCACTCAATTCAAATCACAAATGATCAAAAGATGTGAAATGGAGTTGTAATCCTTCTTTTATATATTGAGGTGACTTGTTGAGAATGTGATATAGGCTAAGGATCCCTCATGGAGTGGATAAGTTTTCTTTTCTTTCTGCTTTAAATTTTTCCTTTCTTTCTACTTTGCTTTTCTTTCTGCTTTTGCTTGTGATTTATGCTTTTTCTTTTCTATCCTTCTTTTTCCTTCTTTTATGCCTTTGTCCTACTTTTCTGCTTTGTCCTGCTTCTCTCATGCTTGTCTGCTTTGTTCTACTTTTCTGCTTTATTCTGCTTTTCCTAAGATCTGTTTCTTTCCTACCTTGTTCCATGCTTTCTTCTATTTTTCCTACCTTCCTTGCTTTGACTGCTTTATATTTCCTTCATTTGCAAGTCATCACCCAGTCAACCATTATTATCTAATGTTCCCTTGTGCATAGTTATCCATTTAATTTTATTGGAATTATTATCTATTAATGAAAATTACTTCTACCAAGTGCATTTCAAACTTAGGATAAAAATAAAATTAAACTTCCTTACTAATTAATGCCTTATCTTCAGAATTAACCCCAAGTGCATGAAATTTCCTCCTCAACACAAGGGATTGTTTGGGCTAGGAACCCCTTCTACTAAACATCAATGAGGGGACATGACAGTCCTCCCCTCCCAATATTGCTTGTCCTCAAGCAATAATCAAATCCATCCCAACTAGGCACCATGAGCCATCATGATTCTGCTGTCCACTCTGATTATAATATTCTCATGAACTCTCCCAATAGATTGTTCCATCACCATCTAACCATGCAATTAGTGTGGAGACTAATCAAAACTGATACCAGGATCCTAAGTGATCCTCAAGAATACAAGGTGAAATATATATTCTCCTATGCAATGCATAAGAGTCACCTAGAAATAATCATAACACCCTGCAAGAAAAACACAAGTCCATCCAAAAATATGTTTCCCATGTAGGAAACCATCACCATCTACTTTAAAGATGAACCCATGGGGAAGAGAAGAGGCTTGTTTACTCAATCCAACCAAGTAAAATGTGCTCCCAATGAGATGCCAATGATCAACAGTGCCTAGGTCCCACTGCTTGTGCAGTCTCCTAGTGCATAATGTCATCAATAACCAATCTAGAAAGTATGGGATTCCAGGGTCCCAACACTTGCGCACCCCATCAATACATAGTGTGAATACATATAAATTAGAATGTGGGATGCCCATGTCCCAATGCTTGTGCATTTCTATCATAAACAAGGTCTCCCAAAACAATACATCAAAGTAGGAGGTGTATAATATCCTCCAAATTATTTCAACCAAGTGTGGAACGCTAGGATCCCATAACTGGCGCATCCCATCAATGATCAAAGTAACACAAAATTTTACATCAAGGTGGGGGATGCCATGATCCCACTCTCTAATGAGAATCCTCCCAAACATCGTAAGTATAAGAGATAGATCATCAAAGTACATATCAACATCATACAAACGTACATCAAGAAGGTGCCTCATCAAATGATCATGAAAGTGCTTGTCCATCCAAGCAAGTAGACCACCATTTTCTTAAGTGCACACAAGCATCAAGTGACCAATAAAATATGCTCCAATGACATTGTTGAGGATATCATGTCCTATAATGTTGCTCCAAAATAATGTAAGAAGCTTCAAAATAATCAACCATGTGTTCTTTCATCCAAGAAGTGAATGAAGAACCTCCACCAAAATTTGAACCAAGTAAGGACCAAAGAAAACAAGGAGACTTCAATTGGCTCAAAGAAGTCTCATCAATGCATCCATGAGTGTGACAAACATCAAATGAGAGAAATGGATTCTTCCCTAAGGAGGTGTGGAAGGTATCAATTAATTATTCCATGTGGCCTTTCACACAAACAATGGATGAAGGAACTCTCCCATAAAGTAAGGAACAAAGAGAACAATGAGCCTTCAAGGGGATCCAAGGAGTATGGCATGTGTGTGAAAATCCTCACAGAAGATCTAAGAGATGATGTATACGTCACAAGAGTAATTATGATTACGCAGGAAGATAGAATAAGTGTGGTCAATGCAGTGTAATGAGCAACAGAATAATAATACAGTAGAACTAGAATAGAAGCAAAAATTGTTCACACATACTAATTAATTAATCACAATATGGAAAAATAAGTAGTACAATGCATGAGGATTCGAATGCCAAGGTGGAAATTCGAATTAGCCTTCATGGAGTGATCAAAATATCACTGGAGTGTCATCGGAGCACAACTAGAAGGCATCATCATCATCAGTGGAGTCATCAATGTACAAGTAACCGTAAACCCTCAATCAAACTGAGTCTAACTAAGTGTGGTAGGTGTAACTGGGTGTAATTGGCACTAAATGAATGAAGGAAGCTTAGTGGAGGGTGCATGAGGAGCTAACTGGAGTCAGAATGGGTAGTCAAGTCTCACTGGAGGTCCATCGGAGTGGTACAATCAGTTGAGAGTCAGTATAGCCTTAAATCAAGGAAAGAACCGAATATAAATGAAGATAACTTAATGATAGGTAAGGAAGGGTGCCTTTCTCATGCAGTAGGTGAAATGTAATGCCTCCATTGGCATTATAAATTTTAATCTAACTAATCATAGATTGTGTGTCTAAGCAGCATATAATCAACGTGTAATCATAACAACATATAAAGGACATACGAGCATTTTTCAATAGCATCAAATAACTTTAGAATTTTTAAAACTTAATTGGTGATTCACACAACATAAATTAACATCATAAATCATGTAGCAATAGCATCATATGATAATTTTACAACAACATATAACAATTTAAAATCACAAGAAAAGTACCTCGTTATAAGAATGGTGATGAAGTCCAAACTGAGCAAGATTCCTTCTTCATCTCAAGTTGCTTCTATCTTCATTTCCCAAAGCAGGACCACGGTTTTACCTCCCAGCCAACTAGGGGCCTAGTCGGCTCCCTAGCCCCAGGACACCATTGAACGGTCCCATCCAAATGGCCTCCTGGCCCTCCGTGCCCGAGACCCCCAGAGAACAGAACAATGATGCACCAGTAGGCTATGTATCAAATCTTCCAAGAGTTCTCAAACTCTTCCAACTCTTCAAGACTTCTCATACCCCAAAATACCCAAAATTCTCCATCCTAGAATGCTCTCACCAAAATAATCTTCAAGAGAAAAAGAACCTCTCTCCTTCCACTCTCAAGTCTCATATTTATATCCAAAAATCCTCATCCTTCAATAAATTCCCATAACTAATAGTCATCAATCAATAAATTCATTTTCTCCAAATAAAAAAAAAATTGATTTAAATAATTAAAATATTAATAAACATGGATGCAAAGTCTCACTTGTCATGCTTCCATATTAATGCAACTATGACAACCAATTTCTAAAACTTTGTGCAAATCCTATCTATCCATTTATTTATATTATCCTTTCATTCATAAGTCAAATAAGATATTTTCATATACTATATTATATTATGACATATTTTATGTTATATGTATATAACTATATATGTTATTTAATAATCCAATCAATTTATATAAATCTAAATCATTTTAAACAAGTCAACAAACTCATACTCTCAACACACAAGTAATGCTTTCATCAATTCGTCAACCAAGTTACTAATAGATAATATAATCATATTAATTTACTCATCGATCGACCAATCATAGTAATGTAATCACGAATTGACGTATGCATGGCCAGTGCACACGTCTTAAGCGTGCGTACTAATAATCACATTTAATGCTCCTAATAAATCATTATTACATCCTCACAAACAACATATAGAAGAACAATTAAACACTGCATCATTAATCATTCATAATCATTCATACATAAACAATAAGACAAAATTAGATAAACATAATGGTGAAATCAAACATATGATCATGATGGTTAATAACAATCAAGAACACCATCCAATCTGTCATTGGTACCATCCATCACATCAGTAATCCAGCCTAAATCACCACTACTTCCATCTCCTGACCTCACCATCCCGTCCTCTGCTGCAATATACTGTGGCGTCGACTGCACGACCTAACCACATATAGAACCCGTAAGCGGAAGTGTCGATTGACCACATCGACCAAGCTTCCCCAGCAAGCATCCGCTAGTCGTCATCACACGTCTAGGGGAGTGCGCTACACAAACCTCCCACGACTCCAGGTTTCGGGGGATAAACGGTGGGAAATTCCTCCACCCCCCTAATAGTACTAGGGTCAACACCCTACATCAACCATACTATGCCATCACTGTTCTAAGGGGTCCTTTCATTGAAAAACCACTTTGAGAAAGTCACAATTCCTGTCAAAACTCACACTCACCCATAAGTCATAGAAATATTGGAATTCACAATTAAATAGCATGAAATTTGATATAACATCATTATACTCATGATGTTCAATACATCTCGTGGCCCTTGGTAATATAGTAATCCAACTATCTTATAGCCAATTAACATGTGGAATAGTTCATCATTAACATGAAACATATATTAAGCCATACCCAACTCTTTCAAGTGTTAATCCATTTCACTAATACAACATTTACAAATAATCATGTAAGTACTTTTGCAAACAACTAAATCAACCTTCCTCATATGGATATTCTATATTCAATTTTGAATGTTCAATTGAAATAACATATTTATTGTCATTAATAAATTAAAACATTATATTCGATTTACTGTCCACACATAGGGAGTCCATCTATTCACATAACAATAGTCTTACTCAACTTAGATGAGTCTAACATATAATAAAACAAATGAAAATGTTAAGCTAATTCACATTAGAGTTTTAATTACTAAGTGTGCAAATATGGGGCATTACATACACCCACCCTTCAAGAAACTTCGTCCCGAAGTTATGGTCATTCACAATTTTAAGAAAAATTTCGATACCATATCTCTATTCCTTCCGACTAAACCTTAGCCATGCTAGTCCCATGAGACCTTCACATGATCAACATGTCATTATTATTTGGTTTACATCTTCCATCACATAGGATGTGTTATCAAGTTACGCTTTACATGTTTATATACACAATTTATCTAACTTCATCAAGGTTTATCAATTCATTTAGTCCTAGTTAGTTAACATATAATCATAATCTATTGTTGTTGTTTTCTATATCATAGTTCATAAGAATACCTTGTCTCCCCTATCGCATTTCCTTAGGTTCAAGGTGTATTTTTATGACTAAATTATTGATTCTTAGCTTCATTGAATTTTTTTCTAATAAACACCATTTACTTCCTCATTAATAATTTTAATGATATCCAAACTTCCACAGTATTTTAATGAATTACTATATAATAACTTAGTAGTGCTATATCTATCTTCCAAGTACACTTTATCAATTAACATTGGCGAAAGGACATCTCTTACATGTGAGTCTCACGTTATCCACAAAATACTTATGATTTCAATTTTAACGCATAGATCGTTTCTAACCTTATATTTTTAACTAATTTATCTAATAGTGTGATAAAATCATGAACATCATGAATCTCCACCTACATATATACATAGGTACATCATATAGCTATAGGTTATATGACAAGGCTTCCACATTATCAACGATACCTTAGTCTATTTTCACAATGTGAAGGGAGCTTCTTTACTTAATGCAATTGATTGGATATGTATACCCACCATGATGCATATGACTTATAAATGCTCTACATACTCGTCCTACTTACTTATTCAATGTTTTGGGTAAAATACACATGTTCCCACATAACTAACCTCCTTATACCTTAACGTGGGAAAAATAAATTTTCTATCAAGCCCAAGGCATTGCTCGAATATGATCCCCATAGGAAGTTAATCTTCGTCTACTCGTAACTTGGTTAATGCAAGACATGTTCCCTTTATGATCCCCTCTCCTAATTCTGATTTCATTCGTGAGTCAACTATCCATGACCTTATCCCATTATTTCAAGTCTTATTAATTATAGTCAATTTATACTTTAATTTTAATTATCACTACATCTTGATTGGGGTTATATGTTCACCACCCATCAAGGGATTGGCATGGCACAATTTCCTTCAATTAGGAATATTTACTAAAATGTTATTAATTATTGTCTAAGAATATATATATGCTTATTGGTTTCACGGTCATTACTATTGACCTCGTTTACTTATTACCTGATATGATTAGATCCAAACATGGTCAATGTGAGATCTAGGGTCTTCTTTGTCGTAGATAATGAAGAGAATGCCCCTGATCAACAAGAGTATTACACGATGCATAAATGTTCAAGAATCTATTTCTTATAGGGGTTCATTACTATGATCTATAAATCCCTACTATAATTACTAAGCCATACCAATTTTGCTTTACTATTTTATTATACTTTTCCAATGAATATCATATTATTTGTTGTTTGACAATCATATCTTAATGGTACTATCTCTTTTGACTTTTTCCATGAATTCCTTTTTGGCTCTTCAAAATTTTCAATTGTATATATATTTTTTTTCAATTTTAGAATCATTGACTTAATACTTACATTGTATTAATATATTTACCTTAGTCATTGACTAGAAATGGTTTAGTACAAATTTTCTTAATTTTGGAAACATTGTTATTTAATTATGAGTTTGTTATCTAATTATGAGTTGTAATTCAATTACACGAGCATATATCCATTCCTAAATGTAGATCTACTAGGCCTACATGCATCCATCAAGGGTCTAAGATTACACTAAGACCTTCTCACATAGATCTACAACCATGACCTCTTTACACTTCTACACTATGTAGACCAAAACTCTTAATTACAAGGAATGTTCAAATATTTAAACCTTGAGATTATAAATATTTGATTCCTAAGCCATTTTGTTTATTGGGGCAACCCAACATTTATGCTTAATATTGTTTTTACATAGCTACTATTTATAGGCAAAGGTTCATGGTTTGAATAGTTTACGACAAATTGAAAAAAAAATCAAATATTTGTAATGCAATATGGATTTCTCTCGCCTATAACATCGTATTCGCCTACAACATTATGGTAGATCCCACACCTTTTATCTATTAGAGTATGTATAGACTTGTTCATTGAAGAAGCTAAAATGCACGATTCATGAAACTTCTTCAATATTCTCAAACACTACATTGTGTTTTAGGTTTTCAATACAGGGCTATCATTTATTAGTTGAACCAACGATCATTTATTAGTTGAACCAACGATCATTTATTAGTTGAGCCAACAATTTAACCCTTCCATACTACTAACCTAAAGACTAAAATATTATAATTGATACAATTATTATACCTTTATAAACGAGGGTCATGATTACTAATGTGTAGCTCTTCTTTCTTTTCTTTTTGCCCACTTTTTTTTTAATATTTATTTCTCAAAATGACATTTAAATGTCATCCTAATCTCATTGTCATAACATTTAAATATAATAAAATATATACTTGTATAACTAATTCAATAATCTATTAATAAATGTTATGGATTAAATATATAAATTTGTTAATAAATATTGTTGGAAAGTTCTTTTGGTGTTTAAAGGCTAAAAGACCAGATAAAAGAATTTATTTTAGTAAAATGTAATTATGCAATTTTCTCTATATAATGTAATTCTATTTATCTAGATAATTGGTTGTTTTTTTGTCATCTAATTAATTTATCTTCATATAAATGATTAGTTTTATCCTTTTTCATATACTAATCCTCTTTACACACTCCATTTTTTTTTAAATTTTTTTATTTAATATCATCTATAAAAGAAAATTTAATGATATATTTAACCCCTCTCTCTCTCTATATATTCAACTACAAAATTTAAACATTGTCATATCTCAAAGTATTTTCAAATAATAACAATAACACATTCTTGAATTAAAGGTAACAAAATGATGAAGAACCTGTACATAGTTCAATGTTTTTGTATGTGGTAAAACATCTTTCAATCAAGACATCTTTCAATTTATTAATCATACCTCCTTCACAAATATTTCCAACCACATATGGCTCGTTTTATGACACTACTCCACATTATTTTCATTCTACGGTTGTGAGATAATTTATGTATTAATTCGTGATTTTTTTTTTTTGTGCGTGTTTATAATATTATGCAAAAGCTATACATTCAGGAAAAGATATAGTGGCTATGCCCCTTGACTTAAATGTAATTGTCACCCTACACTGAGGTATATCCTTCTTCCTCAAAATCTTGAGGTATATCCTTCTTCCTCAAAATCCTAGGGTCCTATTAATATCATTACAAGTCTTTGGAGCAAGAATGAGTAATTAAGTACATTAGGATCCAAAGTACATAACTAAAAAAAAAATCATAATGTTATTATTTAAATCCTTTCTATCCTTTATATATATATAGTGTGTGTGTGCACCACCACATTAACATTATTGAACAATATGTGAACACAACACTATGGCAATGCTGCAAAATGAAATACACTAAGCAATAAAATAAAGGGTTGCACTTAGATGGGTAAGGTTTTGTCTTTGACAGGCAACACCACATAGATAAGAGCCTAGTTGTCTTAATATGATAGTTGTGTCACGTGTTTGGTTGTAATTGAATAACGCACTTCTAATTGCTTCTCAAAATCAAAGATTAAATAATAAATGTTGAGACACGCTCTTCCATTTAGAAAACCACCGACTAGTCAGGCTCTTGTCCCTAGAAACTAATAACTCATTCCAGCTACCGTAAGAGATCACTGACTTGACGTGAGAGATATATATGTTCTATGTACGAGATATGGATATGGACTGTGTCAAGGATATGACCATAATCATAGATAATTTAATACAACATTTAAAATTTGAAATTTGGCATGCGCAATCAACACCAGCTTGGGATGATAAGTATTATATATACATGTTAATTTTTTTGTATTTTGAATAATTTTGGGAGCATAATTTATATCTTTTGTAAAAATTTGATAATTTTTGTTTATCACACGACATATTATCATATTTTGCATGATGGGATACCAAATATTGTACGAAGTATATTTTATAAAGGTAGTCAGCACTAATATGATGGATTTCTCATTAAATAATATGAAGTGTTTCTTATTAACTAATATGATGGATTTCTCATTAAATAATATGAAGTGTTTCTTATTAACTAATATGATGGATTTCTCATTAAATAATATGAAGTGTTTCTTATTAACTAATATGATGGATTTATTATTATATTACTCCATAAATGATGGGTTTAATGATATAGAGTATTAGCTATTCACCATGGCTCAATATCATGAAAATTGTGAAGTTGACGTTAACGAAGGACATCGTCCGGTTGAAGATGGATGGCCAGAAGCAAGTTGACGTGTAGCCTTGGAAAACATAATTGAATGACAAAATAATGGATCGGCTCGATGACCCACGCCAAAATGCAGGAAATTGCAGCAGCACGAGGAGGGTCAAGTGGGGCACCTGTGATTGATATTCATGGACAGGCAGTTGGATTGCCTGTTGTTGGCCTAGTTCTCTAAAAAATTCTCCTACCATACCTCGGAAAAGCACATGCTCCATTGCTGGTATCTATATTGATGTTGACGGGATGAAAAGCAAGAATCCTAAGGATTTAATAATAAGTTTCTGCAGCATGAGTGGGATACACTCCAAAATATCCCATCAATACATGCATCAACTCATCAATCCAATAGATACTATTTAATAAGCAAACTTAGGTCTAAAGAAACTAGCTGTGAGTTCCCCTATCGCACTAAATCATTCCCCCAGGTAAAGCTTCAGGGTAAACAAGGACACATAGCCATGGTTATATCTATCACGAGCTTTTGTTAGTATTGTTCATAAGTGTTGCATCGATCTTATCGCTTCCAATTGTGCCCTGGTTCAAGGGCAACTACTTTCTCTGCGTTTTAGCGCATTTTTTAATATCGGTCAATTGCACGAGATGAGCATAACCCACACCTAATCCAAATAATAATAAAAACTAAATCCACTTACACTGTTGAGTTTTCTGGTTTTCCATTCCATTTAAACCATCATGTGCAATGTGCCTGTACTGTAGCTGTTGTATTTACGGTAAGAAGATTTTTTTTTTGCTTCTTGCCCGTACGGAAACCTCTGAAGATGCAGGTCTGGGCCGGGCGGCCCATAAATATTTGAATTTATTTCATTGAGTTATTGGACTTGCTGAATGCAATTTAAACGCATTTTTCAAACGTGTTCATCCTAGCATTTATATGATTTGATGGCAACATCAATCATTGCATTGCAGCTACAGCAGCTCACCTTAATGCTTCTATTTCTTTTACAGTCGGTTTCATTCTAGATAATCATTACTGGTGCATAATTCATTTGTGCACATAACCCAAATCGTTAATGACCACTCAAGCTCGTGAATTCCCTGCGGTCAATTGAACTCGTTCCACTTGATGTGGCAATCTCAGAACTCACCTCCCATATCTCCAGGAACAACCATCTAAGAATTGGGTTGAAGATCTAAGTGAAACCGTTAAAAAGTTATAACCTAGCGGTGTTGAAGGCCCTGAGGTCAAAGGAGCAAAGGAAGTTAAAAGTGATATCTTGTGCGTTGGGAGTATCTACCCACAAAATTTGAAGTTTGACCAGATATGATATTAACAATCAACTACTCTAGGGTGATCTTCTATGCAAAGGTGACCAACAATCCTCGAAGCAGACAGAGTGCCCAGTCCTCATTCTTACAAGAAAGCCAAGAACAGGCAAGTACTAGAAGAAGGTAGACACGACATTGATTCCAACCACTCACCCGCCCAAATGTCATGTGTTGCTCCATGACATCTTGCAAAGATGTTTCCAATAAATCGACTAGTCCAGACTTCTGAACATTATATATATAAAAAAAAAGCTTCGCCCCTATTGTTATTTTCCCAACTTGGTCAAGAAGATTGATCCTACTGCACAGGAACAACATTACAGTGCTTAAAACTGGAAGTAGGCAAGCTAGGCACATCACCTTGTATATACAGTGAACATGGCTCGATATTGCTAAAACTAGAAGAACCCTCCCACCTCATCCATGGGAAAATCCTCAATCCAATCCTCAACACTACTTTGAGCTTTGTACTTCCTCAGCTGTTATTTGTTATCAACTGTTGAGACTGAATATGGTCCCCAGTGATTCCATTGTGCTGAGGGATTAATTTATAGAGTGAGCGGTATTGAAGGCGAACACTCTCACCAGTATCAAGTACTCGAAGTACGTACCATCCATTCAGGAAATGAGACATTACATATGCCTCCCTGCCAACAAATTTTTCAGGTGTATGCTTGTTCCCCTTAATCATAACTTTCTCATTAACAGCAAATGGATACTGAACTCCCTTTGATTGCCGAGAAACATCCCTGTCCATGAAGAACCCCACATGATCTCCTTAACTTTCTCATTAACTTTTTCATTCTATCTCCATGATCTCCTGCTTCCTTCCTACTTTTTCGCATCGTTGCATTATGTAATTGAAGGATTTAAAGTGTCCAAAATGTGATATTTATGCCAGGAAGGAATGGCGTCTAAGCATATTTCCTGAGGATAATTCGCTCTACAACTTCCTCAATCTCCTAGGAGGTGATAATGATATGCCATTGTTATAATGATAACACTGCTACTATGCCGCCAAGTTGGTTAAGGTCACCATAGGGGGAAAGTTATCCGCATACAAAATCACAGGTAAGATACAACTCAGGTAAGATAAAAAAAATGACTATGTTTTATTTATGATACAACTCATGGCTTATTTATAATTTGCTTCTTTTAGAACCAGATTCCATTCAAGCGGCTTCATATTCTATTTAAGCATTCTAGGATTCCCATTCGGGGCTCCTGTTACCTTCTAGAGTTCACTTCATTCCACGTTCGAAACTTTCGGCGGGTTAACTCTGGTTCTACAAACAACTACAAATTCTGGTTCTACAAACAACTACAAGTTCGACTCCATGTAGGTATTTCGAATGTGTAATGTGTATTTTGCTTCATATATAATCGAGTTTCAATATTATCTGTAGACGAGTTAGGAACCATGGCAATTATTTATATCTATGGAACCAAATTATGGCTTCAGATTTTCAACAAGGGAGCTGCAACAACTGCACAAAATTTTCTTCTTGTCAAATTAATTTGCACAAGCCCTATTTTTATTGCGAAACTCCACGAGTCTCATTTTTGAGTCCCATCAGGGGAAGCGAAACTCTAAAATAATGCATCGCGAGAACTCATCTTCATTCTACTCCCTGAGTATGTCTCTTGGTGGTAGTATACCGGATACATCTGCTGCATTCTAAGAACATTTTGTTAAAAGATTTCATTTTTCTATTTCAATTAGGTGTTTCGTGTCATAAATATGATTTGATAGATCTCATTTCATATCATTTTTGAAGGTTATCAAGTTTACTATATGCCACAAAACTTTGGGGTGTAAATTTTAATTTTCATATATGGGAGTCTAACTTTTCCTCATTACATGCCTCTTACCGTCATTTGGTTTTACAATGTTGTTATGCTTTTGCTCTGCGTCCTCTTGAGAGACAACTCTAGTGTTTACTTTCCTTTCCAAGTATACTCATGATTTTTTTTGTTCTTTTATATTGAACTTTATTGACTATAAAATTTGACAGGCCAAAGGGGCGCAGCCCTGGCTATGAATGTATATTATTATTATTTTTTTGTTCAAATAAATTCCAGTTTTGTTTTCTGCTAAATTCAAATAAATTTCAGTTCTGTTTTCTGCTCAATTTTGTTCAAACTAACCTATGTTTTATATCTTATACATTTTCTTCACTAATTTCCAGTAGACCCATAAGGCTCTAGTATTCGAACTTCGCTCTGATACTATGTGTAATGCCTCCATTGGCATTATAAATTTTAATCTAACTAAACATAGATTGTGTGTCTAAGCAGCATATAATCAACGTGTAATCATAAACACATATAAAGGACATATGAGCATTTTTCAATAGCATCAAATAACTTTAGAATTTTTAAAACTTCATTGGTGATTCACACAACATAAATTAACATCATAAATCATGTAGCAATAGCATCATATGATAATTTTACAACAACATATAACAATTTAAAATCACAAGAAAAATACCTTGTTATAAGAATGGTGACGGAGTCCAAACTGAGCAAGCTTCCTTCTTCATCTCGAGTTGCTTCTATCTTCATTTCCCAAAGAGGGACCACAGTTTTACCTCCCATCCAACTAGGGGCCTAGCCGGCTCCCTATCCCCAAGAAACCATTGAACAGTCCCATCCAAATGGCCTCCTGGCCCTCCATGCCCAAGACCCCTAGAGAACAGAACAGTGATGCACCAATAGGCTATGTATGAAATCTTCCAAGAGTTCTCAAACTCTTCCAACTCTTCAAGACTTCTCATACCCCAAAATACCCAAAATTCTCCATCCTAGAATGCTCTCACCAAAATAATCTTCAAGAGAAAAAGAACCTCCCTCCTTCCACTCTCAAGTCTCATATTTATATCCAAAAATCCTCATCCTTCAATAAATTCCCATAACTAATAGTCATCAATCAATAAATTCATTTTCCCCAAATAAATAGAAATTTGATTTAAATAATTAAAATATTAATAAACATGGATGCAAAGTCTCACTTGTCATGCTTCCATATTAATGCAACTATGACAACCAATTTCTAAAACTTTGTGCAAATCCTATCTATCCATTGATTTATATTATCCTTTCATTCATAAGTCAAATAAGATATTTTCATATACTATATTATATTATGACATATTTTATGTTATATGTATATAACTATATATGTTATTTAATAATCCAATCAATTTATATAAATCTAAATCATTTTAAACAAGTCAACAAACTCATACTCTCAACACACAAGTAATGCTTTCATCAATTCGTCAACCAAGTTACTAATAGATAATATAATCATATTAATTTACTCATCGATCGACCAATCATAGTAATGTAATCACAAATTGACGTATGCATGGCCAGTGCACACGTCTTAAGCGTGTGTACTAATAATCACATTTAATGCTCCTAATAAATCATTATTACATCCTCACAAACAACATATAGAAGAACAATTAAACACTGCATCATTAATCATTCATAATCATTCATACAGAAACAATAAGAAAAAATTAGATAAACATAATGGTGAAATCAAACATATAATCATGATGGTTAATAACAATCAAGAACACCATCCAATCCGTCATTGGTACCATCCATCACATCAGTAATCCAGCCCCTAAATCACCACTACTTCCATCTCCTGACCTCACCATCCCGTCCTCTGCTGCAATATACTATGGTGTCGACTGCATGACCTAACCACATATAGAACCCGTAAGCGGAAGTGTCGATTGACCACATTGACCAAGCTTCCCCAGCAGGCATCCGCTAGTCGTCATCACACGTCTAGGAGAGTGCGCTACACAAACCTCCCACGAATCCAGGTTTCGGGGGATAAACGGTGGGAAATTCCTCCACCCCCCCTAATAGTACTAGGGTCAACACCCTACATCAACCATACTGTTCCATCACTGTTCTAAGGGGTCCTGTCATTGAAAAACCACTTTGGGAAAGTCACAATTCCTGTCAAAACTCACACTCACCCACAAGTCATAGAAATATTGGAATTCACAATTAAATAGCATGAAATTGGATATAACATCATTATACTCATGATGTTCAATACATCTCGTGGCCCTTGGTAATATAGGAATCCGCATATCTTATAGCCAATTAACATGTGGAATAGTTCATCATTAACATGAAACATATATTAAGCCATACCCAACTCTTTCAAGTGTTAATCCATTTCACTAATACAACATTTACAAATAATCATGTAAGTACTTTTGCAAACAACTAAATCAACCTTCCTCATATGGATATTCTATATTCAATTTTGAATGTTCAATTGAAATAACATATTTATTGTCATTAATAAATTAAAACATTATATTCCATTTACTGTCCACACATAGGGAGTCCATCTATTCACATAACAATAGTCTTACTCAACTTAGATGAGTCTAACATATAATAAAACAAATGAAAATTTTAAGCTAATTCACATTAGAGTTTTAATTACTAAGTGTGCAAATATGGGGCATTACATGAAAGGAGGGCGCACTAAGCACTAGGAGGGTTGAAACTGAGTGGAAAGAAGCTTCGGGGGCTAGATAACTAAGGGCTATGTGCTGGGACTGATGACTGGGATGCATGCAAACCCTAAATAATGCATGAAAACCCTAATAATGCATGCATGACCTAAAATGCAAATAATGGAAATGATGATAGGTCTAGGATGGAGTATAGGAATATCCTAACACCCCCCCTTAATCCATCATTGTCCCTAGTAACTGAGACCAAAGCTCACCCAATACAATGAATAATAACAATCAATAAACCAAGGAAATGGGGGAAAACCTCATGGGAAAAATACCCCCCCTCAAAATAGACTGTAAGGCACACACAAAAATAAATGCTCCAAACTCAAGCAGATGTGATGCTTGGTCATATGTCTGGAGGTATCTTCTTCTTGGGAAGAAGTGGATCATGCTCAGAAAGTATGTGCTTATAGTTGCTCTTCAGATCGAATGTGATGAGAACAAATCCAAAAGTATGAGGATGATCCTTGAACCTATGATTCGAATCAGCTGAGGTAGGATCAAATCTATGAATGTGCAGGTAGTCTTTTGTCTTCTCCTTTGAACCATCATGGGTGAGTTATGCCAAAAAGAACCATCACATGATTGCTTGAAATCCAAATCAGATTTAAGACTTGAAGAATAGTTTCTTGAGATCTCCTTTGAACCAACAGGGGTGAGATCAAAACCATCATATGCATGAGAAATTATCCCAAGCAGTGATTGCTTAGAATCCAAATTAGATCCAAGACTTGAATCATGGTTTCTTGAGATCTCCTTTGAACCATTAGAGGTGAGATCAAAACCAGTAAGTGCATGAGAAATTATCCCAAGCGAATGCCAATGGTTTCTTGAGATCTCCTTTGAACCAGTAGAGGTGAGATCAAAACCATGATATGCATGAGAAATTATCCCAAGCAAATGGCAATGGCCATAATATTCAATAACCTTCTGAAAGCATGAGGTAATGATCATATAGTAGTACATAAGAGGTGAGTGATCAGGGAGAGTAAAATTTATTACCTCCAATGGCTGATTTTACCTCTGAAACATTCATGTGATCATGATGCAAACCAATAGACTCTGGTGCAAGAGAGGATTTAGGACCTTCTGCAATTTGTGGAGTGTGAGATGGCACATAATTCGAAATAGAATAAATTTGGAGCATGGGTGTAAAATCTACAAGTTCTTCTTCTTTGTGGACAACTTCAATATGAGATATGTTTCATACTGATTCATGATCAATGAGATCATCAAGGAGGGTGAATGTATCACTTTGCTTGCTCTTGAAGGGGTTTGTACCAATCCCTTCATTTTGTCTGCAAAATCTTTCATCCAAGTGGGCCCATAGCTCTTTTGGAGTTTCAACATCATCAAGGTATTGGTATATCATGTATTCAGGCAAAGCAAACATCATTGTTGCAAAGACTCTATCACCTTTATTTAACTAGTCAATCTCTTGTTTAGAGGATTCGAACTCTCTTTCAAAACAATGATCAAAGAGATCATTTTTCTTCAAATATGCTATCATTTTCAATTTCCATTCATCATAGTTGAATGGAGAAAGAATATCATTGTTGAATCGATAAAGAGGAGGGATTTCTTCTTAATACATGGAAGCTGTAGAAGACCTACAAAAAATAATAGAAATATCTGCAACTGCTATTGCTGCAAAAATGCAGAAACTGCTGCAATTGCTGCACTTGAAATCTTGATAATAACCTACAAAAAACTCTCAGGAATGGAGATAAACAATACTATCAACATGCTATAATACCATGTGAAAATCCTCATAGCAGATCTAAGAGATGATGTATACCTCACAAGAGTAATTATGATTAAGCAGGAAGATAGAAGAAGAGTGGTCAATGTAGTGTAATGAGAAATAGAATAATAATATAGTAGAACTCGGATAGAAGAAAAAATACTTCACACACACTAATTAATTAATCACAATATGGACAAATAGTTAGTACAATGCATGAGGATTCGAATTCCAAGGTGGAAATTCGAATTAGCATTCATAGAGTGATCAAAAGATCATTGGAGTGTCATCGGAGCACAACTAGAAGTCATCATCATCATCAGTGGAGTCATCAATACACAAGTAACTATCAACCATCAGTCAAATTGAGTCTAACTGAGTGTGATAGGTGTAACTGGCACTAACTAAATGAAGGAGGCTCAGTGGAGGGTGCATGAGGAGCTAACTGGAGTTAGAATGGGCAATCAAGTCCCACTAGAGGTCCATCGTAGTGATATAGTCATTTGAGAGTCAGTCTAGCCTTAAATCAAGGAAAGAACTGAAGATAAGTGAAGATAATTGAATGGTAGGTAAGGAAGGGCGCCTTTCTCATGTAGTAGGTGGAAGGAGGGTGCGCTAATCACTAGGAGGGATGAAACTGAGTGAAAACAAGCTCCAGGGGCTATCTAACTAAGGGCTAGGTGCTGGGACTGATGACTGGGATGCATGTAAACCCTAAATAATGCATGCAAACCCTAATAATGCATGCATGACCTAAAATGCAAATAATGGAAACGCTGATAGGTCTAGGATGGAGTATAGGAATATCCTAACAATGTGTGCATCGATGAAGATGTGTATCATCATAAGTTGACAAAGGGTGCTGCTGAAAATGTAAAGAAGAAGGTACTATAGTCATGCCATCATCAAAAGGAGATATAGGAGTTTCACACTCCTCATGTGGCACCATCAAAAATAAACCTTTCACCCATACTTCATTAGGATGAATGCTAAAAAATGTGGAAGTGTAGGATGTAGGAGAATGAACCAACTCACCCAAATGATCAGGAAGTGTGAAATTTTCATCATGTGAAGGATCCATAGGGGTAGGATCATGGACCAAAATATCCTTACTACAACCCTCATCCATCAATCTAATGGATGCATCAACTCCATCAAAGGATGGTCCATCACATAGGAGCTCTTCTGATTCCTTAATGAAGGAATGACTCGCTCCATGAAGAAGCTCAGTTTCTCTGTGGTAGAGAGTATGTGATTGGAACTCACCATCTGCATCCCAAAACGTCTCAAGAACATGTATGTCATCCTTCACTTGATCATGAACTACCATCTCATGAGGTTCTTCCATCAAATTATGAGTACAACTAACCATAAGATATTGGATGACTGGAATAAGTGATCTTTGCAACCTTTGGTGAAGTTGATCTATCTCCATCTTGGATTCTTGGAGGGAACTTTGAGTGATTCTCAAAGAATATTGGGTGGCGATCAACTCATCATTGATCTTGCAAATTTGTTCATCATCCTTCAAGGATGCTCCCTTCAACATGTGAACAAGCTCATACAAATAATCTCTGTCAGAAAGCATATGTTAAAAATTACCTTGAATAGCAGTCATTGCTTTCAGGATCTTCTCCATGGCTTCAAGGGAAGATGAATCTTACAATGAAGCGACTCTCCAATAATACTGTGACACTGAAACATGTGTGTCATGGAGAATGTGTAAGGCCTCCTTGATATTCCCTTCTCTCATATTGAGTGGCATTTCAAAAGGAGAAGGTTGAGAGTGAACCTATTCATCATCAATTAGTGGATCAACCTCATGAAGCTCTTGTGGTGAAAGTGAGATTGATACTTGGATCTCTTCCTTGATTGCAACGATTTCATCTTCTTCAAATTCAGTGGGTTTTGTACTTGTAGTATCCTTCTCAAGTGGTATCTCTATGTCACCAACATAGAGAAATGGGCATCCATTAGTAGATGTCTCCTCAAAAATTAGGCACCCATTAGTAGGTACCTCTTCATGGAATCCATCAGTAGATGCTTCTTCAAAACCTGAACAACCAACAGTATATGCCTCTTCTTGGAACCATTCAGCAATGAATTTATAATCAAGAACTAGATGATCCTTAGTAGAATAAGTGCTGGCTTCTTCATTCTTACAAACCTCCTCAGTAATTTGTGTACCTTCATCTTTTTCAGATGGTTGATTTGTACTTTGTTTTTGCTCCTTCAAGTGAATTGATGTATCTTGCTCTTTAGTTTCCTTAGGATCAATATATTTGCAGACTCTTTTTGAAGTAAATCCACATATTCTCATCAAGTATGAAGGACATGCATCCAACGAAGCTTTATATATTTTTTTGCTCTTTTCACAGGTAGGTTGATCTTTGACTGTGGAACATGCAACGTTTCCATACATATGGATATAAGAATAACCATAATTTGTCCTTCCAAATATGATCCGATGGGAGATACTTTTAGAAGGTACCTCTCAGACATTTTCTTCCTCATACTTTCTCCAGTACTCTTCATATTTCTCATAATAATCATCATCATACTGCTCATAAAAATAATCATCAATGTAAGAATCTTATTCATTGAACATGGACATGGCTGAAAATTCATCGAATTGAAAGTATTATTTTCATGGGAGTAGAGGAAAATTATTTGATACCACTATAATATTCTTGACCTTATATCAGATGATATTATCTCAATCTCAAACTTTGAAATCAGAAAATTGCATAACAAAAATTAGTCTTCAAAACTAGTTCAGATGAAACTAGTCTTGGTCAATGATTCACCCACCCAAAGCTTGAATGATGGACACTTTTGGATCTGAAAAATGTACTGGGGAGTGTGCATCAGCAAGGAAAGAATAATAAAGGCCATATTCTGATTTCTAATCACAATGTACTGGGTCCATTTATGTTTTGAACATCACCCAGGATGAAGTCTACTCCAAGACTGTCTAGGCACACCAGCATATGCCTACTAAACTCTTTCACTTGCACTTGACATAAAAAAGAGGTTCATAATAGGTCATAACCCCATAATATATTACAGGACAATTTTTATAGAGGTTTTGGGAGGTTCTCCCAGTGTTTGGATGCAAAGGGATAAATAGAGCTAGGATGGACTGCTCAACTATATTGTTTCTAGGCTCTCCCAAACAGGATAAGAGGGATAAAAATTCTCAAGAAGAGCCTTGGAATGTCTTAATTAATGTCTTAATAATATCATATGACTGATAAAACCTAAACTGAGAATTCAAAGCAATTTTAATTGAACATACTAAAAAACTAGTCAAATAGAAGGGCACACTAAGCTAGTCTTGGTAAGTCTGAACGCAAACAACCAAAGAAGCCCACAAATATATGATTTTTGAATTGGGATGGATTCTACAGGAAATTTAAAACCTAAATCAACTTTCATAAAGGAAAATGGTTTCATAGAGATCAGCATATTACAATTCCTGGAATACTAGTAAATTAAAATTGCACAAAGAGCTAGCCTTGAGAATTATGGACTCAAATAGCCTCTAAGGATCTCAAAATATTCTTCTGATATTTAATGTAATTCATAAATTACATTAAAAGTAGTAAAAAATGCTCACTGTGCTGATTAAGAATTAAACGGAAGTATCATGGATCTATCTTCACAATGTTAGGATATTTCAATACTCCATCCTTGTCCTACCTAGCATTATTTATTTTTCCTAGTTGTTGATGATGTCTTTTTCCCCCTAGTGGTGTGCATATGTCATCCAGGATCCATATACCACCTTCTGAGCCCCGCATTCATCATTTTAGGACCACTTTAGTCAATTCCCTATTTTATAGGAACCTACTAAGTGTTCTAGTGCAGTCCACCTGAGTTAGCTGACTCTTGTGGGGGTTTAGAGCTATGGATGCCACTAATTGTGGCCTCATGCACCCATTTATAATATAAATGCATGAAAAAATCATTATTTATCCCTCCTTAGTTAGTTAGCTAATTGTGACTTCAGTTAGCTGAGTTTAGGTTCAATTCAGTTGAGTTTGAGTCTTATGGAGCAGTCCAGTGGTGATAATCCATACGCTATACCAATTGAGGTTCGAATTCTCCTGTGTGATTCAAATTCTCTCCATTGTAGCATCATTTTTCATTATACTGATTATTGGATCACATGACATTATTTTGCTCCTATATGAGTTATGTTGCATAATTATTCTTATGCTTTTTTTTACTACAGTTTTCACTCTTATTCAACTTTTTTGCTCATTATTTATTTGTGAGGTATCCTCGGCTCTTAGATATGCTGTGAATTAGAATTTCACATGGTATCAGAGCCATTGAGTGAATAGGTTGAGCAGCTACTTCCAGTAGTGCACCATAAGCCTCTCGATTTCCACGACAAATCCTAGTGCCATTGCATTGAATTCATTGGAGAAATCCAATGAGGTCTATCCAGGTGTGAAGTATTCAAATAAAAGTGCCTATTGTCCTAAAGAATTTCTTAGTAGTAGTCTACCTCCATTATTGATTTTTTTGTAGGTTATTCAAAAATTTTGAGTGCTGCAGCAGTTTTGCTGCAGAAGCAACAATTTTTAGCTTATATTCACTCCAGTAGTTGTAATGCACAATTAAAACTCTCCTCTCTCTCCCAGGATACTGACACCCTTCAATTAACTTGATTGGAGGGATGATATGCAAATGGTATTGCGCAACAAATCATTGTACAAGGTGACAACGGGGAAGGATCCCAACCCACAATCAATTTTGGAGAAAACCAAGTATTTGAATAGATTGGATGAAGCATTTGGTTTCATGTGTATTCATATTTCCATATATATACTATTACACCTCAATGGATTGAAGACTCCAAGAGAATTATGGTTGAATTTAGAGACCCACTTCAGCAAAAAATATGAGCTAAGAGGCCATATTTTGGAAAATGAGTTGATTGATCTACAACCAATAAGTTTCGAGACCATTCAACAGCTCTTTTTAAAATTCAAATCTTTGGTTATGCAATGCAAGCAGTGTGGCATTGAGAAGAAGGATGAGTAGCTGGTGCTATCCATTCTAAGCAAGCTAGGTATTGATTTCTCCATCTTTGTCTCTACCTTCCATTATGGGAAAATGTCAATCCCTGGTTGGAAGATTCCCTCCTTAGATGTTTTCATTGAATCTCTCATCCGAGAACAAGATAATTTGATTCATATGGGTGCCTTGAGGGCCTCCAAATATCAAGCTCTTATGGTTGGAGAAGCAAAAAGTGTGAATGGGAAGGGGAAGCGCAAAGGAAAGGATAAGAGGCCATATGAAACCAAGAAGAATTCCAATTCAAGTCGTCAAAAGGAGCCTCTAGATCTAAGAAGGAAAAGCAGTCGAAGTTAATTGACAGGAGGAGTCGACCAAGACAATTTCCGACTACCACTGGTGTGAAGGAAGCTTGACAATCAAATTCAATGAGTTGAGAATAATTTGTCGAAGTGCATTGACAGAAGATGGAGTAAGTCGAGGGTCCACATGTTCAGTTCGACAGACAACAAAGTTGCAGCGAAGGCATTAAAGGTCGATAGGTTGTCGAAGGACGACACCAACAAGTTGAGGCAGAAGCCAAGCGAGGAGGAAAAATGGACTGGCAAAGCGGATGATGTGAAAGGAAGCCGACAAGTAAGTCAAAGGATGAAGTAAGACAGTATGGTCTATGTGGGAGAGGGGCCAACTACTGTAGCAGAGTCAAAAGGATGCGCATAAAGTGAAGCAGAGTACTTGGTAGCCATTCAGGGTTGATAATCAAGTTATGAGCAGTTATTGAAGGTGGTTAAAGACATGCCAGATGTCACCACGAGCAGAGGTTGTGCAGCACGGTAGAGGCACTGAAAACTACAGGTCTACAGGACCAGGAGGATTTGGCAGACAAAGGAAGCGTGTCTTGGGGATCAGAGTAATCTTGGGAACAACACTAGAGCACCAGCAGGGTAGAATATTGGTGCGTAGGAACATAGGAGGGAGTTAGTTCAATTTTGGGGAATTAGCAGAGAGATCAGTCACTTGGGAGTTGATCTGTAGATTGGAGAGAACAGTCACACATCGACTGAGCGCACAGGAGATCGGAGCCATAGCTCATAGTTCCATAGTGAACTAGGAGATGGTGAATATCAACACACAGAGAGAGCATGCATTTACTTATGTATATTGTAAAGGCTACGGTCGACTAGTTAGTGGTTTTACATTCCTTGCATTTAGCATTGTAACCATAATCTGATTGAAGTAATAGAAGCCAACTTCTGGCATCCTGTTTACATCCATTTTATGGGAACATGTTTGTGTTGTATGTTATTGTTAAGCAAGAAGGTCACGCAGACCCGCCTTGCATTAAATCCAAGTGTTCCTATTGAAAGAAAGGAAACCAACCAAAGATATCTTGCATGCAGAAGAAGATCAGATGACCAAGCTTCTTGAACAACACAACATTTCCCTCCCAAAACGTGCAAGAGAGACTGATTCTGGAAGTGAATCTGATTGTCATGAGAGATGCAATGCATTGAAGGCTATATTTTCAAAATCACAAGCCCTCCTCATAGATTTAGGAGCCTCCAACCACATGGTTTCCTCTAGATAATCATTTTCTTCTTTAGATCTCAAATATGGTCTGATTATTCACATGGTAGACAACTCTCTGATCTCTTCTGAATGGAAGGGAACAGTACATAAGGAGCATGTGAAATTCAAAAATGTTTTATTTGTGCCTTCTTTGTTAGCAAATTTGTTGTCTGTATATCAGATGAATCACACAGGTTCATTTAACAAAGTGGTCTTTGTTGGCCCGGTTTTGCAACTAGGCTTAGTGCTATGGGCACCTACTAACTAGTAGCAGCAGTTTCAATAGAATTAAACAAGAAACTAATCTAAACAAAAACTAATCATGGATCTATGCAAGAATATAAGCAAATAGTGTAAACATTTAAAAAACAAGAACAAGAAAATATTAAAGAATGAATTTGTATTAAAAAATGGGGGGCAAGCAAGTGCTTGCGATAATACCTTCAATGGTGAAGGTTGATGTTGAGCAACTCCCAAGATGAGTATCTCCAAGCTCCAAGAGGTCTCCTTCTCCAAGGTTGCTTACAATGGCCAAATACGCAAGGGAGATTTTGGCAGCATGAGGATAGGAATATGGATGGATGTGAAATGAGGAGCCCCTACCACCTTTTTATAGGTTTTGGTGGTGGGGAATACCATTTGTGGTTTTGTGGAAACCAAATGGTATTGACCAACATGGTTTAGGTACTTTTCCCTCCTTTTTCATTTTTTGAATAAAAATAATATTTTAATTCCCTTTTTAATATTTTGGGGAATATGGACCCTTTGTGAGGGTTTTTTATGCTTTTCAAGAAAAATAATCTTTTTTTTAATGGAAAAAGGGGTGTACTAAGGTATTTTGGTGACCTTTTGTTGGTTTCAGAGGCTCAGATGGTGGAAAAGTGGACAAATGGGTCATGTGAATAAGGGAATGAGCTAGTGAGCACTTTTTAGGTGTTAACAGTCTTTGGTCCTGACACAGTTGATATTGCAGAGATCTCTACTGGGAATATTATCGCGAAATGGTTTGCAAACCATGCCTCCAAGGCTATGAATTCTCACATTTTTTGCCATAATTTGTGCCTACCCCATTGGAATCAGATGAAGATCAGAGTGCTATCTCTTCTAATGAAGATGAGGATCAAGATCTTGATGTTGAGAAAAAATTTCAAGGAGATTCAAATTCAGATCCAAATCCAACACATGCTCGCAATCCATGGCCAAGGCCAATATGGGCTCACAAATTCCTTGTATTTGATGGGAAAATAGTTGGGGATCCATCTGACCATAGAACCACCAGATATCAGTATCATGCAAAACATGCACTATGTCATGCTGATCCACTTCTCTCAGATAGGTGCTACATGATGTTGGGATTTGATCCACAATCTATTGGAGAGACTTTCCATGGGAGATCTACAACCAAACAAAAATATCGGTTGTGTGACAAAAGGTACTCAAAGGTTCATGATTTGGACCACAATGAGCCATTTGATCTAGTAGAAAGAAGGGTTCCTAAAATACTTGTTTTTAAAAACAAAACTTCTACACAGTGGGAGGTACATCAGAGGAGAAAATAGAGATCCAGATCCATATCTAGCACCTGCATTGTTATCCTACAGAGGAGCATCTTGCCAATATTTTTGCAAACGATTTCACTGAGGAAATTTTTTTCCTTCTTTGCTTAGTATGAATGTTATTTGAGTTCTCTACTGCTGTTCTTTTTTAGGGGGGGTATTTTTCCCATGAGGTTTTTCCCCTTTTCCTTGGTTAATGGACAATTATTTTTTATCATTTATTTGATTGTATGGGTGACCTTTAGTCTTAGTAGATAGGGCCCAGGGTGCAAAAGTATGGACTAAGGGGGGGCGTTAGGATATTTCAATACTCCATCCTTGTCCTACATAGCATTATTTATTTTTCCTAGTTTTTGAAGATGTCATTTTCCCCCTAGTGGTGTGTAGATGTCATCCAGGATCCATCTACCACCTTCTGATCCCTACATGCATCATTTTAGGACCACTTCATTCAGTTCCCTATTTTATAGCAACCTATTGAGTGTTTGAGTGCAATCCACATGAGTTAACTGACTCTCGTGGGGGGTTAGAGCTCCAGATGCCACTGATCGTGGCCTCATGCACCGATTTCTGATTGACATGCATGACAAACTCACTATTGCACCCTCCTTAGTGAGTTAATTGATTGTGACTTCAATTGTTGAGTTTAGGTTCAATTTAGTTGAGTTTGAGTCTTTCGGAGCACTCCAGTGGTGATAATCCCTATGCTAGACCAACTAAGGTTCGAAGTATCCTGTGTGATTTGAATTCTCTCCATTGTAACATAATTGTTAATTATACTGATTATTGGATCATGTGACATTATTCTACTCCTATCTCTGCTCTACTACATAATTATTCTTGTAGCTATGGTTTTCACCCTAGCTTGTGCAAATGAGCACCTACTAAGGAGAAGGGACTCCTTAGTAGCAGTTCGAGAAAATAGTAAACACCTAGTGTGAATGGTAAGAAACTAATCTAACATGTGCATGGGTGCTTAACAAGAAAATATGCAGTAAATAATGGTAAATAATAAACATTCATTGATTTCTTATGCAAAACAAATATAGAAGAGAACCATATCTTTTCATTAACCTGAAAATGAAGTTTTACATATGTTACCTCAATGGTGAGGTTGGTGGAGCTTGTGCAGTTGTAGGGATGAGTTGCTCCAATGCTCCAAGGTCTCATTCTCTTCCCCAAATGCAATAGGGATTGGCCAAATGGCTCACTCAAATGGTGAATCTAAGCACAAATGGCGAGCTTAGGGTTTTGGGAGTGATTTGGGGAGCATGAGGGTAAGATGGATTGTGGATGAATAATAGGGGGCCTCCATCACCTATTTATAGGTTTTTGAGTGGTGGAGTATTGACCCATGGTTTTTGGAACCATTTGGTTTAGGTTATTGGTTTAGGGTTCCTTTCCTTATTTTTCCCTCTTTTTTTCCTTTATTGAATTGATTTTTGAATTTTATTTGATTTTTTGGGAATTTTGGGCCCTTTTGGAGGGTTTTTGGCATTTTGTCAGGAAATTTAATTATTTTGAGGAGAAAAAGATTAATTTTGGCCTTTTTGATGACCATTTGAAGGTTTTTTTAAGCTTTTGAAGGCTAAAGTGGTAGGAAAAGTGGACAAATGAGTCAAGTGGCTATGGAGATGACTTATTGAACATTTTTTGGGTGCTAACAGATTGCCCCTTGATGTGTGAAGGAAGGAGCTCATCGCATGGCCGATAGACATCATAGTTGATTTGCCTTTTTCCTGGGGCGTGCAGGAGAGAAGAGAATTCAATTGGAGATCAGAACAATGACCCCATAAAAACTGCAAAAATTGATCATACATGGCCTCAAAATGAATGAGGAATAATCTCTGATATATGGACGAGGCGGGCATACCCATGATCGTATAAAGATATACAAAGTAATAATAATAATGAGGTCCAATGGGACCTGAATAATACATGGAGAACTGCTGTTGGCTTAAACTGACCCAGAGGTTTTCAATTAGACCCAGGTTCTTTGTGGTTCTCCCTTTGACCAGCAAAACCACTTCGCACTGGCCCTTTCGGTAACAACCTGCGAGCAGGTTGAGGTCTCATCCGAGCTGTATCTTTATGGGGTACTATGGAATCAGGTTTCCACAGTAAATGATGAGTTGTTTATAAGAACAAGCTGCGCAGCACAGTACAAAAGGATGGCACTATGAGTAGAGTGATGCAGTACGCAATAGAATCTATGCTGCGAGCAGTACTATGTGGTACATGCAACACTGCGGGACGCACCAAGGGTTCCTTACTACTACGAATCACCCACAGTTATCCTCTACTTGGAAAATCTCAGAAATGTAAAGGCACTGAAATGAATATCAATCATCCATTCATTCAGGCACTTACTGGTTATCTTTCTGGCATTCATTCTAGAACTTGGGTTATTACAATGTGAACCGAAATGATAACATGATTAACTGTGCTGCGTTCTTTCACTATGCTTAAGAAAGTATTTAAACTTAAATGACTGATTCACAACCTTAACATAGAATTGAAATGTTTTCCATTCATCTGCTTCCGTGGAACCTAGCATATCATTCCCAAACTTCTCTTATTGGTAAATGAATATCAAAGTTCTCATATTACAGCATGCAAGGAAACATTCAAGCATTCATTCTACAGAAAATACACAAAGTCATTCATTCATAAACATCATCACATAACATAGGATTTAATGTGGTTCACTTCCCCAGATGGAAAGCTACATCCTCAAGAACGGTTGGTAATATATTTCTTTCAAAAGGGATGGGGCAATTGTTCTTAGTCTATGCACTCAACTACAGACTCTTCTTTCTCTCGGCCAGGTCTCTATGCACATAGCTGCAGAGCCTTTACAATATTCTCATCTCAGAGAGTTTTTTCAATACAAAAAGGTTATCTCTTTAAGTTCTTGGCAACAAAAAAATACTAACAATAATCCAAAAAGAGAATAACACTGAGAGCCCCCATCCCATACAAAATTTCTTCTTAAATAGATCATGCCCAAAGGTCATGTCTGTACAATGTCGAAGACCTAAAACCCAAAACCCTAAGGGTTTCCCAAAACTGCGCCAGTTTTCCAAACCGGCTTGCTGGATCTTGGTAGCGTCTGCTTGATCATGGCAGATCTCCACATCCTCATTCTATCGCTATCGACCTTCCTGTCGCACGCATGCCTGCATGATTCTTCTGTCGAACCATTTCTATCTAATAGTTTTACCTTCTAAGCGTGTCAAACGTCGCTTTCCTTAAAAACCCATGCGTTGTCGCCTTCCTGTTTTGCCTACGTCCGTCACTCGGTAATCCTGAAATATCTTTCCAAAAATGGCTGCTACCGGTCGAGCCGGTAGATACACTTGATACTTATCCAGCACATCACTTTGCTGGCTCCACGAGGTCTCCTAACTCTGCAGCACTGCTTCAGCGCAGTATTGGTCTTCGCATCACGGCCAAAACTTTGATGATATGCACAACTCCGCAATCTGGTCAAAAGTTGGATGTTGCGCGCAACTTCGCAGTAGCCTCAATACTTAGCCAAAATTGTGTTTCTGAGCTGCGCTCAGCTCAGCTTTCCTTTCTTACCTCAAAAAGGTGCTTCCAAAACTTTAACTCAACCTAGGCCCAACATGCCCCTAACACTTACATGTGGCTCATCCCCGAGCCACTGATTGTTTTAGCTGTCTCACTTTGTGCCGCAACCGGTGGGACAAACTTGGCCGTGAACTCATCATATGCACCGTACGACTGCACCACTGCTTCTCTTTTATCCTCCTCAACTTGTTTAAATGTCTCAAGCAGTGTTGGAGTTATTTCTTGTCCAATTTGATCCTGTACCTGCTCCTGGTTATCACGCAATTCTACTAACTTATCTTCAATCTACTACGATACTTCCATGGCATTCTCCAGGAGTTGCTGCGACTGATTATCCATATCAGTCTCTTTTTGTCGTAGTTCATGTACTTCTTTCTTTAAGCTGGATATCTCCTTGTATCTCGACAGCCTTTCTCTAGGTGGTAGAGCTTTCACCTCTACATTCAACTTGTCGAGCGCAGTCTGTTTTTCTTGTACCACGGTCTTGACCTACAAAAACCTTTGATCCTCTTCAAGGGTCATGATTTACTAGGAAACCTTATCCAGGAGAGATTGGCACTTAGTCATCTCACTTGTGATGCTTTTCGAGGCGGCGCTCACTGCTTGCTCTCTGACTTGCTGTTCAGTTAATGGCGCCTGCTTATTCAGCTTATCCTTCAATGTGGTAATGTCGACCTCGTAATAAATCTCTTTGTCCTACATCTCCATATGCAAGGATCTCACCTTATGTCTAATCCTCAGAACTGTGTCCACAAGATCATCTTGGATGTCTATGTCTTTAATATCCTTCGCCACATTGGATATGGTGGTCTCCAAATTTTATTGGCGGTCCTGTTCGTTGCGTAGCTGTATTTCTGCCTACTACTGAATTTGTCTATTTGTTGCGATGATCTCTGCTTGTAACTTCATCGCTTCAACCGTTCGTTCATGCATATCCTCCATGATCTGCGTGTGGATGAAGTGAAATCCTGGTAACGGGATTTTGGCTAAGTCGATCTCTACCCTCTCGACTCTCTTTGTGTCCAAGGCCACTTTCTTTGCTATTGGCCACACCATAGCCAATGGGTCCACATGGACAATCCTAGTCTTCGACGGAAGCGTTATTGCTAACTGTTGGCTTCCTTGCTACGAGGTTCCTACCAACCTCCTTTCAGCCCCATATTCCTTCAGCACAATAAGAATTTTCTGGACATCATCCATTTTCTTCATTAGGCCTTGCATTGCGAGCCTCGTCTGGTGCAGGTCATCATGGATGACCTTGTCCTTCTTTTCTTTAGCTGCCATAAGATCCTTCATCTGCTCTGAGACTGTTTCGACTATCATCTCGTAGTCATCATCATTAAGGATTACCTTTGATTGAATCTTTGTAGCCTTCACCTCTTTCCTCGACTTTGGCTTCTCTGAAGTCTCAGCTTCCCTTCTCTTTCCTGTTTCTTCAATGATTGGGCATGAGAGCGGGTTCGGCTCATCTTCTGCTGAATCTGTCTCCACGTCCATGACCTCTACGCAGAACTCTACTGGCCAATCTTTCATGAGGTCCTCAATATCATGTGCATACATGATGTACTTTCCTGGGAACCACTCTGGTTTCCTCGTTTGTGCCTTCGGCAATATGAATATACATTTCATATCTGCCTCAAAGTCGATGATGCGGATATACTTTGCCGTGATCTGCTTTGTAATGCGGGGTGTCTTCGTGATTGCGTCGTGTAGATGAAGATAGTACTGGTAAAAGACTTCTGCTATTGCATGCTGGCACTCTGCATTTGTGCTTGCCTAGAGGTTGACGAACTTAAACCCTCTAGGATCCTTGGATTCCATAATGACGCCCGCATAATCTTGCGGCTCCTTCCATCCACACAAAGCAATCAAGACAATGAGCTAGGTGAAATGGAACTGGCCGCCATTCACCTGGGTGTCATTGAGTTCTTCAAGGAACTCATTCAACAGAAATTGACACCAATTGAAGCGGTGGCCTTCGGCCACTGTGGCACCAAGGAGTATTGCACCTGCAGGCACCTCCGAAGGTCTAGCTGTTTTGAGCATCTTGCCTGCAAGCAACTACGTTATGAATCTTGTTGCTCGGTCCTCTATGTCTTCTGTTAGGAATCCTCTTTTGGCCTTCACCACCGAGTGGGCCTTCTTCATCTTCTCAACAGCCTCTTTTTCTTTGCTCTTCCCCTGGAAGATGTCAAGCACTCTATATGCAAATAAATTGTTACCAAACACACAGAGCATATGAAATTTATTGTCAACCCGAGAAAGTCTTTTTATTTCAAAGGATAAGTACACAATATATGCTTAAACACCAAACCATTAGAAGTGAATACTTTTATCTTCTATCATCCATGTTCATCCCAAGAATCTATGCAATCCCAATTGCCTTCTAACTACTATACTTCAATTCTTCTCTATCATGCATCAATAAGAAATGGTATCAGATATAATCAACAATTGTAGAAAAGAAATCTCATTCGTATTCTAGAACAATCACTTGTCTGATCTAATCAATCTGGAAATCATAAAACATAAACTGAACATTAATCTAGAAATCCAATTGCAAAAGATTGAGTCAACTGTTCTAAGAAATTGAATTGCAGAATGGAAATCAAGCAACACACAACAGGAAAGATAAATTGTAAAGACTCATGGGATCACGACTTAGCTGTAAGATGAACATGGCTGCGTATAATAGCAATTGAAATGCATAAAGAAAATCTTACTCAGTCAACTGTTATTTTACACCATTCACCAATCTCACATAAATATAATCTTTTACTGAAAAATCCACACAATAAATATTGCTGCTGCGTACAAAGGAAAGAACAAAGCATCACACAACAAGAAAGATAAAATCCTATTTTAACTCAGCAATCTCTGTGGAAGATGGGCCCAGTCTTCACACAGAGACGCTGGTTGAACAACACAACTCTTTAGCTCAGAATTAACCCCTTATATTAATAGAAGAATGAGTACACAGTTTTGCTCGGCTGCTAATACAATGAATTAATTGTTTGCTGTTCACCCCTGAGTCAAGGAAACTCCCCCTATTTATACATACAAATCGTAACATCTAATCCTATAATCAGGCAGCCATGAAGATATCTGATCTTCAGGCGCCCTAAATAACTAGCTGTTACAATACGTGGGCAGATCAGAGACATCGAAATATGGGAGAGTTATCAATTGACCCAAGAGTAGTGGTCCTTCGAAATCACAGCTAGACTCGAGCAGCAACATACTCAAAATGGCGCATTCTGTTACAGCTGTGCCTTGATTAATAATTTGAGCCCCAAGGATCCCTCTACAAGCAACGAACATCCCTTTCTTCATGACTTGTTCAGCCCCGATCTTCCTGCAATCCATTTGTCTCAACTACCTTCATAAATCGCAACATGTTAGCACAATTTGAGAGATGCACAACTTTAATTATCACAATCATAAGCATTAATAAAATAAAACAATGATCAGCCATACCTTGGTAATTTGGGGAATAAGGTAAGGACAATAGGTCTAATTGCCATGATAAATGGTGTAGGACAGGGGCAGGAAAGATGATTAATGATGATTAAAAAGGGCTAATTCTGGGCTCAACATCTCCCCCCAACTACCCTGTTGCATGTCCTCATGCAACAACCTGCATCTGAATCGTGTACTGAGCTCTATCCAAGGAGAGAGGGAGAAGTGTAGGAAACTCAGGCACCTTATCTATCTTTTGAAAGGCCTCTGTGAGTAACCCAGTATCTTCCAACCTCACTGTTTCCCTTCCACTGCTACTTGCTGGTGTCTGGGAATGCAATTGGTGTAGTGGGAATCTTCCTGCAGTCTCATTATGCTGTTCCTGGGGGAGTTGAAAGGAAATCCTCAATCTGAATCCAACTCAATGACATCTCTAGGAGGTGGAAGCACTGGTTCTTGTGGGACAGTGTCTTCCAGCGTATCTA
This sequence comes from Larix kaempferi, assembly GCA_027924585.1. Classification (NCBI taxonomy): domain Eukaryota; kingdom Viridiplantae; phylum Streptophyta; class Pinopsida; order Pinales; family Pinaceae; genus Larix; species Larix kaempferi. The sequence goes on from BSBM01000012.1 coordinate 20,747,638, forward strand.
GGTTTAACAAGAGAGTTGCTGGTTCTTGTGTAACAGCAACATCCTTTAAACCTTTTTCAGCAGCTACCTTTATTGATTTTGGAGACACTGGTTCTTGTGTAGCAGCATCTTCTTTGTCCTTCTACTACTGAGATAGGATATCCTTCTCATCGTGCAACCATTCCTCCAAGATTTTGGTGTCACCTGAGCATGGTGTCTGTACCTGTTCATCTTCACTCCACTGTATTTCGGGAATGATATCCACTCCAGGGTTATCTTCTAACTGCAATTCAGGAGTTCCTGCTGCAGCTTCCAAGGGTGTTGGTTCTTGTGTAGCAACATCTTGGCTTACCTCTTCATCCTTCTTTTGCTGAAACTCTTCTCCTATGAGTTCTGTGTCATGGGAGTCCTCTGGGGTTACAACCCAGAGTTCATCATTAAACTCCAGAATCTCCTCTGTCCCAGGTTCTTCCCCCATCTGTTTGGCCGATTGGACAAGTATATTCAAGTTTGCTGGTTCTTGTGTTGCAGCATCCTGTTCCAATTTATCACTGTCCTACCTTTGTATCTCTTCTTCTAAAATTTCTGTGTCCTGGGAGCATTCTGGGGTTTCAGCATATTCCTTTGTAAGCTCCAGAGCATCCTTCATTCCAAGTTCTTCTCCCATCTGCTCTATGATCTCTGTGCCGTGGAAACATTCTGGGGTTACAATATATTCCTTATTAATCTCTAGAGCGTCCTCCATCCCATGTTCTTCTCCTACCTGTTCCATAATTTTTTCATTGTGGGAGTGGCAGCATCGTGGGAAGTGGCAGCTGTGGGAAGTGGCAGCTGAAAAGATTGCCAAGGTCGTCTTTTCAGACTCTTTCACACTTGTAAAAGTATTTGAAAGGTCGTCTATTCGGTGATAGGTTACCCCTTTTTCGGCCCGTCTAGACTATTTACGAGAAAGGTATACCTCAGTCAATCTAGGCTGGGTGAGTTCTCTCGGGAATAGTTTTACACTTTTTCGGAATCGAGGGACTAAATTTTACGAAAAAGTACATTATGGAGCTTCCTTTAAGTTTTTCAGGCTCTCTAAATATGAAAAACTACTGAGTTTTCCTTCCTTGGACTCCTTAAAATGTTAACATCGAAGGACCCACTTTGGGACAAACCCCTCCTTTCTCAGGTTCGTAAAACATGTGAGATTGGACTCATCCATGAGATGAGCTACACCGAGCATCTATTATCCTCTTCAAGCTCGCAAAACAACAAAGAGGTACTCGTCTATCATGTCGGGGAAATATGGGGGGATAAGTCAAGTTTATTTATGGCAGCTTGTCAGTCGTTACCTTTGAACATGGCATGTGTTCGTCTTTTGTCCATCTTGGGTATCCATTTTTCACTGAGTTATGGTCACCATCACGAGTCGTCTCGCTGGCCACGAGCCTACTCATCCGGTGTCTATCCTCTATTTTTCAATAATCCCTACTGCCAAATCCCGTTACATGTCGTTATATGTTCAAAGGGTTGAATTGTTTCGAGTCGTTCATTGTGTCAGGTCTCCGCTGTGTCAGTACATACTCCATTGTTTCATCATCTTATCGTTCGTGTCGATGATGTGGGAAACATCATGGCCCACCTTCGACGAGTCTATTCCTGTCGACACCAAATCATTTTCCAGGAACTAGACTTAGGAATCACCCATTAGTACCTTGGTACCTGCATGCCTCAATGGCAGGTTTCCTCGTGTTTGACAGTAGGTTCACATCATTGACCTCTGATCAAGCGATCTCTCGGATGCTCGACATCAACTCATTTATTCGCATTTCGTTGAGATGTACTATTGATACCTTGGGAATCATCGTCATCATTGGTGATCTCCCTCGCATTTGTTAACGGTCCACATCATTGACCGGTAATCAAATGGTTTCTACCGTGTTCGACTTCAACACCTTGTAATCACATGGTTAGATTCGTATCTTTTGCGATCGTGTAGAAGACCCTAGGTGCATTGCTATATTTCGATTGCATCCAGGTTGCGATGGAGATATCCTTTGTATTGCCACACAGATCCACTTATTGTATTGGTCATGGCTGTGTCATTATTGTCTCATGGATATACGCTTGTTCATAGTAGCCATGGTCTGTCCACAGTCTATGTCATCTCAGCACCCATGGATCTGCAATGTATTGGTCGGCATCCATGCTTTGAGTCATTTGTTTCCGAGCATGGGGATGCCCGCCTCGATGATATGTCTAACACTTTGTTTCTGTTTCAGCTCCTTGTCGCTCTCCTCGATGCTATCTTTGCACATTATATTCGTAAAGTCTTTCGTCCATCAGTCCCTTCTGACCTCACACTTTAGGGGGCATCTGTTATACCTCTATATTCCACAGTGTCGCATCTCCACCACAAACAGAGTTGACGACACTTCCCCTGCTGTTTGAACCACCCTGAAGATGAATGAACCTTGAAGGTGAATCTACCCTGACAAGTTCTGACCCAGCTGAGACCTTATTTGACTTTATTTACTTACACTACCATGCCTTGCTAAGCTAACAGAGAGCGGTACTCCACACTACCGCGCTATGATGTTCCCACAAAACGCGGTAGTACCGCGTTGTGCTAAGACTGCAGGACGCGGTACTCTTTTATTAGCCTTTTTTCCATGGCTTGTGGGATTTCGGATTTTCAAAGATAGTGGAAGATTGGGGTCCCTGATTCAATCCCAACTCACTTTCTGTGATTAGAAACCCTGATCCACTTATCTCTCCCTAGATCCACCTATCTCTCTTGTTGGTTAACCCTACCTTGCACTATAAAAGAGAGGCATTCCATGAGGAAAGGAGAGGACTCTTGAAGTACCCAACTTATGATCTTGCAGCATTGTGGAGATAGCTAGAGGAGAAGACACTTGGAGTTGAAGGATTGGCTTGGGCATCAAGCAACCTATGTAATCATTCTTCAAGTTGTAATAAGATAACTTGTCTTGTCTTTCCCATATCATGTATTTTAGTATAAGTTCTTAGCATGAAATGTATTTAATTTGGATTTGAATCTGACATTTATATTCAAGGTATGTGGAAGTTTGCATGTTTGTTCTTTGAGTGGTCTTAATAGGTTCTACATCGGAGCTTTGGATCAAGAGCTATAAGCGGGACAAACGTCAGTTGAAAGGTGTGTATCATCTCTCATCGTATCTAAATACATTTAATCTTGCTGTAAAAGTCAATTCAGGAATTTCAAGGTAGCATTTGTTTTGACTTGTTTCTTGCTTTAGAGTTAGTTTAAAGCCTGCTTTAAAGTTAAGAGAGTTTTGGCTTATCTGTAGGACAAAATTCTACATAACAATGGCGGAGATGAGAAAGCAAAGGAAGTTCAGAGTTATACACAATTTGATATCTACCTTCACAAGTAATGTATTTCTTGAGGAAGAAAGCAACCTGGCCCCATGGCCGTGGTAGTGAGTTCAGTGCAATCCCTCTCCTAGATGCTTCAACTTGCTCCCCTAGAAGTAAAAATTCTTCTCGTGCAACCGTTGCAGGGACTCGTCGGTTAAACCATGGTTTTCCCACCATCGGGATGGCTGTAACCTTGGATATAATGATCTCGGAGACGTCTATACACAGCCCCCACATCGTGGAGTGAGTTTTGGTAATATTCAAGGCAAATTGCAGGGCTGCGTCCCGATCGAATCCGTCCAATCGCTCAAAGAATTCGAGCCAGCCAGCAGCTTGAAAAATGGCAAGAACTTGAGGATTTCGTCTGAGTTCTCGGGTATTGAAAGGTTCATGGCGAACTGGAATCCCCATGGTCCTGGATGCAAACTGAAACTACTATTCCACAGATTACAGGATCCCAGAATGGAAGTTGCAGCACAGAGGATGCACGAATCGCTGAGCGGAGACGTTGAGAGAATGGCCAAATTTGGAAAGTTGAGCACAGAACAGTGTTTGAAATTTTCATGCCGAATTGGGGAAGGTGGCAGTTATTATCATTTACGTCGTACGAGGGAAAGGTTTAATCAGGTATAATGGTGGTACGAGTGAAGGTATGACCAATATCGTTTAAATGATATCAATGCTTAATCAAGTGATAAATGAAAGCCATACCTCATAAAATTGTGCATCGGAAAGCTGCGGAAAATGGTGGAGCATGCAGTTGGTGACGTCACAGAGCCAAATTCGTGTACAATCGGACGTGTGATCATGATGACTCGGATAAGGCAATAAGTTCTTCTGCTGATGAAACACAAACCATCGCTTCCTCGGGGTCGGAATGATGAGTTCGCCGGCACGACTGAGGTGAATCAGCACCATGATTAGCAGGTTTGAAACAATTCTTCTGTTAACATGGTAGTTACCACTGCAAGTTGCCAAAAAAATGATAGCACGGCCGACGAAAAAGATGTTGCAGTCATAAAAAAAAAAAAAATGTTGCAGCCACCGAGAAAGAAGTTGCAGCCACCGGAAAAGAATTCACGGCAGCCGGAAAAAGAATTTACAGTATCGGGGAAAATTACAGCTGTCACGGAAAAGTTTTACAGTGGCGGGAAAAATTACAGCTGGCGGGAAAAATTGTTGCAGCGCTGTGACCTGATGTTGCAGCCGCTGGATTGAAGTCGCGGCTGTCGGGGATGATTTACAGCTGCCGGGAGAAAGGATTTTATGGTAGACGGAAAACAATAACGCAGGTGCTGGGAATTGAGGTGGCAGCTGCAGAAAAAGATGTTGCAGCTGCCGATGTTGCAGCTGCCGATATTGCAGCCGCCGATGTTGCAGCTGCCAGAAAGGATTGACGACCAACGGAAAAAAAAAAAAAGATATTACGGCTGCTGGAAATGAGGTGGCAGCCGCTGGGAAATGAGATGGCAGCCGTGGGGAAATGAGGTGGCAGCTGCGGAAAAAGATGTTGCAGCTGCGGGAAAACGGTTGCGGCTGTGGGGAAATGATGTGGCAGTGGCTGGTAAATGAGGTGGAAGCCACTGGGAAATCAGGTGGCCGCCGCTGGGAAATGAGGTGGCAGCTGCGAAAAAAAATGTTGCAGCTGTCGATGTTGCAGCTGCCGGAAAAGATTGACGGTAGGCGGGAAAAAGGATTTTACGGCTGCTAGGGAAAAGGGTAATGTGGCTGCCGGAAAAAGATATATAGCTGCTAGAAAAGATATACAGCCACTGGAAAAGATGTTGCAGCTACCGGAAAATATGTCACAGCTGCCGGAAATTTTTTTTTTTTTTTTTTTTTTAAGCAAGGACGGCACAGGGAGATTTTCGTTTAACGGGCCCAAACTGGTCATTCTCCTGGCGCTTCCCTGAAATTTTTTGAAAAATGACAGCAAACAAAAAGATCAAATGCAAAGAGGAAAAAAGACAACAATTATACGCTACAACAGAAAATTATTTATGTACAGCAAATACGATTTTCAGTTTAAGGTTTGGCAAAGGCAGAGAAAAGTTCCTGCTCTGGTGCCAACTGATAATCTGGATCGGCAGCAATTTGTGAAATGAATGCATCTTTCGAAATGGGCTTACGATACAGTCGCAGTCTGTGGCCGTTAGCAAGTAATGGTATACGGTTTTCATCAATGGTCACCAGGCGAACATTGCCGTTGTCAAATACCCTGTCGACCAAATATGGACCCAGCCATCTTGTGCGTAATTTTCCTTTAAAATCCTTCTTGAATCTGGAGTCGTATAATAGTTCCCAGTCTCCTTCACGGAAGATTTTCTTTTTGATGAATTGGTCATGCCAATTAGATCTCTGTTGCTGAAGAAGCACAGTCTGGTCTACTGCAGCTAACCGTTTCTCATCCAGTTCATTTAATTGATTCAATCTTTTCTTCTGGGCTTCTGTTACATCCAGATTCATTTCGGTGGCTGTTTTCAGGGTCTTGATCTCAAATTCAATTGGAAAGATGGCACTCTTTCCATACACTAGATCATAGGGAGAAAACCCTGTGGTGTTGCGCCAAGTTGTGCGATATGCCCACAGTGCTTCTGGAAGCCTATCAGCCCAATCCCTTCGATGGCTTTTAACTGTTTTAGTAAGGATTGCTTCAATAAATTTATTAGTACTTTCCACCTGACCATTGGCCTGGGGGTGATAAGGTGAAGCTATCCTATGCTGCACATGATACTTCTGGAGCAAGGATTCAAATTGGTGTGAGATGAATTGCGGTCCCCCATCGGTAACTACTTCCTTTGGTACCGCAAAGCGGGTAAAGATTTCACTGTACAAAAAATAAATCACTGCCTGGTCATTAGCCTTAGCCAAAGCTACAGCTTCTACCCACTTGGTCATGTAATCTGTACACACCAAAATGTAAACCTTCTGTCTGGAAGGAGGGTTGATAGGGCCAACAAAGTCCGATGCCCATCTATCAAACGGTTCTAGTACCACTTGGGGCTGTAAAGGAATCTGATCTGTCTTATTAGGTTGGCCCATCCTTTGGCAGCTGTCACAGGACTGAACATATCTTTTAGCGTCCCTGAACAGTGTCGGCCAATAGTAGCCCATTCGCGGCGCTTTATGCCCTGTTCTTCTGTCTGCAAAGTGTCCTCCACAAGGTTCATCATGACAGGCCTTCAGTATATGAAAGATCTCATCTTCCCTTACGCATCTCCTAATCTCAAGATCGGGTCCTGTGTAAAAGAGATGACCATTGAGCCAACAATACCTACCACTTTGCTGGATAATTTTTCTTTTCTCTCATTTAGACATATGTGGCGGAAGCTTTCCTGCAACCAAATAATTAGCAATGTCTGCATACCAGGGTGAATGAGCTGAAAGTGCAAATAGATGTTCATCTGGGAAAGAATCCTCAACAGGCAAACTGTCATCACTGTTAGTAAATCGTGATAAAAAATCAGCAACAACATTTTCTTTTCCAGGTCTATCTATAATGGTAATATCAAATTCCTGTAATAATAAAAGCCACCTGGTTACTCTGGCATTGGTGACAGGTTTGTTCATTAAATACTTAATGACAGAGTGGTCAGTGTGCACAAATGTAGGATACCCAGTAATGTAATGTCGAAACTTATTAATAGAATAAACAATAGCCAGGAATTCTTTTTCAGGGACAGTATAATTTAGTTCAGTTGGGGCTAAGTTTTTACTAACATAATAGATAGCATAAGGTACTTGACCATCCTGCTGTCCTAGTACTTCTCCAATGGCAGTATCAGAAGCATCTGAAGAAATGTGGAAAGGTATGGTCCAATTAGGTCCCCTTAGAATAGGGGCTGTGGACAGCTTCTCTTTAAGTTTATCAAATGCTGTCTGGCATATTGTACTCCACACAAACTGTGCGTCCTTCATTAACAATGAAAACAAAGGAGAAGCAAGTTTGGAGAAGTTTTCTATAAATCTCCTGTAATATCTAGCATGTCCCAGAAAACTTCGCACCTCTTTCTGAGTTGAAGGAGTTGGTATATTTTTTATCACCTTAATTTTTGAAGGATCCACTTGAATACCATCGGTAGAGATGAAATGTCCTAATACCACCCCCTCACTCATCATCATATGGCATTTTTCAGTGCTTAATGAGAGGCGAGCCTGTTCACAGCGAATTAAAACTTTCTTTAAATTCTCCATTGCTTCCTCAAAATCCTTGCCATAGGGAGTAAAATCATCCATAAAGACTTCCATACTATCATTAACCAATTCAGAAAATATGCCAATTACAGCTCTTTGGAACGTTGCTGGTGCATTGCATAAGCCAAAGGGAAGCACCCTGTAGGCAAACGTTCCCCAGGGGAAAGTGAAGGTGGTCTTATCCTGATCCTCCGGAGCAATCTGAATTTGGTTGTACCCACTGAACCCATCCAAGAAGGAGAAGAACTTCTTCCCTAATAGGGTATCAAGTACTTGGTCAATAAAGGGCAGAGGAAAATGATCCTTTTGTGTAGCTTTGTTTAGCTCCCTATAATCAACACAGACTCTCCATTTACTATTTTTCTTGGGCACAATTACAAGTGGGGAAACCCACTCACTATCTTAAAGAGGGTAGATAAATCCTGCTTCCAAAAGTTTCTGGATTTCCTCCTTCACTATATCCCTCAGATTGGGGTTCATGCGTCGTTGGGGTTGACATACAGGCCGGGAGTCGTTTTTAATGTAAATATGATGAGTGCACAGATTGGAAGGGATACCCTTCATGTCTGTATACTCCCAGGCGAATGCCCCCTTACGTTCCTTCAAGATATTGGTTAGGCGCATCTGTTCTTCTGAGGAGAGACTAGGGTTGATGTTCAAAGTTCTTCCAGGTTCTACCTCAATAGGAATGCTTTTTGAGTTTTTCAAAACTGGGATTATGTTTGCGTCATCGACTAGTGCTTCCTCCGTAAGCTGTTCTTGTTCTTCCTTACCAAAGGTAATGTTCAGGAGTTGATAAACTTATTCATCCACTGAAGCAGGTTCGCTAATGAAATTACTGATGGCATCGTCTTCTGTTTCGTTTTTGAAAGTTAGGGCCTTCCCTATTGTTAATAGTGGCTGAACATCCTCCTCCTCTTCCTGTTCTATCCAAAGGGAAGTTTCAGTTTCTAGACTCGGCCGTGCTGGACGATACAGGGTGAGGTTTTTGGTTTCCATACCATCAGATATAGTCATCGACCCCGATTGACAGCTGATGCAAGCATCAGCTGTGGCCAACCAAGGCCTCCCCAGGATCAATGGGTGTCCCCCCAGCTGTGATTTTGGTTGTAATACCAGAAAGTCGGCAGGGTATTCCCATGAGTCTACTGAGATGACAAGATCGTCTAGAATCCCTTCGGGTCTTATGGTGGATCTGTCTGCCAATTCTAAAATGGTAGGGGTCGGTCTAATATTGGTGAATCCAAGCTTCTTTACAGTCTCAATTGTTATAACATTGATCGCTGCTCCTAAATCTACTAGCACGTTGGGTATCTGCGTCTGTCCTATATGTACAGTGACAGTAGGATTGCCAGGGTCGTCATACTTGATCACAGGGGTTTTTCCTGTCATTAAAGCAGATAAATTCCCTATGACATGAACAGTGGGAGGATCTCTGGGCTTCCTTCCCGGTCTTTTAGTGCACAGGTCCCGAACAGTTCTAGCATAAATAGGTACGTCTTGAAGAGCTTGCAAAAGGGGGATCTTAACATAAAGATTCTTCAACTCTCCTAGGAGATTGAACTGAGGTTGCCCCCCTATTTTTGGCAGCATTAATCTCTCAGGGTATGGTGGTTTCCTTACTAGCTGGGTAGGCTGCGCATTATCTGATTTCTCGTTTAATGTTTCATCCGTCCCATCTGAGGGATGCTCAGCACCTTCAGTGATAGGAACCAGATCAAATGGATGCTGGGAACTCTCTCCTTTATCATGCACAGAAGGTGGAATATCTTCTGAAATTACACGTTCTATTATCTTCCCAGACCGTAGGCGAATATCATTACAAGGTACATGGGAGAGAGAGTAGGCCGGCATATTGAGAGCTTCCAATTGATGGACTATTTTATTATTTGGGTTAGGATTAGGTTGGGAAGGCAGCTAAGGCCGTAATGGTATGTTAGGAACATGATTATTCTGCAGCTGCAGCTGCGACTGCTGAGGTGGGTATTGAGGATATTGATGAAATTGAGGATATGGAGGAGAATATGGTAACTGCTGAGGTGGAGGTGGTTGAGGAAACTGGTTCCCAGGATGGAAGTTCCTCCATCTAGGAGACCATGACGTAGGTTGATGTGGTGGCTGTGTCCAAGGACTGCATGAGTTATAACTTTTTACTGCAGGTTGAGAAGGATTCCACTGAGCATAATTTGAAGGGAATTGTGTATTCATATTTTGCATGTTATTATTCCAATTGTTCAAATTATTCAAAAATGGAAATGAATCTGGAGACATACCTTGATTTCGAGGCTGCCAGGGTTTCTTCTGTGCAATGAAATAGGCTGATTCCCCTTCTGGAGTTGATGCCTGCAGAACAGCCTTCACTTGGGGAAGTGTGGGACATTCTTTCATATCATGGTTCAGCTCGCACAGCTGACATACTTGTATTTTGTCAAGGGGGCATTCTTTCAGTGGATGATTCTTTCTACATCGGGGACAAAACACATCTAATGTGAGATCCTCCACTGCCTGTCTTTGTTTGGCCTTCGGGACATCAATCTTTGAAGAGATGGAGCTCATCATTTCTGTTTTAAAATTTTCAAGAAGATTGCCTATCTCTGCACGTGTAGATCCTCCATTGGATGACTTCTGAGTTCTGTCGAAGACATCACGTTCCATTTTATCTCGTTTATCCCGCTTATTATTCCTGGAAGATCCCCTGGAGTATCTCTTACATAATTCCACAATCGTCTCAAAAGGTTCTTTGGAGATATCTCATTTTCCTAACAGATTTAACATGTCTAAACAATCATCCCTGATCCCTCAAAGCAAGATTATCTTGAGCACATATAGCCCCATGTTCGTCTGCCCGGCTCTTTGCACATTGTACAACAGCCTTTCTACAAAATCCTCTAGACTTTCATCCTCCTTCTGCACCATCTTAAATAATTCCTCTCTTTTGTCCCTGGTGTTGCAATATTCTTGATATTTCTCCAGGAACACTTGCTTCATCTTATTCCAATTAGCAACAGTTCCTCCCCCAAGGCTCATGAACCATTGTAATGCATTGTCCTTCAGGGTGGCAGGAAAAAGCTTCAGCTTTTGGGCATCTGTGACATAATCATAGCTGCGACAGAGGATATCGAATTCAAAAAGAAATTCGTCTGGATCTTCTACCGCCCTACCATGGAAGCGAGGCAACACTGATGGTGAGATGTTCTTCATAGGAGCTGTCCCTTCCAGCTGCTGTATTGGAAATTGTAATGTTGCCATAGTTCCTTCTAGCAGGGAATCATTTTCATGATGGTATTGTACCACTGCTTCTTCCTCTTCGTTCTCATGTTTGTTATTCATCTTTTCTTTTGTATCCTCTTGTCGTTCGTTCCTGCGTTCCTTACCTCAGTTGTAACAGCTACGTATTCTTCAGGTGTAGAAGATGCGTATTCTTCAGTTGTAACAGCTGCGTATTCTTCAGTTGTACCAGCTGAATCAACTGTTCCTTCTTTAGTAGGGGTATATGCAGGAATCACGGCTGCTCCTGTATCTTCCACCATGGATCCTGATGTTGGCGCTCCAGGATCAGCAGGGCCTCTTCTGATAGGAGTCTCCCGTTGACGAGTCCTGATAGCTGAATCATTTCTGTCAACAAGATCGTCGATGAATGTTCTTCTACCCAACGGTGGACCTCGAGCACGACCCGAACCACCTGCACTGTTAGTATTTTGTGGGATTTTGGGGGTTGGAAGGTGATCGCGTTTTACCCTCCTCGTATTCATGCGAAGCAGATCATTTCAACAACAAAAAAAGAAGACTGACTAAAAGCAATTATCAGATGCAACTAATGACTAGTGTTTAATTTTTATCCTTCCCCGGCAACGGCGCCAAAATGTCAAGCACTGTATATGCAGATAAATTGTTACCAAACACACAAAGCATATGAAATTTATTGTCAACCCGAGAAAGTCTTTTTATTTCAAAGGATAAGTACACAATATATGCTTAAACACCAAACCATTAGAAGTGAATACTTTTATCTTCTATCATCCATGTTCATCCCAAGAATCTATGAAATCCCAATTGCCTTCTAACTACTATACTTCAATTCTTCTCTATCATGCATCAATAAGAAATGGTATCAGATCTAATCAACAATTGCAGAAAAGAAATCTCATTCGTATTCTAGAACAATCACTTGTCTGATCTAATCAATCTAGAAATCATAAAACATAAACTGAACATTAATCTAGAAATCCAATTGCAAAAGATTGAGTCAACTGTTCTAAGAAATTGAATTGCAGAATGGAAATCAAGCAACACACAACAGGAAAGATAAATTGTAAAGACTCATGGGATCATGACTTAGCTGTAAGATGAACACGGCTGCGTATAACAACAATTGAAATGCATAAAGAAAACCTTACTCAGTCGACTGTTATTCTACACCATTCACCAATCTCACAGAAATATAATCTTTTACTGAAAAATCCACACAATAAATATTGCTGCTGCGTACAAAGGAAAGAACAAAGCATTACACAACAAGAAAGATAAAATCCTATTTTAACTCAACAATCTCTGTGGAAGACGGGCCCAGTCTTCACACAGAGACGTTGGTTGAACAACACAACTCTTTAGCTCAGAAGTAACCCCTTATATTAACAGAAGAATGAGTACACAGTTTTGCTCGGCTGCTAGTACGATGAATTAATTGTTTGTTGTTCACCCCTGAGTCGAGGCAACTCCCCCTATTTATACATACAAATCGTAACATCTAATCCTATAATCGGGCAGCCATGAAGATCTCTGATCTTCAGGCACCCTAAATAACTAGCTGTTACAATACGTGGGCAGAGCAGAGACATCGAAATATGGGAGAGTTATCAATTGACCCAAGAGTAGTGGTCCTTCCAAATCGTAGCTAGACTCGAGCAGCAACATACTCAAAATGACGCATTCTGTTACAGCTGCTCTGTCACAGCTGTGCCTTGATTAATAATTCGAGCCCCAAGGATCCCTCTACAAGCAACGGACATCCCTTTCTTCATGACTTGTTCAGCCCCGATCTTCCTGCAATTCATTTGTCTCAACTACCTTCATAAATCGCAACATGTTAGCACAATTTGAGAGATGCACAGCTTTAATTATCACAATCATAAGCATTAATAAAATAAAACAATGATCAGCCATACCTTGGTAATTTGGGGAATAAGGTAAGGACAATAGGTCTAATTGCCATGATAAATGGTGTAGGACAGGGGCAGGAAAGATGATTAATGATGATTAAAAAGGGCTAATTCTGGGCTCAACAGAAGAATTGCTTCGGATCCTTACCGCGCTTTCTTAGCCTAGTGATGCGGTGGATCAAATAAATATTAATATCAATGTTCCTATCCAGCCACAAATAACCTTGGTGGATTTGCGCCATGAGTGTGCAAGCCACAATATTTAGTTATGGAGAATGGTCAAAATGTGGCAATCTCAGCAAGTTCAGTAGCCCCGACTGAACGACAGGTGCTAACCAACTATCAGCTACCAGGTTCAGAGTTCCCCTGGCATCCTTTTTCTAGCACATATACTGGTCTGGTTGAAAATCTAGGTATTTGGGAACATCTGGCTTGTCTTTCTTCATTCCCAAGAGGTCATAATCCTCCCGTTTACAATCTGCTATCTTTCCCAGTAGATTCTTAGCAACGTTTACATGCTTTGACATAGGCGATAGCGGGATGTCGTATCTCGCATTCTTGGACAATTTAAACACAGGGGCATTCAGTGCCCGCGGGGAGATATATTCAGGTGTCATCTTCAATGGTTATGTCTAGAAGGCTGGTGCTTTCTGTGCCGAGGATCCCAATTTTATGATGTTGGATCGAAGTGCAGTTACAACTTTTTCCTTATCTTTTGGTTTTTCCTGCATCATGGGATTAATTCTTGGTGATCTACGGGATCGTTCACCTTGTTCTATGGTGACCTTCTTAACTGGACTTTTCATTAACTGCTGAATCCCTCCTTGCTGAAAGATCCTCAGTGCTTCTTCAAGGGTCAGTTCTTCTTCTCTAAAGGAAGGTTCGTACATTCACAAATGAGGTAGTGGCTAGGACAGACAGAATACAGATGGCTAGTAGCTTAGAGAGGTTAATCACAAGAAAATTCTAAGTGCTTGGTAACGCCCGTGAGTCTCCCAACGATGTTATTTATAGGCGCAGTATACCCTCTCCCACGCCCTTCAACGGCTAGATAAGCATTTAATGTGGTGTCCATTGGTGAATTTGAGTGGATCCTTTGGTCTTTTCTGTCATCAACGTGCTTAGAACGGCTATCTTTGCTTTAAATGGTGAAGCGGTTGCTGCAACGGTCATCTAACGGCTATTTTTATGAAAATCCCTACAATGGCTATTTTTCTCTGGATACTGCACCGAACTGCGCGGCAAGCCATCTGCAATCCAACGTGGCTACTTCGCAATGCCGAAAATTTTGAGCTGTGCGGCTACTTTTCAGTGCCAAAAATTTCGAGCTACACTGCTTCAACTATACACACACACACACACACACACACACATATATATATATATATATATATATATATATATATTCCTCCTCACAGCTTCAACAGTGCTGCGTAGTGCATAGATCATTCTTCTTATCATACCTTTTTCCTTTTATCATACATGTACAGACTCCTTTACATTTCTAGTGTCCACTTTAAACTGTACTTGACACTTAGAACTTCCTTCCTTGGTTCGTTATTTAGGGTTCAGCGAGGCAATGCTATCATGGTATAGCTTTAGCCTACTTCCATTTATCAAAGTTGGCAAGGTATCACCAGCTAAATTGGCTAACTGGACTGTACCAGTGTTAGTAACATGTATCACAGTATATGGGCCAAGCCAATGCATATTAAATTTACCCAAGAATTTGATGAATTTGCTATCATACAGGAGGACTAGATCACCTACCTGAAAACACTTGTTCTTTATATGGTGATCATGCCATGCTTTCTTGCAGTCCTTCTGAGCTTGCTTGTAAAAGCCTGCGATGAAGCGATCTTCCTCCAAGCCTAGTAAGTGTAGTAATATTTCTTCTAGAGCTTCGCAATCCGCCATCCCTGTAAATACAGCGATTCTCAAACTAGGGACAATATATTCCATAGGAATTATAGCCTGCTGCTCATAAACCAACCGAAAGGGTGTCTGTCCTATCAATTTCTTGCATGTGGTTCTATATGCCGATAGAACAGATGAGACGCATAGGTCCCAATCGTCTCTATTTACATTGCACACCTTAGTGAGTGCGTTCTCCAATATTTTATTGAAAGCCTCTACAGTACCATTCGCATGTGGATGATATGGAGTACTGCGCTGATGACGAATGTGGAATTCCTCTGTAAGCACCTCAATCGTCTTGTTCAAAAAGTGAGTACCTTGGTCACTCATCAAAATCTTCGGACAACCAAATCTGTTAGGTATTTCTTCAAAAATAAACTGCGCTGCAGTCCTTAACTGGCTTTGCTTCGGCCCATCTCGTGAGGTAATCCGTAGCAGTAATAATATACCTTGCCCCCGTTCTTTTTCCTCATGGGTTTATAGGACCCACAAAGTCTATTGCCCATTTTTCAAATGGTTGTTGTGTCAACTGTGGATGTAATGGCATCTCATCTCGGCATGATTGTTTTCCTGTCCTCTGACAAACATCACAGTTCCTACAATGTTCTTTGGCATCTTTATGGATCGTAGGCCAGCATAGCCCTACGCGAAATATATTCTGTGTAGTATCCCTTCCTACATAGTGACCTCCCGTGATTCCTGAGTGTGTGTCGGCTAGAATAAATGGCTTCTCATGATCGAGTACACACCTGCACAGGACTTCATCCGGCCCAAGTTTGTATAACTGTCCTGCAATTATAGTGAAGTCCACAGCGCGTGCCACTAACTGGTTTTTCTGCTGAACCGAGAATTCCTGCGGTGCCAGCCCTGCGGTTAGGAAGTCAATGATATCCTTGTAATAATCATCGACAACCTATATACTAAATAACTGCGCATCAGGCAGACTATCTTCAATATTTGTCGGCTCCTCTCCTGACTCGATACTTGACAGATGATCAGGTCCCAAGTTCAGTCTACCTGGCTTGACAATAATTTCAAAGTCATATTCCTGGAACAGCAATAGCCATCGGCATATGCGTCCCCCTAACATTGGCTTGTTGACCAAATATTTCAACGCAGAATGGTCAATAAACATAAGGAAGTGCGATCCCAGCAAGTAGTGTCTAAATTTCTGTAGGGCATATACCATCGCAAGGCCTTCCCTCTCAGTAGTAGTATAGTTCTTCTCTGCTGTTGAAAGCTTTCTGCTAGAAAATGCAATAGGGTGGTCAATACCTCCCTCTCCTGGCTGAGCTAACACGATCCCCAGGGCAATACATGATGCGTCAACGTGGACATGGAATGGCTTTGTCCAATCTGGAAAGACTAGAATCAGCGCAGTGACCATCTTTTCTTTTAATGTGTCAAAACCCTGTTTGCATTCTGCATTCCAAATGAACGGTGCGTATTTCTTCAGCAGCTTCTCCATTGCTGTGGTTATCTGTGCATAACCCTTTATAAATTTCCTGTAATATCTAGTATGGCCTAATGTAGATCGGAACATCTTGACTGAATTTGGTGTTGGTAAGTTTGCAATAACTGCAATCTTCCCAGGGTCTACCATCAATCCTTGCTTACAGACAATGTGGCCAAGTAAAATTCCATAAGGCACACAGAAAATACACCTTTTCAAATTCAATGATATTTGATGCTGTCGACACTTCTCGAGCATCATGCGGAGATTCGCGCAATGATTTTTCAATAGACCAAATATAGTCCAATCATCAAAATATGCTTCTAAAAACTTGTGCATAAAATCTTTAAATGCTACGACGACGATTCTAGAGAATATGGCAGGTGCATTCTTCATCCCAAAAGGCATGATGGTGTACTGGAATGACCCCCATTCTATAGCAAATGTCGTCTTATGCCTATCCACAGGATCAATCTTGATCTGATGATAACCAGAGAAACCATTAGTGAAAGAATATGCCTCATTTCCTCCAACGTTATCAAGCACTTCATCTGTGGATGGGGTGGAAAATGGGTCGTGCATGGAAGCATCATTCATCTTTCTGAGATCCACACAAATCCTGATCTCACCTTTTGCTTTCTTGTCTTGAAAAACCATGGGGATAATCCATTTGGATTCTTCGACTGGTTCAATGATTCCTGCTTCTAGCATCTTATCTAGCTCTACGCGGACTTTTTCCTTATAGTGCAGATTCAATCTGTATGGCCTCTGCTTGATAGGCTTAGCACCTGGTTTTAAAGGTATTTTCATGACCCCTAAGTCTCCCAAAATTCCTTTCATTTCTATAAATTTTGTTGGAAATAGTTCCTGATACTCATGTAAGGTATCTGCAATCTTTGTAATAGTCTGATTGTCCCAATAATATCCTATTGATGCGAACTTCAGCTCTTTGTTTGTGCCAATGTTCACTTTTTTTGTTTTTATTGGTCCAATCATATCTGGGATTTCCAACGGAGGTCCTTCTACCTCACGTGCTCCTTCTGACTCTGGTATATCTATGTTGCATGGGTCCTCCTCATCGTCTTCATTTGTGTCATTGGTACCTTCATCTAAGTTGTAACACTCGATCAAGTTCTCTTCATGTTCCTTCCATTCTGACTATAGGTTCGTAGGAACACACTCTGTCCCAAAGAACTCCTGCAATGTTATGTTTTGATGATGACAGACATCCTGGAATATGCACTTCTTGATTAGCTATAATGATTCATGGATTAATGGATTCTCGTCTTCAAAACTGAAGTCCTTTCGGAAGTTCGCGGCGAGCAGCTCCCAATCAGTGAGTTCACTGCGCAACTCTAGGTCAAGGTACCATTTCTCTGGGATACTCGCATCCAATGTATGTACAAATAAACGTACCCATTTTGTAAGTGGTCTTTCCACCCATGCTTTTGAACAGATTTCAATGTGCTTACTAGGGTCTATCTGTCAATTCTATTTTTGAAAGGGTAAAGTAACCTTTTCGGCGAATCAGATCTGCATCTTAGTTCTACATTGATCCCAAGTGGTCAATGTTTTCTTATGTGCATTCCACCATCTGGCAGGTGTATCTTGCAATGCTATATCTAAAGCTGGTAGTCTATGCTCATCTGGTATAGCTGTAGTATATTCCCTTATGAAACTGTAAACATTAGTAGAACCATCATATGTGGGAATAGGACTCACCTCTTTTCCGATCCAACGCAGTGATTTCGTAACCCGCGCACATCTTCTTGCTGATACTTCATGCATCCAGCTTTGCCAATTCTCCAATCCTGTATCCGAGTCAGAGATACAAGAAGTGTCACATCGCCAGCTGAGCGTACCACCCGCAGTAGGATTAATGTAGTCTTCCTTGTTGGCAGTCAGCTGGTATAGTCTGTCTAAATCTTGAGCTTGGGATTCCTCCTGAATCGGCTCACTGTATCTATCACCATCTTTAGGATCCAATGGTGCGATGACCCTAAGATGCTTCCCTTCAAAGATCATCTTCTTTGTCTTCAAGTTTATGATAGCCAAGTTATCAATAGCCCAATGAATTCCCAATATCGCTGGAAAAGGTTGACTATCATCCGCAATTTCAATAACCTCGAATTCTGCATGACTCTGTACTCCATCGATGTCAACTATTACATTAGCTAAGCGGCCAAAAGGTATGACCTTCTCCTGATTAGCCATTCATAACTGGATAGGTGACCAGAGAAACTTTGGTCAACCCATCTGCTTCCATGTTTGCTTAGTCAAGACATTCACTTCTAATCCTAGATCAAGGATGACTTCATCCATTTCAAAATCTCCTATCTGCGCAGTAAGCCTCATCTCTCGGCCTATTATTTTGTGCTTCCTTATATGATGTACAACGCTATCTGGAGTCTCTGTTGCAATCTGAGGTTCATACTGGCTTATAAGCTTCTGGAGCTCTATTATGGCTTTTTCGCTTTTTAGTAACTTCATGCAGCTTCGCAAGAACTACGCAACAGAAGTACGGACATCTATCATAGTACTTTTTTTATCATACGGGGTCGGCATGTCTTCAACATGTGGTGTTTCACTACGCAGCGGAATCCTTGATGACTTATCTATTGGTTCTCTAAAGGTATCCCGCACATCAATGAAGACCTCCTTGTTCTTCTGTAGGTTAAGAGGGGGTGCTTTTCCTGGAGCTTTCCTTACCCATACTGTTTCAAGGGGATCCTTCTTCGTATGTGCTTCCCCTGATGTTGAAGCTTCCGCTCCTCTATTGCGGCCTGTCTCAGCGCCACTGTGCGTGACCACGTTAATGCTCGGATCCACTAGTCTATTCTCTACTGCGACCCACTAGATGTTTGGATTCGGAGCCTCTATTCATCTTCTCTTCTGCATTTCCACCTCTAATACTGGGAAATATTCATTGACATGCTCAAACGATTTACAATAGTTACACGTAGTGCATGGGTTAACACAATCTCTAGATACGTGCCCGGGTTTACCAGAGCTATAAAAAATGACTTGGCCGCAGCCTCTTCCTTGTGCCGGACCAGCATTTCTTCCTCTGCCGCGGTATCCACCACCATGACCTTTGTATCCTCCTTGGTCATATTGTGCATTTTCTTGCTTTGGCTGTGTATCTTCTTGTACGCAGTACAATCCAGCACCTCGCATTGAGTCCATATCCCTTTTTCTTTCATTCATTAATTCATATGTGTAGCAGTTGGATTCATCATGTCCAACTGATTTACAGAAATTGCAGTATAAATTCTTAGGAGTTTTCACATATTTCTGGATTAGGTAACTGTCTTCAGGTCTATGTCCTGTGGTTCTACAAATTTCACACCATGGGGCCTGATTCTGATTTAATGGGTTAGGCGCACCACTATTAATATAGTTGTGGAATAGAGGGAAATGATCGCGGTCATGACCTTCTCCTTTACAACTTGTACACCAGAACTCTTGTCTAGGTTCATATCTTTGTTCTTTACCATTTTTCATACTTTGCAGTTCAAGTGTGAGGGTGGTCAGCTAGTTCTGGATCTGAGACATCCTAGAACTAGTATCACCAATCAGCGAAGCTTCTAGCTTCATTGCGATTTCCAAGGCCTCTTCCTGGGATAGAACCTTCTGCTGCATCAATGGTAATCTGATATGAGGTAACAGCGCAGCAATGAACCATTGTTTATGCTGTTCTGGTGGTATAACAAAACTTACTTGGTCTAGTAAGTTCTTAAATTTTTGATCAAATTCCCAGACCGTTTTAGTTGGTCTCTGCTTTATTTCCTTTAACTCAGTGATACACTGAGACTCGGACATAGGTTTCTTGAACTCTGCCACCAGCGCGACTTTAATTTCTGCGAGGGTTCTCGGCTGTACGGTAGAGTATTTCATAAACCAATGTAGCGCTCTATCCCTGAAAGTGGTGATGAGTTGTGCTTGCTTCACGGCATCGTCCTAGAGTTGTCTTACACTCCATACGACTTCACAAAGGAACCAATGTTGATCAAGGTCTTCTAGGCCAGTGCCTCTGAATATTGGCAGTTTCATATCAGTGTTCGCCATTGTTCTATTAGGTGGTCGAGTGCCGAGATTAGTGTGCGTTTGCTGTAAAGGGATATACGCAGTAAATACAAATGGGACTATCAGGAGAGATGGACTAGGCTGAGTCTTCTGCAGGGTGGGCTGCGTAGCAGGTGGGTTCTGCGATAAGGGTGGCGCGGTTTGTACAACCGGCGAATTCTCAGGGGTAAATGGTTGTGCAAATTTGCTATTAAGATCGCAGGGGATCTCAGTATCTATATGAAGTTTGGGGCCTTCCGGATTCTTATTAATTTTATATCTCTTACCACTTCTAAGAGTATGTGTCTCTTTGTCAGAATCAATATATGTATTGTTTATCATGGCAAACTTCAAGCATATTACTACATTCTTAGAACACCTTTCTCAGCTAACAACATCTTAATGTATAGACTAAGTTTGTTCATAAATTTACCTTGGAATCCTCCGAAAAAATGTGCTTCTGCTTGCCTGTAGGATTTGAGTGTGTCTACAGCAAATTCTGTTACAAATCCTTCCAGCATATGATCGACCCAATAATCAACTGCGCGTGACAATGGGCTGTCTAATGCTTTAAGCTACGCGGTGAGCTCGGGAGTCCACTCTGTAGGAACTCCTCCTTGGAAACAGTTTTTCTTCTCTGCGAGCCGCAAGATCCACACATGCAGCTCGTTTGGAAACGATGCCCAAAAGATCTCATGAATGTCGTCCAACAGATATCTATCTGACCACTGTGTGTCACTTAGACGCGGATGTCTATTTTCTTGTTTGTTAAAATCGCTTATTGTCTTATCCCACCAAGCTTGGATTTTTGTCTTTTCAGGATACCAATAGTCAGATCCTTCAGGGAACTGATATTCTTCTTCACACATTGTGATTGCAACTCAACGGAACCATTTAACCTCATCATGGATTCTAGCGTAGCAACGGAACCATTTCAACTCATCATGGATTCTAGTGTGACAACGAAACCATTTGTTGGCTTAAACTGACCTAGAGGTTTTCAATTAGACCCAGGTTCTTTGCGGTTCTCCCTTTGACCAACAAAACCCCTTCGCACCGGCCCTTTCGGCAAGAACCTACGAGCAGGTTGAGGTCTCACCCGAGGTGTATCTTTATGGGGTAATATGGAATCAGGTTTCCATAATAAATGATGAGTTGTTTAAAAGAACAAGCTACGTAGCACAGTACAGAAGGATGGCACTGTGGGTAGAGTGATGCGGTATGCAGTAGGATCTATGATGCGAGAAGTACTACACGGTACAGGAAACACTGCAAGCCGCACCAAGGGTTCCTTACTGCTGCGAACCTTCTACTGAAACTGCAAATCACCCACAGTTATCCTCTACTTGGAAAATCTCGGAAACGTTAAGGCACTGAAATGAATATCACTCATCCATTCATTCAGGAACTTACTGGTTATCTTTCTGGAATTCATTCTAGAACTTGGATTATTAAATGTGAACCGAAATGATAACATGATTAACTGTGTTGCGTTCCTTCACTATGCTTAAGAAAGTATTTAAACTTAAATGACTGATTCATGACCTTAACATAGAATTGAAATGTTTGCCATTCATCTGCTTCCGTGGAACCTAGCATATAATTCCCAAACTTCTCCTATTGGTAAATGGATATCAAAGTTCTCATATTATAGCATGCAAGGAAACATTCAAGCATTCATTCTACAGAAAATACAGAAAGTTATTCATTCATAAACATCATCACATAACATAGGATTTAACGTGGTTCACTTCCCCGGACGGAAAGCTACATCCACAAGAACGGTTGGTAATATATTTATTTCAAAAGGGATGGGTCAACCGTTCTTAGTCTATTCACTCAGCTGCAAACTCTTCTTTCTCTTGGCTAGGTCTCTGCGCACACAGCTGCAGAGCCTTTACAATATTCTCATCTCGGAGAGTTTTTCAATACAAAAAGGTTACCTCCTTAAGTTCTTGGCAACAACAAAAGACTAACTATAATCCACAAAGAGAATAACACTGAGAGCCCCCATCCCATACAAAATGTCTTCTTAAATAGATCATGCCCGAAGGTCATGTCTATATAATGTCGAAGACCTAAAACCCAAAACCCTAAGGGTTTCCCAAAACTATGCCGATTTTCCAAACCGGCTTGTTGGCTCCTGGTAATGTCTGCTTGATCATGGCGGATCTCCACGTCCTCATTTTGTCGCTATCGGCCTTCCTGTCGCACGTGTTCCTGTAGGATGCTTCTGCCAAACCATTTCTCTCTAATGGTTTTACCTTCTAAGCGTGCCAAACGTCGCTTTCCTTAACAACCCATGCATGGCTGCCTTCTTGTTTTTCCTACATTCCCCGTTTGGTAATCCTGAAATATCTTTCCAAAAATGGCTACTACCGGTCAAGCCGGTAGCTACACTTGATACCTGTCCAGCACACTGCTTTGCTGGCTCCACGTGGCCTCCTAACTTCGCAGCACTGCTTCAGCATAGTACTGGTCTTCACATCACGGCCAAAACTTTGATGTTGCATACAACTCCGTAGTCTGGTCAAAAGTTCGATGCTGCGCGCAACTTCACAGCATCCTCAATACTTAGCCAAAATTGTGTTTCTGAGCTATGCTCAGCTCAGCTTTCCCTTCCTTCCTCAAAAAGGTGCTTCCAAAACTTTAACTCAACCTGGGCCCAACAACTGCTTTGTACATCATAATTGTCCAGAGGGGACACAAAACTAGGATATACTCATGGTCCTTCCATGACTGATCTGAAGCACTAATACACTGGAATGACAACAGTCGCTCTGAATGTGGCACCAGAAGGACTGATGAACTGTTGGATCTGAAGGTGTCCAAACACTGGGTCGACTCAATGACTGAGAGTCAGAATCTCAATGGTACACTGGACTGTATCTGAATGGGTTACTCAAGAAATCATATAACTGGGGTGCTTCGGAATGCTATCGCCAAGCACAGCCCGAATATTTGTGGGAACATACAATTAGGGGGTTCCTAAGTAGACTCACCCATGTGCTAGAGTCAGGGGACATACGGGGTCTTCGACTAATAACTGAAGGGACCAATACCCTACACGAATCTCAACGGTGCGATAAAGGTGTTGAAGTCGAGCATGTGAGGAACAACCATTCGGAGAGGCATTAAGGACTCCTCTCAAAATGGTCCATAGGCACTCACCACTAATGGTGGTGGGTCCAAGGCATAGGGACCTCTGGGTCTATCCTCTGGAATAGATTGGCTAGTGTCGACAGAGGGAGACTTGCAACTACCAATGCAATGATGTTTTCATGATAGTAGTGCGAAGTGTACAACCAAAAGGTGATAGTACTGAAGGTGGGATTGGCATAGTTTGGAGGTGGGGAACAATTGAGTTCACAGGGTGGGGGGGACTCAAACTTCCTTTGCTTAGAGTATGATGGCATGGATGACCTGGTAGCATATGAAACTGACTTGGGGTGCGGGGATCATAGCGTAAGAGACCAGGGACTATGACTGCAATGGGAGAGACTCGGAGAGACTCAGTGGGACAAACTGATGAATGATATCGAGGGACTCTATGGGTGACACATTGAAGAATACTCTAAACAAAGGTGACCATACTGGGGAATCCTCCATAATAGTGTGACTAGATAAGATCTGTTGTGACACCAAGAGGCACCGTTGGGGCCTTCTTCATGGTTTAAGGAGCTTGAAGAAGGGATAAAATGTGTGCTCAAAATGGTACCGTTGTGTGGATTTGTACGAGCCCAGGGCAGTTCATGCTCATGAGTGCTTTCAATTTTAAGGAGTCTAAAAGTGATAAGAAGACTCTGAAGTGGTGGAGAGGTACCATCGTGTGGATTTATACAAGCCCAGCATGGTGAGTGCTTGTGGTTGTTTTCATTTTTAGAGAGTCTGAAAGTAGGAAGAAGACTCCAAGGGTGTTCTTTTTCGTTTGTTAGTCTCCAAGGCTTGAAAAAACATAAAAGGATGCAATGAAGAACTATTCTAGCCCATGTGACTAGAGTATTCCTTTTTCGTAATTAGTCTACAGGGTCCGGAAAAGGGGTAAACTTATACTAGGTAGATGCCCTTTTAGATACTTTTAGCGAGCATGAAAGGAAGCAAGATTGCTCGGTGATCTTTTCATTGTTTTAGGAGTTAGAAAAGAGCTTAATAGAAACTCCCTAAGTTCCTTTTTTGTAAAGGAATTGCTCATCCCGAAAAAGGGATAAACTTATACCGAACAAAAGTATGGTTAAGCAAGGAGGAAGTGTTCAATCAAGGGACAGGTATGGGAAGCAAGAACAATGGTGGGGGGGGGAACACTGACGGGTCCTCCTTGCAGGTAGATGAATGGTGGAAAAATAATGTAATAACTACATTATGGATGGAGCAGAGAGCTCATGGATGGGAATTGATGCCAAAATTGGTAAAAAATGATGGTGACCGATGTGGTGCACAAATCGAGGTTGTAAGGTGTATGGACAAAATGTCAAAAAGGTTTTTGGTGAGAGTGAGACATGATCTCAAGCATCATCATGAGCGCAGAAAACTGAATCTGGTGACATAAAAAATGTCAAAAACTAAAAATGATCAATGTGGCACACAAATTGAGGTGACGAGGGGCGTGTAAAAAAAATGCCTGAAAAAGGGTCCGATAAAATCGAGAAACTGACTAGACCAACGGGAAGGTCTCGACATGCTGAATCCAGTGGTATCAACGGTTTGGAAAACGGACTTTGTATGACTCCGGGGTGGCTAAAACAAGAATGGGTCAAATGTCTATAAATAGTAAGTGGACCCATAGTGAGATGTGTCATTTGCACGGTTGAGTTTAACAAGAGAATTGAGTGAGCTAGAGGTGATTTGGCATTTGCGGGAGAACCGACTGGGGGATTTTCATTCCGCGAGTTGTAGGAAATTCTCTAGGCCCTTGTCTTTAATGTTATATGATTTCGGGGGGGATTTTGTCCTTGGGGGTGGTGTACCAGTCACATGGGTTGACCAAGGTGGTATATCGCGGGTTCCGAGGTGAGTTGCGCACTTCGGATCGTGACTTTGGCCCCCATAACCATGTTCTCAGAACCCGAATGTGGCTCCCATAGCCGTGTTCTCAGAATGCGACTGTGGCTCTCAAAGCTGCATTCTTAGAATGTGACTATGGATCCCACAACTGTGTTCTCGAAACGTGACTGTGGCTTCCACAGCCGCATTCTTGGAACCTGACTGTGGCTCCCAAAGCTGCGATCTAGAGTGTGACTGCGGGCCCCACTGGTGCGCTCAGGAAATGCACTTTTCGAGGAGAAAAGCATGCTCCAAAGCGCACACGTGGGGTTTAAATGCCCTAGAATACGTGTCAAGGTGCCATTTGGTCGATGCATCGATCCAGAGGGGATCGATGGAGTATTTGATGTGGTTCTGATGAGATTTCATTGTGTTGTTGGCAGGATCCCGAAGGTGCAGTGGAGAGAGAGTGAGATACCGGAGGACCTGAAGAGGATCATCCGACAGGATCATCGTGTGTAGGGGACTTTGGCACTTTGCGGGCTACTGAATTTTTCACAGGTGCCTCTTATGTGTTAAGCATCTATGTTGATGAACATGCTGGTCGGGTTTTGGGACCCGAACGTTGAGACATTCATGGTCCACGCTGAGAGACTAGATCTCACTCTAGTGGATGTGTACTTCTGGAATGGACCGCCCAGTTTGGGTAGGATGGAGGATACTCATCCTTGGAGGTCGGGGTATGTGGACATGGAGGATATGCTGGAGAGGTTTTGTTATTCGGGGTCGTATGTGCATAAAAATGGACTGGTCGTGTGTGATTTGCAGGAGTCAGCGACCTGAGCGATCGCAGCATGTGTGGTTCGTGTATTGGGATCATAGGCGCCCCACCGTGTGTCGGGAGGGAAGATGCAGTTGATTGAGCAGGTGTTGGCAGGGACCTTGTAATGTCCCCTCCTACCATACCAGCAGGATAGAGAGGGCGTGGTGCTCAATCCGGGCAATTAGCCCCATACCCATTAATTAAACTTATTGATACAAAGACATGTATATGTGCATGCTATGGAAACACGACGGTAATTAAATAAATACTGTTGATATCTAACACACATTCAAGATTTCTGTGACAGCCATTAAATAAAGACCTTTGCAGAATTATAAAAGATCCTATGTAAATGCATATACTTTTAAAAACACAGCGGAAGTAAATTCATTTAACACATCCACATACATTCATAATATTCATCAAATGATAATTGCAAATTTAACACAAGAGAATACTTATCTCAATAAGGTAGTCCCAAGCAACTGGCTATGCAACTGCAACATTCCACCCAACCATAGGCTAGTTGTGCTTATCAACCTCTTGATACAACTGCCACCCCCGAGCTAGGCATGATCTCCACAAGGAACCAGGGAATAGCAAACTCACACATAGCCAAGCATACACCAAGATGAGCCAAGCCAATCTGCAATTGGGTTTATCAGGCTGCTAGGACATGGAAGGGGAAGAATTGCTAAGCTAGTGAGCTCAATAACAGAGCTATGGGTACCTCTCCCATATCTATTCAGCTTGGCACTCACAATGCCTACACACCCAACACAAGGAAGTATTCTCTTCACTGCCACGCAATCCCTCAAGCCATACCCTCCTTTCTAGTGCTCTCAGGATGTGCATAGAAAAGTAGCCAGCCCTCTTGATCTTCTTGAGAGGTTACTCCCTACACTAGGTTTATCAAGCCAATTTTGTCCACTACCACTCCATTTTCTTGCTCATAGGTTCACATCAAAACAAGGATGCACATAACAGCAAACTACACTTCCTGAGCATGAGAAAAACGTTTCCACAGTGGGATGCATGAGATGGGGTTTCCTGAGCTTCAGAAAAACGTGCGTAGACTCAAAACGTATGGGCACTTGGAAAATTCGACTGGGAGAGCAAAACCCAATTCAGAAAAATGCCCCAGGGGCAAAAACGACCTCTCCCTCAGTCCCAATTCGCGTCCCTCCTTCCCCAGCTATTGCACAATAGCAAAAACGAGTTCCTGGGCATGGAAAAATGCAGGGTTATGGTGAAAAACGTGAGGATAAATTCCAGTGAGCTCTGTCTGCGTGAAAGGAAGAACGTAATGGATGAAGAATTTCCTTAGGCAGCATTTCGTGGGGGTTTTCTTGCCCAGCAAGCCAAAAATACGATTTCCAGGTTGATGGCTTGCCCATGCACGAAAATCTGACTGCCATACTTCTCCAATCCCAAGACATTAACTGCCCCAACCAATCTTTGGAAGAATTAAATGATTGGGTGCATGGGACAAAATGGATAGTTAAGATTTCATGGGTTTTCTTATTGACACATGGGCTGTCCCTAATGGCTCAAGGGTTTGGTTATTTCCCTCCCTATTCCTTGTAGAATCATGCCCTATCTCTTTGTTGCATAGCATAGCCAGTTGTGGGTCTTTTTCCATTAAAATTCATATTTACATGATGTCTTACTTACATTGTGCCCCTCTCGCACAAGAACCATAGGCATCTATTTTTAATTTTCGATACATAAAATGCTAAATCAATGGTGGGGCCTTGGCCTTGAGCTCCTCACCATTATCAATGTACAATATTTACATCATTTACGATTTAATACAAGGGGGGTCAAAATGGGGACACTAAAGACCTACTACGCATGGGGTTAGATGTTCCTCGCTTGTGTTTAGCGGGAGCTGAGCAAGGTGAGGCAAATCAGAGGGGAGTTCTTCTATGGTTCTTTTTTGTGTTATTTCTTTTTTGAGCGGATTCCTACGCTGCAGCCTCACGTTCCGATCCGGGATGGAGGATTGAGGGAGCTGTGGATGGTGTGGTGGGGAGAGATGATGTGCCGCAGTGGTGGTGGGATCATGGGTCGATATTTTATAGTAGAGTTGTTTAGGTAGTGGCTGTAGATGCCTATTGTATTTGATGACTACCCTTACCAAGCTATGGACTACCGGGGGATCCTGAGTTGTCATGGCCTCCAGGACAGGCCTGGGGGATAAATGGTACGTATGCATTTTGGTTTCTTCTTAGCATATTATGTTGTATTTTTCCTTGATAGTATATGATGACAGCTAGATATGTTTGATGATGCTGACCTTTCTGGTGTGGGTTTTTGTAGATGTGGGACCACAACCACCACAGGGGCATCAAGACCGTAGGGGTTGCATAGTGATGGTATCCCCACCTGCTCGAGGGGAGGTCCGTCGACGTGATGACAATGTTACACTAGAGGCTTTACTGGACAGCTTTTATCGATTACTGGTCGAGGTAGAGGACAAGGGTTGGTGGGATCTAGACCTGGAGTTGCTGGATGTTTGTTATGATGCTCCATGGGAGTGGACATATCCTGAGGCGAGTGGTTGTCTTGGCAATGTAGAGGAGGGCTCAGAACTGGTTGGAGGCTCCTGAGGATGATGATGAGGATCTAGAGCAGGACGACCTAGAGGAGGAGGATCCAGAGGAGCCCAAGGAAGAGCGGGAGAGGATGAGTTAGCAACAGAAGCAGAGGCTGTAGGTGATGACGAGGACATGAACTCAGGGGATCATTCTGACTAGACAGTTTGTGATCTGCCCCCAAATGTTGATGACCATATGGGGATGTATTTTGTATATACGGCTTATATACGGCTGATGTCATATTAAGAGGATGCCATTGGGGCTTCTCTATGCATTTTTTGTATAGTTGGGTGTTGAGGGAAGTCGTGACTTTTTATGACAATATTGTATATATATATGCACATGGATGCATTTTTTGATGATAGAGTCTTGTATGCACGTCGATGCACATTTGGCGTTGTTTGTGTTTTGTTGCACGTGGATGCATTTGTTGTGTTTTTATATGCTCGTGGAGGCATTTTTTATGGTCATGATATGCACGTGGATGCAGTATTATGATGGATTCTTTTTGTTGTTTCTATAGTTTTTAAATTCCTATATGATGTTATAATGATGTATGGTTACTATCCTACATGGTTTGGTTTATGTGCCAATCTAGAATGTTGTTAGCCATTTGATCTGCCACACTATTTTGATTTCTTGGGACATGAGTGAATGTAATGGATTCAAATTGTCTGATCATTTGTTTAGTGCACAGGAACTTGCTAAAGAGGCAAGGATCACATACCTGATAACAGTTGTTGAGTTGGGCAAAGAAGCTAGGAGTCGAGGAACACACAAAGGTGGCTTATACCCATCTGGAGGGCAGCAGTCAGGAGACCAGTAACAACATCGTACTCAACCTGGTTATTAGTGGCAGCACCTATGCACACTCCATCGAGATGAATCAACTCATGTGAGGGGGAATAAAGTACTCAAGATGTGGAGGCAAGATTTGGAGACCAGTGACTTGCACCGTCGGCAAAGCCAACATAGTAAAGTGGAATAGGATCCATCTGTGGTCATGCAGGGAAAACAAAATGTAAGGTCTGGGATGATG
This sequence comes from Larix kaempferi, assembly GCA_027924585.1. Taxonomy (NCBI): domain Eukaryota; kingdom Viridiplantae; phylum Streptophyta; class Pinopsida; order Pinales; family Pinaceae; genus Larix; species Larix kaempferi. The sequence goes on from BSBM01000012.1 coordinate 20,777,234, forward strand.
AAAGTGAAAAAAACAATCAAAATTATACAACATGCACTGCTGTGTCCAAAAAGTTCTAAGGGAAAAGCATTTAAGGTACAACCCATTACGAGGGTTGTGCAAGAGGTTGCCTTCTGAATTGGTCAGAATGTATGCCCCATGTCCAAGGCAGGTGTGTACAATGTATGGGCCTTTCCACATGGATTCAAACTTTCCTTTACCCATTTTATCATGGGCTTGGTCATAAACAAGTACAAGATCTCCTTCAGAGAAGGCGCATGGGTGGACATGTTTATCGTGACTAGCTTTGGAGCAGTTCTTCGTGGACTCAATGGTTTGAAGGGCAGCACGACAGTCTTCATCAGCTTGCTCCAACAGAATTAAGCGTTGTTCAAGTGGTGAGGTATCTAGGAGGATTTCGATTGCGATGTGAAATGCTGGGATCTGACACTCGATGCGGAGCACAGATTCTACTTCGTGAACTAAATGAAAAGGGGTAAAACTTGTGGCAGTCTTAGTAGATGTACGGTAAGCCCATAGTGCAGGAAAAAGCATATGATGCCAATTGGACTTATGTTGGTCAACGGTGCGTTGAAGGATTATCTTCAAGATTTTGTTTATGGCCTCGACTTCGCCATTTCCATGGGGGTAGTAGGTGGATGCATATTGATGTTTGAATTTGAGGAGAGTTGACAACTCTCGCCAGATAGCATCTTCGAAATGTGAGCCATGGTCGGAGACGAGTTGCTTAGGGACGCCAAAACGAGTGATGACATGGTTAGAAAAGAAGCAGGTTGTAGTGTCGTATTTGCAGTTGAAGGTAGGCATGGCTTCGACCCATTTGGTAAAGTAGTCAACGTCCATAATGCTGTATTTATGGCCACCGGCAGAAGGAGGGTTACATTCCATGAAGTCGATGGCCCATTTGCAAAATAGACCCATGGTGACGACCGGATGAATGGGGGCGGGGGTGTCAGTAAATAGTGTGGACCAAAATTATTTTGCGTAGATCACCTTTTGGGTAGAGGCCATTCCAGATAAATGGTCACCAAAGACACCGCTATGACATTCGTTGAGAACTTGTTCTACTTCTTCTTATGTGAGGCAATGTCGTAATATGGTGTCAACACCATGTCAATATAGGGAAGCATGGTGACGGATGGGACGATGTCCATCATGGTCGATATCAGGTCAAAACTTTTGTTTGCGGAGGTAAACCAAGATGTCGCCATACCAGGGGTTGTCTGCCGAGATGATAAACAAATGGTCATTCGTTAAACTAGTAGTGAACGAGGGAGGTGGCGATAGGGATGGTAAATCCATCATGAGTTGTGAAAGCAAAAGGGTAGTACTCTTGGGGGTTGTGAAATTCAGTTCGTACTCTTGTAGGATAATGACCCATTTAGAGACGTGACATTGAAGAAGGAGACAGTTCAAGAGATATACCATGGGGTTGGAGTTTGCAACAACTATCGTGTGACTCATAAGGATGTAGTGTCGCAACTTTTGCACCAAAAAATGATGGCGAGGGCCAGTTTATCCTCATACGGGTAACGTAGTGGTGGGCTTGATAAGGTCTAGCTCACATAATAAATGACATGCTCTTGATGAGCAGAATCTTCTTGAACAAGAACCCCCTAAAAAGAATAATTAGATGCTAAAACGTAAAGGATGAAGTCCTTTGAGAAATCTGGAGGGGAGATCAACAGGGCATGTGTGAGAGATTTCTTAAGGTCCTAGAAATCACCTTGCACTTGGTCATCCCAAACAAAGGGATGTGGGTGCAAAGCAAATGGAGGAAACCATGAACTATTGTGGCATAATCGAGGACAAAACGACGGAGGAAATTGGCTTTCCTCTGAAGGCTTTGTAGATGTCATAGCGTACGTGGTGATGGGAGTGTTGGGTTCAGGAAATTCCCCTTTTTGGCCATCCTTATTACATCATTTTTCCCTGATTACATCCTATTTTCATAAGCTATGCCTATGCCTTTTCTCCAGATAAACCAATGAAATTGACAGGTATGATTCATTATTGCTTTATTTATTTTATGCCTCAGATTGTTAAGGTTCTAGATCCTAGTCCTTAGTTCATGCTAATCTATGTGATTTCATTTAGTCAAGGTATAAAGAGCAGGTGTATCAGCCAAATGGCACCAGTTGTTACTTTTCAAAGCCTGATTCCTCATAACTCCAAGGGACAGCACACTCCTCCACGAGAATCTGTAATAGGCCTCTACTAAAAAAGAACCCAGCTGCAACAGACAGATCGCGTTCTAGCTTGCTAAATCTATTGATCCATTGATTAATGGAGTAACAGTTCCTTCATGAGTAACAGCCTTTTTTAATACGGTTGTAACAGTTAGCTGTAACTCTGCAGCTTGAATATTTTAGATCTTCGTTGCTGCATGATTTTAGTGTATCGTGTTTTGTACTTTCAATGTATAAATATGAGAAGGTTCTCGTAGCTTGGGGTTGGACAATTACCATTTTGCATAAGTTGTAAAAGAGCACTGGTACTGTCAATTTCCATCATTAATATGAGAACAGAGTTCTTCATTTCCGTGTCTTAATTTGTTGTGATCCTTGGCGTATCTGTTAGAAGGCCAGGGCCCTCCTTCTCATAGAGATAGCCAGTTTAAGTAGGTAGGGTAATTTAGCTTCCTTTCTGTTGTGTGGTGTGGAATTATTGCAGATGTTAATGTTAGCTGCAACAGATATTAGCTTTCCTTTTGGTAGTTCACGATTCCATCTTGAATAGCTGTAGCAGATTGGTGTGACAGTCAACTGTGTAGGATAATTTAGTTAATGCATGTGTGTTTGAATCAGCTGTAACAGCCAAGCTCAATTCCAATATCTTTCAATTATTTATGCTTTCTAGGATTTCCAGTAATTATCAGTTAGAGTTCAAGCTTTAGATTCTGGTTGTTGTTGTATCTTCAATTGATTTAAAGTAGGCAGATTATGATTGAGTAATAGTAGATGTTGAATGGATCATTTTGGTAAAGATCAATTATTCTAGTTTGATAATTATAGCATTTAACTTCTTGAAAAAGCAATCTGGTTTATTTCTATTCTTAATTTTATAACTGTTGGGTGATTTCTGTAGGAAGGTAGTTTCAATTAAATTCCTAGATGTGTGAATTAGATTAGTCTGCTTCCTGGAGTGAGTTTGGCTGGATAGACTGGTAGGATCATTATCTACATTTAAGTAAATCAACTGCTTGACATGTTTATGCACAAATTATGCTTATTACCATTGAAACAAAAAGACCTCCATGGGTTTGACAATTTATATTGACCATCCTGTGTATTAGCTTTAATTAATTGACATATAGGGTGACCAACATTTTGGCGCCATTGCCGGGTATGGTAATAGATAGACAGAGTTAGTAGTTGGTTTCATTTTATTTTATTTTAGTTCAATTATTTACAGCATGCATGAATACAAGAAAAACAAATCGGGAACCCCCTTTGAATACTAACATTGCAGGTGGAAGAGTTCGAGATCGTAATGCAGGCCAGGGAAGACACACATACATTGATGAGATAATTGCTAGAGCTGATTCTTCCACTATACCACCGCGGAACTCTACAGGCAGGGGAAATTATGTTCCTCCCAATCTTGAACATTCAGCGTCCACAGTGGAGAATACAACGGGACCTTCAACTTTTGTTGCAGAAAGTAAACCTCCTGAAGATAGGGGAAGTGTTGTAGGTGAACCAGATAGAGACGAGATCTATCATATCAACGGAACCAAAGTTACTAAAGAAGTGTGGTTGGAGACTCGCCGAATAGAAGAGGAAGAGAGAAGGCGAGAAGAAGAGAGGAGAAGAGAAGAAGAAGCTAAAGTAGAGGAAGAATGCATAAAAGAAGTTGTTGAATTTTGGACTAGAACCATGGCTGGAAGAGAATAGGAGGGCGAGAACGAACATGGGAATAACTGGGAAGAAGAAGGAGAAAATAATCAGCTTGGTAATACTATGGCTACATTATAATTCCCTATCCTCCATACACCTGGAGCAGCTCCTATGAAAAATATCTCACCATCAGTCCTCCCGAATTTTCATGGTATGTCCTCTGAGGATCTTGATGATTTTCTTTTTGAGTTTGATATCCTCTGTCGTAGCTATGATTACACCTCTAGTGCACAGAAACTGAAGTTATTCTCAACAACCTTGAAAGGAAATGCTCTGCGCTGGTTCATGAGTCTGGGTCATGAGACCATTACTACTTGGGACCAAATGAAAAACACCTTCCTTTCTAAGTACCAAGAATATTGTAGAACTAGGGATAGAAAAGAGGAGTTGTTTAAAATGGTTTAGAAGGATGAAGAAAGTTTTGAAAACTTTGTGGAAAGATTGCTATACAATTTACAAAGATCTGGTCATGCTGGGATTGGCAAGGATGTGCTCAAGATCATCTTACTAAGAGAAATTAGAGAAGACTTCCTTGATATGTTAAATCTACTGGGAAAAGGGGATATCTCGAAGGAACCTTTCGAAAAGATTGTTGAATTATGTCGAAGGTACTCCAGGGGATCCTCTAGAACCAGCAAACGAGACAAGGACCGAGACCAGGATGTCTTCACTAGGACTTAGAAGTCAGCTAGTCGAGGGGCCACTAGAGCAGAAATAGGAAACTTACTAGATAATTTTAAAAAATACATGATGAGATCCATTTCCTCAAAGTTAGATGTCATGAAAGCAAAGCAGGAGCAAGTGGTAGAAGATCTTACACTTGGTGTATTCTGTCCTAAATGTAGGAAAAAACACCCACTAAAGGAATGCCCGTTGGACAAAGCAGAGGTATGTAGGATATGTGAACTCGAGCATGATACTAAGGAATGTCCTTCATTACCTAAGGTCAAAGCAGTCCTGCAGGCATCCATTCTGGATGTGGAGCCAGCATACTTCATGGCACATAAGAGACCATGGAAGCCTCGAAACCAAGGTATGAATCCAGACCCATCATTTTTTCTGAATAATATGAATGGAATGAACAATATGCATAATATGAATACACAATTACCTTCACATTATTCTAACAATCAGTGGCATCCATCTCAGAACCCAATGCATAGTCCTAACCCATGGACACCATGGTCACAACAGTCAAACAACCAAGCTCCTTGGAATTCCAACTAGAGAAATTCTTACCAAAGAAATAACTTTCCCCATCACCAAACTTAGTATCAACAATATCCCTCTTAACAGTATCAGCAACCACAGCCCCCTTTCCAAAACAATGCCGCACCTATGAATGCACTACTTCGACCACAGCTACCTACACAACCTAACTCGAACCCAAACAATAAAGTAGTCCATCAATTTGAGATTGCAAACATGCCTGCGTATTCCATCACCCAGATTCCCTACAATGATATACAATTACGATCAAGTAGGGTGGTGGAACCTATTATCACTAAGGATGTTTCATCCCGAGTGATTGAAACTGGAGTAAATCAACATTATGAGACCATGGTTAATTCAACAAGCCCATCATTGATGATGTTGATACTCCTACTGAAACAGTAGCTGAAACTCAGAAAGTAACACACGAGGTACCATAGCCTACACAGTTGAAGAGAGAACCACCATACACTGAATGATTGGCCTTGCAAAAAACAGTGGAACAGCCTCAATTCGACCTTTTGGGAGAATTGAAAAATTTGGATGTTAAAATTCTGCTGTTACAGGCCCTCCATGATGTGCCCATTTATGCCAAGACTATTAAAGATTTATGTGTCAAGAAACTAGGAAGAAGGCCTGGGGATCCTCCCACTATCCACATACTGGGAAAAATTTCTGAATTAATAATGGCAAAGACCCCTGTGGCAAAATATGATGACCCTTGAAATCCGACTGTTACAGTTCACATAATGAACACACAAATCCCCAACATCTTGGTAGATTTAGGCACATCCATTAACATTATGACCATATAGACTATGAAGAAATTGGGACTCACTAATCTTCGGCCAACGCCTACTATTTTGGAACTTGCTGACATATCAATGATCAAACCTGAAGGGATCTTCGATGACCTCATGATCTCAGATGACTTGTGGGAATACCCTGCAGATTACTTGGTGTTACAACCAAAATCCCAGTTGGGGGGACACCCACTGATCCTGGGAAGACCATGGTTGGCCACAGCAGATGCCTGTATTAGTTGTCGGTCAGGATCTATGACCATTTCAGACGAAACTGAGATCAAGAGCCTGACTCTGTACCCTCTAGCTCGACCCAGCATAGAAGCTGAAACTCTATTGTGGGAAGATTTGGAGGAGGAAGAAGGTGTGCAACCATTATTAACAATAGGGAGAGCCTTAATGTTTAAATATGAAACAAAGGATGATGCCATTAATAGTTTCATCAGTGATCCCACATCAGTCAATAAAAATGTTTATCATATCTTGGATAGTACTCTAGCTGCAACAGAATAAGAAAATCTCACAGAAGAAACTCTAATCAGTGATGCTAGTATAATTCCAGTGCTCATGAATTCAAAGAGTGTTCCAGTAGAAATCGGGCTAGGAAAAACATTGAATATCAATCCAAATCTTGCACCTAGCGTGATGGAATAGTTAGTCACTTTGCTGAAACAATGAAGGGGAGCTTCCGCTTGGGAGTACACAGACATGAAAGGGATTCCTTCCAATCTGTGCACCCATCACATTTATATTAAGAGCAACTCCAGGCCTGTATGTCAGCCACAATGAAGGATGAACCCGAACCTAAGAGACATAGTGAAAGAGGAGATCCAAAAACTTTTGGAAGCAGGATTTGTATATCCATTTTCAGACAGTGAGTGGGTTTCTCCACTTGTGATTGTGCCAAAGAAGAATGGGAAATGGAGGGTCTGCGTGGATTACAGAGAATTGAACAAAGCAATACAGAAAGACCATTTTCCCTTACCTTTCATTGATCAAGTCCTTGATACCTTGTCTGGGAAAAAGTATTTTTCCTTTCTGGATGGCTTTAGTGGCTATAACCAAATCCAGATTGCTCCATAAGACCAGGACAAAATCACTTTTACCAGTCCCTGGGGGACTTTTTCCTACCGAGTACTTCCTTTTGGGTTGTGCAACGCACCAGCCACCTTTCAGAGAGCGGTGATTGGAGTCTTTTCGAAAATGGTAAATGATTGCATGGATATTTTATGGATGACTTTACTCCATATGGTGATAGTTATGAAGAAGCACTGAAGAACTTAGAAAAGGTCTTGAAATACTATGAACAAAGCAAGCTCTCTTTAAGCACTGTAAAGTGACACATGATTATGAGTGAGGGCATAGTGCTGGGGCACTTCATCTCTTCTGATGGTATCCAGGTAGATCCATCCAAAATCAAGGTAATTGAAAACATACCAACTCCTGGAACTCAGAAGGATTTACGTAGCTTCTTGGGGCATGTTGGCTATTACAAAAGGTTGATAGAAAATGTTTCCAAACTAGCTTCTCCTTTGTTCACTCTGTTGATGAAGGATGCACAATTTGTCTGGAATGATGCATGTCAAACATCGTTTACTGAGCTAAAGAAAAAGCTATCTACAGAACCCATCTTATGAGGGCCCAACTGGGCTCTACCTTTCCATATTTCTTCAGATGCTTCAGACACAGCTATTGAGGAAGTTTTGGGACAGCATGAAGGTAATGCTCCTTATGCCATTTATTACATTAGTAAAAAATTGTCTCCTACTGAATTGAATTATACTGTCACAGAAAAGGAATTTCTTGCCATTGTTTATGCCATCAAAAAATTTAGACATTATATTACTGGATATTCTACTTTTGTGCACACTGATCATTCTGCTATCAAGTATTTAATGAATAAACCAATCACAAATGCTAGAGTTACTAGATGGCTGTTACTGTTACAAGAATTTGATATCACAATTATTGATAGACCAGGAAAGGAAAATGTTGTTGCAGATTTTTTATCTCGACTTACTAATAGTGATGACAATTTACCAATCGAAGATTCCTTCCCTGATGAACATTTGTTTGCAGTATCAGCTCATTCCCCATGGTATGCATATATTGCTAACTTTTTGGCTGCGGGTAAGCTCCCAACACATCTGTCAAAGAGAGAAAAAAGGAAGATCATACAACAGAGTGCTAGGTACTACTCGATTGATGGCCATCTTTTCTACACAGGGCTTGATTTAGAGATCATAATATTTGTTAGAGAAGATGAAATCTTTATCATTCTTAAAGCTTGCCATGATGAGCCTTGTGGGGGACATTTTGCTGACAAAAGGACAGGTCATAAATTTTTTAGAATGGTCTATTTCTGGCCCACATTGTTCAGGGATGCAAAGAAGTATGTTCATGTATGTGATAGCTACCAAAGGATGGACCAACCCAACATATTAGATGAGATTCCTTTGCAGCCATAGCTTGTTGTTGAACCATTTGATAGGTGGGCTCTAGATTTTGTAGGGCCTATCAACCCTCCATCAAAGCAAAAATTTCACATCATGGTTTGCATAGATTACATGCCCAAATGGGTATAAGTTGTAGCCTTGGTTAAGGCCAACGATCAGGCTACGATTGATTTCCTATATGAAGAGATTTTTACTCGGTTCGGAGTACCTAAGGAAATCATTACAGATGGTGGACCATAGTTTGTGTCTCACAAGCTAGAAGCACTATTACAAAAATTTCATATTCAGCACAAAATAACCTCTCCATATCATTCACAAGCCAATGGCCAAGTGGAGAGTACAAACAAGGTTATCGAGGCTATTTTGACAAAAACAATGAAGAGCCATCGTAAAGATTGGGCTGAAGGGATTCTAGAGGCACTATGGGCGTATCGTACTACGTGGCGTAACACCACTGGTTTTTCCCCATATGATTTACTGTATGGGTTTTTTTTTCCAATTGAATTTGAAATGAAAACCTTGAAAACAGCTATGGAAGCAAACCTGGATTTGTCAAAGGCACAGAGGAATCGACTGAATCAGCTCAATGGATTGGATGAGAAGCGCACAGCTGTAGTACATCATACAGCTTTAATCCAACAACAACGCTCTAAGTGGCATGATCAATTTATAAATAAGAAAGTCTTCCAAGAGGGGGACTGGGACCTGTTGTATGACTCATGGTTTAAGAGGGACTTTAAAGGCAAGTTGCATACCCGTTGGTTGGGCCCCTATCAGATAGATCTGGTATTTGATAATGGCATAGTCTGTTTGATCACCATTGATGAAAACAAAGTACCATTATTCACAAATGGTCATCGACTGCAACTGTATCAGAAGTCGATCTCAAGGGAAGATTTCGTTTCGCATGTGGCAGATGATTCAGATTATCAGTTAACACCAGGACAGGGATTTTTCTCAACCCCTGTCAATTCTTAAGAACTGCAACCTCCTCATGATATGTATATAAATAATTCATTTCCTTTTTCTTTTCATTTTGTATTTTATCTATTTTTCATTTTGCATTTGATCGGGTTTTTTTGAATAATTTTGTGCAAGAACTAAATGGAGGAACAACAGTCGTGATTGGGCCAGACGACCGTAAGCACCTTGCATTGTTCCTGATTTAATAAATCTCTTTTTAAATAAGATGGATGATTTTTTACCTTTCAGGAGTCAGCTGAGAATTTTCCTATTACTTCATTATTGCGTAGCTGCGACTCTTTACCTTGCTCCTTCTTACTATTTTAGCAGCTGCGACTCCTTACTTTGCTCATTTTCACCCTTTTCTAGCAGCTGCGACTCCACTATTCTTGACCATTCCACCAAATGCAGCAGCTACGACTCCACTATTTTCCACGTCAGTTTTGCTCTTTTCCAACAGCTGCGAATCCGTTATTCCTGACCATTCTATCAAATGCAGCAGCTGCAACTCCACTATTTTCACTTCATTTTCTCTCTTTGCCAGTAGCTGCGATTCCACTATTCCTGACCAGTTCGCTAAATCCAGCAGCCGTGACTTCGGTATTTCTTGACTTCTTTTCCAAATCTAGCAACTGTGACTCCATTTTTTTTTCTCCCTTTCTCTCTTTTCGTACAGCTGCGACTCTACCAGTTTTGCTTATTTTGCTAAATCTAGCAGCTGTGACTCCACCAGCCTGCCTGTTCTCTGAATGATGATGCCAATGATGATTCAATAAGGCGTCATTTTTGTTTCTCACTTCACAAGATCCAATCATGGTTTTCCTCAAAGGAAATTTCGGGTGTCTTCGGCAGCTATCAGCTCGGGTGGCGATGGCCACATCACTTCAGCACATGTGCATTCATACTCATGAGGAAGAAGGTCGGCTACAATGATTAATTCACAGCTGAACTCATAAATGCAAAGGTATGGATCGCACCTTTTAAATGATTTGGCAAAAAATTAAATATGGTAATAATGATTATGTACTGTCGTAGCCCTCGATTAGCGAACCCATACTAATTAACCTCCAGGGAATACGTCAGGATCATGGTTGTATTTATTTCCCGTCACCTTACCCAATTTGCACCCGATACCCCAAATTCTGTCAACTTCCTCACTCCAACGGAATGTTCATACCTACTCCAACTTACCTAAAATACCCTACTTTCAAACTTCAACTATCTCATGCATGTTCATGTGCTATAACTCCCACGTCCAAGCTGGTAACTATTGCATTCATTCGGAATTATGAGGAGAGGTTAAGATGGGAAACTCGGTCCTGCATGAACCAGTAAATACAGAAGCTATACGTGCCAATGCAGAAGTCCTTAACATTTTCACAGCAGCAGGTTGGATGGAATACTTTGAATGGTTGAACGATTTCCATACAGAAACCACATTACAATTTTCCCTTAACCTGGATGACACTCACTATGAGGTCAGGGGACTGCATGTGGATGTTATAGAAGAAATCATCGCAGAGGTTACTGGATTACCCATGTTGGGAAGAATTCATTTGGACGGAAGGCACATAATGCAAGTGCTGTGAGGGAATTCCTGGCAGTTGGAGAGGATGTTAGTCCAAAGCATCGTAGGTTGGAACTGGCATCTTTACCACCTCCCTAGAATCAGGTGGCAATCTTTGTGAAATGATATATCTCTTGTGAAGGTAAGTACCAAACTATGTCCTTCTCTAAACTTCCCTTATTGTCTCATTTACGCCATGGCAATTTGGTAAATATACCATTTTATCTCCTTAAATCCCTACAAACCATTCCCAGTTTCCTCTCTTACTAATCACGACCTAATAAAATTACTAGTCTTGATAGAAATTGCAAATCGTAATTTAACCTGGGAACAAATCCTTGCCGGAGATGGGCCAATCAGAGAACCTGTTTTTAGAAATGGAGGGTGTTGGCAAGGATAATGAGGATCGGCATTCCTCAAATCCAGTTGTGGGGGAGGCTGGAGCATTAGGGAACCAGACTAGTGATGAAGAGGAAGTAAATAAGGGAGAAGCAACATCTTGTGGTTGAACCATTTGATAAGTGGGCTCTAGATTTTGTAGGGCCTATCAACCCGCCCTCAAAGCAAAAAGTTCACATCTTGGTTTGCACAGATTACATGAACAAATGGGTAGAAGCTGTAGCCTTGGTTAAGGCCAACGATCAGGCTGTGATTGATTTCCTATATGAAGAGATTTTTACTCGGTTCGGAGTACTTAAGGAAATCATTACAGACGGTGGACCATAGTTTGTGTCTCACAAGCTGGAAGCACTGTTACAGAAATTTCATATTCAGCATAGAATAACCTCACCACATCATCCACAGGCCAATGGCCAAGTGGAGAGTACAAACAAGGTTATCGAGTCTATTCGGACAAAAAAGTAAAGAGCCATCATAAAGATTGGGCTAAAAGGCTTCCAGAGGCACTATGGGCTTATCGTACTAGGTGGCATAACACCAATGGTTTTTCCCCATATGAGTTAGTGTATGGTAAGAACATTGTTTTTCCAATTGAATTTGAAATCAAAACCTTGAAAACAACTGTGAAAGCAAACCTGGATTTATCAGAGGCACTGAGGAACCGACTAAATCATCTCAATGAATTGGATGAGAAGCGCACAGCTGTAGTACATCATATAGCTTTAATCCAACAACAACGCTCTAAGTGGCATGATCGATTTATAAAGAAGAAAGTCTTCCAAGACGGGGACTAGGCCGTGTTGTATGATTCACAGTTTAAGAGGGACTTTAAAGGCAATTTGCGTACCCGTTGGTTGGGCCCCTATCAAATAGATCTGGTATTTAATAATGGAATAGTCCAGTTGATCACCATTAACGAAAACAAAGTACCATTATTCGCAAATGGTCATCAGCTGCAATTGTATCACAAGCCGATCTCAAGGGAAGCTTTCGTATTGCATGTGGAAGATGATCCAGATTATGAGTTAACGCCGGGACAGGGATTTTTCTCAACCCCTGTCAATTCTTAAGAACGGCAACCTCCACATGATCTGTATATAAATAATTCATTTCCTTTTTCTTTTCATTTTGTATTTTATGTATTTTTCATTTTGCATTCGATCCAGTTTGTTTGAATAATTATGTGGAGGAACTAAATGGAGGAATAGTGGTCGTGATTGGGCCAAGCAACTGCAAGCACCTTGCATTGTTCCTGATTTAATATAGCTCTTTTTAAACAAGATGCATGATTTGTTACCTTTTAGCAGTCAACTAAGAATTTTCCTATTACTTCATTATTGCGCAGCTGCGACTCTTTACCTTCCTCCTTCTTACTATTTTTCTCCCTTTTCCAGCAGCTGCGACTTCGCTATTCTTGACCATTCCACCAAATCCAGTAGCTACGACTTCACTATTTTCCACTTCATTTTCTCTCTTTTCCAACAACTGTGACTCCGCTATTCCTGACCATTCTGTCAAATGCAACAGCTGCAACTCCGCTATTTTCACTTCATTTTGTCTCTTTGCCAGCAGCTGCGACTCTACTATTCCTGACCAATCCACTAAATCCAGTAGCCGCAACTCCGCTATTTCTTGACTATTTTTCCAAATCTAGCAGCTGTGACTCCATTATTATTTTTTTCTCCCTTTCTCTCTTTCTATACAGCTACGACTCCGCCAATTTTGCTTATTTTTATAAATCTAGCAGCTGTGACTCCACCAGCCTTCCTGCTCTCCGAATGATGGTTCCAATGATGATTCAATAAGGCATCATTTTTGTTGCTCGCTTCACAAGATCCAATAACGGTTTGCCACGAAGGAAATTTCAGGTGTCTTTGGCAGCTGTCAGCTCGGGTGGCGGTGGCCACATCACTTCAGCACATGTGCATTCATACTCGTGAGGACGAAGGTCGGCTATAATGATTAATTCACGGCTGAACTCATAAACGCAAAGGTATGGATCGCACCTTTTAAATGATTTGGCAGAAAATTAAATACGGTAATAACGATTATGTACTATCGTAGCCCTCGATTAGTGAACCCATACTAATTAACCTCCAGGGAATACGTCAGGATCATGGTTGTATTTATTTCCCGTCACCTTACTCAATTTGCACCCGATACCCCAAATTCTTTCAAGTTCCTCATTTCAACGGAATGTTCATACCTACGCCAACTTACCTAAAATACCCTACTTTCAAACTCCAACTATCTCCTGCATGTTCATGTGCTGCAACTCCCATGTCCAAGCTGGTAACTGTTGCATTCATTCTGAATTGTGAGGAGACATTAAGATGGGAAACCTAGTATGGCATTAACCATTAAATACAGAAGCTATATGTGCCAATGCAGAAGTCCTTAACATTTTCATAGCAACACGTTGGATGGAATACTTTGAACGGTTGAACGGTTTCCATAGAAAAACCACATTACAATTTTCTTTTAACCTGGATTACACTCACTATGAGGTCAGGGGACTGCATGTGGATGTTATAGAAGAAATAATCATAGAGGTTACTGGATTACCCCAGGTTGGGAGGAAGTCATTTAGATGGAAGGCACATAATGCAAATGTTGTGAGGGAATTCTTGCCAGTTGGAGAGCATGTTAGTCCAAAGCACTGTGGGTTGGAACTGGCATCTTTACCACCTCCCTGGAATCAAGTGGAAATATTTGTGAAACGATATATCTCTTGTGAAGGTAAGTACCAAAGTGTGTCCTTCTCTGAACTTCCCTTATTGTCTCATTTACGCAATGGCAATTTGGTAAATATACCATTTTATCTATTGAAAGCCCAACAAACCGTGGCTGGTTATGCAAAAATTACCCAACACCCAGTTTCCTTTCTTACTAATCACGACCTAATCAAATTACTACTTGAGAGCAATTGCAAATCGTAATTTAACTTGGGAACAATTCCTTGCTGGAGATGGTCCAATCAGAGAACCTATTTTAGAAATAGAGGGTGTTAGCGTGGATAATGAGGACCAGTGTTCCTCAAATCCAGTTGGGGGGAGGTTAGAGCATTAGGGAGCCAAACTAGTGATGAAGAGGAAGTAAATAAGGGAGAAGCAACATTAGCAGAAAAACCTATTGCCAAGGAAATTGTGATGGAAACTATGGTGGAGGAGGCAGAAAAATCAGAAGCTGTAAATGCAGAAGCAGATACTCAAATGAAAGAAGCTGAAACTGGAGCAGCTATTGAAGCTGCGATAGTAGAAGCTGAAATTGCAGAAGCAGGAATTCAGGAGGAAGAATATGAGACATGAATAGTAGGAGAAGTGACTGTGGAAATTTTGGAGGTTTTGTCCTCTCCAGAGATAAGGGGGACCATTATTGAAGAAGAAAAGACCAAGGAAAAGACCCCTGTGTCAAATATTCGAAGAGTAGGATCAGGGAATAGGGGTCAGACACCCACTGCAGCAAAGAAAAGAAAAATCAGAGTTGTCAAAGCCCTAGTAGCAGTAAGCAGTGAGGAACACCCAGTGGGAATGGTGAGGAAAAGAAGGACTCGATCGGTTGTAGCAGTAGAAGCAGCTGTTCTAGCAGCAATAGCAAAAGCAGTTGTGATAGCACCAACAGTAGCAGAGGTAGTAGAGACAGCAGAAGAAGCAGAGACAGTGGATGCAATTGGGGGTAATATTGAAGCACCCTTAGCAAGAGCAGTCAGAGAAAATAGTGAGTCACCTATGGTAGAGAAAGCACCTGTAACAGGGGTAGATATAGAGATTCCCATTTTGAACCCCAATTCATCTGCTTCTATGCAGGAACCTTCCATAGAAGAGCCTCAAATCGAAAATCTCTTCCATGAAAATGAATTATTAAAGGCGGATGTGTAAATATTGTGAAATGATCTAGAAAGATGGAAGGGAGTAGTTGGAAAACAAGCAGAGAAGAATTTGAACACATTAGAAAATGCTGCAAGCTTATTAGAAAATTCATCTCTTGCATTTGCAAATGAGAAGCATGGAGAGACTATTTGTCCAGAGTGTGGAGATATATTTTTTGCAGCAGGACACAAGGTTGTTGTGTTGGGAGTTGTATCACAAAGGCATGTATAGATAGAGGAGGTGGAAAAGGGAAGCCATAAATCGAATTAATGGAGGGAAATGAGCCAAGAATTGAAGGGATCCCTGATTTGAATTTAGGAGATGAAACAGTACAGTCCCAACCATCAGGGGATACCGAGCTTTTTCGAGACCAGTCTCATCAATCAGAAAGACTTGATATAACCCAGAAACAATCTCAGCAGTTCAAAGAAATTGAAGAACAGGGGACTATCACATAAGAACCAGTACCCTTGAAAATATATAGTGAGGCTGCAACTCAAACAACAACATTTGATATCAAGGACCAAGAAGAAAACAATGTTACACAAGAACCAGTGTTCCCAATCATTTGCTACAGTTGCAACACAAACTAAGATGGTTGAGTTGAAATGGAGAAGGAGGATGCTGTCACACAAGAACCAGCAGTCCTAAGAATATTTGTTGAGACTGTAACACAAACTAAGGGGGTTGAGGTTGATATGGAAATAAAGGATGTTGTTACACAAGAACCAGTATCCCCAAAATCCATGGCTGAGACTGCATTACAGGCATAGACCACTGCAACTCCAATAGAGAATGAAACTGTTACAGTGCCAAAGAAAAACAAGGAAGTCATTTATTTGGACTCTGATGATGAAAAGGAGGTAGAAGAAAAAAGATTTCAATGGCTGGAGAAGAGGATTCTCTGGATAAATCTCAAGTTGGATAAATGGCTCAAGTGGATTGATCAATTCAGGACAGGTATCATCTCTCTCCAAGAAAATATGAATGTCATTAAGGGGCTGAGAGAAAAGTGGGCTGAGGAGTTATTCTTCGAGAAACTCTGGTGGGAGAAACTTCAAGAAAAATTGGAAGGATTGAAGAAACTTAAGTCCCTGCAATGAAAAAAAGACAAAATGTATACTCTTTCCCTAGAATTATTGAGTTGTGGGACTCCATCCCCCTCTTACCCTGTCTTTCTCCATGAGAAGACAACTTTATTTCAATTAAGGGATCTAAAAGAAGGGAGATCATTTGATTTGGCAATAGCTACTTAGTTTTTGGAGACTTTCCTGAAGAGTGATTTTGAGGATCAGTATTTGTTATGTGAATTGTATTTACATGACAGCACTTGTTATATTAACTCTCCATCTAATCCATTACCTTGTCTAGGGGATGTTCAGTTGAGGGAATTTGCCTCTTTTGTCATTAACCATGTAATATGGCGATATGCTTTCCAAACCATCCTCAATTCTACTCTCTCGATTAGGGGGCAACCTCAGGATACAAAAGCATTCATAGAAAATCATGCTAAATCTCTCAGGGTTCCTTCAATTGCCCAATACTTTGAAATCCTACGAAATAAAATCCTTACCACATGTGTCCCAATGATTCTTAATATGCAGCAGAATGCTTTGGAAGGTATTGAATATACATGGTTGTATTCTTCTTCATCTCTGAAGGAAATGGATCCATATGGATTTGAGAATTTCAGGCAAGCTTTGACAAGGATTCCTAGATATGTGCAGTGCATGAAAAAGTGTGGGTCTTGGTGGATTGGATTAGGATTCAAATTCCCTCTCATATGGTTGCCTGTGAGTCCTTATAGAAACAACTATGCTTTGACTGTAGAAGAAGAAGAGTTTTGGTGGGAGCATTGGATATCCTGCTATGGGTTTGTGCCTCGAGGGGAGACACCAGAACTTGCCTACAATCTTACAAATCTTCACAGATTCAACTTAGACTCAGATTCGGACTAGGGGAGGTAGTTGCATGGGGACATGCAATCAAATTGTTGGGGGGAGATGTTGGGTTCAGGAAATGACCCTTTTTGGCCATCCTTATTACATCATTTTCCCCTGATTACATCCTATTTTCATAAGCTATACCTATGCCTTTTCTCCAGATAAGCCAATGATATTGACAGGTATGATTCATTATTACTTTATTTATTTTATGCCTCAGACTGTTAAGGTTCTAGATCCTATTCCTTGGTTTATGCTAATCTATGTGATTTAATTTAGTCAAGGTCTAAAGAGCAGGTGTATCAGCCGAATGGCACCAGTTGTTACTCTTCAAATCTCGATTCATCATAACTCCAAGGGACAGCGCACTCCTCCACGAAGTCTGTAACAGGCCTCTACTGAAACATAACCCAGCTGCAACAAACAGATCGCATTCCAGCTTGCTAAATCTGTTGATCCATTGATTACTGAAGTAACAGCTCCTTCATGAGTAACAGCCTTGTTTAATATGGTTGTAACAGTTAGCTATAACTCTACAGCTTGAAGATCTTAGATCTTCATTGTTGCATGATTTTAGTGGATCGTGATATGTACTTTCAATGTATAAATATGCGAAGGATCTCATAGCCTGGGGTTGGACAATTACCATTTTGCATAAGCCGTAATAGAGCACTGATACTGTTAATATCCATCATTAATATGAGAGCAGAGTTCTTCATTTCTGTGTCTTAATTTGTTGTGATCCTCGGTGTCTCTGTTAGAAGGCCAGGGCCCTCCTTCTCACAGAGATAGTCGGTTTAAGTAGGTAGGGTAATTTAGCTTCCTTTCTATTGTGTGGTGTGGAATTATTGTAGATGTTACTGTTAACTGCAACAGAGATTAGCTTTCCTTTTGGTAGTTCACTATTCTGTCTTGAATAGCTATAGCAGATTGGTGTGGTAGTCGACTGTGTAGGATAATTCAATTAATGCATGTGTGTTTGAATCAGCTGTAACAGCTAAGCTCAATTCCAATATCTTTCAGTTGTTTATGCTTTCTAGGATTTCCAATAATTATCAGTTAGAGTTCAATCTTTAGATTCTGATTGCTATTGTATCTTCAATTGATTTAAAGTAGGCAGATTATGATTGAGTAACAGTAGCTGCTGGATCGATCATTTTGGTAAAGATCAATTATTGTTGTTTGATAATTATAGGATTTAACTTCTTGCAAAAGCAATCTGGTTTATTTCTATTCTTAATTTTATAATTGTTGGGTGATTTCTGTAGGAAGGTAGTTTCAATTAAATTCTTAGATGTGTGAATTATATTAGTTTGCTTCCTGGAGTGAGTTTGGTTGAATAGACTGGTAGGATCATTATCTACATTTAATTAAATCAACTGCTTGACATGTTTATGCACAAATTATGCTTATTACCATTGAAACAAAAAGACCTCCCTAGGTTTGACAATTTATATTGACCATCCTGTGTGTTAGCTTTAATTAATTGACATATAGGGTGACCAACAGGGAGGTATAGGATGGCTTGGGATTTCAATGGGTCTACAACAATTCCTTTCTGTGAAATGATAAAACCTAACAACTGGCCTGCCAGAGCGCAAAATACACACTTGAGTGGGTTCAAGCGGATTTGATACTTGCGACAACACAGAAAGACTTGTCAGAGGTCATTCATATGGTCGGACCATTTCTTGGATCGAGCTGTGAGGTCGTCAACGTAGACCAAGATGATATTAACAAAGTCGTGAAAACAATAGGTCATGGCTTGCTTGAAGGTGGCACCAGCATTTTTAAGACAAAAAGGCATAACATGATAGGCAAAGGTGCCCCATGGGGTGGTGAAGGAAGTCTTGTACTGATCCTCTTTGCGAATCTGAATTTGATTGTACCCAGAGAAACCATCCATGACAAATAGCATCTCGTTCCCAATACATGCATCAATGAGTTGGTCAATAAATGACGTGGGGAAGTTGTATTTGGGACAAGGTTCGTTTAAGTCACGAAAATCGGTACAGACACGAATAGTGCCTTGCTTCTTGTTGACTGGTACCAAGTTGCAGACCCAGGTGGTATAGACGATGGGGTAAATGAACCTAGTTGCACAAAGCTTCTCAATTTCAGCTTTAACGGTGGGAAGCTTAGATGGGTGGATGGGGCATTGTTTTTGGCGAACAGGGTCAAGGCCAGGCATCTCGATGTAGGACCAGGAAACGATGTCGTGAAAAATCTTGGAAGAGCTTATTATATCCTTGAACCTCATCCTCAGTGCATGATGCACCTAATGAAATGAGTTTGTTTACTCTGGGCGTGGTGGAGATGTCGACTTGAATGGTGGGTAAAATATTGGCCATGTTTCCTTCCTCGAAGGCATCGTGAGATGGGATGGGATCTTTAAACCAATCAACCTTAGTCGAAAGGAAATATTTGGACTCGACAGAGAGTTGGGTTGTCATGGAGGTGGTAGACTCCTCAGGGATGAAATATGATCAATGGTGCATATCATCCCAGGGGTAGTCAGGTGCGGTGCATGCCTTGAGGATTTCTTCATCACTACAGAAGCACTGTGTCATCAAATCGGTTGACTGAGGTGTGCTAGTTGTGGAAATCATGTAGATGTGTTAACACCCAAAAAGTGCTCACTACCTCATCTACCCCATTACATGACTCATTTGTCCATCTTTCCTACCATATATACCTTCAGAACCCTAAAATCCCATTAAAAAACCTCAAAAAGGCCTTAAAAGCCTCCAAAAGGCCACAAAACCATATAATAAAAGCCTCAAAAAGGATAAAAAAAACCCCTTTTCCCCCTAAAAATATCCAAAATTCCTCCAAAATAGCAAAATCCCTCTAAAAAGGGAATAAAAATATAAAAAAAGGGGAAAAAACCCTATACAACTGACCTAAACCATATGGTTCCCAAAACCATGGGCCAGCACTCCACCACTAAAAACCTATAAATAGGTGATGGAGACCCCTCATTTCACATACATAGTCAAGTATACCCTTACTCTGCCAAAATCACTCTTGAAACCCTAGCTCACCCTTGAGCTACTTTCACTATTGAGTGCCCCTTTTGGCCCATTTCCACCATTGGAGAAAGAAAAGGAGCAAAGTTGGAGTTTGGAGCAACCCTCTTGGATCATTGCAAGGACTTCACCAACCTCTACACTTGAGGTAAAAAATTTAATACAAAGAAAACCATTTATATTCCATGTTTTGTTATGCTCATGTTAGTTTCGAATTTATATTGTTTTAGCATTTTAATTTACTGTTTATTGAACTGCTACTAAGGAATCCATTCTCCTTAGTAGGTGCTCATTTGCACAAGCTAGGGTGAAAACCCTAGCTACAGTTTTGGCGACCATACTAGGGATGCGAGGCAACACGGCCGATGATGCCGTCTGCGGCATGGGATGCCCCCGGCGCATCATGCTGGGAAGTATCGCCGCAAGGGGCATCAGGTATAATGGTATAGAGATAACCTGACTGGGCATATATGAGGTCAAATTGCTAGGCTTTGAGGATGGCCCCTTCTTCAGATTGGGGTCGTTCGGATGCCACATCCTTGGCAATGACAGGAAGGGGGGATTTTAGAAACCAATCTAAGAAGATACGGTCGTCTGACTTGATTTTGTAGAGGCTGCGGCGTTGACGCCACTCATGAATGTGGTCAGTGATGTGGGTAGTCATGTTCTGTCTGCAAGACAGTAGGATCTCAACTTCCACGTCATAGTGGATAGGTAACTGAAAGAACTGCAGGAAGGTCGAGGCAAGGGAAGTAAAGGTGGCATGGGTCCCATGGGGCTGCTCGATATACCACTTAGCTGCAGAGCCAGTGAAGGTGCGTTGTAACAGACGAAGGAGGACAGAGTCGTCCACTATGGAGTTGGAGGAACACCATAAATGGAAGGACATAATATGGTTCTAGGGGTCCTCACCTGCCTTGCCTTCAAACTTAAGGATGTCAGAGGGGAGCTTGGTGGGCATGTGAGGCCACGCAGGGTCGTGTCTGATAGGATCGTTATTCAATCTAGCTAGGTCAGGAAGGTTGAGGCTATCCATGAATGGAAAACTAGTAGAAGGATGTGACATACTAGTGGGTTGGACCATGTTGGGGCCAATGCCCCCAAGTGTACGGGCAGGGTTTGGGAGGTTTCCCCCAAGTGTAGGGACGAACGTGGTATAGGACGGTCCTGCACCGCCGAGAGTAGTGTGAGTCACTAATGGAGTGGGAATAGGTATTCCAGGTACTGGAATGGGTGCAGTGATCAAAATGGTAGATGTGGGCCCCATCGAGGGCATACCCAAAGCAGGTGTGGTAGCTGGTGTGGTGGTGGATGCTCCACCAATGGTCCCTACAAAGAAAGGTGTGGAAGTCACGCCATCCATGGGGTTGGTTGGTGCAGTGTAAATGGGGTTCTCGGACTCTTCCTCAGAATCAAAGGTAAAATAGGGGGCATCTAGATCGGGTAACGGAGTTCTATGCCGTTGACGAGTGGAGTCAAGTGACAAAGCTCAAGATCGATGATGAGTGGTATCAAGGGATGAAGATCTATGTCTATGACGGGTGGTGTCAAGTGAACCGTGCTGCGGGGGCTCACCCCGGAGGTGCCGAGAATGTCTTGAGGACTCAATGGTTACAAATGGTGTCAAATATCTGGGGGTTGTGTTGAGTGAAAAACAGCTCAAAAACCCTAATGCAACCGAGTGTGCAGAAGGAGAGCTCAAAAAATATGGCACTCAGGCCAACAACCAACTTAAAACAATTACTGCAACAGTTGTGCTACGATAAGTGGAGTATCAACAGTAATGGTCAGAATACCAACAAGCAGCAGGTTGCCTATAAAATAAAAATAGTGGACTCACTAGACCAAAAGGAGGTAAGGGAGCATGCAAACCCCAAACTAAATAGTATTCTAACTCAACTAGACATATCCTCTGCAAGGTGATGAAATCCAAGTCAGACAATATGGATAGTAGAGCCAAGTGGCTAAAGATATCCCCCTACTGGTAGGGACACCGGGTAGTCAATCCTAGAAGAAAGGAAACTAAGATACCCCATTCATGATACGTTCAGAAAAGGTGAATCTACCATTTGGTCCTTTTACCGTAGTACCCCCATACAGGGATACCCCGAGAACTGGGAAAGGTAGCATTCGGTTACTGAATGGATTGCGGTATTCCAATCAGGCCTCCGGAACCAGTCTGGCGACTTCAACCCTCCTAGGGGAGAGGCCCTCTGATAAACTGGTTGTGACCGTGCCAAAAAATACTAGGGGATTTTGGTTCCCTAATGGACAACAGCTATGTCTCAAGTGTAAGCAACCGAGGGGTGTTATTTGGATGCCTATCCCCCCGATCCTACCTAACTACAAAAAATTCTCATGTGTTCCCCAAGTGGGGTTAGAATGTTGGTTGTGTTAAGTAGTTTTTTAAGGCTCACTTGAATTAGGTGACAGAGTGTGTGCGTGTGAGGTGATGAACCCAAATAAAAGTGCCACAAGGGGGGCAACTTTCTAACAGAATGTAAACTTTTAAATGCAAAATTTTCTCTTTTTCAAGTAAAAAAGATGAAATTAAAAAAAAACGATTCTGTAAATGGAACAGAACTAAAACTGCAGAAAAGGCTGTAGGGAAGTATGGCTATAGGGAGGACAGATGGCTGTGCTGGTGCAGAAAATAGTGCAGCAAAGTGCTGGGTTCAAAATAGGGAAAAATGCAGAAAACAGACCGCAGGTTTTTGGCAGATATCGGCGGTCGGACCGCGGGAAACAGAGAAACAGTTGCGGACAGGTTGCGGGATTTTGGCCTACATAGGCAGTCGGACCGCAGGAAACAGGTAAAAAGCTGCAGGCGGGTTGCAGGAAAAAGGTCGAAAGCCGCAGGCGGGATGCAGGAAAAAGGCCGACAGACACAGTCAGGTTGCAGAAAAATGGTTGCAAGCCGCAGTCAGGACGCGGAAAAAATGCCGAAAGGCACCGGTGGGCTGTGGGAAAATGGCCGAAAGCCGCAGGCGGGACGCAGGAAAAGGGTTAACAGCCTCAGTCGAACCGTCCAACTCTCTGTACTCAGGATTCTACTTGTTCCCTGGACATGCATCAATGAGTTGGTCAATAAATGACGTGGGGAAGTTGTATTTGGGACAAGGTTGGTTTAAGTCACAAAAATCGATACAGACACGAATGGTGCCTTGCTTCTTGTTGACTGGTACCAAGTTGCAGACCCAGGTGGTATAGGCGATGGGGTAAATGAACCTAGCTGCATGAAGCTTCTCAATTTCAGCTTTAACGGTGGGAAGCTTAGATGGGTGGATGGGGCGTTGTTTTTGGCGAACAGGGTCAAGGCCAGGCATCTCGATGTAGGACCAGGAAAGGACGTCGCAAAAAATCTTGGAAGAGCTTATTATATCCTTGAACCTCATCCTCAGTGCATGATGCACCTAATGAAATGAGTTTGTTTACTCTGGGCGTGGTGGAGATGTCGACTTGAATGGTGGGTAAAATATTGGCCATGTTTCCTTCCTCGAAGGCATCGTGAGATGGGATGGGATCTTTAAACCAATCAACCTTAGTCGAAAGGAAATCTTTGGACTCGACAGAGAGTTGGGTTGTCATGGAGGTGGTAGACTCCTCAGGGATGAAATATGACCAATGGTTTCGAATTTATATTCCATGTTGGACGGTCCGACTGCGGCTGTTAAACCATTTGTATTCCATGTTTTGTTATGCTCATGTTAGCTTTGAATTTATATTGTTTTAGCATTTTAATTTACTATTTATTGAACTGCTACTAAGGAGTCCATTCTCCTTAGTAGGTGCTCATTTGCACAAGCTCGGGTGAAAACCCTAGCTACAAGATGGTATTAATCTCTCCCAAGGAGGAAGATGTTGGGGGATGAATTTCCTCAATAGTAGGAGCAGATATTTCTAGATCAGCATGAGTTAGTTCGTAGAGAGGCGATTGATATTCCAGGAGATCAAGGCAGTGATGCAAGTAATGGCCGTAAAGACCACATATTGCACAAGGGCGATTAGTATGCAACGATTTATCACAGGGCTTAGGGGTAGGGTCAAGTTTGATGAGCAGGATGTTGGGATCGTCATCTAATGTTTGCATGTGTTCTTGAAGTGCTGGTAGTTGCGGACATTGGTGGGTAGCGTGGCCCAAATCGTCACACAAAGAGCA
The DNA here is from genome assembly GCA_027924585.1 of Larix kaempferi. Classification (NCBI taxonomy): domain Eukaryota; kingdom Viridiplantae; phylum Streptophyta; class Pinopsida; order Pinales; family Pinaceae; genus Larix; species Larix kaempferi. The sequence goes on from BSBM01000012.1 coordinate 20,801,533, forward strand.
TTTGAGGGGAGCACGAAATGGTGGAGGATTCTTTGATAGCTTTGGTGTAGGTGGTGCAGTGTAAATTTGTGGACCCTTGCCCCCAGTGTGGTGGGGTGGAGGTTGTGCACTACCCGATGTGGATGCAGTTGCCACCCCTGGAGGTGGGCGGTTTGTCATGGTAATAAGTTGAACTTGTTGTAAAATGACCTTTGGTGTCGGGGGAGGAGTTCGAGTGGGTAGGTACCACATAGGTAGTCCTAACGTTAATCCAGGAAGATTTACAGTAGCCATTACTAGGGTGCTAACTGCTCCCAAAGGAGGGAATAAGAACGGGATAGTGTGGATAGGTGTGTCTCAGACATGATTAGGCAATGATGGTGGTTGCGGAAGTAAAGGGGGCTGATGGGCTGGTGTCGGTGTATTGTGTGAGAGGGTGCACAAATCAGATATCTCATCTCACCACAAAGGTGGGGGAATAGATTGAAACGTGGAATTCATGGGTGTATCGGAGTATATCTTGGGTCCGACTGTGAAGACCAATGATGTATGTGTGTTGTGAATGGGTTTTTCAATCATGGGGAGAACATATTTAGGTGTGGTGGGAGCATTGGGATCGTAGTACATAAGTTGATCGATATTTACCACATATCAATCATGGGGGAACAGCATGATGTGGAAGATGAAGTGATAGCCTTCATGGCATACATGTAACTGCGTCCAAGTAAGAGGTTATAATTGAGCTGGGCATTGATGACCTCTATGTCGATAAGGATCGTTTTTCCTCCTAACTGGACTCAAACATTGGCCAAATGGCCTTTTGGTTGGGCTGAGTGGCCATCGTAAGCTCATAATGCGGTGGTGAATGGCTGTAGTGTAGGAGATCCGAGTTTCTGTTAGACGAAAGTCGACATAACGCATGTGGAGGCACCTTCATCGATGATGCATCGATGGATCACAAGATTCTGAATGGATACAAAGCCTTGAAGTGCTAATGTGGAAGGAATGCGTGGTTCGGATTGGTCCAGGTTGAATTCCATCATTCATGAGTCAGAAGGGTGAATGGCACCAATGGCAGATAACAGAGTCTTGCATCGGGCAGGACAGTTCTTTAGAACCTCTAGGGCTAACATAGCAGCAGGAGTTTGGGCTAAGTCATCCACACTGATATAATTAGAAGTGACACAAGCATTAGGATTATTATTGATTCGACGAAGTGGGAAAGGAGGGGCTTTGGGGCCCCCATCTAATGATGTAGTAGGTATGCATAATGGTTGATCAGTAGGAAGAGCATTGGTGGTTTTATCGGTTGGGATGGCTTCTTAGGTGGAGTCATATTGGTTGTGGCGTGTTTGGAGGTTGACGTCTATTGATGACATCATTAACAAGTGGTGATTACCTGAGTCTATGGGGTGATGAGAAGGTGCAACATAAGTAATTTGCTGTTGTGGTGTTGTGGTTCCTTGAGGGGGAGCCAACGGTTGAGTGTTCACCACTCCTTGCGTGGGTAAAGGATTCTATAGTACCATAGGTTGTGTTTGAGGTGGTTTAGGGTTAGGTGGTGCCGACTGTGCTGTGTGCCACTGACGTTGGGCGTCATTAGTACATAGTTGGCGTGCGTGTTCCAAGTGGGGGCCAAATGTGTGTATAATGGCTGTATACCCCGCATATGGAACAAGGGTGGTTTGTTCATAAATTGGGGTTCTTAACTTGTTTTGTTTTTTAATCATGGTTTTGGTTGGCGGGAGCAGCGTTGTTATGGTTTGGAGGATTGGGTGGATGGCTGCTTTGGTCCTGAGGTTGGTTATTTCCGTGGTTGTTTCCTCTTCCACGGTTCTACTGGCCTTGTTGGTTGCGTTAGGTATTCTGGTTTTACTGCAGATTTTGTTGTGCATACACTTTTTGTTGGGCAGCAGGGGCATTCTGGGGTTGCACAAATGTTGGAGTAGGCTGCGGTGGATAATAAGTAGGAGAGGCTTGAGGTGGTGTAGGTATTGGCGCAGATTGTGGTTGTTGATAAGTCTAAGTGACTAGAGGTTGGGTTGCTGCAGGTGCTGCCTATGGTGGGTAATAAATCGATGGGGCTTGGGAGTGGACATGAGCATGTGCGGCTTGCAGATGGTAATATGTAGGAGGTACAATTGGAGGGGTATATGCGGAAGGTGTGTGATTGTAACACTGTGGTGGAGATGAGGTTCGATGGGTGTGGTGGGTGTTGGCCATGGGAGCACACGAAGGTGTAGCTCCAGAGTGAGATGTGGCCCGTGAAAGGTCGGGGCCAGTATGACTGCGTATAATGGTAAAAGGTTGGTTGTGTGATGCAACATGTCCGATGATGCCATCGACGGCATGGGATGCCCCCGGTGTGTCATTCCAGGAGGAATCACCATGGGGAGCGTTAGGTAAAATGGTATACAGGTAGCCATCCTGGGCATAGATCAGATCATACTACTCGGCCTTCAGAATGGATTCTTCTTTAGACTGGGGTCATTCAAATTCCACATCGTTCAAAATAGCTGGAAGGAGAGATTTCAGAAACCTATCTAGGAAGATACAGTCGTCTAAACTAATATTGCATAAGCTTCGTCATTTATGCCACTCATGGATGTGAAAAGTGATGTGGGTGGCCGTGTTTTTGTTAGGATATTCCTATACTCCATCCTAGTCCTAGCAACATTTTCTTTATTTGCATTTTTAGTCATGCATGCACTTTTAGCATTTGCATGCATTATTTATGGTTTGCATGCATTCGCATGCATCCAAGTCATCAGTCCCAACACCTATCCCTCAGTTAGCTATCCTTTAGAGCTTCTTTCCACTCAGTTTCAGCCCTCATAGTGCTTAGTCCACCCTCCTTTCACCTACTGCATGAGAAAGGCACCCTTCTTCACCTACCAGTTCAGTTGTCTTCAATTAACTGAGTTCTCTCCTTGATTTTAGGCTTAACTCACTCTTAACTAACCTTACCACTCCGATGGACCTCCAGTGTGATTAGACTGCTCATTATGACTCCATTTAGCTCCTCATGCGCCCTCCACTGAGCCTCCTTCATTAAGTTAGTGCCAGTTACATTCAGTTACACCTACCACACTCAGTTAAACTCAGTTTGACTAATGGTTGACAGTTACTTGAGCATTGATGACTCCATTGATGATGGGATAGACTTCTAGTTGTGCTCCGATGACACTCCAGTTATCTTTTGATCACTCCATGAAGTATAATTCAAATTGCCACCTTGGCATTAAAATCCTCATGCATTGTACTATTTTTTGTCCATATTGTGACTAATTAATTAGTGTGTGTGAATTATTTTTGGTTCTATCTGAGTTCTACTGTATTATTATTTTGTTGATCATTACACTGCATTTACCACTCTTTTTCTAGCTTCCTACTTAATCATAATTACTCTTGTGAGGTATACATCATCTCTTAGATCTGTTGTGAGTATTTTCACATGGTATCAGAGCATGTTGAGAGTATTGTTTGTCTCCATTCCAGAGATTTTTTTGCAGGTTATTATCAAGATTTCGAGTGCAGCAGTTGTAGTAGTTTCTGCATTTTTGCAACAGTAGCAGTTGCAGATATTCTCTATTGTTTTTGCAGGTCTTCTACAGCTTCAATGTATTCAGAAGAAATCCCTCCTCTTTCTTCATTCAACTATGATGAATGTAAGCAAAAAATGATAGCATATTTGAAGAGCCATGATCTCTTTGATTGTTATGTTGAAAGAGCGTTTGAATCCTCTGAAAAGATGATTGACCGATTGAATAAAGGTGACCAAGCCCTTGGAAGGATGATGCTTGCTATGCCTGATTACATAATGTACCAAATCATTTATGATGTTGAAACTCCAAAATATCTATGGGCCCATCTGGATGAAAGATTCGGAAAACAGAATGAAGGATTTGGTCCAAACCCCTTCAAGAGAAAGCAAAGTGATGCATTCACCCTCCTTGATGATGTCATTGATCATGAACCAGTATCAAACACATCTCATATTGAATTTGTCCACAAAGAAGAAGAACTTGCAAATTCTACACTCATGCTCCAAATTTCTTCTCTTTCTGTTCCAGCTCACACTCTAGATATTGCAGAAGGTCCTAAATCCTCTCTTGCACCAGAGTCTGTTGGTCTGCATCATGATCTATTGAATGTTTTGGAGGTCAAATCAACTATTGGAGGTAATGCATTCGCTCTCGTCAAGAAATCACCTCTTATTCACTACTATATGATCATTATTCCATGATTTCAGAAGGTTATTGAAGAATATGGCCATTGACATTCGTTTGGGATAATTTCTCATGCACATCATGGTTTTGATCTCACCCCTGCTAGTTCAAAGGAGATCTCAAGAAACCATTGCCATTCACTTGGGATAACTTGTCATGCATTTACTGGTTTTGATCTCACCTCTTATGGTTCAAAGGAGATCTCAAGAAACCATGATTCAAGTCTTGGATCTAATTTGGATTCTAAGCAATCCCTACTTGGGATAATTTTGATAATTTCTCATGCATATGATAGTTTTGATCTCACCCATGTTGGTTCAAAGGAGATCTCAAGAAACTATTCTTCAAGTCTGAAATCTGATTTGGATTTCAAGCAATCATATGATGGTTCTTTTTGGCATGATCTCACCCATGATGGTTCGAAGGAGAAGACAAAACACTATCTGCACATTCATGTTTTTGATCCTACCTCAGCTGATTCGAATCACAGGTTTAAGGATCATCCTCATACTTTTGGATTTGTTCTCATCACATTCGATCTGAAGAGCAACTACAAGCACATGCTTTATGAGCATGATCCACTTCTTCCTAAGAAGAAGATACCTCTAGACATATGACCAACCATCACACCTGCTTGAGTTGGAGCATTTTTTTTTTTTTGTGCCTTAAAGTCTATTTTGAGGGGGGGTATTTTTCCCATGAGGTTTTCCCCATTTCCTCGGTTTATTGACTGTTCTTATTCATTGTATTGGGTGAACTTTGGTCTTAGTTACCAGGGCCTAGGATGGATTAAGGGGGGGTGTTAGGATATTCCTATACTCCATCCTAGTCCTAGCAGCATTTTCATTATTTTCCTTTTCAGTCATGCATACACTTTTAGGCTTTGCATGCATTTGCATGCATCCCAATCATCAGTCCTAGCACCTATCCCTTAGCTAGATAGCCCCTGGAGCTTCTTTCCACTGAGTTTCATCCCTCCTAGTGCTTAGTGCGCCGTCCTTTCACCTACTACATGAGAAAGGTGCCCTTCTTCACCTACTAGTCTAGTTGTCTTCAATTAACTGAGTTCTCTCCTTGATGTTAGGCTTAACTCACTCTTAACTGACCTTACCACTCCGATGGACCTCTAGTGTGACTAGACTACTCATTTTGAATCTAGTTAGCTCCTCGTGTGCCCTCCACTGAGCCTTCTTCATTCAGTTAGTGCTAGTTACACTCAATTACACTCAGTTACACCTACCACACTCAGTTAGGCTCAATTTGACAGATGGTATATAGTTACTTGAGCATTGATGACTCCAATAATGATGGGATAGACTTCTAGCTATGATCCGATGACACTCCAGTGATCTTTTGATCACTCCATGAAGGCTAATTTGAATTGCCACCTTGGCATTCAAATCCTCATGCATTGTACTATTTATTTGTCCATATTGTAATTAATTAATTAGTGTGTGTGAAGTATTTTTGCTTCTATCTGAGTTCTACTGTATTATTATTCTGTTGCTCATTATACTGCATTGACCACTTTTCTTCTATTTTCTTGCTTAATCAATTACTTTCTTGTGAGGTATACATCATCTCTTAGATCTTCTGTGAGGATTTTCATAGTTTTATCTATAAGCCAGCAGGATCTCTACTCTCGGGTCGTAACGGATGGGTAATTGAAAGAACTAAAGAAAGGTTGAGGCGAGGGAGGTAAAAGTGGAGTGGGTCCTGTGAGATTGCTCGATGTACCACTTAGCTGCAGATCCAGTAAGAGTCCGTTGTAACAGGCATAGGCAGATGGAGTCATCCACTATGGAGTTGGAGGAACACCATAAATGGAAAGACATGATGTGATTTTGGGGATCCTCACCTACCTTGCACTCAAAATTAGGGATTTCCGATGGGATTTTGGTAGGCATATGAGGCCAAGTGGGGTCATGCCGAATAGGGTCGTTGGTCAATCTGGATAGGTCGGGAAGGTTGAGGCTAGCCATGATTGGAAAATTGGCAGAAGGATGTGACATGATCGTTGGGGCGTTGTTGGGTGTTTTATTGTCTTAATGAATCGCCAAATATTTAATTATCGACCAAGGTTGGTAATCTTAGAGTTGTGAAAAAGTATATGCTGAGGTAGAAGGGTACCTAAGACATAAGCTCGGCCAACCTTGGAAATGTTTAATAATGAAAAAATTGAAATATATTTCCAAATGAAAAACTAAGTCAAACTTTGTAACGTCCCCTCCCTTTATCCTAATGCAAGGGAGAGAACATGACCAAACATATGGGCTTCATTCTACAATCTCATCTCCATATGCTACTCAATAATGGTTAATAATTAAATCTTAATGTTTGCAGGTTCAAATTAACTAAGCACAACGGAATTAACTCATATTTGTACACACATAAATAGTAATGCATAACATATATATCACATCAAAGGACGATTCAACATATAGAGACTTAATCTTATTCCAATTCCATGCATAGATCCCATATTAAGATAATCATTTCATTTCATTAAACATGGAAAATTTAATATATTGCAGAACACAAAATGCAAATAATTTATAACATAGATAACACTTATCTTGAAGATGAAGCAGTCCAACCAATTGGCTATGTGAGAGCAACGTTCCACCCAACCATAAATCTCTGTCCAGCTTGTATTCTTTCAACTGAGAGATCACCCCTGAGCTGGGTTGTGTATCCACTAGCTGGGCTCACTCACAGTCATGGTTTCACTTAACAACTATGCTAAGCCAACACACAGTTGGGTTTATCAAGCACACAAGAAGATAGAGGAGGGTAGTGCTAAGCCAGTGAGCTCAACAACAAAGCTAGTGGCATCTCAAATGAAATCAATAGTCAGGCACCCACATTACCCACCACATCCAACACAAGGAAGGTCCCCTTCTCTGCTACACAGTCCCTCAGGTAACCCTTCCCTCCAGTGATCTTCAGGATAGGCATAGAAAGGTCCAGCTACTAGCTTCCTGAGATTCTAGCCTTCATTGGGTTTATCAAGCAAACCCAACCTCTGTCCCATTGTTCATAACTGGATTTCTCCCAATTCAGTCATTCAATAACTCAAATCCGTCACTGGTCTTCTAGGCTGCAAAAACTGGGTTTTCCTTTGGATTTCGGGGTAGCCAATACTCCCAATTTTGCCCCAAGGTTCATATTTATGGATTCCCCATTGGTTTTCACTGTCCAATACAAAATATGGGCATTTTTGGCTCTTCAAAACGTGGGTTCTTGCAAAGTTGCGATTTCTGGTTTTTCTCACTGATGGCAATTCGTTTTTTTGGGTGAAAAATGATGCTGGTGACTTCCACAATGGAATGGGGATGAGGAAGAAGCAATCCCCTTGATGTAGAGTGACTTGTGGTACAAGAAAACAGATCCCATACCTGCAAATATGAATTTCTGGGTTGCCCATGCTCCATTGAAGCCATGGACTTCAATCCTCAACTACTCCCTTACAACAGAAATAAATGTCATCAAGGAAAGTCAAAATGGATTCTCACAATGACATTTGGCAACATATGGTTCATCCCCACAACCCCCTCACCACTCCCTAGTGGATACACATGGCCCCTTCTCATTCGTTGCTTCCATAGCCAGTTTTGGTATTTTATTGAAATATTAACATTTACATCAATTTACAATATTCCATGGCTTAATAGCACATGGGTATCAAAATATCAAATACTTGCTTGCTTTAAATAAAATCCGAAGATACACTAGCGGGGCCTTGGCCTTGAGCTCCACGCTAGGGAAACATGCAACGCATGTATACAATATTTACATTAGAAGCCAATATTCCATAAGGGTCAAAATTGGGGTATCACAAACTTCAAAAATACAACTACTAAGCTTATTAGACCTAACCAAACCAATAGATCATAATAGTATCAATCTATACTACTCTATTCTATGAACAATAATTGAAAAGATAAAAAAAATACTATTCTAAGAAACAAGACTTGATCAAAAGCAGGCTACTCTTATGAAAACGGAAACTACTAATCAATGATTCAAACTCTAATCTAGGGATTAGAAAGACTAGCTACCATGTAATAACTATGAGTTCAGGAACCTATCAATGAAATGATTCAGTTTACAACTTAACTATATGAAGACAAGAAACTATATTATCTGAGTCAAGCTTACAACTACTTAATAAACCTAAGAAATTCAACAGTTAAACTATTCATGCATTCAACAAACACTCAAAACTAAGCTAAGCTACCTAATTCCATTCTCGTTGGGGATTTTGAGGAAATGTATCAAATGTAATAGGAACTGGAGAAAATGTATTGAAATGAATTTCAAATGTGACAAGGAAACAGAACGGAAGTAAATCTAATTTAACTTCTACAAAGAGATGCAAGCTAAAAAGTGACCAATTGCAATTGATTTTAAACACTGTAATCTATTCTTTATCCATAAGAAAATGATACGTAAAAACTAACTATAGCACTTGAAATGACATGTTGATTAACAAAAGTACAAATGCTAAGTTATTTGACCTCTAATGACTACTAAAAATTAATGCATCTATATGAAACACATATGAACTTATTAAACTTGGATTGAAACTAGTTCCTAGTGTATTCTACTTACACAAATGAAAGAACTTGAAACAAAGAAATTAAACCAAATCAAAACACTATGTGAATAAAAGTGAAAGACAAATTAGGAACTTGAAATGAAAACTTGAAATAAAATACTAAACAGATTCAGAAATAAGACAAATTGAGATTTAAGCAAAGTCTATGATAACCTTGTAAACAAGTTTAAGCTAATCTAGGTCCTAGGCATGAAATTGAATGGAAGTAACTTATAAACTATCTAAATCATAAGAAAAAGACATTTATACTGCTTCTACTTAAACCAAGATTGTTTCTCATTTAAACAGTAAAACATATGCTGAATGTAAATGGATTCCATCTTTAATAAAACTTGAAATGGTTAACCTATGTGCAAATGTAAAATGAGATATGAAATGTTAAAGGTGGATTTGAATCCCAAACTAGCTACATAATGTGGTGAAGTACTGGAAAGTCAACCTATATCCTAGATAACTATCTCTGAATAAAATGAAATACTAACAATTCTGGAAATGACTGCAAATTCTGGAAAATTCTGTCTGAGTTCGAATGAAAGACTGAAAGGAGGTCTGAAAGAAAGTCTAAACGAAAGGTGCAGATGGTCGGCTGAATGATAGTCCGGATGACATCAAGTTAAACGAATTTAACGCTAGCTAGTTTATGCATTTTAGTTTATGGTGCAAGCAAAGCAGTAAATAAGCTGTTTAAAGTTTGAATAACATGAAGAAACTACACTCATTTGCATCTAAGGAAAGAAATTGTTTTCTATTGCATAATAAAATAGAGCTGAAAGGTAAACAAATCTAATCTACAGCTACAATAACACTCACATAGGTAAATCTGATTACAAATTGAAGTTGAAATATTGAACTAATTAAATTCTATCTAATTGCAATGGAAAAGCTAAAAGGAAAGCTGAAAGAAACTATGCATGACCGGTCATTTTAAATTCTAGAAACATAAAGTGTATTAACAACAAGAATTATTTTACAGGAAACGGAAAAAACACCATCTATTGAAAGACCAAGTTAAATATATATACTGAAAAATGAAAACTACTTATCTGCAGAAAAGAAATAACGAAATATACACAACGAAAAATATCTGGTTGTTGAGGGGCCCTTCTCAACAATCAAGGATTGTGTCTCACTCAGATCATTCACCAACAGAACATGAATTTACTCATCAACAGCTAAAATCAAAGACTTTCAATTAAGCTGAATCAAAGGTTACACGACATTTTTCTATAGCTCTGCGCATGCGTTTCTCAACCTGAGACATATTTATATAGTTTTTACAATGGGAGAGAAGGTCAACCCTTTCAGTGGTCAACCTCTCTAAAAATAGGAGGTCTTAATAGCTATAGGAAAGGTCCATTAAATCACATAGACCGTTTTCCTTGGTGGGAATTGATTCTCTTTGACGTGGGTAGTTGATGCGTTGTTAGGCTGGGTGAATAGGAACATGAATCTTCTAAAACGAAGGCTCATGAACAATGAGGGACATGTTGCCAACAGAACACATGTCATGGTTTTTTACTTTAGTGCCCCAGAATATTCCAACCAATGAATCCGTGGGTGCGAACAGAGGGATGAACGATGGTCCAAATGCGACTGAGCATCTTGGACATGAACATGCATCTAAATGAGAGTCCGTTTGAAAACCATAGCCTGCAGAATGAATTATATTTTCCAAACAAGTCGAGAAATGCTAGATTAATGTTAATAAACCAAAAAATGATGATAATCAATTAAGATTTATGAAACATTCAAATGTATTCATACCTAAGTTCAAATGGTGGTCCTAATGGAAAGAAGTATGACTTATCATATTAAAAATAGTGAAAATAATGCCAACAGAGCATGTTTAATGATCAAAAGTGATGACAAAATTAGGCATCACCACTCCCCCAAACTGGAGATATGTCAGGTCCCACTGAGCAAAGAAGAGAAGAAGTCAGGAAGAAGGCTGAGCTACGGCAGCAATTGCCTTCGACTTAGAAGAGGAAGTAAATTTAGGCTTAAACTTCATGGCTTGGGCTCTCAAGGTATCGTGCCTCGTCCGAAGAGAGTCATGAGAAGATGTTATGGCTCTGTTCAGGTCTTCTACACTCTTCACTTGTAGACACAATTCCTTATTCTCTTGATGAAGCTCAAAAATTATTTCGACATATTTCTCATTATGGCTTGTTAATTGTGCTACATCCTGGGTCAATCTATCCACGGTCTTATGGATTGTATTTGATGGTTTTACAAAATACTCGGGATCTTTGTGAGGGCTCGATCCATTTAGACATGTTTCAGGATCAGTAGAGGTGGTTTGTTCTTTAGGAGCCTTGTCTTCAATGTGTGCAGGAGCAGGTTCAAAGATAGGAGCTTCAAGCAAGCGAGTAGAGACATTGGATAATGTAAGAAGGGATTTTTCATGGATAGGGTCATTTTCCTGATCGTTAGGGTTGTCTGAATGAACCGACTGAATGACAAGCTGAATGACAAAGTAGACAACGGACTGATCACGGTTCTCCCTTCTTGATATAGTGGGTATTGGTGAAAAGAGTGGGGGTTTCGTGGTCGTGTCCTCATGGACAATATCAGGAGAGGAGGATGAATGGACAAGGTGCATTTCTCCTGAGGTACCCTCATCAAACTGAACAAACTTAGTATCTCTTTTTGCTTGGCTCGAGGCTTGAGCAGGCTCATCAGCATGAGTTTGAAATCGATGGTGCTTTCAAGAGGCAGACACTTTAGCAAGGAGCTTCTTGACCAAATGGGGGTTCAATACTTCAAACACAAAACTTTCCCATGTTTTCCTCTTTTCCCTAAATAAGTGAATGATCAGGATTTTAATGATATAGTGGTGATATAAACTACTAGTTGGGTTAACTCCGTTTATCCTCACCTGGCTCGACATTTTCTTAAGGCTCTTCAGAAAATAAAATGGAAAATTTAGGGCTTGGTCATTAACAAAATGAGCTAATAATATGAGGTGGTAGGCTTGGAAGATGGTAAAATTACCCTCACAGGTGATCAATCAGATGATGACGGCTAGGGGCTCAAGATATTCTGGCTTAATCCACTCCTGGTGGAACCCTTTTGTGCCTGCAACGTGTTGATTGTTAGCCCTCAGAGCAAATTCATGAGCCGTCCGAGGGAGGAAGAGGTGCTTGTGCCAACAGAAACCCTCCCTTGGAAGCTTTGTGGCCAACGCAATAGAGTCCTCAATCACAGGAAAGGTAAGATGGCCAACCTTAGGCATTTTTTCGTTGAATTCCTAGGAAAATAGCAGCGATATTTCATGATCGTGGCCCTGGAGAACATGGAGGAATGGACCCCAAACTGCTCGAAGAAAAATCTCATGGCAAGCCTTGAACTTAGGGATACGAAGCAAATCCTAGTAGCTCCCACGATCATGGCGGATCGGCACTGTTGAACAGAGGTAGATGGATGCGAGGAGTATAGAAGACTGCAGGGAATGCAAGTAGTGCAACTGGATGGACTCGGAGAGAACGCGAGCGAGCAAAATGAAGGTAAAAATCACCCAGGAGTTGGCTTAAATCGTGATCCATTTGAACTTTTTAGTGATCATGAGATGGAAATTTGGCACGGTTAAACGATCACGCCATCATTCAAAACTTTGAATCGTGTTCCACAATAAATATACGTGTGTTAATGAATTTGTATGGTTGTGAAATATTCAACCATGTCCAAAGTAAACTTTGGATAGGTTGAATGAAAATTTCATCATGGAATCATAATCATATGGTGTATTGAAAAATCAAGATGGCCTTGATTAATAACATGACAGCTCTCATGATGAGTTTTACATATAACTTAATGAAGAATTAAAACCATATGATAGTCAAAAATTTTGAAAATCGCATTGATGCAATATTAGTCGATTCATTTGGTGAAGCCGAGATGAGTCAATGAATGAGATTGTAGTGTTTTCATGAGCATAGAGATGAGATCTGATAGTCCTGGATATGATTACTCAATTAAATTTCTCATTTATAGTCAGAATTCAAAAATCAGATACCTTAGCACACTTAATCATGCTATTAGAAGCTATGGTTCCATTCGGATCGTCATTCGACGTCTCATTCATTTGCCTCATTTGTCACTTCATTCGGATCGTCATTCAACCCTTGATTCGATTCTTCATATGGACTTTCTGTACAAAATGTGCCTTGCCGGATCTAACTGCTGCTGATTATGTAGATATTTTTCTAAGGCTACTAGCACACAAAAGGACGATGTAAACCTGCTTTTCTGAAACTTCAGTCGCACTCTTATTTATTTAACATGGATTAGAACAATCTTCTGCTACTTGCATTATTCCTAAAACACATATCATTTTATTAGAGATAAATGAACTTTTCTTTTTTCTTAAATAATCATAACTAAAGACAATTATGATCCTCCCCCAAACAAAAAATATGGCATGTCCTCAAGCCATCAAATAAAAACTGATTGATATTCAAATATTTCTAATTAATAGTCAACAAATAACTCCAAATGTTGTTATACACACACGCACACACACACACATATATATATATACTACAGAAAAAGAAATATTAACTAATAATGGAGATGATTCATACATGCAATTTATCAAAAGATAATAGTGCTCAGGAAGACCAAATGAATAATGATAATGTAATTGATGCGAAAATATTATAGGAAAATGAGTCAGCCTTGACTCATTTTGAAAGATCTCTTTTCATCCAAAGAATACAGATAAAGGTCACTTTGGAGTTCATTAGAATCCTATGGTTATGGGTCCCACTTCTAGGATACAACATCCTAGATATTGTTTGAATTAGATGATAGGGTCCAAGTCCAACTTACAACCATTCTCTAATGACAGTACAAATAATTGGCCTAAATATGTATTTGTGTACTCGGGTTTTTTTAGATGAGCCATGCGAATAGTAAAGCATTAACCATATCTCTTTTACCTGATATTTCCCCACTTCCAACAGGCCTGTTCAGTACCCTGATGGGTTTATCTTGGCACCATGCAAGCATAGCCCCGCTTCCAGCGAGCCTATTCAATACCCCGATGGGTTTACTTGCATTTACCGAGCATCCTTGTTTAAGATTTTACTTAGCATGGACCCGCTACCAGTGATCCTGTTCAGTACCCCGGTGGGTTTGCTTCGTATAATGATTTTAGTATGAGGAATTCGTTTGGCACTAGAGTGTGTTAAGCTTGCTAAACACATAACTCAAATTTTTAGAGAGAACAGTATGAGTAACTCTATTTATAATAGCCTTGATTATAGATCATTCCAAAAGATAATAACCTAAAGATGTCGCTTAACCTCTCAGTCAGTATTCATCATAAAAAGATCAGTAATGTTCCCTATAAGTAGAAATATCACTTATTCTTGGGCTCCCTTTTTAAAAAAAAAATCTTAAGAGACAAGTTTTGATAATGAGTCTGGGATGAACTAGTAGTCCATAGGTGTGAAATAGATATTTGAAAATCATAATGACTAAAGTAGGTCTTGAGCAACTATTTCAATGTTAGATCAGAAATGTGCATATATGAATAAAAAACATACAAAAGAATAAAGATGAAACTAACAAGAAGAATCATAGAAGCAAAATGGTTAGAAGTGATATAAGGAACACTTTAACTCTTTCACTATAAATTTTAAATCTTACAAGAATTAAAAAAAGAATTGAGATGTATTATGAGGTTTTTAGATCACTTCCCTTTGCGAATGATGACCTTCATGAGCTGATTATAGAGATAAGGTTTCATATTGCAAACTACTTGTCAACTAATGATCCAAATTTATTCAAAACAAAAACATATGTACAAATAAAAGTCATATGAAAATTATTGAAATTAGGGAAGGGAGAAGAGTATTCATGTTTTAATTGACAAAATTCCATAAGCTAATCATAAGAATGTATTTCCTATTAGAAATTACTCCAATTTATTTAAAGAAACAAAAATATATTTACATATATATACAAATGAAGATAACCCAAAATAATTCAAGAACCAGGAGAAGGAGGAATGACTTCCTCTTCAACCAGCTCCATCTCCTTCTGTTGTAAGGCATTTTGCACAAAGTCTTGTTTAGATATCGGTTGATGATCAAGTATTAGTCTATGTCCATTTACAACAAAAGAAATTTACGAACCATCAATTGTCTTAATCTCAACAAATCCATTATCAAAAGCTGTAACAATTTCATATGGACCCATCCAACGGGTAGTCAATTTACCTTTAACATTTTTGTACCTTGAGTCAAAAAGTACTGCTCAATCTCTAGTCTTGAATTGTTTTTGTTTGATGTATTTATCATGCCAATTTTTGCGTTGGTTTTGTATTAACATTGTGTGTTGAATGGCATCTTGTCTAATCTCGTCTAATTCATTTATTTGCAAGATTCGTTGTTTTTGATCTTTTTCCAGATCCATCCCTAATTGTGTAGCCATACGAAAGGTTCTTACTTGAAATTCAATGGGTAGAAGAACTTGTTTGCCATAAACAATTTCATAGGGTGTGTGGCTAGTGGTATTATTCCACGTTATTCGATAATTCCACAAGGCTTCTAGAAGCCTATCTACCCAGTCTTTGTGGTGTAACTGGATAGTCTTGGTAAGGATGGTTTCTAATACCTTGTTTGTAGACTCTACCTGACCATTGGCTTGTGGGTTATATGGTGAAGATTTACTATATCTAATACCATATTTTTCAGTAAGCTCTTTCATTAACTTGGAGGTAAACTGAGATCCTTGATCAGTTACAATTTCCCTAGGTACACCAAATCGGGTAAATATCTCTTCATATATAAACTCTACCAGATATTTTTTGATGGCTCGGAATAAAGTTTTAGCTTCCACCCATTTAGTGACATATTCTGTATAAACTAGGATGTACTTCTTCTTGCGAGACATAGGAAAAATTGGCCCTACGAAATCTACATCCCATTTTTTAAAAGGCTCAATCATAACTTGGGGCTGTAAGGGAATATCATCGGAGGGCATAGGTCTACCCATTCTTTGACAACTGTCATATCCTTTGACATATTTGGTAGCATATTTTAAAATTCTTGGCCAATAAAATCCAGAGTGCAACACTTTGTATGTTGTTCTCTTATTAGAAAAGTGCCCGCCACATGATCCACCATGACATGCATGGAGGATATCTGCCATATCATCCTCTCGTACACATTGTCTGATAATAAGATCAGGACCAGTATGAAAAAGACCATTATCAACCCAAGAATAATTAGAACTTTGGACTATGATCCTACGTTTCTTGGGTGGGGAGAGATGGTTTGGTAGTTTTCCAGTTGCTAAATAATTGGCTATATCTGCAAACCAAGTGGTTCGAATAGACACAACGAACAAATGTTCATCAGGAAAGTTATCATCGACGAGACTGGCACCATTGTCAATTTGATTATGAGAGAGAAAATATGCTACCACATTCTCTCGCCTGGGACGATCAACAACGGTGATGTTAAATTCTTGTAATAAAAGAAGCCACCGAGTCACCCTGCCATTGGTGATTGGTTTTTTCATTAAAAATCTAATGGAAGAGTGTTCTGTGTGTACAAAAACTTCGTATCCTGTGATATATTGATGAAACTTGTTAATAGCATAGACGACTGCCAAAAACTCTTTTTTAGTAAGAGTGTATTTTGATTCTGCAGGAGTCAAATTTTTGCTAGCAAAATAGATGGCATATGATGCTTGTCCTTCCTTTTGACCTAAGACTCCTCCTATAGGCATGTCAGAAGCATCAGTGGATATATGGAAGGGAAGGGACCAATTGGGGCCCCTAAGTATTAGTTCCATTGATATCTTTTCCTTTAAAGTTTCAAAGGCATGTTGACAAGGTTTAGTCCATTGAAAATCTATATCTTTCATGAGTAATTTGAACATAGGTGCAGCTATATTGGTAAAGTTTTTAATAAAATGTCTGTAACAGTCTGCATGGCCAATAAAGCTCCTTACCTCCTTCTAAGTTTTTGGAGGAGGAATATTAACAATTATTTCTATCATGGTAGGGTCCACCTTGATTCCTTGAAGAGAGACATGATGTCCCAAAACTATACCCTCGGTTAGTAACATCTTCCATTTTTCATGACTAAGGGATAAGTTTGTTTCTTGGCACCGAATAAGAAATGTTCCAAGTTTATCAAGGGATTCTTGGAATCTATTACCATATACTGTAAAATCGTCCATGTAAACTTCTACACAGTCGTGTATAAGGTCAGTAAAAATTCCTAAGACTGCATGCTGGAAAGTGGTAGGTGAATTACATAGGCCAAATGGAAAAACTCAATAGGCATATGTCCCCCAAGAACAAGTAAAGGTGGTCTTGTCTTGATCCTCGATGCTATTAATATTTGGTTGTATCCACTATACCCATCAAGGAAAGAAAAGTATTGTTTCCTAGATAAGGCATCTAACACCTGGTCAATGAATGGTGAAGGGAAATAATCCTTAAGAGTGGCCTTGTTTAATTCTCGAAATTCAACACAGATACGCCATTTCCCTGTAAGTTTCTTTGGAACTACTACCAGAGGAGACACCCACTAACTGTTAGAAATTGGGTAGATGAAACCAGCATTGAGGAGTTTTTGTAATTCATCTTTAACTATATCCTTTAGGGATGGATTCATTCTTCTTTGGGGTTTCCTGACAGGAGGTATGTTTGAATCTATGTAAATGTGGTGAATACAAGTATCTGGGTGTATACCCTTCATATCGGTGTATTCCCATGCAAATGATCCAGTTTTACTTTTAACAACATTTAGTAATTGTTTTTACTGACTCTCATCTAAACCTGCATTTATATGTAGAAATGTTTCAAGACTGACCTCACAAGGTATGGTATAGGATCCTATATGTTCTTTGATTGCAAAGACACAAGGTGTGTTTGTAAATGTGGAGAGGCTCATATTCTCTTGGAATTCCTCTCCAAAGATTTCATCAAGTTGGGAAAAAGACTGAGGAAAGTCTATACATGTTGTGGAAGAGAAATATTGGTTCAACACATTTTCGGTAATGTGTTCTTGAAGTGCCTAGGAGAAATCACTAACAAGGGAAATTTCTTCCAAGCTCTCATCCCCAAAAGGAAAATCTAACCAAAACAAGTTTTTGGTTACTGGTTGTGCTGGTGGGTATAAAGCGAGTTTACTTATAGATAACCCATCAAAGTTGATCATCTCTCCATCCCTACATCCTATAAATGCATTAGAAATGTCTAGACAAGGTCTTCCCAGTATAATAGGGTGTCTTTTGAAAGGGTCCTTTGATTCTATGACCATAAAGTCCACGAGATATTCCCATGAATCCACTGATACAATTGTGAAGAACCTGCAACAATTAATTAATGAAAATACATGAGATAGCAGTAATAACAAAACTCAGAATCACTTTTATTGATCACAAGCCACTTTGAGGGGGAAACCTCCTTTGAGCAATCTCAATACAAATAACTTCATGGTACCTTCATTGGTCTCAACACAAACTTATATACTAAGTCTAGGCACCAATACCATTGGTCAATACAATGTTCCAATACAAACCATGGGCCAATACAAACTATGGATCAACAATTACTATGGGACGACTTACAAAGCCTATGCATCCAACAACAATAAGACAAACTATGGATCAACAAATACTACAGGACGACTTACAAAGCATATGCATCAAACAACAATATAGTAACAAAGTAAATAGAAGGGTTGACATGGGTTCCTAACATCCCCTCTCCCTTAGAAAAAGCTTTGTACTCAAAGCTTTAGATGTGGAAATTGATGTAGAATCTGAAGGAGTGGTTCCCCTGTAGCATCCTTGGGTTGCATTTCAGGCCACTGATGACTTTTGAGTTGCAGGGAGGGTTGCTTGGAAGGCTGTCGATGAAGAAGAACCATATCAGCTGCATAAAAAGTGCGCTCAGAATGGTGTTGATCGGCTTGTTGTTTCAGTCAAATTCTTGCCATGTGAAGATGGTCCTGCAGAATGAGAAGAATCTAATCGCAGTGTCAAAGAACCGATTCAATTTCCTGAATTGGGGAGCTGCTGAGGGTGTATGGAAGAAGAAATGGCAGTGCATGTCCATAGATTGCTTCATATCGTGTCCTTTCGGATGTGGTATTGTACCACTAGAGCGCATCTAGGAAATCCATAGAAATAGTTGTCCAAATATCTATAGGGACGGGAAAGGGTTCGAGTAGTCCCGAAAAGAGTGTCGTTTCACCCTTGTTGACCTGGAAAGTATCACAGTTAGCCACCATCTGTTGAATTGTCATGTTCAGTCCCTTCCAAAAGAAGTTACATTATTCCCGGTCATACATTTTTAGGAACCAGAGTGCCCTGCTGATGAAGAAGCATGGAGTTCATAGAAGAAATAGCCCTATTGAATAGATTGCAACCAATTTGGAACAAGCAGAGATATAGTTGTAGGAGAAACTGGGTCATCAAATGTGCAAGAAGGAGCATCTACCACCATAATTTCCTTACCCTTCTTGTAAGTGATCGCATAGGCATAACCCATTTCAGGTGTGCTGGGGAGGAGACCCATTGTTCCATGAAATTTTCCAGACTCTGGAGATCAGTCTCGATGCAGAAATAATTCCCTAATAGGTATGGATGCCACTTCTGTGCTGCATGCAAAATAGCTATCATTTCCTGCTAAGATGTAGATGCGGCTAAATTCTTACCGGAAAGGTCTTTTGAAGGCGACAAGTCCACTGGTTCAGCAAGGACACCTACATATCTATCCCAGAAGTAGGGGAGACCGTTGATGGGTGCATATGAATGGAATGGAGTTGAGCAATGACACCATGTGAATTCTTCTTAAGGATCTTTTATAAGCGATGTCAACTGATGATGTGGAGAGACCCGTGTTGTAAGCCCTTAAATTTGTGTTGTTTCCCATTGACTGAAAACTGCATCCAAAGTTCAGCAAAATCCCATAAGATGGGGCCAAGTGTGCGTAACCATTGCATGCCCAAAACAACATCACATCCTCCTAGGGACAAGGAAAACATGTCAGAGCACAAGTTATAATCTTCCAGAGAGATACACACATTGTGACACTTCCCCTTGCAAGGTAATGTGCCCACATTGGAAACCATGACTTCAAAGTTGGAGCAAGGATGGACAAAATAATCAGTATGTTTGGCGATCTAAGGGTCAATGAAGTTATGAGTGCTACTAGAATCTGTGAGTATTGTAAGAGGAAGCTTCTTGAAGTAACCCCTGACCCAGATTGTTTGGGGGGTGGTGATGCCGGATAAAGCATGGATAATAGGTATCTTTGGTTGGTCATCCTGAGATGAGGGGTCAATAGGAAGCTCCTGAATGTCAACCTGATCATCCATTGTATCTGGAGCTTCTTCACAAATTTTAGACGTAGGCGGAGAATCCATATCTAAGAGATAGAGCTTTTGTTGAACACATCTATATCCTCGAGTGAATTTCTCATCACAATTATAACAAAGCCCCTTTTTTGTGCATTCCTGCATTTCTATTTCAGACAAATGCTTGATAGGATTTGGTTGAGGAGCTGGCAGGATGGGCAGTCGTTGAGAACCCATATTTTGGAAGGGAACAAAAGTTGGTTTGGAGCGTTGTTGGGCTGCAATCTTGTCTTCTGCCAACTTAGCCAACCCTAGGACTTCCATCATTATGTTGGGACAGAACATTTTAACCTCTGACCGTATTTCATCCTTAAGACCACTGATAAAACAACTCATGTAGAATTCATCAAACAATCATTCTGTGTGATTGGTTAGTTTCTCAAATTCTGTCTGATACTCTCTCACAGTGCCACTTTGATGAAGTTTAGTGAGTGATCCAGTGAAGTCATCAAAAGCACTAGGACCAAATCGTTGCAAAAGGAGTTGGAAAAAATCTGTCCATTTTGGCTCGTCACGATCCTTGATGTACCAACGGTACCATTGAAGGGATTCCTGTTCCAAATGAAATGATGCAAGTGGAACTTTTTGGACATCAAAAGTATTATGCAGACAAAAATATTGTTCTGACGATAGATCCATCCAGTCAGATCAGTACCATTGAAGCAAGGAAATTCAAGCTTTGGTCCACGGAAATTGCTGGAAGAAGAGAACCCATTGGCTGCAGAAGATTCTTGCTGTCGGTTATTTTTCATGGTTGAATGCTGAAGATGGAGGCTGATAAATTTTTCATCCAAATCTTGGAGTTTGGTTTGGATGGCTGCAAGTGCTTCCTCCATGGTTTTTGCTCCTGCGCAGGTGACAACATTAACCATGAGTTATTTGTTTTGGGGGGGGGAATGGATAGAAAAACAAAAACAAAAGCTTATTTAGAGAAAAGAGAAATTTGGATTTGGGAAAAACTCGGATGGGTAATTGGGGTTTGACTAGGTTAAGAACACTTTCTAATGGACATGGAAGCAAAAAATGGGGATTTCAGAAGCAGGGTGAAAGAATGAGAAAATTTGTCAAAGAGGGACAAAGAAGCAGAAATAGGGAATGAACACGGTGGCAAAATTTGGAGGCAAGTGGGTGAAAATGGAAGAAGTTATGGGAAACCCTAAAAATAGACAAATGTAAAATTTCTGGCTTTAGGAAGTAGAATTTGGGATAGGGTCCT
Source organism: Larix kaempferi (assembly GCA_027924585.1). Classification (NCBI taxonomy): domain Eukaryota; kingdom Viridiplantae; phylum Streptophyta; class Pinopsida; order Pinales; family Pinaceae; genus Larix; species Larix kaempferi. The sequence goes on from BSBM01000012.1 coordinate 20,822,965, forward strand.
CAGGAATGAAATATGCAGAATGGGATTGTAGGGGTGTTCGGGAAGTTTCAAGGAAAATGGAGTTAAAACAAGGGATATATGGTGAAAAAGGGGAGCGAAAACAGATGGATCTGCAACGACGCGGAAGGGAGCGAAAACAGATGGATTTGCTATGGCACAAAAATGAGCGAAAACAGATGGATCTGCAATGACGCAGAAGTGATCGACAACAAATGGATCTGAAACAACGTCGAATGGATCGAAAATGGATGGATCTGAAACGACTAGATCTGGAATGGGTTCCAAAATGGATATGAAATGGCTAGATCTGAAATGGCGCAGAAGTGATCGGAAATAGTTCAGCTAAAAATAGATATGGACCCCAGGTATGTGTGGCTTCCTAATAGTTTACGGGTTTCACTCAGCCACCAATGCTGTCTGATGGCTTGCGTATTGGGGAAGTACCCTTCACTTAACGTCTCAGGTAAAACTGATAACTGCTTTGCCACAAACGACAGCTCTTGACTTACCTCACGGGTGGGAACTAGTCAATCAGGTACGGGTTGATGCCCTTTTCACTTGCAGGTCCTCTCAATGGGCTAGCTACTTCGGGGTTCCTATGGTACTCCTCACAATGAGTTTTAGGGCTTATGCCCAAGTACTTCCCACAGTTAAGCGGATAGGGATTATTCCTAGATCTGAAGCTACAACAGACGCGAAAAATATTTTGGCAGAAATTTCACCCAACGAGCCCAAGAAAGTGCTCTGATACCATATGTGAAGAACCTGCAACAATTAATTAATGAAAATACATGAGATAGCAGTAATAATAGAACTCAGAATCACTTTTATTGATCATAAGCCACGTCGAAGGGGGCAACCTCCTTTGAGCAAGCTCAATACAAATAACTTCACGGTACCTTCGTTGGTCTCAACACAAACTTATATACTAAGTCTAGGCACCAATACCATGGGTCGATACCATGGGCCAATACAAACTATGGATCAACAATTACTACGGTACGACTTACAAAGCATATGCGTCCAACAACAATATACTAACAAAGTAAATAGAAGGGTTGACAAGGGTTCCTAACAACAATGATATCATCTAGGATCCCAATAGGCTTTACCATAGTGTGATCTGCTATCTCTAGTATTGTTGGGGTAGGGCGGATAAACTGTCCTAAATGGAGAGTTTCTAAAACTGTGGTAGTCATCAGGTTAATAGCAGCCCCTAGATCAATAAGTGTGTTTCCTATAGCAGTGTTATTGATGATAACGGTTACCACAGGATTTCCTGGATTTGTATACTTTGGAATTCTAGGTTGGTTTGCTATGTAATCTGACATTTCACCTATTACATGAATTGTCAGAGGGTCTTTTTGCTTCTTACCTCATCTTTTAATACAGAGTTCCTTTATCACTTTACTATAAATTGGTATATCTTTAATGGCTTGTAACAAAGGGATCTTGATACAAATATTTTTCAATTCGTTAATAATATCATTGTCAAGCACTCTATATGCAGATAAATTACTATCAAACACACAGAGCATATGAAATTTATTGTCAACCCGAGAAAGTCTTTTTATTTCAAAGGATAAGTGCACAATATATGCTTAAACACAAAACCATTAGAAGTGAATACTTTTATCTTCTATCATCCATGTTCATCCCAAGAATCTATGCAACCCCAATTGCCTTCTAACTGCTATACTACAATCCTTTTCTATTATGCATCAACAAGAAATGGTACCAGATCTAATCAATGATTGCAAAAAGGAAATCTCATTCGCATTCTAAAATAATCACTTGTCTAATATAATCAAGCTGGGAATCATAAAGCATAAACTGAACATTACTCTAGAATTTAAAATGAAAGAGATTGAAGCAACTGTTCTAAGAAACTGAATTGCAGAATAGAAATCAATCAACACATAACAGGAAAGCTAAATTGTAAGAGCTCCTGGGATCACGTCTCAACTGTAAGATGAACACGACAGTGTAAACAGAAATTGAAATGTATAAAGCAACCCTGACTCAGTCGAATGTTATTCTATACCATTCACCAATCTCACAGAAATGTACTCTTTTACTGATAAACCCACACAATAAGTATTGCTGTTGCGTACAAAGGAAAGAACAAAGCATCACACAACAAGAAAGATAAAATCCTAATTTAACTCAGCAATCTCTGTGGAAGACGGACCCAGTCTTCACACAGAGACGCTGGTTGAACAACACTCTCTTTAACTCAGAAGTAACCCCTTATATTAACATAAGAATGAGTACACAGTTTGGCTTGGCTGCTAATACAAAATAAATTAATTGTTTTCTATTCAACCCCTGAGTCGAGGCAACTCACCCTATTTATACATACAAATTGTAACATCTGATCCCATAATTGGGAAGCCATGAAGATCTCTGATCTTCAGGCGCCCTAAATAATCTAGCTGTTACAATGCGTGGCAGAACAGAAATATCAAAATATGAGAGAATTATTAATTGCCCCAGGAGTGGCGGTCCTTCCAGCTCACAGCTAGACTCGAGCAGCAACACACTTAAGATAGCAAATTCTGTTACAACTGCCCTGTCACGACTGTGTCTTGATGGATGATTCGAGCCCCAAGGAACCTTCTACAAGGAATGAACATCCCTTTCTTTATGACTTGTTCAGCCCCGATATTCCTGCAATCCATTTGTCTCAACTACCTTCATAAATCGCAACATGTTAGCACAATTTGAGAGCTGCACGGCTTTAATTATCACAATCATAAGCATTGATAAAATAAAACAATGATCAGCCATACCTTGGTAATTTGGGGGATAAGGTAAGGACAATGGGTTTGATTGCCATGATAAATAGTGTAGGACAGGGGCAGGAAAGATGAATAATGATGACTAAAAAAGGGCCAATTCTGGGCTCAACATCTCCCCCCAACTACCCTGTTGCATGTCCTCATGCAACAACCTGCATCTGAATCGTGAACTGAGCTCTTATCCAGAAGAGAGGAAGGAATGTAGGAAACTCAGGCATCTTTTCTATCTTTTGAAAGGCTTCTGTGAGTGACCCAGGATCTTCCAACCTCACTGTTTCCCTTCCACTGCTACTTGCTGATATCTGGGAATGTACTTGGTGTAGTGGGAATCTTCCTGCAGTCTCATTATGCTATGCCTGGGGGAGTTGAGACGAAATCCTCAATCTGAATCCAACTCAATGACATCTCTAGGAGGTGGAAGCACTGGTTCTTGTGGGACAGTGTCTTCCAACACATCTAATTTTAACAGGAGAGTTGCTGGTTCTTGTGTAACAGCAACATCCTTTAAACCTTCTTCAGCAGCTACCTTTATTGATTTTGGAGACCCTGGTTCTTGTGTAACAGCGTCTTCTTTGTCCTTCTGCTGCTGAGATAGGATCTCCTTCTCTTCGTGCAACCCTTCCTCCAAGATTTCGGTGTCACCTGAGCATGGTGTCTGTACATGTTCATCTTCACTCCACTGTGTATTAGGAATGATATCCACTCCCAGGTTATCTTCCAACTGCAATTCAGGAGTTCTTGCTGCAGCTTCCAAGGGTGTTGGTTCTTGTGTAGCAACATCCTGGCTTACCTCTTCATCCTTCTTTTGCTGCAACTCCTCTTCTATGAGTTCTGTGTCATGGGAGTCCTCTGGGGTTACAACCCAGAGTTCATCATTAAACTCCAGAATCTTCTCTGTTCCAGGTTATTCCCCCATCTGTTTGGCAGATTGGACAAGTATATTTAGGTTTGCTGGTTCTTGTGTTGCAGCTTCCTGTTCCAATTCATCACTGTCCTGCCTTTGTATTTCTTCTTCTAAAATTTCTGTGTCCTGGGAGCATTCTGGGGTTTCATCATATTCCTTTAGAAGCTCCAGCGCATCCTTCATTCCAAGTTCTTCTTCTACTTGTTCCATAATTTTTGCATCATGGGAAGTGGCAGCTGCAGCAAGGATATTTAAAAGTGCTGGTTCTTGTGTGACAACACCTTCTTTTTCCACTGCTTTCCCTACTGTGGCTACAGGCTGTTGTGCTGAATACGTGCTAAGTAGAATTTTATGGCCTGCTTCCTCAAAGATTTCTCCACAGGTGGGGCAGAGTATTCGCTCATCCTTCTCTCCAGCTCCAGCAGAAACTGATTCCTCCACTTGGTCTGCAGCCTCTATTAGTGTGTACATTTTTCTTTCACCCTGCTTTCTGCAGGTTTCCTTCCAAGTTTCCAGCTCCCTTCTAAGTGCTTGGAGGTCCTCTTTCAGCATTGCATTCTCATACAAAAGTCCTTCAATTCCAGGTTCTTCCTCCACTGGCCTTTGTGGAGCATCCATCGGTCTTGGTGTAAGGATTGGGGGCTCAACCTGTGTCTCTGAGGTTGCCCATCTTTTCCTAGCTGCCTCTGCTGCTGTGATTGATCGAGTTCGTTTCCTTCTGATTGGTGCTATTGGATCAAATTCATTGGTGGCTCTCTTCCTTTTCTGTGGCGTTTTCTTTTGTGATTTTTCTTTTTATGGTGTTTCCTCTTGTGGAGCTGGAATATAGGGGGGCAAAACTGAAGTCAAAGGAATATTTCCCTGCCCCTCATGCTGTTCTTCTTCAATCACAGCTCGTCCTACTACCCACTCAGGTGAAGACTCAATTGTAACCAGCTCAATGTCTTCTTCCATTGCCCTAGCTCCGTCATCTTCAGGTTCCATTGTCACAGCATTTGATGCTGCTCCAATTTCACCTTCTGCTGTCGGAGCTGTCTTTTTATCTAGGTTTGCCACGAAGGTTTCATCTACATTGTCACCTGATGGCTCTGTTTGTGCTTCCCCTTGCTCTCCTTCAAATGCAGTGTCATCCCCCACTGGTTCTGCTTGTGTTGGGGATTCATGTACCTCGAATGGCTCTGACTGTGCCCCTGGTTGTTCTTCCTCTGTGGTTTTACCCACCCCGGATGGTCCTGCCTGTGCCCCCGATTGTTGTTCTTCTCCCATTTCATCCCTCCCCCCAACTTCACTGGAGGAACTCCGGTCCTCCTGTTGTGGTGGAACCTGTAATTGCTGCAATGGGATGACCCTCAAGGGAACAGGTTGCTGTGGTCGGGTTATAAATTGTTCCCAAGTTATATTATGTTGGGCAAGGGTCCTTACAATAATTAACTTGATAAGGCCATGGTGGGTGAGAGAGGACAGTGGGTGCTTCACAGACTGAACAAATGTTGCCATATGATGCAAGTCGTGCAATAAATAAAATGGAATGTTCAACAAAATGCCATGGCGGAGATGAGAAAGGAAAGGAAGTTCAGAGTTATACACAGTTTGGTATCTACCTTCGCAGGTAATGTATTTCTTGAGGAAGACAGCAACCTGGTCCCATGGCCGCGGTAGTGAGTTCAGTGCAATCCCTCTCCTGGATGCTTCAACTTGCTCCCCTGGAAGTAAAAATTGTTCTCGTGCAACCGTTGCAGGGACTCGACGGTTAAACCAAGGTTTTCCCACCATCGGGATGGCTGTAACCTTGGATATAATGACCTCGGAGATGTCTATACACAGCCCCCACACCGTGGAGTGAGTTTTGGTAAGATTCAAGGCAAATTGCAGGGCTGCGTCCCGATCGAATCCATCCAATCGCTCAAAGAGCTCGAGCCAGCCAGCAGCTTGAAAAATAGCAAGAACCTGCGGATTCCGTCTGAGTTCCCGGGTATTGAAAGGTTCATGGCGAACTGGAATACCCATGATCCTGGCTGCAAAATGAACCTACTATTCCACAGATTACCGGATCCCAGAATGGAAGTTGCAGCACAGAGGATGCACGAATCGCTGAGCGGAGATGTTGAGAGAATGACCAAATTTGGAAAGTTGAGCACAGAACAATGTTCGAAATTTTCATGCCGAATTGGGGAAGGTGGCAGTTATTAGCGTTTACGTCGTACGAGGGAAAGGTTTAATCAGGTATAATGGTGGTACGAGTGAAGGTACGACCAATATCGTTTAAATGATATGAATGCTTAATCACGTGATAAATGAAAGCCATACCTCAAAAAACTGTGCGTCAGAAAGCTGCGGAAAATGGTGGAGCATGCAGTTGATGATGTCATGGAGCCGAATTCCTGCACAGTCGGATGTGTGATCATGATGACTGGGATAAGGCAATAAGTTCTTCCGCTGGTGAAACACAAAGCGTCGCTTCCTCGATGTCGGAATGATGAATTCGCTGGCACGACTGAGGTGAATCAACACCATGATTAGCATGTTGAAACAATTCTTCTATTAACACGGGAGTTACGACTGCAAGTTGCCAAAAAGAATGATAGCACGGCCGACGAAAAAGATGTTGCAGTCGTCAAAAAAAATATGTTGCAACCACCGGGAAAGAAATTGTGGCCACCGAAAAAGAATTCACGGAAGCCGGAAAAAAAAAAATTAAAAGTTTTATGGTGGCGGGAAAGATTACAGCTGGTTGGGAAGAGTTGTTGCAGTGTTGTGACGTGATGTTGCAGCCGCTAGATTGAAGTCGCGGCTACTGGGGATGATTTACAGCTGACGGGAGAAAAGATTTTAAGGTCGACGGAAAACAATAACGGCGAAATGTTGCAGCCGCCGATGTTGCAGCTGCTGGATTGACGACCGACGGGGAAAAAAAAAAATACTACGGCTGCTGAAAATGAGGTGGCAGCTGCTGGAAAATGAGATGGTAGTCGCTGGAAAATGAGATGGCAGCCGTGGGGAACTGAAGTGGCAATAGCTGGTAAGTGAGGTGGCAACCATTGGGAAGATGAGGTGGCAGCCGCTGGTAACTGAGGTGGCAACCGTGGGGAAGATGAGGTGGCAGCCGCGGGGAAGATGAGGTGGCAGCCGCGGGGACTGGGGTTGCAGCTGCCGATGTTGTATCCGTCGATGTTGCAGCTGCCGATGTTGCAGCTGCTGACGTTACAGCTGGCGACGATGTTGCAGCCGCCGACGTTGCATCCGTCGAAAAAGATCGACAACAAGCAGGAAAAGGATAATGTTGGCTGCCGGAAAAGGATATACAGCTGCCGGAAAATATGTTGCAGCTACCAGAAAATATGTCGCAGCTGCCGGAAAATATGTTGCAGCTGTCGATTTTTTTTTTTTTTTTTTTTTTTTAAAGCAAGGACGGCACAGGGAAATTTTCGTCTAACGGGCCCAAACTGGTCGTTCTCCTGGTGCCTCCCTGAAATTTTTTGAAAGACGACAGCAAGCAAAGAGATCAAATGCAAAGAGAAAAAGAAAAAAAAACAACAACTATACGCTACAGCAAGAAATTATTTATGTACAGCAAATACAATTTTCAGTTTAAGGTTTGGCAAAGGTAGAGAAACGTTCCTGCTCTGGTGCCAATTGATAGTCTGGATAGGCAGCAATCTGTGAAATGAATGCATCTTTCGAAATGGGCTTACGATACAGTCGCAGTCTATGGCCGTTAGCAAGTAATGGTATACAGTTTTCATCAATGGTCACCAGGCGAACAATGTCGTTGTCAAATACCCTGTCGACCAAATATGGACCCAGCCATCTTGTGCATAATTTTCCTTTAAAATCCTTCTTGAATCTGGAGTCGTATAATAGTGCCCAGTCTCCTTCACGACAGATTTTCTTTTTGATGAATCGGTCATGCCAGTTAGATCTCTGTTGCTGAAGCAGCACAGTCTGGTCTACTGCAGCTAACCGTTTCTCATCCAATTCATTTAATTGATTCAATCTTCTTTTCTGGGCTTCTGTTACATCCAGATTCATTTCAATGGCTGTTTTCAGGGTCTTGATCTCAAATTCAATTGGAAAGATGGCACTCTTTCCATACACCAGATCATAGGGAGAAAACCCCGTGGTGTTGCGCCAAGTTGTGCGATATGCCCATAGTGCTTTTGGAAGCCTGTCAGCCCAATCCCTTCGATGGCTTTTAACTGTTTTAGTAAGAATTGCTTCAATAACTTTATTAGTACTTTCCACTTGACCATTGGCCTGTGGATGATAAGGTGAAGCTATCCTGTGCTGCACATGATACTTCCGGAGCAAGGATTCAAATTGGTGTGAAATGAATTGTGGTCCCCCATCGGTAACTACTTCCTTTGGTACCCCAAAGCGGGTAAAAACTTCACTGTACAGAAAATCAATCACCGCCTGGTCATTAGCCTTAGCCAAAGCTACAGCTTCTACCCACTTGGTCATGTAATCTGTACACACCAAAATGTAAACCTTCTGTCTGGACGGAGGGTTGATAGGACCAACAAAGTCCAATGCCCATCTATCAAACGGTTCTAGTACCACTTGGGGCTGTAAAGGCATCTGATCTGTCTTATTAGGTTGGCCCATCCGTTGGCAGCTGTCACAGGACTGAACATATCTTTTAGCATCTCTGAACAGTGTCGGCCAATAATAGCCCATCCGCAACGCCTTATGCCCTGTTCTTTTGTCTGCAAAGTGTCCTCCGCAAGGTTCATCATGACAGGCCTTCAGTATATGAAAGATCTCATCTTCCCTTACACATCTTCTAATCTCAAGATCAGGTCCTATGTAAAAGAGATGGCCATTGAGCCAACAATACATGGCACTTTGCTGAATAATTTTTCTTTTCTCTCGTTTAGACATATGTGGTAGAAGCTTTCCTGCAACCAAATAATTAGCAACGTCTGCATACCGGGGTGAATGAGCTGAGAGTGCGAATAAATGTTCATCCGGGAAAGCATCCTCAACAGGTGAACTGTCATCACTGTTAGTAAATCGTGATAAAAAATCAGCAACAACATTTTCTTTTCCAGGTTTATCTATAATAGTAATATCAAATTCCTGTAATAATAAAAGCCACTTGGTTACTCTGGCATTAGTGACAGGTTTGTTCATTAAATACTTAATGGCAGAGTGGTCAGTATGCACAAATGTAGGATACCCAGTAATGTAATGCCGAAACTTATTAATAGAATAAACAATAGCAAGGAATTATTTTTCAGTAACAGTATAATTTAGTTCAGTAGGGGCTAAGTTTTTACTAACATAATAAATAGCATAAGGTACTTGACCATCCTGCTGTCCTAGTACTGCTCCAATGGCAGTATCAGAAGCATCTGAAGAAATGTGGAAAGGTATGGTCCAATTAGGTCCCCTTAGAATAGGGGCTGTGGACAGCTTCTCTTTAAGCTTATCAAATGCTGTCTGGCATGCTGTACTCCACACAAACTGTGCATCCTTCATTAACAATGAAAACAAAGGAGAAGCAAGTTTGGAGAAGTTTTCTATAAATCTCCTGTAATATCCAGCATGTCCCAGAAAACTTCGCACCTCTTTCTGAGTTGAAGGAGTTGGTATATTTTTTATCACCTTAATTTTTGAAGGATCCACTTGGATACCATCAGTAGAGATGAAATGTCCTAATACCACCCCCTCACTCATCATCATATGGCATTTTTCAGTGCTTAATGAGAGGCGAGCCTGTTCACAGCGAATTAAAACTTTCTTTAAATTTTCCAGTGCTTCCTCAAAATCCTTGCCATAGGGAGTAAAATCATCCATAAAAACTTCCATACTATCATTAACCAATTCAGAAAATATGCCAATCACAGCTCTTTGGAACGTTGCAGGTGCATTGCACAAGCCAAAGGGAAGCACCCTATAGGCAAACGTTCCCCAGGGGCAAGTGAAGGTGGTCTTATCCTGATCTTCCGGAGCAATCTAAATTTGATTGTACCCACTGAACCCATCCAAGAAGGAGAAGAACTTCTTCCCTGATAGGGTATCAAGTACTTGGTCAATAAAGGGCAGAGGAAAATGATCCTTTTGTGTAGCTTTGTTCAGCTCCCTATAATCGACACAGACTCTCCATTTACCATTTTTATTGGGCACGATTACAAGTGGGGAAACCCACTCACTATCTGAAATAGGATAGATAAATCCTGCTTCCAAAAGTTTCTGGATTTCTTCCTTCACTATATCCCTCAAATTGGGGTTCATGCGTCGTTGGGGTTGACATACAGGCCTGGAGTCATTTTTAATATAAATATGATGAGTGCACAAACTGGAAGGAATATCCTTCATGTCTGTATACTCCCAGGCGAATGCCCCCTTACGTTCCTTCAAGAGATTGGTTAGGCACATCTGTTCTTCTGAGGAGAGACCAGGGTTGATGTTCAAAGTTCTTCCAGGCTCTACCTCAATAGGAACGCTTCTCGAGTTTTTCAAAACTGGGATTATGTTTGTGTCATTGACTAGTGCTTCCTCCGTAAGCTGTTCTTGTTCTTCTTACCAAGGGTACTGTTCAGGAGTTGATAAACTTCTTTATCTACTGAAGCAGGTTCGCTAATGAAATTATTAATGGCATCGTCTTTTGTTTCATTTTTGAAGGTTAGTGCCTTCCCTATTGTTAGTAATGGCTGAACATCCTCCTCCTCTTCCTGTTCTATCCAAAGGGAAGTTTCAGTTTCTAGACTCGGCCGTGCTGGAGGATACAGGGTGAGGTTTTTGGTTTCCATACCATCAGATATAGTCATAGATCCCGATCGACAGCTGATGCAAGCATCAGCTGTAGCCAACCAAGGCCTCCCCAAGATCAATGGGTGTCCCCCCAGCTGTGATTTTGGTTGTAATACTAGAAAGTCGGCAGGGTATTCCCATGAATCTACTGAAATGACAAGGTCATCCAAAATCCCTTCGGGTTTGATGGTGGATCTGTCTGCCAATTCTAAAATGGTAGGGGTTGGTCTAATATTGGTGAATCTGAGTTTTTTAACAGTCTCCATTGTTATAACATTGATCGCTGCTCCTAAGTCTACTAGTACGTTGGGTATCTGTGTTTGTCCTATGTGTACAGTGACAGTAGGATTGCCAGGGTCATCATACTTGGTTATAGGGGTTTTTCCGGTCATTAAAGCAGATAAATTCCCTATGACATGAACAGTAGGAGGATCTCTGGGATTCCTTTCCGGTCTTTTAGTGCACAGGTCCCGAACAGTTCTAGCATAAATAGGTACATCTTGAAGAGCTTGCAAAAGGGGGATCTTAACATAAAGGTTCTTCAATTCTCCTAAGAGATTGAACTGAGGTTGCCCCCCTATTTTTGGCAGCATCAGTCTCTCAGGGTATGGTGGTTGCCTTACCAGCTGGGTAGGTTGCGTATTATCTGATTTATTGTTTAATGTTTCAGCCGTCCCATCTGAGGGATGCTCAACACCTTCAGTGATAGGAACCAGATCAAATGGATGCTGGGAACTCTCTTCTTTGTCATGCACAGACAGTGGAATATTTTTTGAAATTACACGTTCTAATATCTTCCCTGACCGTAGACGAATATCATTACAAGGTACAGGGGAGAGAGAGTAGGTCGGCATATTGAGAGCCTCTAATTGCTGGACTGTTTTATTATTTGGGTCAGGGTTAGGTTGGGCAGGCAGCTGAGGCCGTATTGGTATATTAGGAACAGGATTATTTTGCAGCTGCAGCTGCGACTGCTGAGGTGGGTATTGAGGATATTGATGAAATTGAGGATATGGAGGAGAATACGGTAACTGTTGAGGTGGAGGTGGTTGAGGAAACTGGTTCCCAGGATGGAAGTTCCTCCATCCAGGAGACCATGACGTAGGTTGATGTGGTGGCTGTGTCCAAGGACTCCATGAATTATAACCTTGCATCGCAGGTTGAGGAGAATTCCACTGAGCATAATTTGAAGGGAATTGTGTATTCACATTTTGCATATTAGTATTCTAATTATTCAAATTATTCAAAAATGGAAATGAATCGGGAGACATACCTTGATTTCGAGGCTGCCAGGGTTTCTTCTGTGTAATGAAGTAGGCTGAATCCACTTTTGGAGTTGATGCGTGCAGAACAGCCTTCACTTGGGGCAATGTGGGACATTCTTTCATATCATGGTTCAGCTCGCACAGCTGACACACTTGTATTTTGTGAAGAGGGCATTCTTTCAGTGGATGAGTCTTTCTACATCGGGGACAGAACACACCTAGTGTGAGATCCTCCACTGCCTATCTTTGCTTGGCCTTCAAGACATCAATCTCTGAAGAGATAGAGCTCATCATTTCTATTTTAAAATTTTCAAGAAGATTTCCTATCTCCGCACGTGTAGCTCCCCCATTGGATGACTTCTGAGTTCTGTCGAAGACATCACGTTCCAGCTTATCTCGTTTGTTCTGCTTGTTATGCCTAGAAGATCCCCTGGAGTATCTCTTACATAACTCCATAATTGTCTCAAAAGGTTCTTTAGAGATATCTCCCTTTCCTAGCAAATTTAACATGTCTAAACAATCGTCCCTGATCCCTCGAAGCAAGATTATCTTGAGAACATCTAGTCCCATGTTCATCTGCCCAGCTCTCTGCACATTGTACAGCAACCTCTCTACAAAATCCTCCAAACTTTCATCCTCCTTCTGTACCATCTTGAATAACTCCTCCCTTTTCTCCTTGTTGTTGCATTATTCTTGATATTTTTCCAGGAACACTTGCTTCATCTTATTCCAATTAGCAACAGTTCCTCCCCCAAGGCTCATGAACCATCGTAATGCATTGTCCTTCAGGGTGGCAGGAAAAAGCTTCAACTTTTGGGCATCTGTGACATAATCATAGCTGCGACAGAGGATATCGAATTCAAAAAGGAATTCGTCTGGATCTTCTGCCGCCCTGCCATGGAAGCGAGGTAACACCGATGGTGAGATGTTTTTCATAGGAGCTGTCCCTTCTAGCTGCTGTATTGGGAATTTCAATGTAGCCATAGTTTCTTCTGGCATGGAATCATTTTCATGATGGTATTGTACCACTGCTTCTTCCTCTTCATTCTCATGTCTGTTATTCATCTTTTCTTCTATATCTTCTTCTTCATTCGTTCCTGCGTTCCTTAACTCAGTTGTAACAGCTGCGTATTCTTCAGTTGTAACAGCTGCGTATTCTTCAGTTGTAACAGCTGTGTATTCTTCAGTTGTAACAGCTGCGTATTCTTCAGATATAGTAGCTGAGTATTCTTCAATTGTAACAGCTGAATCAGCCGTTCCTTCTTTAGCAGGGATATATGCAGGAATCACAGCTGCTCCTGTATCTTCCACTGTGGATCCTGATGTTGGCGCTCCAGGATCAGCAGGGCCTCTTCTGATAGGAGTCTCCCGTTGACGAGGTTTGACAGCTAAATCAGTTTTGTCAACAAGGTCGTCAATGAATGTTCTTCTACCCAGCGGTGGACCTCGACCACGACACGAACCACCTACACTGTTAGTAATTTGTGGGGTTTTGGGGGTTGGGAGGTGATCGCGTTTTACCCTCCTCGTATTCATGCGAAGCAGATCATTTCAAAAACAAACAAAAAGACTGTCTAAAAGCGATTATTAGATGCAACTAATGACTAGTGTTTAATTTTCATCCTTCCCCGGCAACAGCGCCAAAATGTCAAGCACTCTAAATTACTATCAAACACACAGAGCATATGAAATTTATTGTCAACCCGAGAAAGTCTTTTTATTTCAAAGGATAAGTGCACAATATATGCTTAAACACAAAACCATTAGAAGTGAATACTTTTATCTTCTATCATCCATGTTCATCCCAAGAATCTATGCAACCCCAATTGCCTTCTAACTGCTATACTACAATCCTTTTCTATTATGCATCAACAAGAAATGGTACCAGATCTAATCAACGATTGCAAAAAGGAAATCTCATTCGCATTCTAAAATAATCACTTGTCTAATCTAATCAAGCTGGGAATCATAAAGCATAAACTGAACATTACTCTAGAATTTCAAATGAAAGAGATTGAAGCAACTGTTCTAAGAAACTGAATTGCAGAATAGAAATCAATCAACACATAACAGGAAAGCTAAATTGTAAGAGCTACTGGGATCACGTCTCAACTGTAAGATGAACACAGCAGTGTAAACAGAATTTGAAATGTATAAAGCAACCCTGACTCAGTTGACTGTTATTCTATACCATTCACCAATCTCACAGAAATGTACTCTTTTACTGATAAACCCACACAATAAGTATTGCTGCTGCGTACAAAGGAAAGAACAAAGCATCACACAACAAGAAAGATAAAATCCTAATTTAACTCAACAATCTCTGTGGAAGACGGGCCCAGTCTTCACACAGAGACGCTGGTTGAACAACACTCTCTTTAACTCAGAAGTAACCCCTTATATTAACAGAAGAATGAGTACACAGTTTGGCTTGGATGCTAATACAAAATAAATTAATTGTTTGCTGTTCAACCCCTGAGTCGAGGCAACTCACCCTATTTATACATACAAATCGTAACATCTGATCCCATAATTGGGCAGCCATGAAGATCTCTGATCTTCAGGCGCTCTAAATAATCTATCTGTTACAATGCGTGGCAGAACAGAAATATCAAAATACGAGAGAATTATTAATTGCCCCAGGAGTGGCGGTCCTTCCAGCTCACAGCTAGACTCGAGCAGCAACACACTTAAGATAGCAAATTTTGTTACAACTGCCCTGTCACGACTGTGGCTTGATGGATGATTCAAGCCCCAAGGAACCTTCTACAAGGAACGAACATCCCTTTCTTTATGACTTGTTCAGCCCCGATCTTCCTGCAATCCATTTGTCTCAACTACCTTCATAAATCGAAACATGTTATCACAATTTGAGAGCTGCACGGCTTTAATTATCACAATCATAAGCATTGATAAAATAAAACAATGATCGGCCATACCTTGGTAATTTGGGGGATAAGGTAAGGACAATGGGTTTGATTGCCATGATAAATAGTGTAGGAAAGGGGCAGGAAAGATGAATAATGATGACTAAAAAAGGGCCAATTCTGGGCTCAACAATCATACTTTGGAAAAGTTGCAGGTTTCTCTATTGCTAGATGCTCCGGATATGGGGGTAATTTTTCTCCTGGAGTTGCTTCTTTCTTAGAGGGTTCATGTGTTGGAACTTTTGGACTAACTACATTTTCGAAAATGGCATCATTTAAGGTTTCAGTGGGTATGTCTTCTTCTTCATTCTCTTCACAAATAACAACTAATGATTTGGGCTAATCTTGCAGAACTCTTCCAGACCAAAGTTGAATCTCATGCACTGGTGCAGTCGAAATGGCATATGATGGAAGAGGTAGCAACCCAATGTTGTTAAGAGCTTGAGTTGGTTTATTGTTAGGATTTGGTATTGGTTTTGCAGGCAATATTTTTTGTCTTGGGGGATTCATATTATGGAAATGGTGAGGCTGATGAGTGATAAGGGGTAGTTAAGGAGGCACAAATTTAGGCAAAAGTTGTTGGATATTAGCTGGGTAAGGATAGTTAGGCATAGGAGGAGGTGGATATTGAGCATATGTTTGTCCCCTCCACCCTTGTGGCCATTGTTGATGTTGAGCATTTTGAGTAGGATAATGAGGTGGCAAATTCTGAGGTAGCCATTTTTGCCAATTTGAGGTGTTTCATTGTTGAGGTGGTTGATAAGGGTGATAATAGGGCGGAAATTGTAATGATGGATCATGATATGATGGTTGATCTCTAGGTTTCCAAGTCCTCCTATATGTCTCACCAAAATTTCCACTCTTATATACGAATTGCAACCCAGGAAATGATGGACAATTATCAGTTGGATGCTCTTATGTACAAAGGTGACATACTAAAACATTATTCAATGGGCATTCCCATTGGGGATCTTTAGTTCTACACCAAGGATAGAAAACACTCATTGTTTCCCACTTTTCATCCTGTCACTTCTTAGCTTATAATGCATCTAATTGAGAACCCATAGCTCCTAAAATATCTGTTTTGAAATTTTCTAGTAGGTTCCCCAATTCTACCCTTCTAACTCCACCAGGACTGGATGCATTTCCTTTTAGGTTTCTAGTATAAGATTCCCGAAAGTGTCTCCCACTTTTCCCTATGCTCCTATATTAATTCCTACATAGCTCGCAAATTTGTGAAAAAGACTTATGACAAATATCTCTAGCTTCCATGAGGTTAAGATTTTCTAACTCTTCTGAAATTCCCTTAAGGAAGAGTATTCTTACTGCATCTTCCCAAAGATCACTATACTTTGATTTATGTAACACATAGTTAAATATTTCGAGAAAGTCTTCTAGGATCTCATCTTCAAGTTGTATTTTGAAAATGTCATTACGAGAGTCCTTAGGTTTATAGTAATCTTGATATTTCCGTAGAAATGCAGTCTTCATGTCTTCCCAAGTTTTAATACTAGATTCTCCTAACCCCATAAACCACCTAAGAGCGGAATCTTTCAATGTAGCAGGGAAAAGTTTTAACTTTTGGCCATCTTGTAGGTAGTTATAGCTCCTATGCAAAATGTCAAATTAGAATAGAAATGTATCAAGATCCTCACTACTATTCCCATAAAAGGTTGGTAGTGAGGAGGGAGGGATTTTTTTCATGGTTACATCTTGTACAGTGTCTAAGATAGGGAATCCAAAAGCACCTTCAGTTCTAACCTCTCCCTCTTTTTCATCTTGTCGGACATGATCTTCATTTTCATTCTCCATGAAAACTTGATTTCCAAAGAGAGTGTACCTAGGTGATTCCTTTCTTGGTGAATATGGGATGTCCCAACATAGAGTATTTCTTTGATGAGAAGAGTTGTCAACTACGTGAGAGTCCATCTCTACAGGGATTGTAGGTCCTATAGTTGATGTTTCTATTTGTCAAACAGTTATGTTTGCAAATTTTTTAAAAAGAGCATCTATCTGTGAGGGAACAACAAAATCTACCAAATTCAGACCCCCTACTAGTGAGAAGGTTGTGTCTTTGGTTTTTAAAACTAATGGAGGATTGAGAGGTTCTGATGGTTTATCTTTTTGAGCTTCTTCCTTCCTAAGTTCAGTTTATTTATGAATAGACTTCTCTAATGTCTCTATGGTTCCCCCTAAATGGTTTCTAGAAAGGATTTCCTTAGCTTTCCAAGTAGGACTATCCCTTTTAGGTGTTTTTTGATACCTTTCTGCTGAGTTAGCAGTTGGGGTGGCATGCCGCCAATATAGGTTAGTAGGAATTTTAGTGTTCTGGGGACTAGTTTTAATGTATCTACCTTTTAAATCTCTAGATCTATTCATGAAAACAAAGTTAAAACTAAAATAAATTTTACTTGCATTACTACTATTGTTGGGTTTTCGGGATGCCTATTATAACAGATGCACAGGTTCTTACCTCTCGTCTTAATGCTAACCCACCACCAACCTATCTCTAAGTTTCAAAAGGAAAATTATACCTATCACTAAGGTTTAAGAAGAAAATTCTACCTATATATAACTCCACGGCAACGACGCCAAAATGTTGGGTGCTTCATTGTCTTAATGAATCACCAAATATTTAAGTATCGACCGGGGTTGGTAATTTTAGGTTTGTGGAAAATTTTATGCTGAGGTAGAAGGGTAACTAAGACATCGGCTCGGTCGACCTTATAAATGTTTAATAATTAAAATATAGAAAGATCTTTCAAAATGAAAAACCGAGTAAAACTTCAAAAATACAAATACTAAGCTGATTAGACCCAACCAAACCAATAGATCAGAATAGTATCAATCTATACTAATCTATTCTATGAATAATAATTGAAAAGATAAAAACAATACTATTCTAAGAAACAAGACTTGATCAAAAGAAAACTACTCTTATGAAAATGTAAACTACTGATCAATGATTCAAACTCTAATCTAGGAATTAGAAAGACTAGCTACCATGTAATAACTATGAGTTCAGGAACCTATCAATGAAATGATTCAGTTTATTACTTAACTGTATGAAGACAAGAAACTACATTATCTGAAGCAAGGTTACAACTACTTAATAAACCTAAGAAATTCAACAGTTAAACTATTCATGCATTCAACAAACACTCAAAACTAAGCTAAGCTACCTAATTCCATTCTCCTTGAGGATTTTGAGGAAATGTATCAAATTTAATAGGAACGGGACAAAATGTATCGAAATGACTTTCAAATGTGACAAGGAAACATAATGGAAGTAAATCTAATTTAACTTCTACAAAGAGATGCAAGTTAAAAAGTGACCAATTTCAATTGATTTTAAACATTGTAATCTATTCTTTATCCATAAGCAAATGATACATAAAAACTAACTATAGTGCTCAAAATGAAATGCTGATTAAAAGAAGTACAAATCCTAAGTTATTTGACCTCTAATGACTACTAAAAATTAATGCATCTATATGAAACACATATGAACTTATTAGACTTGGATTGGAACTAGTTCCTAGTCTATTCTACTTACAGAAATGAAATAACTTGAAACAGTGAAATTAAACCAAATCAAAACACTATGTGAATAAAAGTGAAAGACTAATTAGGAACTTGAAATGAAAACTGGAAATAAAATACTCAATTGATTTAGAAATAAGACAAATTGATATTTAAGCAAAGTCTATGATAACATTGTAAACAAGTTTAAGCTAATCTAGGTCCTAGGCATGAAAGTGAATGGAAATAACTGATAAACTATCTAAATCATAAGCAAAAGACATTTATACTACTTCTACTTAAACCAAAACTATTTATCATTTAAACAATAAAACATATGCTGAATGTAAATGGATTCCATCATTAATAAAACTTGAAATGGTTAACCTATGTGCAAATGTAAAATGAGATATGAAATATTAAGGGTGGATTCGAATCCCAAACTAGCTACAGAATGTGGTGAAGTTCTGGAAAGTCAACCTATATCCTAGCTAGCTATCTCTGCATAAATGAAATACTAGCAATTATGGAAATGACTGCAAATTCTAGAAAATTTTGTCTAAGTTTGAATGAAAGACTAAAAGGAGGTCTGAAATACGGTCTTAACGAAAGGTGCGAATGGTCGGCCGAATGACAGTCTGGATGACAAAAATGCTACAAACTATGAAAATAAACAAGATAAATAAATTTAACACCAACTGGTTTATGCATATTAGTCTATGGTGCAAGAAAAGAAATAAATAAGTTGTTTAAAGTTGAAATAACAGGAAGCAACTACACTCATTTGCATCTAAGGAAAGAAACTATTTTCTACTGCATAATAAAATAGAGTTGAAAGGTAAACAAATCTAATCTATAGCTACAATAACACTCACAGAGCTAATTCTGATTACAAATTGAACTTGAAATACTGTACTAATTAAATTCTATCTAATTGCAATGGAAAAGATAAAAGGCCAGCTGAAAGAAACTATGCATGACCGGTCATTTTAAATTCTAGAAGCATAAATTGTATTAACAACATGAAATATATTATAGGAAATAGAAAAAACACCATATATAGAAAGACCAAGTGAAATATATATACTGAAAATTAAAACTACTTATCTTTAGAAAAGAAATAACGAAATATACACAATGGAAAACCTCTAGTTGTTGAGGGTCCCTTCTCAGCAATCAGGGATTGTGTCTAACTCAGATCATTCACCAACAGAACACAAATTTACTCATCAACAGCTAAAATCATAGACTTTATATTAAACTGAATCAAAGGTTACACAATGTTTTTATATAGCTCTAGGCACGTGTTTCTCAACCTGAGACGTCTTTATATAGTTTTTACAATGGGAGAGTAGGTCGACCCTTTTAGTGGTCGACCTCTCTAAAAATAGGAGGTCTTAATATCTACAGGAACGGTCCATTAAATCGCATAAACCATTTTCCTTCTTCCATGGGAATTGATTCTCTTTGACGTGGGTAGCTGATGTGTTATTAGGTTGGGAAAACAGGAACACGGATCTTCTAGAACGAGGGCTCATGAACCATGATGGACACATTTCCAACAGAACCCATGTCATGCTTTTTGCCTGTAGTGCCCCAGAATATTCCAACCAATGAATCTGCTAGTGTGAACGAAGGGCTAAACGATGGTCCGAATGCGGTTGGGTGTCTTGGACGTGAATGCACATCTGAATGAGAGTCTGTTTGAAAACCATAGCCTACAGAATGAAGTCTATTTTCCAAACAAGTCGATAAATGCTAGATTAATGTTAATAAACCACAAAATGATGATAATCAATTAAGATTTATGAAATATTCAAATGTATTCATACCTGATTTCAAATGGTGGTCTAAATGGCAAGAAGTATGACTTATCATATCAAAAATAGTGAAAATAATGCCAACAGAGCACGTTTAATGATCAAAAGTGATGACAAAATTGGGCATCAACAGGTGTATGTGCTAGCAGTAGCAGCTATGGTGGGGCCAGTGTCTCCAATGGAGGGAGCAGTGGTACAAGTCATGATGGGGGTAGTGGGGCCTCCAGTCATAAGTGGGGGTATAGTGTAGGAAGGGCCTATGTCCCCAATGTGTGCAGCGGGAATATGAGTCGTAACAAGGATGTTGGGTCCTCCAAACAGAGGTGTGGGGATCGTTTGGGAGGGGCCTGCACCTCCAAGTGTTCCATGAGTCACTGACAGGGAAGTAGTGGGACCAGTGGCCATTGGATTTTGATTGGTGATGGAGATGGTATATGTGGGTCCTACCAATGGCATACCCAGGGTATGTGCTGTTGTAGTGGCTAGAGCGGTGGTGGTTAGAGCAGTGGTGGTCCCTCCACCGACAACCCCTCCAAAGAACGTGTTGGGATTCATGCCAGCCATGGGGCTAGATGGGACTATGTATATAGGGTTTTCTGATTCTGACTCAGAGTGAGATGTAAAATGGGGGGTGTCAGAGTTTGGTGATAAGGCTCTATGCATATGACGATTGGTGTCAAGTGAACTGTACTGTGGGGTCTAACCTGGATGGCACCGAGAATGTCTTGGGGACTCTATGGTGACAGGCGGTTAGTAAAACCAGTGGGTTGTGCCAAGTGAAAAGCTCAAAAACCCTAATGCAACCGAGTGTGCAAAAGGGGAGCGCAAAAACTATGTCACTCAAGCCAACAACATGCTCAAAACACTCACTGTAATAGTTGTTCTACAGTAAGCATAGCGACAAGAGAAAGTGGTCAAAATACCAACAAGCAAATGGTTCCTAATAAGGAAGGTTCCCCAAGTGGGGTTAGAAGGTTGGTTTAGTTAAGTAAATTTTATGGCTCACTTGAATTGAGGTTGTTATAGGTCAAATCTACACTTCTCTATCTGTGATCACATCGCTCTGTCGATCACACAAAAGGACAACATGGATTGAAGAGCTAGGTTGACCTAGATGATGTATGGACCAGAACTACCCTCTTCAGCTGATAAATTCCCTATTTCTATTGATGTTTTGACATGTGCGCTACTCTCTGGGCAGTAAACCAGCACACATCTTGGAAAATGCCCTACTTTACTCAAAGGAAACCAGCGCACACCTTGGAAAAGATGCAAATGCATGTTGTAAAACAGAAAAGTTGCACAATGTGCACTACTATGCCTTGAGAAACTCGCGCACATATTAAGATGAAACCAAAAAATATATTAATATTACGAATTGGGATTAGTTGAAGTTGGTTCTGCAACTTCCCCAACCTCCAAATTTAACCACCTCTCGATTCCAACTTCCTACCTTGTCCCATAAATACAAGGAGGATCCATGAGAGAGGGACCTAGAAAGAATGCTTTAAGGGTTGTTACACTGGAGGAAAATCCCAAGTCATTGTGAAGAGAAGGATCCCAGGACTCGGTTGCAGAAACATCTCGATACGTCAGGTATATTGTATCGATTCATGTTTCTTTGACAATAAGAAGATGGAAATACCCTTCCTGTCCCAAATCGAATGTCTATTAGATTGCATGTTCATTTGGATTAGTATCTGATTATTGTTGATGGTTGTTTGCTTTCAATATTCATCAATATTTATATAGTCAAGATACTCTAACGAGGTCTCTTTTGTATTGTAGGTTCGTCGAGCAGGAGATCAAGTGAAAGCTAGGACCAGCAGTCGGTTAAAGATATGTCTTTCGATATCCTGCTCTCTTTCCTTTGTAAGAACTAGTTGCAATATAATAAATGCATTTACCTGTCAACCCCGCTTAAGTTGGTAGTGTCTCTCCTCACTATAAGGTTTAAATGCTGAACAACAGACTCGCGACTCCACTGGGGAGTAACCGGTAGTTATTCTTCTCTAGGAGACCTAGTTTAGGATTCCTTCTAGTCCCTTTTTCAGTTTTTGATTCTCTACGAAGCTTTATAGGTCTTTGTTACCTGTTCCTTATTGCTTGATTCATCTCAGTTCACTACTGCAAAGCCTGTTTCTGCCCTTTTGAGGCATGTGCATTGGTCTACCCTACTTACAGTAGCGTATCTTTCCTAATGAGTGTTGGTTTCTGTACTGAACAGTAGCGCATCTTTTCTAGTGTGCCTTGGTATCTGCACTGCACAGTAGTACATTTTCCGGTGTCTTCCGGTTTGATGTTAGGGTTTGATTTCCAGTGGCTTGCTTCCACTTCCAGCCTATTGCTTTGCCTTCTTGACTAACCCCTGAGACTTCCATGTCTCTTTTGAGTCTTGGTAGCCTCTCTTGAGTCTTGGTAGCCTCTCTTGAGTCTTTTAGTTTGTTTTTGCTTGCTTGAGTACTTGTTAAGTGTCTTTACTACTTTCTAGACCCTTTTGAAGTTCATGCACTATTCTCTTTTGACATAGCTGCACACTTTCACCCTAGTTTCTTGTTGCAGTCATACAGACCTACCTTATTAATGCCTGTTTTCTATTGCAACATTTAGCACACTTTTACTGTGTCTTATCCTTCTCATTAGGGTTTGAATTCAAGTTTGAGTCCTTAGGGTTGCTTTCGAAAGGTTGCTTGGTTTAGATACTTTTTGATTGTCTTGTCAGTTCAGTCCAAGTGAGTCAAATCTTTCTAGTTTTCTTTCTATTGAGTTCGTGTGTTAGTAAGGTCATTCTTGGATCACTTGCTTACTTTTTTCTTGGCTTTGTGTTTTCTTAGGTTTTTGATGCTTAGGAGCAACCTGTTTAGGTTTGCCTTTCCATTATGAGTGTCTCTTTTCCTTGCTTTTCAAGCCTCAAGTTTTTATTTTGCAAAGACTTGGTAAGTCAAGCCTTCATCGAGTCTTTTGATTCGTTTGTTTTGAGTCGTTTAGGTGTTTGTCTTATGGACACTTTACATTTAGATCTTACTTGCTTTTGTACAAGTTCTCTTTCTTTTACAATTATCAGAAAATACAAAAAAATTGTTCAAGTAGCTTAATAGTAAGATCTTTCATTATTTTAAGGTAGCATAGTTTGCTTCGAAATATTAAAAGAAATATACAAAAAGAAGTTTGAAAGAATATAAACGGAAAAGAGAAAAAGTCTTTGTGAATTTGAAAGAATTACTTTACATGCACTTTAATTTCATAGTAAACCATTCCACACACCGCACTACAACCCTTGAGTAACAAGTAGCCCTTAAAAAGAAATATTAATAAAATTTACTAGCATCATTTTTCATTTTAGGTACACACATCATCAACTAGCTTAGGCTAGAGTTTTGGACTTAAATCACCTTAAATAATCTGAAACTGGCTTCATTACTCAATAATCATAGTACGACTTTCATTTAGGTAAATCCATCTCTATCAAATAGTCCTGGGATGCTCTACTCAAACCAGAGTTAAGCACGAGTCCATGGGAGATTGGAATTCTTGAGTATATCCCCTCACTTTCCTCTCAATCATAAACCAGAGTTGACTCACGTACGGGGGTCCTTTCAGACTTTGGTATTTTCTATCCCTCCCATGCATTTCGACTAGGCTGAGGACTGTCCCCCTAGGTTATTTTGTATTGATGGTATCCTTAGTATCATACTCTTAGGGCTCTACACAAGTAGAGTGGGAGGTTATTCCCACTTCAACTCGGATAGACGTGGAAGGTAACCCTTTGGTAGTAATCCCAAGAAGGCGGTTCGGTGATTCAAATGCTTGTACCTAGTGGACCTCTGAAGGATGCCACGTAACTGACCGATGATACTCTATTAGTCTGTTTTGGGCCCTAATCATCTTAGACTTTCTTTCAAGAGTATTTTCCATTGTTTTCCTGGTTTAATTACTTAGGAAATTTTTTTAGTGGTATGTTGTTTGCCCCTTAGTTTTAGTGGCCACTAGGTTTTTTCTTACTTAGTCTATTTTTTGTAGTTTTGGAGGACCAACATATTCATCGGTCTTGGAGGTTGAAAAACCTTCCCCCACTCATAGTGGAGCCTCCACTGCAACCGTAACACTGGAGGAAAAATTCTCTTGGTTCTTTTGAACTTACGGGTGACACGTAGGTTCTTGGTGAGCCATAGCCCAGAACCCTGGATAGACAAGTCTTTGATAATGTTGAGGTTGAGGATCTAAGTTCTAGAGATTTTAGTAATCCTTTCAACCCTCCTCTTACTAGACAACCTGAGTATAGTGCTTACTTGTTTACACCTGGTTATACTATGACTAACCCAGGAGATGAGCAGGGAGTCCCTCAAACTCCCACAACTTTTATGGATGCAAGGATTGTTAATCCTTCTTTCACAAACAATGCTACCCTGATTTCGTCGTAGACTACTTCTTTCTCAACTCCATCCTTTAGTTTCAATGTTGGTACTTTAGGCATTCCGAACTCATTAGCTTCGACATCTACCTCAATTTCCACCCCCACTTTTTGACAAAACAATGTCCCTTTGTCAGGGATACCCGAAATGAACTTCACTCAGTCTTCTACTACACAATAGTTTCAGGGTGTAACTCAAGTTGTTGCTTCCACTTCCACTGTAGGATCGATGTCCTCTACATCTATGCCTATCATGGGTACCATGACTGTGCCATCCATTACAACCACACCTGGTTTTAACCCCTATGCAAGTTACAATGTGAATCCATTGAATATACCCACAGGGAGTATGCCCTTCTCTTTGTTTTCCGAAGGAGGGGGTAATATGTTTAACCAGTAGTATGGCAGGGCTGACACACAACCACAATGGACAAACACACAGGGTTTTAATCCACTTTCCTTTGGGTGGAGTAATTTCAATCCTTTCGTTTCACAACCGATGGCTGGGGGAAACCCCAACAAACAGTACACGAACCAGGCGATGGGTGGTTCCCAATACCAGGTTCCCGTTTACTAGATGCCATCGTCTCAACCTCGTTTACCTTTTCTCGTAACTTTGAACTTTCCAGATCTTTCAAAGCTCACGAACGACCCCATGCGTCATGACTCTGCATGGCCACCCATTCCCACTAAGTTTCCCTCGAACATACCAAAGTTTGAAGGTAAGATTGGTGAGGACCCCGGTGACCATATTACGACATTTCATCTCTGGTGCTCCTCCAATTCGTTGAATGATGATTCCATAAGGTTAAGTCTCTTCCAAAGAACCTTGAAAAGTGTCTCATCCAAGTGGTATATCGAATTTCCTACAGCTGCCTATGGAACCTTTCGGGATCTTGCTATTGTTTTCCTGAACCACTTTTAACTTCCCATTCAGTACGATGCTGGCACATACCTTCTGTCGACCTTTTGACAGAACAAATCCACTCATCTATCTGATCATCTTCAGGAGTGGCAAAGGTGAAATGGGCTCATCAAAGCTGACATCCCCCTAGCATTCTTATTAGAATGGTACCTTAAGTCTCTTCTTCCTTATATTTCTAAGGAAGTTGCCACTTCAGGGGTGTCCTGCGAAGAGGAAGTCATTTTGAGAACCCAACAGCTGGACTTGGTCTATGCTCAGTCTGGGATTTTATATGAAATTATTCCTGATACGCCGAGGTCTAATATAGACTTAGGTAAACCTAAGCCTGAACCACCTGCTGATGGCATTGTGGGTTCAGTCGATTCTGCAGCATTTGATGCCTTAACAAAGCAAGTTCACGCCTTGTCAGTAAAACAGTCTGTTGTAGAAGCAACTTCTGTTGCATCCTCCCCTTCAACTATAGAATCTGTATAGCAGGTGTAGACAAACCAAAAGGGCTCTCGACAGCCCAAAAGAAATGGCAAGAAAGGGGATGGAAACCAACAAAAGCTCAGAAACACACAAAATGCTGAGGAGGGTAAAAAGGAGAAAAGGAAGGCTAAGTTTCCTTGCAAACTATGTCAAGAGGACCACCTTAACCATAAATGCCCTGTAATGGAAGAAGCCCAGAAGCTGATCCGTGAGAAGAAACCAGGTGTCTTAAAAGACCCTTTCCCTCACGAACAAAGTTTAGCTTCTGGCAGCTCTAGTGCTGGGAACACCACTCGTGCCACCTCTATTGATCAGTATTTCATTAATATGGTTAACTCAGATGCTCTACTACAAACTCAAGAAAAGAATTAGACCCCAGATCCGTAGCAGAAATATGCTCCTGAATCCTCTTCTCCTCTCCACATACCAGTGGAGACGCTGCCAAAGATACCGAAAGGTGTCTACAAATGGGCTATGCACAACCCCAATGCGTGGGCTTCCCCCAACTACAATGTTGTGGAGGACTTATCCCAAACCCCCTATTCCATGTCTACTTTGGAGGTACTGCAAAGTTTCCCATTGCAACTCAATGCACTCCTCGCAGCAATTGGGAGTGTTGATTTATCCACCATGCTTGCACATTTTGATATGAAAGATATCAAGTATTGGTTTCCATATCATGTCGCTCTCTAGATAGAGTTCGTCCATGGTCCCATGACCATTCGACAAGTTGTTCTAGATGAGGGCGCATCAATGTGCGAAATGTCTATCTCTTGGTGGAAATATTTAGGTGAACCTAAGTTAGCTCTCTCTAATATGGTACTCATTGACTTTGATGGAATATCTTTCCATCCACACGGAGTCTTACCATCATTTGATGTTGAACTTGTGGGAAAGCTAGTATCGATAGAGGTTGAAGTTCTGGATGCTCCTATCGATTATAACTTGTTTTTGGGTAGGAACTGAACATATACCATGTAGGAAGTTCCGTCAACTGTTTTTCGGATCATAATGTTCCCTCACGAAGGGAAGATCATCATGGTCGATCAACTTTCGTTTTCCCACAAGACCAACCAGACTTCATCGGGTTTAACTATCCCATTGATTGATCAGTACAGCCCAGTCACTGAGAGTTTGGGAGTAGGTCTCTATGGGTCATTAATAGGCACTTTTGACCTACCTTCTCCCGTTAATTTTATTGTTTATGAGGAATGTTCCTCGCGTGAGACTTCCATAGTCATTTCAATGATAGATCCGTGAGTTCTTCCTAATGAATCAGAACAAGTTGTACATGTACCTGTTGCAAAGATAACCTACTTGGATTCATAACAAACTGCAACAGTACATATCATGACTCTATTGGTCTCTGCTGAGTCAAATGTGGACTGTGCTCCTGCATGGTCAATGGACTCTACCCACTCTCCTGATTGTTTAGATACGCTTTTTCCTTCTAACGAAACATTTTTGGAAGCTATGATAGGCCTGTACCACCCTTGAGAAAATATACACACTAGGTCCTATTTACTTCCCATTCTAAACTTGATAGAGAGAGGTGAGTTCTCTCCGAGACCCAGTGAGAATGTTGATTGGTCCTCTATCCCTTCCACTTCACAAGTTTTTTTTGCCGAAGGGAATAGGGTGAGTACATCGAGAACCATCCCGATCAACATTTCCACTGAACCTGGAGTTATCGGAAACATTTTTATTGGAGTGGACTGTTATCTTGATGAGATCGTTCCATATACTAATTTTTTTAATGATTTCTATGATATTTTTTCCTGGTCTCATGATGAGATCCCAGGCACTGAACCTACTTGAAGAAGTACTATGCTTAGGCATCTGTGCTTTTTTCATGTATTTTTAGTTGTACATTTTGTAGAGTTAGTTTTTTTTACAGTTGTAGTTATGTCTTATGCATCCATTGTTTTGTGTTTCAGATGTCAACTGAACACTTCATAGGGTTTTCTGATGGCGCTAGCCGCCACACCCGTCAGTTGGCCTCGGCTACTTGGGTATTTACTCACCAACTGGCCAACTGGTGTCTTCGGGAGGGGCTTGTTTAGGTCCCACAATGAATAATGTGGCTGAATACAGTGCAGTCATAGAGCTACTTCGAGATACTCTGTTCCATGGCATTTCACATTTGGAGGTATGGCTCAACTCACAGTTAGTTGTTTTTCAGTTACTGGGTGTTTATCAGGTTAGAAATCCTAGTTTGCTACATCAGTTTATGCGCGTTAGGTTACTTGATAAATAGTTTGATTATATCACATATCAACATATTCCAAGGAACTTGAATGCATTAGCTGATTCATTTGCAAACTATGTTCTAGATTGGCATTTGCATCATTCACATACATAGTAATTCGTGCATAAAACACAATAACACACATGTAAATAACCGATACTGTATATATATATGTGTGTGTCAAAAAATAGTATGAGTTTGGATCATAAGTCTGTCATAGATTCATGTCATAATATACAAAATTGAGTTGGATGGTCTAAAAAATATACATAGAATATCCTTCTCCTATGGAGAAGGTGGGGCCTCATCTAGCTCTGCTGCCTCTCGGTAGCATATGACCAGCCTAGCCACTTTCCGCGGTAGCCTAATCTAGGCTGGGGGCACACCAACCACATCCTCTTGCATGTCCAGTGGAATCTGCTCGATCCTATAAGTTGGAACATCATGAATCAACCGACTCATCTTTCTATCAATGGTTCCCAGCATGGCATCAACTGCACCCACTTCCACTGGCCTCCCGAAAGTACGAGGATGTCCCTCAGGACACACTGGTCCAATATCTGCACATGACACTTTGCTTCAGTACTTCGAACTCATCATAAAAATTATATATATAAAATATAAAAATTTAATAACTTTTCAAAAGTATAAACATACCTATCTCTCCCCAGGCAGCTCTTGGAGGAAGGATCAACTCAAGATCATTGCGGAAGTCTATACCCGCATATGGAAATTACTCAATAGCTAGAACTTGTCTTTCCCACCAACCCCAGAAATCATCCTCATGGTAACATAAGTTTCTCTCGCCATCACCCTGGTGGAGGAAGATCTCACCCCAACAAGCCAACTAGGGTCGATCAGGGGCAAAGGCATGCCCAAACTCATAGTAAGCACCCTTTGAAAGAAAAAGGTGCACAGTATGCTTTTGTAACCAAAGTTATTCATCCTTCCAGTCTTACATCTCGAGAGTTGAAGCTTCATGTTGACCAAAAGACTTGAACACCACTCATATACTCTTCCGTGCAAGCATTCAATACCAAGGTGCATATAATACCTCAAAGCAAGATGTTGTGCAGCACTCCCTCCCATTCAGTTAAGAACACTTACGATGACTTTAAGGGGGAAGCTTTCAATTATCAAGATCAGAATTTGACTACCGGATTTGTTAGTTCCCCGTACACAGTGAGTATTCACATACTCTTACATGGACAAGGCACCCACATTGCCTGAGGACCCTTTCAAGTTCAGAACATCTCCTCTCTGACAGAGACTCGTGATAAAGTATATGTCGTCGATGATGAGTTTGAGTATTTCACCTTGGATATTAAACACCAAGGCCTCGGCATCCTAGTATTGGACAAGCCTCTCAAGCAAGCGGTTTAGTGCCCGCATATTGACTGTTCTATAAAATTTCAATAGTCCACACCTTCGGAGCACATGGAGGGTTTCTGGATCTTGCAATGCTATCCGATCCATTTCCTCATGCTCCCTTTCTATCCAAACAAGGACCATCCTGCCAAGAAAAGGTCAATTTTTTTGTCCTCGTCACTTTTTATCCAACCTTCAAGGGTGTGCACTACTGTTTAGGCTAGACAGGCACGTTTGAGCGTTGCTTTCCTTGAGGAAAACCAGCACACACTACCAGTATGCCCTACTTTTCCTTATACATAGTAACACACACACAAAACACGAGTTGTACATTGCTAGAAAATGATTTTTAACCATAAAAATTGACAAAAAAATGCATCAAATTGCAAGTATGGGTGGAATAAACTTACTTGGTGGAAGCAGGAGGTCGATTGATGCTCCGGTTTGATCGCAACGAGTGAAAGAAGATCAAGGTTTTGCTCCTCTTTTTCCCTAGAAATTTCAATTTGTGATATTTTTTTTTTCAATTTGAAACTAGTTATATAAAATTGATTTTAATTTTTACCCACTTTTTGCAAAAGTGTATAGTTTCAAATTGTGCCTAATGTTCTATTGAATCACTAATACCCACAAGTTTTGGTGAATTGAATTTAACCTAGGTATTTGAAGTTTTCACAAGATTTTCAAAGTATTAAACTGGAAATGAATTAGTTTCTTATTGATAGACCAATATAGCTACCATATGGTCATTATTATGTCATTGAGAAAACTTGTCGTTAGTTACTAATGTGATTGTTGAGATCCTATCTTTTGGCAGGTCATGAACCCGCAATCCTAGAAGCTGTATTTTAAGTCGTTTTAAGCTCTTGTTTTGACTATGAAAAACTAAACAAGATTGCTGAGCAGACTTGCTCTCTGCAAGCTCATTAAAGGAATTGAAGGTCCATCCACCTAGGTATAAGTTTAACCCTTTTTCGGACCTTTGCGGATTACTTACAAAAAAGCAATACTCTAGTCATACATGTCTAGAAGGGTTCTTCTCTCATTGTTTTAAATTTTTTCAGGGGAGGAGACTAACTATACGAAAAAGGACCTTTTGGATCCTTCTTTAGGGTTTTCAGGCTCTTAAAATATGAAAACACCAAGCAAGCATTCACCTACTCGGGCTCGATGTGAAATCTATGAGAGGGTGTATAGAGGATTTTTTAAGTTTTTCAGACTCTATAAACAAGAAAAAACCAGTGAGCATTAACCTACTTGGGATCGATATTAAAATCCACGAGTAGGTGTATGGAGTTATTGTTTAAGTTTTTCAAACTCCTTAAAATTGAAAACACCAGCGAGCAAGAACAGATCTTGGCTCAATATTAAAATCCAGAGATTAGTACTATAGAGTATTCATCTATCTCTTCTTCAAACTCTTTAAAAAATGAAGAAGGTCCCAAGTCTTTCTCCCATGTGCTCGTTAAAATTTTTACATGGTTGGAATTATTGAGTTTTCTATCTTTCTTGGACTCATTAAAACAACAAGAATGAAATTTTTTTACCAAAAAGAATAAGGGATAAGAAGGGAATATCACATCTTTTTTAGTTTCAAAGGCATTTAAGTCAGTTATATCCTTGAACACAACACCTACTTGAGTCTTTCATGTTAGTTGGGTTTCATTTTTTTACCTTAGGGTGAACCTGATCTCTGATGTTTTACTGCCCTGGTTGGTTATTCTTCCAACCATATGGAGAGTCTTTCAATGTCTCCTACATAACAGGCTTATATAACTTCCCCTTCATGTTGAAAAATGCCTAATTCACTTTGTCTCGTGCTCATTGTTCAAGGATACTGCATGTGTCGGCCATTCTGCAGTTTACCTTGACTTCATGTGCCGGCCATCCTGGTGTCAATTTATTTCATCTTGTTACTTGTCCTACTCCACATCAGCTCATACCTGTGAGTGTTCCTCATGTTGGATGATGGAGGATGCATTAAGGCCTCCCTTACAATGGACTTCTTCCCATTGACATCAACTCATTATGCTCTGGGAATGAAGTTTAGAGTTTTGGTTAGTACCTTGGGGATTGCAGTCATCAATGGCAGTTTCCCTCATTGTTGAATAAATGGGAATACATAAATGTCTCTTATTCGATAGGTTCCTCAAGTGTTCGACTTCAAGTCCACTTATTCACACTTGTTGGATCGTACTAAATACCTCGGACCCCATTATCATTATCGATGGAAGTCCTCGCATTTGTTAACAGTATACATCAATGACCAGTACTCAAACGATACCCCCCATGTTCGACTTTAGCTCATTTATTCTCATGGTTAGGGTTTGTACCTTGTGTTGTTTGGATGAAGACCTTGGGCCTTTGATAGCATCCCCATTTTTATGTTATCACCCAAGTTGTGCAAGACTAAGCCTCGCTCATTTTGGCTCTTCATGAGACATAGATCCACCTTGTTGTTATGGCTATGATCTCTCATTTTGACATGGATCCATGATTGTATTTCAGTGGCCATGCCCTATATATACATATCCTAGTTATGTATTGGAGATCATGCTCCACATCTATATGATGTGAAGATTGTAATTGCTCGCTAACCTTGATCGTTGTTTCAGGTGTTTTTTGTGACTTGGTTCTGTGGTTTCTTGCTCCTCCTCTGACTTGGACTTATAATGTATTTCGTCCATCGTTTCGCTCTAACCTCACACATTAGCGGGCATATGTTATAGGTCAAATCTGCACTTCTCTGTCCGTGATCACATTGCTCTGTTGATCACACAAAAGGACAACATGGATTGAAGAGCTAGGTTGACCTAGATGATGTATGGACAAGAACTACCCTCTTCAGCTGTATTCCATGTTTCTCTTGATGTTTTGACATGGATGCTACTCTCTAGGCAGTAAACCAGCGCACATCTTGGACAATTCCCTACTTTACTCAAGGGAAACCAGCGCACCCCTTGGAAAAGTTGCGAACGCATGTTGTAAAACAGTAAAGTTGCATACTATGCACTACTATGCCTTGAGAAACTCGCGCACATCTTAAGATGAAACCAAAAAATATATTAAGATTACGAATTGGGATTATTTGAAGTTGGTTTTGCAACTTCCCCAACCTCCCAATTCAACCACTTCTCGATTCCAACTGCCTACCTTGTCCCATAAATACAAGGAGGATCCATGAGAGAGGGACCTAGAAAGAATGGTTTAAGGGTTTTTACGCTGGAGGAAAGTCCCAAGTAATTGTGAAGAGTAGGAGCCTAGAATTCGGTTGGAGAAACATCTTGATACGTCAGGTATATTATACTGATTCATGTTTCTTTGACAATAAAAGGGTGGAAATACCCTTCCTGTCCCAAATCAAATGTCTATTAGATTGCATGTTCATTTGGATTAGTATCTGATTATTGTTGATGGTTGCTTGCTTTCAATATTCATCAATATTTATATAGTCAAGATACGCTAAGGAAGGTCTCTTTTGTATTGCAGGTTTGTCAAGTGGGAGATCAAGTGAAAGTTAGGACCAACCGTTGGTTAAAGGTATGTCTTTCGATATCCCGATCTCTTTCCTTTGTAAGAACTAGTTGCAATATAATAAATGTATTTACCTGTTAACCCCGCTTAAGTTGGTAGTGTCTCTCCTCACTATAAGGTCAAAATACTGAACAACAGAGGTGACAGAGTGTGTGCAAGTGAGATAATGTACCCAAAAAAATTCCATGCTTGGGAAACTATCTAACAAATGTGAATGCTAAAAAACTTAATAAGTAACTTGGGCTGCAGGAAAAATAGGGGGCTATTGAGATGCAGAAAAAACACTGAAAAAATGGGAAAAAATGGGTAGAAAACTCAGAAAACCGATTGCAGGTTTCAGGCCGAAACTAGCGATCTAGGGCTCAGTTGTCTGGTTGAACCTGCGGCCTATGGGTTGGGTTTCGTGTCAGTTCGCGTGGCCTGGGCCGTGGCTAAGGTGTTGAAAGTTGTAGTTTGAACTACCTAGTCAGCTCTGGGTTCTGCGATCTGGGCCGTAGGAACAATGTCTGGTCACCCGGTGGGGGCCACGGTTGGGGGGCAAAGAGATCCGGGCGGAGCCATAGGTGGGGGAGCTAGGGATTCAGATGAGACCATGGGTAGGGATTATAGGTTAGCGGCCAGGGCCGCGTGAAGCTAAAAAGAGGGTGCATCCGTAGAAAGAGTTGGGAATGCAGGTGCCGCTGGACGAAGACAGGGTTTTGCGGCGTGGGCCATGAGACATAGGAAAAATGAAGCGATCTAGGCTATGGGAATGGGATAGGGTTCTATTAAATTTGAGAATTAATTCAACATACTCTAGGATCTTTACTAAGAGAATAACATGTACAGCATAACAAGCATAACAATGCATATCAATCACACCAAGCAATCACATGAGACAATAGACACACAGATTTTCATTGGGGAAAACCATAAAGGTGAAAAAACCCATAACTTCCTCAGAGATAGAAAGAGCAATGATACAATCCAAGTATAAGAGATAGTCTTCTCTAGCAACTACTCCTCCTTCCTCACTTGTGCGCCACTTTCCGATGGGTGTAGAAGTGAATAATGAGATGATCAAATAGAGTGCCTCCCGCACTCTATTTATACATGAACTGACCTGCCTAATAACCTAGCAGGGATGACTTGTCTAACTCAGTCTAATAACCCATGGTTATACTAATCAAGGCCGACCCCACACTTGGTGTTATAATAACCCATCACTTGCAAGTTGTGACACTTGCGACACTTGTAAATACAAATGACGACACTTCTGTATAGAGGAATAATAACATCTCTATAGGAGTACAATGTACATAGGTGAAATACATTCCGAAGTTACAATTACATCAACACTCCCTCTTAACTAGGAAGGTATTTCTTGACACAGATCTACTAGCACAAGTCTTCTTCTTTGTATCATCGTCACTGGATCATCATCATCGAATCATCGTCATCGTCATAGTTGCTGCTATCTCAATCAGTCTCTGATCTACTCGTCATAGGAAGTTCTACAGAGCCAGTCCTTTTTCATACTGGATGTAGGCCCACCACCTGTAGGTATTCATCATCACTGGCCATATTGTGGATCCCAGGACTAATTACGTGCATCAACAAAACCTCAAAAGAGTATCCTAGGCATTTTACGAGCACACAGCTCAACCTATCAGATCTCCGAGGATCTTTTACATGTGACTGTCACAAAACCTTAAAAGAGTGTTTTTCCCAGCAAGATCTCTAAAGAGCATCCGAGGCCTGTTATGTGTCTAGCACAACTTGGCCGGATCTCCATGACTTATTACATGTGACCCCTACCACAAAACCTTAAAAGAGTGTCTTTTCAAGCAAGATCTCTAAAGAGCATCTGAGGCCTTTTACATGACTAGCACAACCTGTCCAGATCTCCAAGACTTATTACATGTGGTCCCCACAAAACCTTAAAAGATTGTCTTTCCAAGCAAGATCTCTAAAGAGCGTATGAGGCCTTTTACGTGACTAGCACAACCTATCGAGATCTCCAGGACGTAATACATGTGGTCTAGCAAAACCATAAAAGAGTGTCTTGCCAAGCAAGATCTATAAAGAGCATCTGAGGCCTTTAACGTGACTAGAACAACCTGTCCAGATCTCCAGGACATATTACATGCTACCCTTGCACAACCTGTCCACGGCCACAAAGTATCAACCTGATACTCACCATACATCCTCCCGATGTACATCATCACATGATCAACCTGATCATCATCATAGCATCATCCTGATGCATATCGTCTGGAGCAACATCCTAAAGCTCGTCATCCATGATCATCCTGATCATACAATGCATCCACCTGATGTATACCAAGTATCTACCTGATACATATCACCATACATGATCTACCTGATCATACAATGTATCCACTTGATACATATAATCATACATCATCTACCTGATCATACAATGTATCCTCCTGATGCATATCATCATACATCATCTACCTGATCATACAATGTATCCACCTGATACAAATCATCATACATGATCTACTTGATCATACAATGTATCCACCTGATACATATCATCATACATGATCTACCTGATCATACAATGTATCCAACATATACATATACAAATCCATGATCCAACTGATCATATCAAGCAACCAACATGATGCATATACATATACATGATCCAACTGATCATAACAAGCATCCAACATGATGCATATACAGAGCAGTAACTTGAGCATTTTCCTGATGCTCATCATCCAGCGCTTACATCCATAGCCATGGGAAGGATCCTCCTCTTGTTAAATTTTGAGCATTAATTCACAATACTCTAGGATCTTTGCTGAGAGAATAACATATATAGTATATCAATGCATGACAATCACAATATGACAATCATCACAAGAATCAAAAGCATAAGAGACAAGAGACACAGAGTTTCCATGGGGAAAACCCTAAGGTGAAAAACCCCACAACTTCCTCAAAGATAGAGAGAGCAATGGCTCAACCAAAGTACAACCAAATAACACTGAGATAGTCTCCTAGTAGCAGATGATCCTCCTCCTCACTAGTGCACCACTTTCTGAGTGAGAGTGAGTTACTTTTCCGAGTAAGTAAAATAGAGATCTCCGATCTCTATTTATACTAACCTTTTTGCCCAGTGACCTTATGGGGCCGACTTGTCTAGCTAGGTACATCCACATTATATTATATATAATTCAGGGCCGACCCCACAAGGTGGTCTAGTAACCCAACAGCAAGTACACACACTTGCGACACTTGTCGATCCACATGACGACACTTCCTTATAGAGGAATGACACATCTCTTATAAGGGTACAATAAATATATATATAATACACAGATGAAATACATTCCAAAGTTACATATACATCAACACCTCTTACCATGCTTGGAATGGCTCCTGCAAATGTGTCCAACACTTCTTCCTCGAAGTGTCATCAATATGAAGAACACAAAGCCTCTCTCTAAAGTACTCAAACTTCACTCTGGCTAGTGGTTTCGTCAACACATCTGCAACCTGCTCATCTATTACAACATACAGAAGTTTCACCGCTCCTCTCTACACCATAGCCCTCATATAGTGATATTTGATCTCAATTTGTTTCGACCTGTCATGGAACACCGGGTTCTCAGATAGCTTCACACAACTCTGGTTGTCACAAAAGATACCAGTAGACTCCAACGGGAGATCAAATAACTCAGACAGTAGCTTCCTCAGCCATACCGCCTCACGACTAGCCGAACAAGCTACAACATACTCTACTTCAGTTGTACTCAGTGCTACGTATGATTACTTCTTGCTAAACCAAGAGATCACACCTGATCCCATACTGAAGCAGCACCCAAAAGTGCTCTTCCTATCTGCAACACTGCCTGCCCAGTCCGAATCAACATAACCCTGCAGGTTAAACTTTTGATTTGCATCATACTTGAGCCCATAGTCAATTGTAACCTTCAGGTACCTCAGAATATGCTTTACAGCAACCAGGTGAACACCTCTGGGATCCGTTAGGAACTGGATCAATGTGTTCACCGCAAAGAAAATGTCTGGTCTTGTGTTCGTCGGGTACATCAAGGACCTAATAATTTGATGATACATCGTGACATCAACTGGATCAGATGAAGCATCACATAGAAGCTTCAGGTTCGATGCTGTAGGTGTGGCCATGGCCTTGCAGTCCATCATCCCAAACCTCTTCAGGATCTCTATTGCATAGTTCCCTTGTACAAGGAAGATCCCATTTGCACTTTGCCACACCTCCATGCCTAAAAAATAATGCATCATCCCCAAGTCCTTTATCTCAAACTCGCCAACAAGCTTCCTCTTGGTATCGGCAATCAAACCATCCTCACCTATAACAAACAGGTCCTCCACATACAAGAGTAGTATCATAGGATTTCCTTCCTCAACCTTGTAGTAAAGGTTGGAATCCGCTTTACTCTTGGTAAAGCCCAAACTAGATAGAAATTTGTCTATCCTACCATACCAAGTCCTAGGAGCTTGATTCAAGCCATACAAGGCTTTCTTCAACTTACACACATATGACTCTCTGTCATGTGTCTCAAAACCAAGTGGTTGCTCCACATACACTTCCTATTCAACTACACCATTTAAGAAAGTTGTCTTGACATCCATTTGGTGTATCTTCCGTTTCATCACTGCAGCCAGAGCAAGTATTGATCTGATGTAAGTGTATATGGCTACAGGAGCAAATGTTTCTTCATAGTCTATCCCCTCTTTCTGAGAGAAGCCACGAGCTACAAATCTTGCTTTGAATTTTTCTATGCTTCCATCTGCAGCATGCTTGATCTTGTAGATCCACTTGGAAGTCACAACAAACTTCCCTTCAGGTCTTGGGACTAAATACCAAACATCATTCTTCATGATCGACTGGTATTCCTCAACCATGGCATCGTTCCATTCTTTCTTTTCCATTGCTTCTTCATAATTGGAAGGTTCTTTGTTCATAATATCACAGAGTAGGGAAACATAATTGGTATGTGATCTAGTCCTCTTCCTTTCTCTATGTTCTTCTTCTAGAATTCCATATCTTTCTGCATCTTGAATGAGCTCTCTATCCCATGCAGGTTTCCTCTTGTGAGAGTTCTTCTCACGAGATGTATCTACAAGTTCTTGCGGATCTTCAACTTCACGATCTACTTCTAGAATTGATTCAGTCATGATGGTGTCTTGGAATTTGTTTTCCTTTGGTTCTTCATGATCTTCAATAGGTGTCTTCCTTGATTTGATGAAGGCTGAGTTTTCATCAAATGTTACATCCCTGCTGACATCAATCTTCTTGAGCCCTGGAAAGTATATTTTGTAAGCTTTTGAGCTTTCACTGTACCCCACAAAGATACCCTTCTTTCCTAAAGGATCTAGCTTTGTCCTCTTTTCCTTTGGAACATGAGTGTATACTAGACAACCAAATATTCTATGATGGTTGACTTCAGGTTTCTTACCAGAGAATACCTCTTCTGGTGTCTTGTTGTCCAATATCTTGTGAGGTGTTTTGTTCTGCACGTATACAGCTATCCTAGCTGCTTCTGCCCATAGATGCATATGTAGACCCTCATAATGCAGCATTGCCCGTGCTGCTTCCATGATTGTTCTATTCTTTCTTTCTACAACCCCATTCTGTTGTGGATTGTAGGGAGCAGTCAACTCCCTCTGAATCCCTGAATCACTGCATAACTTCTTGAAATCAACTGAAGTGAATTCTCCACCATTGTCGGATTGGAATGTCTTGATCTTCTTATTAGTTTTATTTTCCATCAAGGCTTTGAATTCCTTGAACTTATCAAACACTTCATCTTTTTTCTTCAAGAAGTAAACCCAAGTCTTCCTAGAGAAATCATCAATGAAAGAGACATAGTATACATACCCACTTAGAGAACTGGATGACATCGGACCGCATACATTGGAGTGGATGATTTCCAAGATTCCTTTAGCTTTTCTTTCACTGCTTGGAAATGCCTTCTTAATGTTCTTTCCTTTTGCACATCCTTTGCAAACCCCTTCATGCTTTGTCTTGATTTTAGGAAGACCCTCTACAGCTTTACCTGCAATTAGTAGTGCTCATGTGAAAGCTTTCTATGCCAAAGTTCACTTAGCTCCATGGATTCATGTACCATAGCATGTTCAGGTTGTCCCTTCAATTTGTACAATCCTCTCTCTTGATCTCCAATCACTACTGCATCATCTATAGTTTTACCTTTTGGCCACATTAGGACTTCACCATCTACAAATGCAACCCTCATGCCTTTTGCATCCAATGAAGATATGGAGTGTAGGTTCTTCTTGAGCCAAGGTACATATAGAACATCTTTCATCTTCAAGTACTTCCCAGAGTCTAGGTTGTAGGAGGCTTCACCACTTCCTTTGATAGGATATTGATAGTCATCCCCAAGTTTCACCTTATGGAGTGACTCATGTTCAGATAGATTTTCAAAAAATTCTTTAAACCCAGTCATGTGTTTGGAAGCCCCACTATCAATCAGCCAATCATTACATCCATTAGAGATAGTACATATGAGAACAGAGATTAGAACATATTCATCTTCACTAGATGAGTCATCACTTTCTGCTCTAACCTTCTTCTTGGGAGATTCATCATCCTCAGCAGCATGACCATGATATCTCTTCTTGTTTCCCTTCTTCTGCTTGTTGTTGAAGCCCTTTTTGTTCTTGGGAAAATCTATAGCAAAGTGTCCCTTCTCATTACATGTGAAGCATCTTAGATCCTTCTTACCCTTTTGATGATTGTGAAAGGGTTTCTTGAGATGAGAGTGCTCCTTCTTGGACTTGCTTCTTTTGGTGTGAGTTGTGAGAGCTTGATCTTCACTTCCCATATTTTCTTCTCGGTCTACAAGCCTAGCCTCTTCTCGTGAGCATTCCTCCCACAATCTACTGAAGGAGATCAACTTCCTTCTTGCACATATTCCTTGAATGAAGGAATCCCATGACCTAGGTAGGCCGATCAAAGTGGTCATAACAATTTCACCATCCTCCACTACTTCATCCACAGCTTCAAGTTGTATCTTGATCTGAGGGACCTTAGAGAAATAGGATTGAATGGTCTCTCCATTCTAAAGCTTTACCCCTTTCAATTGATTCCGTAGAGTCATCTTCTGATTTATGTTCTTCCCTTCAAATAGCTTGGTCAGGGAATCAAACATCTCCTTGGGTATCTTTAGAGATGACACATGTGGTATGAGATGGTCTTTGGTAGAATCAGCAATGATCCTCTTTTCCTTGACCAAGTTCTTCTTATGCAAGGCTTTAGCCTCTTCTTCCTCCGGGACAGGGACCTCAGAACTTATGTAAGTATCCAATTCATTTTCTTCTAGGATTAACCCAATCCTATACTTCCATGCTCGAAATTTATCATCCCTTCAAGCTTATCCTCAAGCTTGGTGTTGTGATACATCTTAGAGAGTACTTCAAATGTAAATAGAAAAGATTTAGGTCTTACCACTTGATTTGCAAAGATCTGGATCTGGTGTTGGATTAGGGTTTGTCAGAGAAACCCTAAAAATTCAAAATGTGAATTTCAACTTTTTGAAAGGATAGAAAGATGCGCCTTAATGAGCTGATCAGCCTGGTATATTCGGAAATTGAAAACTGCAAAGTTTCACCCTTCAGAAATGTCTTTCAGATCTTCCCGAATTCACTAGAGAGGACCATTAATTAGGGTTTGAGTTTCCCCGAGCTTCACCAACCAAAAAGTTTGATCCAAAGCTCTAAACTTCGATTTTTCCAAGGGGCTTCCAGCTATGTCCTCAGATTTCAGAAATTCCTATTTTTGTGGAAACCCTAATTTGTAGGGCCAAAAATGAAAGTGCCCAAAATTGAATTCTGATTGGACAGAAAGATGTGCCTTGTTGAGGAGATTAAAAATACCCTATTTCCTTTCAAGATCCATGGAGAGAAACCCAATAAATAGGAAACCCTAGTTTCCACAACTGCACAGTGTCTTCTTCTCAGGTTAGCTTTGATACCATGTTAATTTTGAGCATTAATTCAACATACTCGAGGATCTTTACTGAGAAAATAACATGTACAACATATCAAGTATAACAATGCATATCAATCACACCAAGCAATCACATGAGACAATAGACACACAGAGTTTCACTACGAAAAACCATTAAGGTGAAAAACCCCACAACTTCCTCAGAGATAGAAAGAGCAATTATACAACCCAAGTACAAGAGATAGTCTTCTCTAGAAGCTACTCCTCCTTCCTCACTTGTGCGCCACTTTTCGATGGGTGTAGAAGTGAATAATGAGATGATCAAATAAAGTGCCTCCCGCACTCTATTTATACATGACCTGACCTTCCTAATAACCTAACAAGGCCGACTTGTCTAAATCAGTCTAATAACCCATGCTTATACTAATCAGGGCCAACCCCACACTTGGTGATCTAATAACCCATCACTTGCAAGTTGCGACACTTGTCAATACCAATGACGACACTTCTGTATAGAGGAATAATAACATCTCTATAGGAGTACAATAAACATAGGTGAAATACATTCCGAAGTTACAATTACATCAACAGGTTTGACGGGTTGGGCCACAACAGAGTGATTTACTAATGCGGTCAAAGCCACGTGAAGAGGATGAGAACCTAGGTCTCAGGCCATGGATGCGGGCTAAGGAGCCGAGCTGTAGGTTGCGAGTTAGGGTTGAACAGTCACGTTCCAAAATGCGACTGTGGGGTGAAAAACTGCATTCTATGGTGCAAAAAATTACTCCCGAAAATAGTGGCCAAACAGAAAAAATGGGGACTGTAGGTTTTGCAGGTACAACAAAGGGCTTGGGATGTAAGTGAGAGGCTCAAAGGGAAACCATATCTGCAATATTAAACCAAAATAACAACTAAAACAAAAAACTGAAATAAATTTAACCAAATATTCAAGCTAGTGGAGTCGCCAAAACTGTAGCTAGAGTTTTCACCCTATCTTGTGCAAATGAGCACCTACTAAGGAGAAGGGACTCCTTAGTAGTAGTTCGAGAAAACAGTAAAAACCTAGTGTAAATGGTAAGAAACTAATCTAACATGTGCATGGGTGCTTAACAAGTAAATCTGCAGTAAAAAATGGTAAATAATAAACATTCATTGATTTCTTATGCAAAACAAACATAGAAGAGAACCATATCTTTTCATAAACCTAAAAAATGGAGTTTTACATAAGATTTTACCTTAATGGTGAGGTTGGTGGGGCTTGTGCAGCTGTAGGGACAAGTTGTTCCAATGCTCCAAGGTCTCCTTCTCTTCTCCAAATGCAATAGGGATTGGCCAAATGGCTCACTCAAATGGTGAATCTAAGCACAAATGTTGAGCTTAGGGTTTCAGGAGTGATTTGGGAAGCATGAGGGTAAGATGGATTGTGGATGAATAATAGGGGGCCTCCATCACCTATTTATAGGTTTTTTATTGGTGGAGTATTGACCCACGGAATTTGGTACCATGTGGTTTCGGTTATTGGTTTAGGGTGCCTTTCCTTCTTTTTCTCTCTTTTTTTCCTTTTTTGAATTGATTTTTGAATTTTATTCCCTTTTATTTGATTTTTTGTAAATTTTGGGCCCTTTTGGAGGGTTTTTGGTATTTTTTGAGGAAATTTAGTTATTTTGAGGAGAAAAAGATTAATTTTGGCCTTTTTTATGACCATTTGAAGGTTTTTTGAGGTTTTGAAGGCTAAAGTGGTAAGAAAAGTTGACAAATGGGTCATGTGGTTAGGGAGATGAGCTAGTGAGCATTTTTTGGGTGTTAACAATTCTTATGCTCTTTTTTACTACAATTTTCACTCTTATTCAACTTTTTTGCTCATTTTTTCTTTGTGAGGTATCATGTGTTAAATTTTGAGCATTAATTCACAATACTCTATGATCTTCACTGAGAGAATAACATGTACAGTATATCAATGCATAACAAATCATAATAAGTATGACAAGCATCACAAGAATCAAAAGCATGAGAGACAAGAGACACAGAGTTTCCGTGGGGAAAACCCTAAGGTGAAAAACCCCACAACTTCCTCAGTGATAGAAAGAGCAATGGCTCAACCAAAGTACAACCAAAATACACTGAGATAGTCTCCTAGTAGCAGATGATCCTCCTCCTCACTAGTGCGCCACTTTCTGAGTGAGAGAGTTATACTTTTATGAATGATCTGAATAGAGATCTCCTGATCTCTATTTATACTAACCTGTTTGCCCAATCACCTTATGGGGCCGACTTGTCTAGCTAGGTACATCCACAATATAATATATATATTTAAGGGCCGACCCCACACATGGTGGTCTAATAACCCATCGACAAGTACACACACTTGCAACACTTGTCAATCCACATGACGACACTTCCTTATAGAGGAATAACACATCTCTAATAAGGGTACAATAAATATATATGAAATACATAGATGAAATACATTCCGAAGTTACATATACATCAACACTCCCTCTTAACTAGGAAGGTATTTCTCGACACAGATCTGCTAGACAACTCTTCTTCTCGGGATCATCGTCATCGATGCATCGCCATCGTCATCGTCACTACTCCTGCTATCTCAACCAATCTCTGACTCTACTCGTCATAGGAATTTCTACAAAGCCAGTCCTTTTTCATACTGGATGTAGGCCCACCACCTGCAGGCCTTCGTCATCACTGGCCATACTGTGGAATCCTTAGGACTTATTACATGCGTCACAAAACCTCAAAAGAGCATCCCAGGCTGTTACGAGCACACGGCTCTACCTATAGGATCTCCCAGGGCCATATTATATGTGACCTCACCAAAAAACCTCGCAAGAGCATCCCAGGATGTTACGAGCACATAGCTCTACCTATAAGATCTCCCAGGGACAGATTATATGTGGTCGCCACAAAACCTCGCAAGAGCATCCTAGGCTGTTACGAGCACACAACTCTACCTATAGGATCTCCCAAGGACAGATTATATGTGGTCATGGAAAAACCTCGCAAGAGCATCCCAGGACTTATTACGGGCACACAGCCCAACCTATCGTATCTCCCAGGGACATATTATATGCCGTAGGACAAAACCTCGAAAGAGCATCTTCCAGATATCCCAGGGCCAGATTATATGCCATAGGAAAAACCTAGAAAGACTATCTGTAGATCTCCCAAGGCCAAATTATATGTCCTCCCAGAGCAAAAACTCGAAAGAGCATTTGCCAGATATCCCAGGGCCAAATTATATGCTATAGGAAAAACCTTGAAATACTATCTGCAAATATCCCATGGCCAAATTATATGCTCATCTGCACAAACTGATCCACGGCCATAGAGTATCAACCTGATACTCACCATACATCATCCTGATGTACACATGATCATCTTGATCATACAATGCATCTACCTGATGCATACCAAGTATCTACCTGATACGTATCATCATACATGATCGACCTGATCATACAGTGTATCCACATGATACAAATACAAATACATGATACATATCACCATACATGATCCACCTGATCATACAATGTATCCACCTGATACATATACAGATACATGGTCCAAGCATCCAACATGATGCATATACAAAAATACATACACATGATCCAACCGATCATATCCA
Organism: Larix kaempferi; assembly: GCA_027924585.1. Taxonomy (NCBI): domain Eukaryota; kingdom Viridiplantae; phylum Streptophyta; class Pinopsida; order Pinales; family Pinaceae; genus Larix; species Larix kaempferi. The sequence goes on from BSBM01000012.1 coordinate 20,867,529, forward strand.
TCATCCAACATGATGCGTACATACATATAAATGATCCAACTGATCATATCCAGCATCCAACATGATGCGTACATACATATAAATGATCCAACTAATCATATCCAGCATCCAACATGATGCGTACATACATATAAATGATCCAACTGATCATACAAAGCAGAAACCAGAACATCATCCTGATGTTCATCGTCCAGTGCTTACATCCACAGCCATGTGAAGGATCCTCCTTCCAACATGCTTGGAATGGCTTCAGCAAATGTGTCCATCACTTCTTCCTCGAAGTGTTATCAATCTTAAGAACACCAAGCCTCTCTCTGAAGTACTCGAACTTCACCCTGGCTAGTGGCTTCGTCATCACATCTGCAATCTGCTCGTCCGTCACAACATACAGGAGCTTCACAGCTCCTCTCTGCACCATATCCTTTATATAGTGATATTTGGTCTCTATGTGTTTTGACCTGTCATGAAACACTGGATTCTCAGACAGCTTCACACAACTCTGGTTATCACAAAAGATACTAGTAGCATCCAACGGGAGATCAAATAACTCTGATAGTAGCTTCCGTACCATACTGCCTCACAACTAGCTGAATAGGTTGCAACATACTCTGCCTCAGCTGCACTCAGTGCTATGCAGGACTGCTTCCTGCTAAACCAAGAGATCACACCTGATCCCATACTAAAGCAGCACCTAGATGTGCTCTTCCTATCTGCAGCACTGCCAGCCCAATCTGAATCAACATAACCTTGCAGGTTAAACTTTTGATTCGCCTCATACTTGAGCCCATAATCCATTGTACCCTTCAGGTACCTCAGAACATGCTTTACAGAAACCAGATGAACACTCCTCAGATATGTCAGGAACTGACTCAATGTGTTCATAGCAAAGCAAATATCTGGTCTCGTGTTCGTCAAGTACATCAAGGACCCAATCATCTGACGATACATAGAGACATCAATCGGCTGAGATGAAGCATCACATAGAAGCTTCAGATTCGATGCCATAGGTGCGGCCATGGCCATGCAATCCATCATCCTGAATCTCTTCAGGATATCTACTGTGTACTTCCCTTAACCAAGGAAGATCCCACCTGCACTCTGCCACACCTCCATACCTAGGAAATAATGCATCATTCCCAAATATTTCATATCGAACTCATCAGCAAGCTTCCTCTTCGTATTTGCAATCAATCTGTCATCTCTGTTACAATTAAGTCATCCACATACAGGAGTAGAATCATAGGATTCCCTTCCTCAACCTTGTAATAGAGGTTGGAATCCGCTTTACTCTTGGTAAAGCCCAAACTAGATAGGAAACTGTCCGTCCTACCATACCAAGTTCTGGGAGCTTGTTTCAATCCATACAAGGATTTCTTCTATCTACACACGTATGACTCCTTGTCATGTATTTCAAAATCGAGTGGTTGCTCCACATATACTTCCTCTTCAACTACACCATTCAAGAATGCGGTCTTGACATCCATCTGGTGTATTTTCTATTTCATCGTTGTAGCTAGGGCAAGTACTGTTCTGATGGAAGTATACCTGGCTACAGGTGCAAAAGTTTGTTCATAATCTATTCCCTCTTTCTGAGAGAAGCCACGAGCTACGAATCTTTCCCTGTATTTCTCTACATTGCCATCTGCAGCATGCTTGATTTTGTAGATTCATTTGGAAGTCACAACAGAATTCTCTTTAGGTCTTGGAACAACATCCCAAACATTATTCTTCATTATTGATTGGTATTCCTCAACCATGGAATCCTTTCATTCTTTCTTTTCCGCTGCTTCTTCATAACTTTAAGGCTCTTTGTTCATAATGTCACAGAGTAAAGCAACATAACTGGTATGTGATCTGGTTCTCTTCTTTGCTCTGTGTTCTTCTTCTGGAATGCCAAATCTTTCTGCATATTGAATGAGCTCTCTAGCCCATGTAGGTTTCCTCTTGTGAGAGTTATCCTCGCGGTGTGGATCTACAGGTTCTTGTGGATCTTCAAACTCACAGACAACTTCTGGAACTGCTTCAATCATGGTAGTGTCTTGAAATCTAGTTTCCTTAGGTTCTTCATAAACTTCGATAGGTTCCTTCCTTGATTTGATGAATGTTGAGTTTTCATCAAATGTTACATCCCTGCTGACATCAATCTTCTTGAACCCTGTAAAGTATATTCTGTAAGCCTTCAAGCTTTCACTGTAACCCACAAAGATACCCTTATTTCCTGAAGGATCTAGTTTAGTCCTCTTTTCCTTTGGGACATGAGTGTATACTGGACAACCAAATATTCTAAGATGGTTGACTTCAGGTTTCTTACCAGAAAAGACCTCTTCTGGTGTCTTGTTATCCAATATCTTGTGGGGTGTTCTGTTCTGCACATATACAGTTGTTCTAGTTCCTTCTTCCCATAGATGCATAGGTAGATCCTGGTCATGCAACATTGCCCTTGTTGCTTCCATGATAGTTATGTTCTTCCTTTCTGCAACGCCATTTTGTTGAGGATTATAAGGAGCAGTCAACTCCCTCTTAATCCCTGAATCACTACAAAGCTTCTTAAAGTCACCTGAGGTGAATTCTCCACCATTGTCGGATTTGAATGTTTTGATCTTCTTGTCAGTTTGATTCTCCACCAAGGTTTTGAATTCCTTGAACTTATCAAACACCTCATCTTTGTTCTTCAAGAAGTATACCCAAGTCTTCCTGGAGAAGTCATCAATAAATGAGACATAGTAAACATACCCACTAAGAGAACTGGATGACAGGACCACATACATCTGAGTGGATGATTTCCAGGATATATTTGTCCTTGCTTTAACTGCTTGGGAAATCTTGCTTCATGTTCTTACCTTTTTCACATCCTTTTCAAACACCTTCATGTTTGGTCTTGATTTCAGGAAGACCTTCTACAGCCTTGCTTTCAATTGGAAGTGCCCTATAGTGCATATGATCAAGTCTTCTATGCCAAAGTTCACTTGGCTTCATGGATTCATGCACCATGGCATGTTCAGGTTGTCCCTTCAATTTATACAATCCTCCCTCTTGCTCTCCAATCACTATTTCATCATCTATGGTCTTTCCCTTTGGCCACATTAGGACTTGGCCATCCACAAATGCAACCCTCATACCTTTTGCATCCAATGCAGAGATGGAGAGTAAGTTATTCTTGAGCCCAGGTACATAAAGGACTTCTTTCATCTTCAAATATTTTCCAGAATCTAGGTTGTAGGAGGCTTCACCACTTCCTTTGATTGGGTATTGATAATCATCCCCAAGTTTCACCTTATGGGGTGATTCATGTTCAGATAGATTCATAAAAGATTCCTTAAACCCAGTCATGTGTTTGGAAGCCCCACTATCAATTAACCAATCATTACAACCATGGGAGATAGTACCCGTGAGAGCAGAGATTAGAACATACTCTTCTTCACTTGATGAGTCATCATCACTTTCTTCCCTAGCCTTCTTCTTTGGAGGTTCATCATCCTCGGCAGCATGAGCATGGAACTTTCTTTTGCTACCCTTCTTCTTCTTGCTGAAGTTGTTGTTATTATCCCTTTTGTTCTTGGGACAATCTGAAGCAAAGTGACCCTTCTCATTGCATGTGAAGCATCTTAGATCCTTCTTATTCTTTTGATAGGATCTTTTGTAGCAAGGGTTCTCCTTCTTGGGCTTGCTTCTTTTGGTGTAAGTTGCAAGTGCTTGATCTTTACCTCCCATATTTTCCTCACGAGCTACAAGTCTAGCTTCTTCTTGAGAGCATTCCTCCCATATTTTACTGAAAGAGATCAATTTCTTTCTTGCACAGATTCCTTGAATAAAAGAGTCCCATGACCTAGGTAGGCCATTCAGAGTGGTCATAACAACTTCACCATTTTCCACTACTTCATCCATAGCTTCAAGTTTCTCCTTGATCTGCGAGACCTTGGAGAAATAAGATTGAATGGTTTCTCCATTCAACATCTTGACCCCTTTCAATTAATTCCACAGAGTCATCTTCCGATTTATGTTCTTCCCTTCAAATAGCTTGGTCAAAGAGTTAAACATCTCCTTGGGTTTCTTTAGAGAAGACACATGGGGTATGAGATGTTCTTTGATAGAATCAGCAATGATTCTCTTTGCCTTGACCAAGTTCTTCTTATGCAATACCTTGGCCTCTTCATCCTCTGGGATAAGGATGTCTTCTTTTATATATGAGTCCAACTCATTCTCTTCCAGGATTAACCCAATCCTATACTTCCAAGCTTGGAAGTTAACAGCCCCTTCAAGATTATCCTCAAGCTTGGTGTGGTGAGACATCTTAAAGAGTAATTCAAATGGAAATAGAAAAGATTTAGGTCTTACCACTTGAAATGCTGAAAACTGGATCTGGTCTTGGATTAGGGTTTGCCGAAAAAACCCTAAAAATTCAAAATGTGAATTTCAATTTTCTGAAAGGATAGAAAGATGAGCTTTGATGAGCTGATCAGCCTAGTGCATTCAGAAATTGAGATCAACAAAGTTTTACCCTTCATATTTGCCTTTTGGTCCTCCTGGATTCACTAGGGAGAGCCCTAAATTAGGGTTTGAGTTTCCTGGAGATCTACCCAGCCAAAAATCTCGATCCAAAGCTCTAAACTTCAATTTTTGCAAGGCGCTTCTAGCTATGTCTTCATATTTCAGAAATCCCTATTTTTGTGGAAACCCTAATTTTTAGGGCCAAATCTGAAAATGCTCGGAATTGGATTATGATTGGACAGATAGATGTGCCTTGATGAGTAGAGTCAATCTACTATACTGCTTTTCCAAAATATGTGGAGAGAAACCTAATAAACAAGAAACTCAAGTTTCCCTCACTGCAAAATGTCTTCTTCTCAGGTTAACTCTGATACCATGTTAAATTTTGAGCATTAATTCACAATACTCTAGGATCTTCAATGAGAGAATAACATGTACAGTATAACAATGCATAACAATCACAATATTACAATCATCGCAAGAATCAAAAGCATAAGAGACAAGAGACACAGAGTTTCCATGGGGAAAACCCTAAGGTGAACAACCCCACAACTTCCTCAGAGATAGAGAGAGCAATGGCTCAACCAAAGTACAACCAAAATACACTAAGATAGTCTCCTAGTAGTAGATGATCCTCCTCCTCACTAGTGCGCCACTTTCTGAGTGAGAGAGTTATACTTTTCCGAATGATCTGAATAGAGATCTCCTGATCTCTATTTATACTAACATGTTTTCCCAGTGACCTTATGGGGCCAACTTGTCTAGCTAGGTACATCCACAATATAATATATATATTTCAGAGCCGACCCCACACATGGTGGTCTAATAACCCATCAGCAAGTACACACACTTGCGACACTTGTCAATCCACATGACGACACTTCCTTATAGAGGAATAACACATCTCTAATAAGGGTACAATAAATATATATGAAATACATTCCGAAGTTACATATACATCAACATCCTCAGCTCTTAGATCTGTTATGACTTAGAATTTCACACACAAAGAATCATTGCAATGAATGGAAGAAGAGCGTTACAGAAGAGTAAGAAGAAGATATGTTGACATTGAATATGATAGGTATGATGGTAATGATTTGTTGGTTGCTCATGGGATATGCATCGATTTTCTGTAGCTTTTTGCAAGCTCTCCAATTGATCTCTCTCTATTAGTGAAACTCATTAAAACTAAATCAATCTGGCTTGGATCTATGCATAAACTTCTAAAGGATTGATTTTCACATGAAATAGTTGGATCAGATCTACAATAGAAATAGTGATGAAGACTGGATGTCGTCATCCTTTTAGTAAAAGTAGGGGCACATCTCCCATCTAGGACTAGGGGCACATCTCCCAAGTCAATGAGGAAAAATTGCACTCAATTCAAATCATAGATGATCAAAAGATGTGAAATGGAGTTGTAATCCCTCTTTTATAGATTGAGGTGACTTGTTGAGCAATTAATATAGGTTAAGGTGCCCTAATGGAGAGGATAAGGTTTCTTTGATTTCTTCTTTAGTTTTTTCTTTGCTTTGATTTTTGCTTTAGCTTTTGCCTTGCTTTCTGCTTTTATTTGATTTTTGTTTTTTCTTTTGCTTTATGCTTTTCCTTTATCCTGCTTTTTCTTTTCTATCCTACTTTTTCTTGCTTTTCTACCTTATCCTGATTTTCTGCTTTGTCCTACTTTTTCCTTCTTTTCTTCCTTATTCTGGTTTTATGCTCTGTCCTTCTATTTCTTGATTTTATGCTTTATCCTGCTTTTCTTCCTTTGTCCTACTTTTATGTTTTGTCATGCTTTTCTGCTTTGTCATACTTTTGTCCCTCTTTTCTTCTTTATTATGCGTTTCCCAAGCTTTGTTGCTTTCCTGCCTTGTGACAAATTTTGTTCTCTTTTTCCTACCTTCCTTGCTTTGACTGTTTTATATTTCCTTCCTTTGCAAGTCATCACTTGGTCAACCATTATTATCTAATTCCCCCTTGTGCATACTTATCCATTTTATTTATTGGAATAAATATCTATTAATGAAAATTACTTCTACCAAGTGCATTTCAAACTTAGGATAAAAATAAAATTAAACTTCCTAACTAATTAATGCCTTAACTTCAGAATTAACTACAAGTGCATGAAATTTTCTCCTCAACCCAAGGGATTGGTTGGGATAGGAACTCCTTCCACTAAACATCAATGAGAGGACATGACATCTTTGCTTATCCTTTTTAAAGTCAGACAGATCGACAAATAGTAAGAGGCATTGGGCGAGAGAATCATCGCTTTCCAATCTTTTTCATAAGTGTAAAGGTTCTCTGAGATGAGAAAATGATCCAACCTTGAGGCAATTTGATTTTTCCCGCTCATTTCTTCTTCCAGGTGAAGACACCATCAGCCATGCTTAGATCAACTAGATTGTTGTTCTCAATGAACTACTTGAAAGTTAGGTTGTCACAATCTAGTAGTTGTTGAGCTCTTTTTTTTCCATGAGGATGGTGATCATGTTGAAATATCCCCCCATAATCCATGTTTGGTTTTGAAAGAATTTTTTAATCTACAGAAGGTAATCTTCAAAATGGAGTTTATAATCCATAGCTTGTGGTCCATAAACATCGTTGAGAATTCCTTTTCTATATGTTCCAATAAAGTGATACCTAGTTGAAACTGTATTATATGAGATGGAGATGTTGTCAATATCTACCTCCTATGGGTTCCATAAGGGGTAAATACTTCTTGAATCCCCCTAGGAATCCACCACTTCCCCTTTTGATCCTTTCCAAACTTTCCTTGTAATAGCCTCTAGAGAGTGGGAGGTGCATTTTGTTTCTTGCAACATTAGGATACTTGGTTTTTCCATAACTATTTTACTTTTCAAAAGTCTCTTCTTAGAGGGTTTGTTCATACCTCTGATGTTCCAATATATAATATTCATTTTAAAATTTGGGGGAGGTAGAAAAAGAACTTTGTCAGTTGATTGTATTTCTTTGAATCTCTCATCATATTAGCTATTTCATCTAGGTGTTGTCCGTGTTGGAATATTCTCACCATCATTTTTTATATTATGCATGCATGCATGCATCCAGTCATCATGCATGCATTTGCATGCATCCAGTCATCGGTATGGTGGTCTCCCCAGCACCTGAAGCCTATTTTCATCCCCTAGAACCTATTTCTAGCCATTAGTATCCCTCCTACCTACCTAGTGTGCCTTGTTTTCCTCACCTGGATGACATATGCACCCTACTACACTACTTGCATCATTAACAGTAAGTTGCAGCATTGATTGACTAGTTCTTGCATTTATTGTTTAGTTTAACTACATGTAGCTTCCACTTGTTTGTATCGAAGTGCCACTTGACCTACTGACAGCCTCATGTGCCCTCCTTGGAGTATCCATCCCTTGATTTGTGCTCACATGGCCCAGTTAGACTTATTTAGACTCATTTGAATGACTTTTGACTATTTGTGACTACTACCACTGATTGGATGATGTCTCCAATGTTATCCAAGCCACACACTGAGGAGAATTCAAATCACCTTTGGTTGATTCAAATTCACTTGACAACTTCATTATTGTATTCAGTTTTCACAATGCCTTCTTACAGTTGATGTATGATTATACTGCATATTTCTCCATTTATGATCTTATGAGTGATAATTGATTCATTTCTTCTTCTTCTTCTTTGCAATTCTTGAGTGATATTTGTGTGGTTTACTCTAGCTATGTGATCAATCATGTTGAATGATCACAGTCTGTTGGTTCTTCGGCCTCCATTTTTCTCTTCTTGGTGAGGTATTTTGAGCTCTTTTTTTCTACTAGGTTTGATCCCAAGGTTCACATTATTGATTGACCCTTTGTTCGATTTATTGGTTCCATTTTGAGCTTTGATGATTGCTTCTTTGAAAAGTTCCAACTGGGGCTCAAGGATGGGGATTTTCTTTTTGCAAGCTTCCTCAATTCCCTAAATATCAAGGTTGTCGATTTCCATGTCCTCCATCTCTTCAAGTGGTTCTTTCCTTCAAGTCTCAGGGGTTGGGATTTGAGGGGGTTTATCAAGAGGAAATTCTTGAGAAAGAATAGAGGAGGGTTCCCCCTCACATATATTATTAGCAAGCACATCGAATTGCTTGGAGGTGGGGATAGATGATTTGGAAGGGGGATTGGGATTTTTCTTGTTATTTTTATTTTTATTGTAGACCTTTGTAAATCCATCTACATCCTTCTCTTCAAAAAATTTAAGGTTGTTTGGGCCACAATTGAGACATCATTCTCAAAAGAGGTGGCCATGTTCATGACACATACTACAATGGAAGGGTATGTGCTCATTGTCTATGGTTTGGATCCACTATGAGTATCTATAACTTAGAAAAATGAATTTCATGAGAGGTTGGGATATGTTCATGTAAACAAAAATGCACACAAAGGAGGTGTAGCAGCCTCTTTGAGTGGCTTCATAGAATTTTACAAATCGGTCTAGAGTGTTACCAATGCCTGCTAGCATTTCTAGTTCCCATTATTCTTGAGACAAAGATTAAATCCTTATCCATATAGGGGCTTCCTTGAAATATTCCTTGTCGAGGCTAAAATGCTCTACCCAGGGCCTCATTTAGAGACTTGATAAGTTAAATAAATATTTCCCCCCTGGAATACTACTATATAGTCTTATGGGTTGTCAAACATCACTGTAAAGAATCCCTTTGAGCCTAGATTTAGACCATAGTTCCCTATGGGGTTCTATTATTTATTGATCCACCAAACTAGATATTTTTAAAATGGCCACAAGCTCATGAACTTACATATTATTGCATGATCCTGCATACATTGAATGCTTTGATAGAACTAAGAATATGTGACTTCATACCTTGGTATGGTTGCTGATTTTGGAATACATTTTCTAATACTGCATGGATTTGGTTGATTTATATTGCTTGATGTCGATGGGGAGCCGGTAATGACCCTTTCACCTTCTATTTTCACAATTGAATCTTCTTTTGTATTTAAAGAGGTCTTGGGTCCTCTTATCAGTTGTTACTTGGGGTTAGATCCAACATCTGAACTGAATTGATGGAGGGTCATCTTCACCCCCCAACATGGCCATCGAGAATGGTATCAGATTATTCTTGACCAATGACCTAATCACATTTGAATGAATTTGAATTAGGTCCTTCATTAATCATTGACATCTGAAAGACAATCAAATTCACCTGGGAGTGTTTTTCCCCTCACTCTATCCATTTAAACAAATCTAGTTTACAACCAAGAGTAAAACTCAAAATTAAGGTGCATCCTAAATATTGACACATTATTATTGAATTAAAAGACAAATAAATGAGATAAAAATATAAATAAATGAATATTGGAATCCATTTAGAGAGGTTCAGATTAAAATTTAGCATTCTATAGTATATGAAGTGGATCCCAAATGTTGATTTAGAGTTTGGAGTTTGAAATTGAGAATTGCAAATTGATCTTTCCATTCTAACTTGTATGAATTTTGGAGAAAGTCAACCTAGGTTGTAAACTATACTGTTGGCATTACTATATTATTCAATAAAGAGTTGTATTATGTCCATTTTCTCTTATGTAATGGTTTTGTAGTTGTGTGGCCTTGATTGTGTATAGTTTATCAATAATTAAAATATAAAATAAATATCATTCTAATAAAAGAAATCAATATAAATCCATATCTTGAAAAAATAGACCAAATAAATTGGAGAATTCTACAATTCCTTCTGGTACTTGCTTTCCTTTTGGTATTTGGTTTCTTTTGCAGTGGTTTATGTTAGCCTAAGTGGCGGTATGGGTCACTAGATAGTTAAAAAGGTAAAATCATTGTGGATATAATCTTAGTGTAGTAAACATATTTTAAGGCAAAAGTGTGGGAAGATATGTTATATCCTTGAATTTGGGATATATTGCCAAATTACCACACATAATTCAAATTCAAACTCCAACTATTTCCATACTGAATTCAAATTCAGAATCCATCTTGATAACTATAGTTGTTTAATGAATTCTTCTTACATTCAAAGTTTAAAATAAAAATGAAAAAAGAAGTTCTAAGTGTTAATTCGCTCAAATGAACTGAAGAACATGCTCATTATGGGCCATAAAACTTTGAATCATGAATTTATACTGGATATATCTCACATCACAAAGAAATTAGTTCATATACATGGAAACTATCAAGATTCATGAATTTCACCGCAATGAAATTAAGTTCATGCTAATGGAAACAATCACTCACAAACTAAGATAATTATATGTTGATCAAATGCTTTGGCCTGTCTAAAAATATAATTCAGCAAGCAATGAAGTCCTTTTTTATTAAGAAAAGATAAAATGACATAGTTAACATATACATGTTCTATCACATACTTTTATAGAAAGACCTCACAACCGACTATATGTCTATATGCAATGCACAGATTTGGGACTCACAACCAACTAACCAATTATTGACTCATCAATAGCCACTAGTAATTTCAATACTTCAAGAACCCCCTTTAATTATGATCACTAAACAAACCATTAAATTGTTGCTAAAATATACTGCCTCTAATGGATTACATAAAAAAAATGTGAATGCCCATTAGTCTATGTCTCAACTAGCTTTATAACTTGCTCAAAAGTATTCATCTTCACCTTCTTTGTTGTTATGTGTTGATGCATCTTCTTTCTTTACTTTCTCCTCCAAAATTTAATTCCTTCAATGCTTTTCTCTTCTTCGTTATCTATACTTTGAACTATGGATATCTCTTCTTATTGAATCTAGGAGGTGCAATGCACTACTCTTTTTCAATTCCATAAATCTGGTTTAAGAAACAGTGATATATACCTTCTTGAATGACACCTGCAAAAATATTATTGCATATTTATTCCTTTACCACTTAAACTAAGTGCACTACTTCTTTTTATTTAGATTCTACTAGTACACATGTGTTGTCATGCAGTTCTACACACTCAAAAAACTTGTCAAGATTCATCTTTCTCTTCTTTATGCAAATAGTTCAACTTCTACTTTAGATTGTAGGATGTCATCTTCAACTTTTATGGGATTTGCAAGACAATCCTCAATCAATTCCAAATCTTCATCAAAATTCATTTCTTCACTTTTAACTTCAAGCTATTAGTCTTCCTCAACTACTATTGTTGTAAATTCACCTTCATGTGCATCTTCTTCCTATCTCTCTTCTACAATCAAGACATCATTGACTTGGATTTTTGCTTCAAGTATGATTCCATCTCCAAGCAAAACACCAATTAGATTATTTTTCTACAAAATAGTCTACCATACTCTTTTTGAAAGGAGTTCTTCCTCCTATTTTGGTCCAAGTACTTCAAACTCTGTTGTTGAGAAGCCATCTTAATCATCTTCTATATTCACTTCATCAAGGCATATGATTTGATTGGAATCCTATCATTCATATTCATTAGCAATCTCTATTGGATTCATTAGAATATTAGTTGTTTCATCGGAAGTGTTTGTGCCAGAAATGGTTTCCAGGCTATGAAGAAACAAGCCAACACAATCTCAAAAAACTCAATAAAGTAAACTAGGCTTTAGGGTTTCTGAAAGGTTTTTCTGGTTATAAAATTTGGTGACTGAAGGGAATACATTCATGAGCCAAACAGGAACTGAATCACAAGAAAGAGAGAACAGAGATGCATAATATAATTACCAGTATCCAACAGAACATGACATTGAAGTTCATTCATAAAAGACAAGCACTACCAGCATACAAACCATAAACCAACAATGAATTTATCAGTTATGTAACTAAACAAGTTAAAAATGAAGCCAAAACACAGACTGAAGGGTGGAAAGGATCATATATTTCATAATTCTATTCAACAAATACACATGAGAGTTATAGTACTTAGCTCAGAAACAAGTCACGGACCTCCTTAAGCCATCCAAAAATCGAACCTGCTTTCTGCCTTTCCCATCTATCTAAATACTATTTCTTACCAAATCAGTTAGGGTCTAAACCCTAACTTCCCTCAACCAACTCATCGATGGGATAAAGTGAAATTATATTTACAAAATAAAGTGTTTCTTTAAAAACATAACTAATAACTAACTAACTAAAGTATTTCTCAAAATATCTAATAAGTAACTGACTAACTACCAACTCAAAGTTCTTTGGGAGCTTCAGCTAGTAAGGCTATTCCATCCGAAGCTTGGGCCTTCTTCCTGATTTTCTTCTGTCCAGCTTCCATATCTGCTAACCTTCTTGTAAGCTCTTCATTCTGCTGCTGCAATCCTCTGACAGTCTGCTTCAATTCTGCACATTGTAAAACTGTGCTTCTTTTTCTCTTCAGGGCCTCCTTAGAAACTGTAGTAAGCTCTTGATAATGATCATTTAATTCCTGTAAATCCTCCCTGAGTCTTCTATTTGCTAGAATCAGAACATCATTAGTCTCCTGCATGCAATCCATTTGATGCATGTATTGTTTGATGGTTCTTTGCAGGTTCTCCATGTCTGAGTCAAAAACCTTCCCTGTTGTGGTATCTTGCATCTCACTGGGAAACCATGGAATATTTATCCTTCTGAAAATGTCTTCATCCTCCTGTAATAGCCTTGAAGACACACCCTGAACAATAGGGTTTTCCTGACTCGTTGCTTCAATAGGTGTAGTTTCATCTATCAAGTGCTGATCTTCAGAATAAGAAACTTCAGTTTCCTTTTTTCTGTTGTTCTTTTATCATTTCATCTCTTAATTCCAAAAACATAGCTGATAGCTTAGTTTGGGTGAGGCTGGAGTCTTCTGCTGACCTCAATGACTTTTTCCCTTTTGTATGATGAGAAACTGGACTTTTTGGAACTACTTCTTCCTCAATCTTTGGTTTTTCATCTGAAGAATCATCATCAAGTACACTTACCTCTTTTGTATTTAATCTAGGGTTTAGCAGCTTTTTCATACTCAGCCTTAACTTGTTTTTAGGTCTGGTTTTTAGTCTCCTTTCTGAAGCAAGTTCTTTCACCATCTTCAAAGTTTTTCCTTGATGTCTAACTGTGGCTAACTCTATAGCTTTGATTTTGGTCTTCTTTTTCTTTGATCTCTTTGTTTTATCCTCTTCACTGTAGCATTCTGTGTATGTGTCAACCCTAGTTTCAGTTTTGACAGTGAATTCATCTTCCTCTAATAAATATCCCTCATCCTCAGATAAGATAGTGATGGGGCTCCTTTGCTGGACCTGAATGTTTTATTTCTCTACAACAACTTTTTCTGTGGCAACAGTTTTCTCTTCACCGAAAATTTCTGCTAATGCCATGTGTTGCTCAGGCTGATATTCCTTTTTTATAATCATCAAACCTTTGCCCTTGCTGTCAGCTGAAGACTGTTGAAGTTCATAGTTTCTCTTAGAGGGCTCGGGTACTTCTTGAAGTTTAAATTCTTTTTTATCTTCAGATTTGATTTTCTGACCTAGTTTCCTAATTAGGGTTTGCCCTTTGTCTACACGTTTTTTGGTTTGCTGCTCTTCTTGCTTAATTTGAAAACCAGACCAAAACAAAAAATAATCCCATGCCTTCCCTTCTCTTTGTAGAGCAGTACTGATAATGATCTTGATCAAACCATGATGGAAGATGGATTGTGTAGTATGATCATGATGTCCCCTAACTCTACTTGACATCTTCTGCAAACTTTTAAACAAAAAGAAAGGAAGACTCATTTTGGATTCACCAACCAGATGCTGTAAGAACCTGAAATGATATTTAAAAACATAGGCATATCTGCCTTCGTAGGTGATATAGCTTTGTAGGACTTTAATGGGCTCCACCCACTCATCTCTGACATTCTGAATTAATACTCCTTTGCGCCATTCTGGAGTAATACCAGGTAAAAGGTACCTTTGGGCATTAAAGGTGAAAGGAAACTTTTTGAACCACATTTCAACTTCATTTCTGACTGTTGTAGCTTCAGCAACTAGCTCCACAGTCAACTTAAAATTTAGAGTATCAAATACTATCTTGTCTTGGTTATAGCTTTGGGAAAATTTATAAGAGACCTCAGTGTTATAGCCATCGATCTTCTTGAAGAAATCCAACTAACCAGCATTCTGAAAAATCTTTGCACAACCTGGAAATTGGTCAATCCATTTCAGCATAGTGGGCTCAGCCCTGTTGGTTTTGCCACTTTTTCCCATCTGCTTTCAATAGATGAATTATGTGTACTTCTAGAGCTCTGTCAATGACCTAAAAGCTGCTTTCAGGCTTTGAAAAGGTAGTGTTTCAATGTACTTCTACTTTTCAACTTTCCACTTGCCACAACATCTCCAAACCTCTTAAATAGATATCTCTTCAATACGAGTTTTGTTTAAAGCATACATTTATGTTTTCCTTAATGAATTTTAACAAAACAAGCTTTACTGGGAAAACCCCAATTTAGCAGGTTATCGCGGAATACCTTATTTATGTCATGCTGTAGTCATTTAAAATCACTCTTTGAGCTGTCTGATTGTCAAATTTACCTGTACAAGTGTCTTCAGATCTCCAATTTACTTCTAGCTGGCAGGACAAGAAATCCCTAATTTCTCTGTAACTGTGAAAACCTATAAACTCCTCTATAACTGCAGCTTCCGGTTTTTAGGCAAACGCCCTCGCTCCGTTTAGTCTCCAGTTTCATAATACATGTATGAAATAACTTCCTTCACATCAAACTCGGTCTATGCCTCTATCTGTCATGATACAATGTGTTCTAGATGATGATTACCACGATCTCTTCCACGACATGAATCACACCTGCTTTCATGATGATTACTACTGAAACACGTATCAAAACCCCTTTACACATGTGATTAGTCACTTGGAAATCGAAATCACCAGAGAAATCGGCTTAAAAATTGGAGATTTTAACGCCCGCAATATTCTTGTAGCGCTGCTGTGTAAAATTTCAGTCGTTGCGCTACAAGAATATTTCAAATTCAAATTTTGGTGTTGTTTTAATCATTTTTTCACTTTGAATGAGGTTTAAGTGATAAACTATAATCATGATGTTATTTGTGAACCCATTATTCAACATAATGACCTTTAGAACCCTTCAAAACCTAAGGGGACAAAAATTTAAAAAAAACCTGAAGGCAAAACTTGAAAATTTCACTAAAAATCTAAAATTTTCCACATTAAGTAAAAGGACAAACTCAAGAAAATAAGCAAACTAGAATAAAAATTACAATCAAACATAAAATAGTAATAAACAAGTTCCTGACTTAACATCTGGCTCCAGCTGCGGGATGAAGTCCTCCCTGTGAGGCTTCAAGAACCTGTAGACCAGTGCCTTTTGTCTGCTACCTACTTGTCTGCAAAATTTCCATTGGGCTATGGAGTCTTTATTATGCTTCACTCACACCGGTATGTACAATGAAAAGTGAAAATATCCTTATAGACTGTAAAAATGCTTGAGCAATCGTCCATTAACTGGACTGGACAACTCCTCACCTTCCAAAGACTGCAGAATAAAAGTATTATTCTCCAAAACTTTAGATACTAGGAAAGGGCCAAACCAGAGGTTATCAAACTTACCATGCTTACCCTTTTGCTCTTTCCTTCCATCCCACCTTAGAACCATATCACCAACTGAGAAAGTGTAATCTTTGATGTTTCTGTCAAATCTACTTTTGATCTTCAATCTGTACAACTGTGCCTTTTCATCCACCTTTTCCCTGCTCTGTTGCAACTCTATCATCTCATAAATCCTTCTCTGCATATCATTTGGCTCCTCCTGAGAATTCTAAAGAAACTTCATCACTGGGATTCCCAATTGAACAAGAAAAACTGCATCTGTACCATAAACTAACTGAAAGGGAGAAGTTCCAATTGCTTGTTTAACTGTTGTCCTATCGGCCCACAATGCATATTTCAGCATTGAATCCCATGATCTTTTGTTATTCTTGAGAAACTTTTTTATACTCTAAATGATGTTTTTATTAGAGGATTCAGCCAAACCATTACCCTGAGGATAGTAAGGAGTTGAATGCTTCAGTAGGATGCCATTCCTTTCACAAAAGGCTTCCATTGCTTTAGACTGAAATCCTTTGCATTGTATGTTACTAATTTCTGAGGACAACCAAATCTACTAAGAATATTCTCTTCAATAAATTCCATGATAACTTTGTCTGTAGCATTCCTAGTAGGAATAACTTCCACCCATTTGGTAAAGAAGTCTGTTGTAGTCAGAATCCAGCGGTGTTGTCCTGAGGAAGCTGGGTTTATTTCTCCAATAAAATCTAGACCCCATTGCTGGAAAGGAGGGGCAAAGACAGCAATTTCTGTTTGCCAGCAAACTTCTGACAAGGGATACAATCTCTCACCTGCTAATAAACATCTGCAAACAAGGAGGGCCAATAATATCCAGCTCTTAAAATTCTGTATGTTGTTGTCTTCCAGTACTTGTGCCCTCCACAAGCACCCTCATGAGATTCAGAAATCACTCCTCCAATTTCAGATTTATCCAAACATCTGAGTAGGATACCCCCTGGGTCCTTCCAGAACAACTGTTGTTCTACTAGACAATACTTAGTAGCTTTAAGCTTTAGGGATCTAGCAGTTTTCCTATCTAAATGGTCAGGACATTGCAAAAACAACAAAAAATAAACAATGTCTGCATACCATGTTGATGATTAATAATAATCCATGATCTTCTCTTCTTCCGGTAATGCTTGATATTCCTCCTGAGCTATTTCTTCAACCATAACATGCAATCCCAGAGCCTGACAATTTGATTCAGCCAGCAGCTTGGCTAAACCTTGTCCCTTGACGAGTTTGGTAGGTCTGATCTCTACATCATACTCCATGATTTTAGCAATCCACCTGCCTCTTTTCCCTTCACTATCAGGCTGTGTTAACACATATTTTACAGCAGCATTAGGTACAAATGAAATAACTTTAGAATGAAGCACATAGATTCTGAAAAATTTTAAAGCCTTTACTAGAGCATCCGCCTGCTTTTCTAAGATACTGTATTTCAGTTCAGAATCTCTGAGAGTTTTACTGAAGAATGCAATAGGCTGCTCCAGTCCTTCCTTATTCTTGTGCAATAAAATAGCTGCTATTGTATCTTCTGATGCAAATGAGAATGTAAGAAATTCTCTGGTAAAATCTGGGCTTACTAATACAGGAGCTTCAGTAACAGCCACTTTAATTTTCTCAAATGCACTCTTTGCCTCAGTGGTACTCCTGACTTCTTGATCCTTTTTCAGCATGGTTGTGATCTGTTTGATAGTTTCAACAAAATTGGGTATAAACCAACGCAGAAAATTGATTTTACCAATGAATGATTGAACATCCATTTTACTCCTTGGTAAACTTATCTTCAATATAGCTTTTACCCTTTCAGGATCAATTCTTATGCCATCAGCAGACACCAAATGACCAAGCAGTTTACCCTCCTGTACAACAAAGTGTGACTTCTTTGGGTTCAATGACAGGCCAAATTTTCTGCATTTCAGGAAAGTTTGCTTCAAATGCTTCAAATGTTCATCATCTGACTGTGAGAAAATAGTAATATCATCTAAGTAGATTACCACAAACTTATCCTTTTCTCCAACAAAAGCAATATCCATTACCCTCTGGAAGGTAGCTCCAGCATTCATTAAGCCAAAAGGCATCTTGTCATACATAAAAGTCCCCCAGGGGGTTGTAAAGGATGTCTTCTCCTTATCATCAGGATGCATAGAGATCTGATTGTACCCTGAGAAACCATCAACCATTGAGATCCTTTGTGCCCCAACAACTTTCTGCAATATTTGTTCAATCTTAGGCAGAGGATAGTTATCTTTTAATGAAGATCTGTTCAAATTTCTAAAGTCAACACATAACCTGATTTATCCATTCTTTTTTATGATAGGAACCAGATTAGCCACCCAAGAAGAATACCTGAGAGGCACTATGATCTTTGCATTCAACAGCTTCTTCACTTCTTTTTCAATAACAGGAAACAAAGTTGGATTAATTCTCCTTAGTTTCTGACGAAAAGGTTTGACATTTGGTTTTAAAGGGACCTTATGCTGTATGATTCATGTATCATAAGTTCTTAGTTCCTCATAAGACCATGCAAAAACATCTATATGCTCCTTTAACAGTTTGATATACCTGCTTCGTTGTTCAGTTGTAAGTGATTTAGAAATTTTGACCATTCTAGGATGTTCTGCAGAACCAATGTTACACTCTACCACATTCTCTTCTGAAGACTGAACAACAGGCTTTGTAGGTGTATCATCCATGGTAAATATTCTTTCTAGAGGTACCAAACCTTTTTGGATAAAGTTGCTTTTAAGTTCAATAATTTTATGACCTGCTATCTCATCTTCAGCAATCTCATCCAACTGTTCATCCCCTTCATCTTCCTCTTGATCAATTAGAGAATTTGAAAACTCATGAGTAAGCTCAAGAAATCTCTTAATTTCAATGTCATCTTCGAATACTTTCCATTTCTTTACAGTATCAGGTACACATGGTCTATACCTCACCTCTATGGGATACCTTAACTGAGTGGTCTTGGGGATTCTGAAGTGTGTGGAAGCCAAGGCCAATGAATCTGTAGTCTTATTATGATCTCTTGGAATATGAGTGATGTTAAATGCTACAAAATAATTTTCAAGCATATCCCATACCTAATTCCGATAGACTTTCAGCAAACCCTGCTTCACTTGATAGTTGCTCTTCACTTGCTGAACAACTAATTCGGAGTCGCCAAATGCAGCAATCTGCTAAATGCCCAAATCTTTATCAACTTTTAATCCCAGTAGCAAAGCTTCATACTCAGCAGTATTGTTTGTAGTAATAAACTCCAACTTATACATGAGCTTTACTGTTTCACCTCCAGTGGATATGAGAAGAACCCCTACACCTGCCCCTTCCTTACAAGAGGAACCATCAAAATATAATTGCCACAGTTCATCCTCTTCTTCTCTGTTGTGTTTTACTGGTTGTTCCTTTTCAACCTGTAACAAACCAGCAGCATTGTCTTCATCACTGAAATGTAGCATGCAAGTTCCCAGGTCTTTGTCAACAACATATAGTGGATTATTGGTAGGGTTCTTGTCATCTGTCACAATGTAAGCAAACCGCAGCTCTCTGTACAGCCTTCTGTTTTCTCCACCAAACACAGGAATAGTAGCATATGATAGATCCATTTGTAAGGTCCCACCAGCCTTCTTTGCCCAACACCTAGAAAGAAGTAACCCAAACTTCGGTGTAATATCAACTACCACAACATCCATGATCACACTTTTCATAGGTAACTGATCCAGTCTGACAACCATGTCCTTTATTACTCCTAAACACTTCACTGCTCGGGAATCAAATGCATACAGATCATGGTAAGGTTTGGTAAGCCTCCATAACAGCCTTTGGCATTAAATTGTGTGAAGCTCCCAAATCTAACAAACAATTGTGTATCATCTGTTCATGGACTGTCAAGGTTATGTAGAATGGAGGTGAAGCTCCTACTTCATTTTCAGCCTTCTCAGCCAAGGCTGATCCAATGAAAATCCTAGGGTTTTCTTCTTGCAAATTTACTGTGTCAGAAATAGGTTGATTACTTACTGAATTCATCACTTTTAGGACTGTTTCTTTATATGAAGGATTTTTTACTAATTCAGTTAAAGGTACAGGAATCTTTAAGTTTCCTAATTCATTCTCCAAACTGAAATTCTGGACAGTTTTATTTACCTCTTCAACCTCTGTTATCTTCTTTGGTTTTTCTGGAACTTGCTTTTTCTCTGTCACAGGATCTAATGCTTGTTTAGCATGGTTAATTGCTTTCTTCTTTGGGGCTTGTACCACCCATTTTGGACCTAATCTCAGATTTATAGTCTTCTTGAGTTCATTTTGATGGACAGCAGCAGTTACAACAGTCTTTTCCAAACTTAAATCATCCTCGGTTTCAAACATGTTAGCATCATAGTATTCTGCATTTAGAAATTCTTCCTCAATGACAAAACCCCCAGACAATCCCTCTCCAAAATGGTTCATAGCTTGATCAGTCTCTTCAAAGATCAGCTCATCATCAACTTCTTCCTCATCAACCACATTGTTCTGAAGAGGTGGTGGCACTCTTTGATCCTCATTTTCTCTCCTTTCTCGCTAGATATCATTATTCCTTCGTTCTCTAGGTATGAAATGGGGAGAAAATTTCCTTCTGAACTGATTCTGATTATTTGGATTTCGTTCACCTTCTGGGGCAGGCTTGCTGGAATTTTTCTCAAGCTCTAATTTCTTCAATTTTGCAGTCAAAGTATTCACCAACTTAGCCATTTCATCAATTTTCCCTTCTGCAGTAAGTGAAGATGAACCTCCTGGAGTTGCTTCCTTCTTTCCTTTTCTTTCATACAGCTACTGAGTTGTTTCCTTCTTTAGTCTATTTGAAGCCAGTATGTTGGATTCTACCTCCAATGCTGCATCATGCATATTCAGCAAAGAGATAGGCCTCCTCTCTCTTAGTAATAAAGAGAATTCATGATCAAAAGCATTTGCATATGTCAGTTTAGCTGATGTTTCTGTAGGCTTTATCTCTGCGGGAATTCTACTATACATTTTGTTAAACCTCTTCGAAAAATCTACAACAGTTTCTTCATTTTTTCTCCTAAGGGCACCAAACTCAGTTATGTAGTATGTATGGTCTTTGGTGTCACCCCATTGTCTCATGAAGAGATCACGAAGTTCTTCAATGATAGTGATGGAGTTAGTAGGAAACTCCCTAAACCATTTCCTAACATCTCCATCGAGGCTCTGAACAAACATTCTCATCTAAACATCCTTAGCCTCAATGTTTTGATTGTCAGCATAACTAAGGAAAGCTTCCCAATGTTCTTCAGCAGTGGTTTCCCCCTGTCTATTAAACCTAGGAAGATATTTCTGATAGTCACCCCCAGGCAGTGCATTTAAAGGCTGAGGCAAGACCAATGGTACATATCTGGCTACAACCATCCAGTCCATCATGTCTATGGGCTGATTTTGGGCTGCCATTTTTGGACTGACCAACTTTAATTATGAAGAAGTTTGACTGGAACCTAGTTGAAAAGGTTTTTTACCTAGTTTCAGCTAAAAAAGAGGTATGTTACCAAGAGAAGCAGTTTTGGCTTTCTTGAAGGATCGAGGATTAGTAAAAACTTGGAAACTGCTATCAGGAATAATAGGCCTTAGCCAAGGTGAGTTTTCTTCTTCTTTTCCTAACAAAGTTGAATGTGATAAACCACCCAACTGATCAGGGTCACACAGGGCTGGTAAAGATTGAGACCTTCTAACTTTTCTTGTTGTCTTTAATATCTGTTCAGGGTCTGAAACACCTAACTGCAATGGTGAAGTAGGTATGTTCCTGGTTCCCACTCCTCTAGTAGCCACTATGTCAAATTTGGTGAAAAATAGCCTTAAAGATGTGTTGGTTTAAGTTCACCTCTTAAAACCAGTAAAACTGATAAGTATCCCAGGGAAAATATGTCTTCAACTTCGTCCCCGGCAATGGCACCAAAGATGTTTGTGCCAGAAATTGTTTCCAGGCTATGAAGAAACAAGCCAACACAATCTCAAAAAACTCAATAAAGTAAACTAGGCTTTAGGGTTTCTGAAAAGTTTTTCTGGTTATAAAATTTGGTGACTAAAGGGAATACATTCATGAGCCAAACAGGAACTGAATCACAAGCAAAAGAGAATAGAGATGCATAATATAATTACCAGTATCCAACAGAACATGACATTGAATTTCATTCATAAAAGACAAGCACTACCAGCATACAAACCATAAACCAACAATGAATTTATCAATTATGTAACTAAACAAGTTAAAAATGAAGCCAAAACACAGACTGAAGGGTGGAAAGGATCATATATTTCATAATTCTATTCAGCAAATACACATGAGAGTTATAGTACTTAGCTCATAAACAAGCCACAGACCTCCTTCAGCCAGCCAAAAATCGAACCTACTTTCTGTCTTTCCCATCTATCTAAATACTATTTCTTACAAAATCAGTTAGGGTCTAAACCCTAACTTCCCTCAACCAACACATCGATGGGATAAAGTGAAATTATATTTACAAAATAAAGTGTTTCTTTAAAAACATAACTAATAACTAACTAAATAAAGTATTTCTCAAAAGATCTAACAAGTAACTGAATAACTACCAACTCAAAGGTCTTTGGGAGCTTCAGCTAGTAAGGCTATTCCATCGGAAGCTTGGGCCTTCTTCCTGATTTTCTTCTGTTCAGCTTCCATATCTGCTAACCTTCTTGTAAGCTCTTCATTCTGCTGCTGCAAGTGTTAGGATATTTAGACACTTAGGAGTTAGTTAAGATCAACTTGTGTAATATATCCATTAGGGATAATGTGTTTCTTTAGTATGCATTAATATGCATTTGGAAATACTTAATCCGACGGTCACGATATGTTTCCGACATAGAGTGATCCAACGGCTCAACTTCTCTTAGATCAAACCTAACCTTGATCCGTGGCTTAACACCTGATTGGTCCATGATCTCTATTTAAAGAGCATGGAGGGTCATTGTTTAGTTAATAGATTATGAGAAGCTCATTTGTAACTTTCTTTCTTTGCATAATAAATTGTCCCGTAGAAGCTATTTGGTCGGGGTCGTGGAGTGTTCCCCTCAAGAGAGTTTAAACCACGTCAAAACATCGGTGTGTTGATCTGTGATCTATTTGTGTGAAGTGGTTTCTCTTAGTGTTCGGTCCTTTGGTATTACCCTGTGTACCCAAACATGGTATCAGAGCTTTTATAAAGTGTCGCTTCCGGTTATGATCTAGTTCTTGAACTGTTGTTGCTGAAACTCGAAAGGGTTTCTAGTTCTGGTATTTTTGTGCATTTCTGGGCTATGGGAGGTGTTCCATTGCGTCTGGAGCATCGTTTCCATTAGGAAATAGTTTTCGTTTGATCGAAAACGGTTCCCGGTTGCTCCAGAAACGCGTATTTCATCAGATCTGAAGGTGTAATGTTATAGTGACGCATTTTTTATTTTCATTTTAAAAAAAAAGAAAAAGTATCATATTTCATCTTTTTTTACGGTTAAATTTTTTTTGGGTTCGGATTGTTGCTTTCCCGTCTGTGTATGCTCTTTTCCATGCACCTTGAGCGATCTCGGCAAATCAGAAACAGAACATAAAGGGAAAGGGTTTTTCTCGGTTGCGTATGCTCTTTGCCGTGCACCTTGCGCGATCTCGGCAAATCAGAAATGGAGAGAAAACGTAGACTTTCCGGGCAAGCTAACAAGATCTAAATCCACAAGTGTGAAAAAGTTTTTTGTTTCAATTTGTGGTTTGTTTTGCAGAAAAAAGGGCAAGCACGCAAACCGAGCAAGAAGAATAAAAAAAAAAAAACCCTTCCTCATTCCCATATTTTACATACCTTTTAATCTAGCTCACTTGGTTCAAAGTTGCTTTATTCTTTAATAGGTCTTGAGTTCAAGCCTTAGGAAGTTACTTTTAAAAGGAAAAGTGCATGCAATTTCTAATTTCAAGTTACTTTATTGTAAAAGTGCATCTCACTTAAATAATAAAAAATAAAAATACAAGTGAGTCACTTAAATTTTTTTTATTGTTGCACTATTTAAAAGTAATATCATTGTAAAAGTGAAATCACTTATTTTACAAAAATGGTTCACTTAAAACAACTTTCTTGTAAAGTGATTGTCAAACGGTTCATCTTGGGAAGAGGGGGGTTCTTTTTTTTGCTGGACATTCTCTAGCTGCCACGTCACTATTGGGGACATCTTCAACAGTTTCTTTGTTCAAGCATAACTTCATCATACAGAGTCAGTTTTCAGTGCCATTTTTTTTGAAACCACCTATTTTTTCGAGCTCTTCACATCCAGACAATTGATTTCTGCTTTTAGAGCCATTAATTTACAAATATGGCCACCCATTGTGATATTCTACTTAACAGTTCCAACTATTTCTCATGGAAATCTCGCATGGAGGATGTTCTACGAAGTAGGAGACTTTTCAGAATTACCACAGGGAAAGAAAAAGAACCCACTGATGATGATAAGAAAGTAAAATGGGAAAATAGATGTGATGAAGCTCGTGGATTGATTGGGATGTCATTCTCTACTGATTTGCGATTCCACATATCTGGAATTGATGAACCTAACACTGCTTGGGACAAGTTGGAATCTGTGTTTGGTAAACACAATGAAATTCGAGGTCACCAACTCGAAAATGAGTTGATCTCTTTAAATCCAAGTGACTTTTCATGCATTCAATATTATTTATCTAAGTACAAAACTCTTAAACTCTTATGTGCAGAATGTAAGATTGAGAGGGAAGACAAACAATGCATTTATCATATTCTTTCCAAACTTGGACCTGCATATTCTGTTTTTGTATCTACATTTTACTCCATGAAAGCATCCTTGAATGCAACTAGCTATCAAGAGCCTAGTCTTGAATCCTTTTGTGATTCCTTGATTAGGGAACAAGATAAACTCATTCATCTTGGAATAATCAACAATACAGATACATCTAGGAAAGCCTTATTGTCCCAACAGAAAGAAAAGTCCAAGCCTCCCAAGAAACAAAATTTTTGCAATAATAAGTCAAACAAGGGTCCAAAACCCTCTCAGTCAGCTCCTTCTTTAAAAAATGACAAAGGATCCAAGCCAAAAGGAAAGAAGACTGAGCGTCATTGCAACTATTGCGGGAAAGATAATCATGATGAATCTAAGTGTTTCAAGAAGATGGCAGCCTTGGAAGCAGCAATGAAGAAGCACCACATCAGCCTAGATTCGCCTTCAGAATCTACCTCTCGTGGACATGCACTTTGTGCTTCTGGTTATTCTTATAATGCATCTTCTTCTTCTACTTCAAATGAATGGCTCATTGATTCTGGAGCATCTTATCATATGGCTAAGGATCAAGCCATCTTTTCTACTATGCATGAATGTAACACCAAACAAATATTTGTTGGTGATGATAGATCTCTAAGTGTTGTAGGAGCTGGAACAGTTCCAGTAGATAATGGTTATTTTTGTGATGTACTATGTGTTCCAAGAATTTTCTGCAATTTGTTATCAGTCTATCAGATCACTCATTCTGGAGAAGGTAAAACTGTGACATTTACACCTCACCAAGTTGTAATCAAGGATTTTAAAGATCCTCAACAGGTCCTAGCTACCGGAATTGTTGATGATATTACCAGGTTGTACAAGTTTAACAACTTTGGGTCATCACCTTTCCCTTCAGTTTTTGTTGCTCATAGTGATAACTTGAGCAAACTTTGGCATGAGCGATTTGGTCACTTAAATTATCGCTCATTGCAAAAACTATGTAAAGAAAATATGGTGACAGGTCTTCCGATGGTATCTTGCAGAGATGGTGTTTGCTCCGATTGTGTACTCGGAAAACATCATCGGGACAGTTTTGACAAACGTGCCTCTTGGCACGCCTCGGTTCCCTTGGAGCTTGTGCATAGTGACTTGTGTGGTCCTCTTCCATCTGCTTCCTTTTCTAGTTTCAAATATTTCTTAACTTTCATTGATGATTACACCAGACGCACTTGGGTTTATTTCCTAAAACTTAAGAGCGAAGTATTTAACATGTTCTTGGCCTAAAAGGCCCTTGTTGAAAAACAATCTGGTCATCAAATTATTAAGTTAAGATCTGACAATGGAGGAGAATATGTTAACAAACAGTTCACTACTTTCTGCACTGAACAAGGCATCCAACAACAGCACACTATTCCATATACACCACAACAAAATGGTGTAGCGGAGCGGAAGAACCGCACTTTAAAAGAAATGGCTAATTGTATGATCCAATCTAAGGGACTAAGTCTTCAATTTTGGGCTGAAGCCATTAATTGTGCAAATTACATAGTTAATCGCACCCCCACAAAATCATTACAAGGTATAACACCCGAAGAAGCATGGAGTAAAACTAAACCTGATGTAAGTCACTTTCGTGAATTTGGTAGTGAAGCATGGGCTCACATTCCAGATGAAAAACGGAAAGCATTGCAGCCTAAAAGTGAAAAGTGCATATTTGTTGGATATTCTGAAGATGTAAAAGGTTATAGACTTCTTCAACCACATTCTCATGATGTAATCATTAGAAGACATGTTAAATTTGATGAAAATATCTTGGCCTGCGAGCCTAACTCGGCGATTGTGCCATCTTTGGCCTGCGAGCCTGATTCGGCATTTGTGCCTTCTTCTTCTTCTTCCAACTTCCTTGACAGGTTTCCAACTCCAGTTTCTGATGATGACAGTGAGGATGAAAATCCACCTCCGCCTGCTCATGTTCCTCCAGTTGCACCAGCACAAGTGCTTCCTCGATGGGTCCGTTCAACATGTGAAGCAGCTGGTGATCTTGCCGATGATCCTAGAGATCAACGTCGAACACGTTCTCAGTTTCAGCGAGGCTCTTCTCTTTTGGCTCAAGTTTCCGAGAATCATGATCCAGAAACTTTTGCAGAAGCTTCAGGGAATCCAGATTGAGATGCAGCCATGGATGAAGAATATCGTTCCTTAATGGCGAACGATACTTGGGATCTTGTACCTCTTCCAAAAGGAAGAAAACTTGTCAGATGTAAATGGGTCTACAGAACTAAGTATGCATCAGATGGAAGTGTTGAAAGACTTAAGGCAAGGTTAGTTGCCAAAGGTTTTTCCCAAGTTGAAGGGATTGACTACAATGAAACCTTTGCTCCTGTCTCAAAAATGAACTCCATCCGCCTTGTTCTTTCCCTTGTTGCCTTACACAACTGGAAAGTCCATCAAATGGATGTCAAGTCTGCCTTCTTACATGGTGATTTACAGGAGGAAATTTACATGGAACAACCTCCTGGCTATGTTCAGAATAACTCTAGCCTTGTCTGTCACCTTAAGAAATCCTTATATGGCCTTAAGCAAGCTCCTAGATCTTGGTATGCCAAAATGGATAACTTTCTCCTTGACACTGGTTTCTCTAGATGCCATTCTGACCCCAATGTCTATACCAAGAAAGTAGGAAACCATCTCATCATAATTGTTCTATATGTTGATGACCTTATTCTTACTGGTAGTGACCCTAAACTTATAACCCATGTGAAATCCAGTCTTAAACAAAATTTTGAAATGTCAGACTTAGGACATTTGCATTATTTTCTTGGTCTCCAAGTCCTGCAAACCAAAGAAGGAATCTTTCTTTCTCAGTCTAAATATGCTTGTGACCTTCTTAGACGTTTTCACATGGAAGATTGTACACCAGCCCCTTCTCCCTTCCAGTCTGGAGTCAAACTTTCTGCCACTTTTACTTCACCTGAAGTATATTGCACCTTGTATCGTCAGCTTGTTGGTAGTCTCTTATACTTGACTCATTCCCATCCTGACCTTTCCTTTGCCGTTGGTCGAGTTGCCCGTTAT
This sequence comes from Larix kaempferi, assembly GCA_027924585.1. NCBI lineage: Eukaryota > Viridiplantae > Streptophyta > Pinopsida > Pinales > Pinaceae > Larix > Larix kaempferi. The sequence continues at coordinate 20,895,367 of BSBM01000012.1, forward strand.
ATGCAGACACCTCATGAAAGTCACTGGAAAGTAGCTAAAAGAATACTTCGATATATTAGAGGTACAGTTCAGTTTGGGATTCATTACAGTACAGGGGGGAAACCTTTGTTGGTTGGTTTCACTGATTCAGATTGGACCGGCGATCCTGATGATCGAAAGTCTACTGCAGGTTATGTTTTCAGTCTGGGCTCTGGACCTATTACTTGGGCTTGTAAGAAACAACAAGCTCTTGCTCTTTCTTCAGCAGAGGCAGAATATCGAGCAACAGTTAATGCCATTCAGGAAGCTTTATGGCTTCGACAGATCCTTTCAGAGTTTGGATTCGAGCAGTAGCAGCCTACTCCACTTTGGTGCGACAATCAAAGTGCCATCAAGCTTGCCAAAGATCCAGTTCTACATCAACTCAACAAACACATTAAGTTACATATGCACTTCATCAGAAATCTTGTTCATGATCGTGTTCTTGAAGTGCTCTTTTGCCCCACAGATGATCAAGTTGCAGACATCTTCACCAAGTCTCTTACAGAAGCAAAGTTTTCTAAACTTCGATCTATGTTAGGAGTCCAGGAACTTGTCATTAAGGGGGGATAGGCTCTAATGCCTCCTTCCTTCTCCTAATAGTGTCACTTTTGTAAATCCTTCAATCCTATCCCATTTTTTTCTTAAGGAGGGATGTTAGGATATTTAGACACTTAGGAGTTAGTTAAGATCCACTTGTGTAATATATCCGTTAGGGATAGTGTGTTTCTTTAGTATGCATTAGTATGCATTTGTAAATACTTAATCCGACGGTCACGATATGTTTCCGACATAGAGTGATCCGACGGCTCAACTTCTCTTAGATCAAACCTAACCTTGATCCGTGGCTTAACACCCGATTGGTCCATGATCTCTATTTAAAGAGCATGGAGGGTCATTGTTTAGTTGATCGATTATGAGAAGCTCATTTGTAACTTTCTTTCTTTGCATAATAAATTGTCCCGTAGAAGCTATTTGGCCGGGGCCGTGGAGTGTTTCCCTCAAGAGGGTTTAAACCATGTCAAAACATCAGTGTGTTGATCTGTGATCTATTTGTGTGAAGTGGTTTCTCTTGGTGTTCGGTCCTTTGGTAGTACCCTGTGTACCCGAACAGCAAGCCTCTGACAGACTGCTTCAATTCTGCACATTGTAAAACTATGCTTCTTTTTCTCTTCAGGGCCTCCTTATAAACTGTAGTAAGCTCTTGATAATGATCATTTAGTTCCTGTAAATCCTCCCTGAGTCTTCTATTTGCTAGAATCAGAACATCATTAGTCTCCTGCATGCAATCCATTTGATGCCTGTATTGTTTGATGGTTCTTTGCAAGTTCTCCATGTCTGAATCAAAAACCTTCCCTTGCTGTCAACTGAAGACTGTTGAAGTTCATAGTTTCTCTTAGAGGGCTCGGGTACTTCTTCAAGTTTAAATTCTTTTTTATCTTCAGATTTGATTTTTTGACCTAGTTTCATAATTAGGGTTTGCCCTTTGTCTACACGTTTTTTGGTTTGCTGCTCTTCTTGCTTAATTTGAAAACCATACCAAAACAAAAAATAATCCCATGCCTTCCCTTCTCTTTGTAGAGCAGTACTGATAATGAGCTTGATCAAACCATGATGGAAGATGGATTGTGTAGTATGATCATGATGTCCCCTAACTCTACTTGACATCTTCTACAAAATTTTAAACAAAAAGAAAGGAAGACTCATTTTGGATTCACCAACCAGATGCTGTAAGAACCTGAAATGATATTTAAAAACATAGGTATATCTGCCTTCGCAGGTGATATAGCTTTGTAGGACTTTAATGGGCTCCACCCACTCATCTCTTACATTTTGAATTAATACTCCTTTGCGCCAGTCTGGAGTAATACCAGGGAAAAGGTACCTTTGGGCATTAAAGGTGAAAGGCAACTTTTTGAACCACATTTCACCTTCATTTCTGACTGCTGTAGCTTCAGCAACTAGCTCCACAGTCAACTTAAACTTTAGAGTATCAAATACTATCATGTCTTGGTTATAGCTTTGGGAAAATTTATAAGAGACCTCAGTGTTATAGCCATCGATCTTCTTGAATAAATCCAACCAACCAGCATTCTGAAAAAGCTCTGCACCACCTGGAAATTGGTCAATCCATTTCAGCTCAATGGGCTCAGCCCTATTGGTTTTGCCACTTTTTCCAATCTGCTTTCAATAGCTGAATTATGTGTACTTCTAGAGCTCTGACAATGACCTAACAGCTTCTTTCAGGTTTTGAAAAGGTAGTGTTTCAATGTACTGCTACTTTCCAACTTTCCACTTGCCACAGCATCTCCAAACCTCTAAAACAGATATCTCTTCAATACGAGTTTTGTTTAAAGCATACATTTATCTTTTCCTTGATGAATTTTAACAAAACAAGCTTTACTGGGAAAACCCCAATTTAGCAGGTTATCACGGAATACCTTATTTATGTCATACTATAGTCATTTAAAATCACTCTTTGAGCTGTCTAATTGTCAAATTTACCTACACAAGTGTCTTCAGTTGTCCAATTTACTTCTAGCTGGCAGGATGAGAAAGCCCTAATTTCTCTGTAACTCTGAAAACCTATAAACTCCTCAATAACTGTAGCTTCCGGTTTTTAGGCAAATGTCCTCGCTTCGCTTAGTCTCCAGTTTCATAATACATGTATGGAATAACTTCCTTCACATCAAACTCGGTCTATGCCTCTATCTGTCATGATACACTGTGTTCTAGCTGATGATTACCACGATCTCTTCCACGACACGAATCACACCTGCTTTCATGATGATTACTACTAAAACACATATCAAAAACCCTTTACACATGTTATTAGTCACTTGGAAATCGAAATCATCAGAGAAATCGGCTTAAAAATTGGTGATTTTAACGCCCGCGATATTCTTGTAGCGTCGCTGTGTAAAATTTCAGTTGTTGCGCTACAAGAATATTTCAAATTCAAATTTTATTGTTGTTTTAATCATTTTTTCACTTTGAATGAGGTTTAAGTGATAACTATAATCATGATGTTATTTGTGAACCCATTATTCAACATAATGACCTTTAGAACCCTTCAAAACCTAAGGGGACAAAAATAAAAAATAAAAAACCTGAAGGAAAAACTTGAAAATTTCACTAAAAATCTAAAATTTTCCACAGTAAGTAAAAGGACAAACTCAAGCAAATAAGAAAACTGGAATAAAAATTACAATCAAGCATAAAATAGTAAGAAACAAGTTCCCGACTTAATAGGAAGCTTCACCATTACATGATGCTACATTGGTAGCTTCAACTAAAACTTCTATATCTTCATCTTCATCATCCTCATGTGCGTCTGCATAGTGTGATTCACTAGATGCTACTGATAATAGCTTTTAACGTAGGGTTAGATCTACTTTAAACATGCTATCTTACTATGAAATGGTGAGTTCCAATGTCAGATATGAAACAATTAACTAGCATTCCTTAACATCTTAGCCATTTTTGAATTCAAACTAAACTTGATAAGAAAAATGCAAACTCTTAAATGGAAGGAAAATTGAATCATTTCATTGATATAAATGAAGAAGATACATACTTACAATGCAACCTTATGTGCATCCCTCCTTTTCCATGAGCTATCCTTTCTCCCCCCTTGCCTTTAAAGAAGATGTCAAACTTTCCAATCCTCCAAATATCTTTGAGCATGCCTTTGCTCTTCCTTTTCCTCCTATTACCATGCCCCAAATGCCTTTGTTTATAGCATTGGGAAATGGGCTCTCAAGTTTCTCTTTTCAATGTGGGATAATCCATTTTCATGATTTTTTATTATTTTCTCTCAAAAACCCACTTTCCATAGTATTTTTAGGCTTTTATCACAACTTTAACATATTTAAGTACAATTAATGCACTTTTGTGCATTTCTTCTCACTATTTGACTGGTGGAGATTAGATTTGAGCCTTCAATTGAACAATTGAATCACTGAACTTTGTCTCTTTAGGATCCTTCTTTCTTTACTCAATCCTTCCAGTTATGGAAGTATTGATTAGATCAGAGAGGACTATTCTCTTCTGTACTTGTCTTCTGTCTTCATGTTGTGGGCGCATAGTAAAAATATGCTTCTTCATTCACTTGGTTAAGGGTGTCAACTTGATTATTAACATATGCCCCCTAATGTGTGAGGTCCGAAGCAGAGCTAAGGGCCGAAATACATTATCGAAAATGATACTCTTCATAATGATACTCTTTATTGATCAAAGCAAGAATGAGGAAAGGATAAGCTCACGGGAGCAGGATTCAGGGAAACACCTATAAGTCAAGCATAGCAATTTCTCAAATATATAATATCTTCCTGAGGTAGGCATACCCATGCTTAGTTGTAAACAAGCATGGCCACGAACAATACATAGTGGATCCATGTCAAAAATAAATTTTTCAAAAGTGTAAACATGCACTTTGATGAGTGCGATAACAAGGTCTTCATCGAACTTCTTACATGGTAATTTAATATTGCGCAACTCGGGAAGTGCATCGATGAGTGATACAACTAATTTTCCCAAGGTATTCAATACAAAATGACGATAGTACGATTTTATATCATGCAAATAAATGAACTGATGTAGAGCATAATAAAACACCATGTGATTACCAGTCGTTGATGTATACCGTTAACGGATGCAAAGAGACCCACCGATAATGATGATGGACTCTAACATACTGAGTACAAACTAGCAAGTGAGAATAGATGTTCTGAAGTCGAACACTTGTAGAATCAAATAATCATGGGTCATTAATGTATGCCCACTTTCATTTCCGATAAAACCTTCCACTGATGACTGCAAGATCCAATGTACTCCTATGTTTCTAGATCCATATACTAGATGATGATTTGGTGTCGATAACAATAGATCCATCGGAAGGAGGGAATTAATGCATCCCACATTGTTGGCTCTTTATACTGTTCTTTAGCTTTCCAAGATAGACCCAGGTTCTGCGCAGTTCAAGGAACCAACAAAACCCCCTTTTCACCGTCCCTTTCTGCAACAGTCTACGAGCAGACTGAGGTCTCAGTCAAGGTGAATTTATGGGGAGGTTGCGGAATTAGGTTTCCAGTACCGGGTGATGCGTGCTTCAATAGAATGGGGGGATTGTGCGAATTTCACCTACTTCACAGTTTCTACTTGACAATAGGATTGTGCTAGCTCTTTAATAATCACACATCTTTGACATACTTTTCTTAGTGCGAAATTTACCCATTCAACCAACATCTTAGACTTATGTATTTCACAAACTTATGCAATATGATGAACTATCATGCAACTGCGCACTTCTGGTGCTGCGCTTCAAGGGAATTACACTTATACAGGCTACGCTGACTTTGTGTTTACCCAATACTCATGCATTCATCTTATTCAGGAATACTTGTACACTCAACATTCACACTTACAAGTTTGACACTTAGCATATTATTCCCATCTTTCATTCTTATGGAGAATACATATAAAAGCGAAGATACATTGACTCATAAGCAAGAACTTAACCATTTTCCAAAGCAAACACACGTTCAATCACACAACACATCAATAATAACATGGTTCACCCCAAGGATGGGAGCTACGTCCACAGGAACTGTTGTTTATATTATTGGGAAGGGTTCAATAGTTCCAATCTACGCACTCAGTTGCAGACTCTCTTCTCTCTTCGGTAGGTCTCTACGCACGCAGCTGTAGATCCTTTTAACAATAGTCTCTTGACATAGATCAATATTCAACAATCACCAAACGAATATTAACCCAAAATAAACAACCCTTTACCTTACAAAATTTCTCCTTTATATAGATGGTTCCCTTACGTCACGTCTGTTACAATGCATGTGGGCTAAATCAAACCCTAAGGTACACAAAATGGTGCAGTTACCTCGCTAAATGTTAGGAACCCATATCAACCCTTGTATTTACTTTGTTAATATATTGTTGTTGGACGCATATGCTTTGTAAGTCGTCCTGTAGTATTTGTTGATCCATAGTTTGTATTATTGTTGTTGGATGCATATGCTTTGTAAGTCATCCCATAGTAATTGTTGATCCATATTTTGTATTGGCCAATGGTTTGTATTAACACATGGTATTGACCCATGGTATTGGCGCCTAGACTTAGTATATAAGTTTGTGTTGAGACCAATGAAGGTACCCTAAATTTATTTGTATTGAGCTTGCTCAAAGGAGGTTTCCCCCTCGAAGTGGCATGTGACCAATATAAAAGTGATTCTAACTTTTGTTATTTCTGTTGTCTCATGTATTCTCATTCATTCTTGTTGCAGGTTCTTCACATCTGGTATCAGAGCACTTTCTTGGGCTCGCTGGGTGAAATTTCTGCCAAATATTTTTTTCGCATCTATTGCAGCTTCGGAACTAGGAATAATCCCTATCCGCTTAACTGTGGGAAATACTTGGGAATAATCCCTAAAACTCATTGTGAGGAGTACCACAGGAACCCCAAAGTAGCTGGCCCATTGAGAGGACCTGCTAGCGAAAAGGGAAATGACCCCTACCTGATTGTCTAGTTCCCACCCGTGAGGTAAACCAAGAGTTGTCGTTTGTGGTAAAGCGGTTATCAGTTTTACCTGAGACATGGAGTGAGGGGTACTGCCCCAATATGCAAGCTCTCAGACATAATTGGTGGCCGAGTGAAACCACTGAACTGTTAGGAAGTCGCACATACCTGGGGTCCATATCTATTTTCAGCTGAATTGTTGTCAATCACTGCCATGCCATTTCAGATCCCTTCTAAAAGCCATTACGGATCCAGTCGTTTCAGCTCTATTACAGATCTAGTCGGCATTGTTTCAGATCCCTCTATTTCCGATCACTTCCATGCCATTGCATATCTATCTGCTTCTGATCCCTTCCATGTCATTGCAGATCTATCTATTTCCGATCCCTTCTGCGCCATTGCAGAACCATTCCTGAATTTAAAAAAAAATCCCTGACACCCTTTGTTTTCACTCCGTTTCCCTTGAAACTTCCCTGACACCCCAGTAATCCCATTCTGCATATTTCATTCCTGAGGTACCTATCTCCAATTCCACTTTCCAAAGCCCACAATCCTACATTTGTCTATTTTTAGGGTTTTCCACAACTTCTTCGGATTTCACCCAATCGCCTTCAAATTTTACCACCGAGTTCCTTTCCCAATTCTGCTTCTTTGTCCCTATCTGCCAAATTTTCTTATTCTTTCACCCCACTTCTAAAATCCCCATTTTTTACTTCCCTGTCCATCAGAAAGTGTCCAAAACCTAGTCAAACCCAAATTACCCCTTCTAGTTTTTCCCAAATCCAAATTTTCCTTTACTAAATAAGCTTTTGTTTGTGTTTTTCTATCCATTCCCCCCCCAAAAAAAAACTCCTGGTTATGGTTGTCACCCGCGCAAGAGAAATAACCATGGAGGAATCACTTGCAGCCATCCAAACCAAACTCCAAGATATGGATGAAAAATTTCTCAGCCTCCATCTTCAGCATTCAGCCATGAACAATAACCGACAGCACAAATCTTCGGCAGCTAATGGGTTCTCTTCTTGCAGCAATTTCCGTGGTCTGAAGCTTGAATTTCCTCGCTTTAATTGTACTAGTCCAACTGGATGGATCTATCATGCAGAACAATATTTCAGTCTGCATAATACTTTTGATGTCCAAAAATTTCCACTTGCATCCTTTCATTTGGAACAGGAAGCCCTTCAATGGTACTGCTGGTACATCAAGGCTCATGATGCGCCAAAATGGATAGATTTTTTCCAACTCCTTTTGCAACGATTTGGTCCTAGTACTTTTGATGACTTTACCGGAGCACGCACTAAACTTCTTCAAAGTGGCACTGTGAGAGAGTATCAGACAGAATTTGAGAACCTAGCCAATCACACAGAAGGATTGTCTGATGAATTCGACAAGAGTTGTTTTATCAGTGGTCTTAAGGATGAAATCCGGTCATAGGTTAAAATTTTATGTCCCAACACAATGATGGAAGTCTTAGGGTTGGCTAAGTTGGTAGAAGACAATATTGCAGCCCAACAACGCTCCAAACCCACTTTTTTTCCCTTCTGAAATATTGGTTCTCAATGACCTCCCATCCCGCTAGCTCCTCGACCAACTCCTATCAAGCATTTGTCTGAAATAGAGATGCAGGCAGGCAGAGAAAAAGGGCTTTGGTATAATTGTGATGAGAAATTCACTCGGGGACATAGATGTGTTCAACAAAAGCTCTATCTCTTGGATATGGGTTCTCTGCCTTCCTCTACAATTGGTCAAGAAACTCCACATACAATGGATGATCAGGTTGACATTCAAGAGCCTCCTATTTACCCCCCATCTCAGGATGAACAACCAGAGATATCTCTCCATGCTTTAGCTGGAGTCACCACCCCCCAAACAATGTGGGTTAGGGGTTATTTCAAGAAGCTTCCTCTTACAATACTCATTGATTCTGGTAGCACTCATAACTTCATTGACCCTCGGATCGCCAAACATGTTGATTGTTTTGTCCATGCTTGCTCCAACTTTGAAGTCATATTTGCCAATGGGGGCACCTTACCTTACAAGGGGAAGTGTCACAATGTGCGTATCTCTTTGGAATATTATAACCTGCGCTCTGACATGTTTTCCTTGTCCCTAGGTGGATGTGATGTGGTTTTGGGCGTTCAATGGTTACGCACACTTGGCCCCATCTTATGGGATTTTGCTGAACTTTGGATGCAATTTTCAATCAATGGGAAACAACACAAATTTAAGGGCTTACAACAAGGGTCTCTCCACATCATCAGTTCACATCGCTTGGAAAATATCCTTAAAAAGAATTCACATGGTGTCATCACTCAACTCCATTCCATTCAGATGCACCCGTCGACGGTCTCCCCTAATTCCTTGGATAGATATGCAGGTTTCCTTGCTAAACTAGTGGGCTTGTCGCCTTCAAGAGACCTTTCCGGTACAAATTTAGCCACATCTACATCTCAGTAGGAAATTGTGGCTCTTTTGCATGCAGTACAAAAGTGGCAACCATACCTATTAGGAAATTATTTATGCATCAAGACTGATCTCCAGAGTCTGAAAAATTTCCTGGAACAATGGGTCTCCTCCCCAGCACACCTAAAATGGGTTATCCAACTCATGGGCTATGCTTATGCACTCACTGACAAGAAGGGTAAGGACAATATGGTGGCAAATGCTCCTTCTCGCACATTTGATGACCCAGTTTCTCTTATAGTTATTTCTCTGCTTGTTCCAAATTGGTTGCAGTTTGTTCAACGGGGCTATCTCTTCTATGAAATCCATGCTTCTTCATTAGCAGGGAACTCTAGGTTCCTCAAAATGTATGCCCGGGAACAATGTAAGTTCTTTTGGTAGGGACTAAAACTGACAATTCAACAAATGGTGGCTGACAATGATGCTTTCCAGGTCAACAAGGGTGAAACAACACTCCTTTTGGGACTGCTTGAACCCTTTCCCATCCCTACACAGATGTGGACAACTATTTCTATGGATTTCCTAGAAGCGCTCCAATGGTACAATACCACATCTAAAAGGACACCATATGAAGCAGTTTATGGACAGGCACTGCCAATTATTCTTCCATACATGCTCAGCAGCTCCCTAGTTTAGGCAATTGGCTCAGTTCTTCGAAACCGTGATCAGATTCTTCTCATTCTGTAGGACAATCTTCACCTAGCAAGAATTCTACTGAAACAATAAGCTAATCAGCACCGTTCTGAGCACACTTTTCACATAGCCGATATGGTCCTTCTTCATCTACAACCTTCCAAGCAATCCTACCTAAAACTCAAAAGGTGTCAGTGGACCAGAATGCAACCCGAGGATGCTACAGGGGAACCACTCATTCATATTCTGCATCAATTTCCACATCTAAAGCTTTGAGGACAAAGCTTTTTCTAAGGGAGAGGGGATGTTAGGAACCCATGTAAACCCTTCTATTTACTTTCTTAGTATATTGTTGTTGGACGCATATGCTTTGTAATTCATCCCATAGTATTTGTTGATCCATAGTTTGTATTATTGTTGTTGGACGCATATGCTTTGTAAGTCGTCCCATAGTAATTGTTGATCCATATTTTGTATTGGCCCATGGTTTGTATTGACGCATGGTATTGACCCATGGTATTGGAGTCTAGACTTAGTATATTAGTTTGTGTTGAGACCAATGAAGGTACCGTGAAGTTATTTGTATTGATCTTGCTCAAAAGGAGGTTTCCCCTTCAAAATGGCCTGTGATCAATATAAAAGTGATAATGAGTTTTTTTTATTTCTGTTGTCTCGTGTATTCTCATTAATTATTGTTGTAGATTCTTCACACTAACTAGATCAGTTAGGATATGATAGCGACTTCGTCGTTGTGACCATCCCTCTGCACTATCTCTGGCTTCTAACATCTTTTGACTGCGCATTGTCACGTTGCTTTCAGACCCCCTGCTAAGTGCATGCCGATGGGTCGCTTTCATCCGTCATTCCTTCTCTAACGGTTTCGTGTGCCCTGTTCACTTAGTGCTACCTTTTCTCATGTGACCGGTCGATTTCCTTCTTCGCCACTCCTTACCCGCCTCCTGGGAATATCGGAGTATCTTTCTCAAAATAGATCACTCACCGATCTTATCAAAACTTATGTTTTTTTCGTCCAAAAATTTGCCATGCTGGATCTTCATGGAACTGGAACTTCGTAGCACTGGAAATTCGTGGCACTAGAACTTCGCAGTGCTAGATCTTAGTGGCGTTGGTGTTGAGCTACGCTATAACTCCACAGCTCCAAAACTGATTTGTCCAAAATTGGCTTAACTTGGGCCACGCCCAACAAGCCCCTAACACTCACATCTGGCTTGTCCTTGAGCCACTCTCCGTAGGTTTAGTGGGATTTTCTTCTCCTTGTTGAGCTATCTTTGCAGCAAATTATTCATAGGTTGTGCTTAGATTCCGAACTGTGTCCTTAGCTTCTTGCTCAACTGCTTTGACAGTTGCCAACACTTCTGGTGACAATTCTTCCTTAGCTTGTTCTTGTATTGTTGTCTCTGATTCATGGAGTTCCTGCAATTGTTGTTCAATCTCTTGTGAGATGACAAGAGCTTCTTCCTAGATGAGCTGTGACTTTACCGAGGTTTCAGCCTCCCTTTCTCTCAAAACTTGGAGTTCCCTCTTTAGTTCTTTGACTTCCACAAACCGTCGAAGTCTCTCTACAGCTGGCAGGGTCTTCATCTATGCATTCAGAGAATCTAACTCTGCTTGTGTGTGTTGTACATTGTTATGGACCTGCAATACTTGAGGGTCCTCTTGTACTGTGGTCCATACTTCGATTGCTTCATCTATCAATTTCTAGCACTTAGCTATCTTGTTGGCAATATTTTCTGCGGCAGCCTTCACTTCTGTTGCTCTAATCTCTATTTGATTTGGCGGTGTCTTAGGGAGATTCTGTGCTTCCAAGGTGGCAAGCTTTTCTTTGTAATTTTTCTCCATGTCTTCCATTTCAGCCTTAAGAATGCTTACCATAGAGCCAATCTGAAGGATGGTATCTGTGAGCTCTAGATGCTCATCACACTCTGGTATCTCTGCGCAGGATTTAGCAACAGTCTCCTTTATTCATTGGCACTGCTCATGTGCACTTTAAAGCTCCTTAGCCTTCTGCACACTCTCTTCCTGCAACTGCTTATAGTTTGCTTCTAGATCCCGCTATTGGCTCAATGTCACCATATCTCTATCATGGATTTACTCCACAACCTGCAAGTGCAGATTATGTAGGCCTTCTATTGGTAACATGGCGATATCAATATCCACATGTGGTAATATCTTCGCGCCTTCACTTGATTCGTCGCTTGGAATAAGTACACTTAGTGGGTCTATGCGGACAATGCGTGGTCGCAGTGCCATGGTTAGTGCCAAGGGTATTTTCTTTTGCGGAGGTGTGGCACTAGACCTTCCTTCTGAATCAGAATCGTGAACCAGGTATTTCTGGACTTGTTCCATCTTTGCCACTATGCTTTGCAAGGTGGTCATATTTTCTTTGAGACTTGCTTGAATTTATTCGTTTTTGTTGTCTTTAAGGGAGAGCACGTCATCCAGATATGTGCTGAACCTACCCACGATGATCTCATAATTATCATCATGTAAATTTGGTTATGAGGGGAGCTTTGTGGCTTTTTTCTTCTTTTTGATCCCTTTCTCTAGTACCGAGCTTTCTATCTCCTTTCTTTTTTCTCCTGGTATACTATGAACTTCATCGGCTCCTTTGTCTTGCTCATCATCGTTTTCTTTGCTCGCCATCGGTTTCTTCAATGACCTTTGCTAGGGTCTGAACACTTTCATCTGATTCACTGTCGATGACCATCGTCCCTTCGACCTTCAATTCGTCCAACCTTCATGATTATATCAATACCAACTTCATCAAGGTGATAGTTTCCTGTGAACCACTCTGGATTCTTCTTCTATACCTTTGGTGAGATGTAAATAAAATGCATGTCATCTTTAAAATTCAAAGTGTGGATATATTTTGTTGTTACCTGCTTTGAAATGAGCGATGTGCGAACAATGACATTGCACAACGGTTTGTATTATGTGAGGAATACTTTATTTGAGGCGCATTGTTTGTCTATCTTCAAAGTTGCCCAGAGATTTGCATATCTAGGTCCTCGAAAATCCTATATGAGAGAGGAAACACCGACATAATGATTTGGTTCTTTCCATCCTACAAAGGCGATCGACACTATTAGCCAACTGTAATGAAAGGTTTTTCTATTGATCTAAGTGTCACAGACATCGTCCAAGAATTTGTTCAGAAAATACTGAGACCAATTAAATCTTACTCCCTGTGTTGTCTTCGCTGCGAGGTGAATTGATCTGGCTGGAACTTCTGTTGTTCTTTCCTTCTGCAAGACTTTTCCTCCAAGCAGTTTTACTACAAACCATGTGGCATCATCTTTTAAAAAGGTCTTCTGTGTTAAAACCTTGTTTTCCTTTGGGAATATTGAATTCCTCATTCGTTTGCGTGCCGATCTCTTTGTCTCTGGTCTTGCCCCCAAAGAACTTCTGAGGGTTGTCACCTCTCTTACTTAGTCTCATTATCCTATAGATCAAGTCTATGCTGATATCAAAATTTATTTCCATCCACAGGTAGTCTTTCTATGTGCGCGATATCAATGTGCACACAACCGCGTTGAGTTCGAAACTCTTGTCGAAGTGTGGGATCCGCAGTAGGTTAAGAAGTCCTGAGTCCACAACTTCAGAAAGCCAACTCCACGCTACCCATAGTGGGTTGTTATTCACGTCCATTTTTCAGCACATGTATCTATCCGGTTGAAACTAAGGGTACTTCGGCTTGCCAGGATCCTTGAGCTGTTGCAGTAAATCAAAATCTTCAAATTTGCAATATGCGAGCTTGCACAACAAATTTTATTGTGGTTTGACATGATTGGACATCGGCATAAGCAGTATCTCATACTTGGCATTTATGGAAAGCTTCAAGGCTGGTGCATCTGGTGCTCGCAGAGAGATATAGGCTAGTGTTAAGTATATGGGAAACTATGTGTATGCTAGTGGGGCATCTGGTTTCTTAAGGCCTATTATCTCCGGCTTTGATGTTTCAATTGTAGGTTCTTTTCCCTTGTGTTGCATCGTTGAAGGATGGCGTGGTGAACGGCATGAACCCTGGCCTTTTTCTGGAATAGACTTCTTGGCAAGGGTTCTCATCAACCCTTCAACTCTAGTTCGTTTAAATATGTGTACCACTTCACTTAGAGTGGATTCTTCGAACATTCACTTACAACGTGACTCTAAACTCAAGAAGGTCTATGAATGCTCTATAATACTTAAGCTAGAAAATCGTGGTAACTGAGTTAATTTGCAAGCTTCGGTATTTATAGGCACTGGAGGCCTTAAGCTGCCCCCAAAATAGCTAGATAATCATTAAATTTCATGACCGTTGGCCAAATCCGGTGAGGATCTGTGTACTTTTCTTCCTTAACTCCGCCTTCAATGGGAAATTCCTCCTTAAATTCGGAAACGGATAGTTTCCAAAACACTGTATAATGGTCACTTTTCATCTCTAACAGCTATTTTGATGTGTTGCATTGAACTACACAGATGGGTTTCACCACTTCGGTGCGATTAACTGCGCGATCGTGTATTTCTTCATACTGAACTTTTCATCCTTCGCATTTCCTTTGATTTGCGCGGCTACATTTTGAACTTCTCAATTGCGTGCTTCTGCTTCTCTTTTCTTTTGTTTTATTTTCTTCACATATTCTCTTTTCTACCAGTGCTCCGTGGTAGATGCATCCTTTCCACCGAACTTCACATATCGGATGAAAACTATGTACAGACTATGTTCAATTTCTAGTCCCCAATTTCAACTGTACTTGACACTTAGAAATATCCTTCTCTTCTTATCGATGAGGGATCTGCGAAGTAGGACTATCCTTGTAGGGTTTTAGTCTACTTCCATTTATCAGACCTGGTAGATTTTCTTTGGCTAATGTGGATAACTGAGTTGCGCCACCGTTAGTAACATGCATAAAAATATATGGCCCAAGCCAATGCAATTTAAATTTTCTAGGAAATTTCATGAACTTACTATCATATAGGAGGACAAGGTCTCATACCTGAAAGATTTTGTGCATGATATGGTGATCATGCCATGCTTTTTCTTCATTCTTCTGCACTTGCTGGTGAAATCCTACAATGAAGCAATCCTACTCCAAGCCAACCAAGTGTAGTATCTTTTCTTGCAATGTCTCTTCATCTTCCATGTCTGCGAATGTTGCAATCCTTAAGCTTGGTACTATATACTCCATCGGCATCACAGATTCATGTCCATAGGCCAACCTGAATGGTGTATGGCATGTTAGTTTCTTACAAGTTGTCCTATATTCCCAAAGTACAGTTGGTATGCATAGATCTCATTTGTCTCTATTTGTGTTACATACTTTGGTCAATGCATTTTCCAACACTTTGTTAAATGCTTCAACAGTTCCATTGGATTATGGATGGTACAATGTACTCTTGTGATGATGTATTTGAAATTATTCACTTAGTGCTTCAATGGTTATGTTCAGGAAATGGATTCCTTGATCACTCATTAATATTTTTGGGCGTCCAAATCTAATAAGGATATTCTCAAAGATGAACTGCACGGCAATGACTATGCTATAGTCCTTCACTGGTTTATCTTCTGCCCGATGGTACAGTGTACTCTTGTGATGATGTATTTGAAATTATTCACTTAGTGCTTCAATGGTTCTGTTCAGGAAATGGATTCCTTGATCACTCATTAATATTTTTCGGCATCCAAATCTGGTAAGGATATTCTCAAAGATGAACCGCACGGCAATGACTGTACTATAGTCCTTCACTGGTTTATCTTCTGCCCATCTGGTGAGATAATATGTAGTAGTGAAAATATATATCGCACCAGCTCTCTTTCCTTGTGGGTTAATAGGTCCCATGAAATCAATTTCCCATTTTTCAAATGCTTGCAGTGTCAACTACGGTTTCAGTGGCATATCATCTCTACGCGATGTATTTCCAATTTTTTGGCACACATCACGGCTTTGGCAATGTTCTTTTGAATCTTTGTGGAGTGTAGGACACCATAGTCCTACTCTCAATATCTTTTGCGCAGTCGCTCTTCCTGTGTAGTGACCTCCGAACACACCTACATGTGCCTTAGCCAAGATAAATGTATTTTCATGTTCTAACACACAACGGCGCAACACTTCATCTAGTCCTAACTTGTATAGTTTTCCCGCGATGATGGTGAACTCTGTTACTTTAACTACCAGCTGCTTCTTCTCCTACGTAGTGAACTCTGTGGGTGCCAATCCTGTAGTCAAGAATTCTACAATGTCTTTGTAATAATCATCTGTGATCTATATGGAAAATAACTACACGTCAGGAAGATTGTCTTCAATATTTGTGGGTTCTTCACCTGACTCAATTCTTGAGAGATGGTCAAGTCCTAGGTTCAATCTCCCTGGTTTAACAATAATTTCAAATTCATACTCTTGAAAGAGTAGTAACCATTTGCAAATTTTCACCCCTAACACTAGCTTATTGACCAAGTACTTCAGAGCTTAATGGTCAGTGTACATCGAGAAGTACGCACCCAACAAATAGTGCCTGAATTTCTGTAGTGCGTACACCATTGCTAAACCCTCTCTTTCTGTAGTGGTGTAATTCTTTTCAGCTGAAGACAATTTTCTGCTTGAAAATTCAATGGGGTGATCAATGCCCCCTTCACCTAGTTGAGCGAGAACAATGCCCAACTCTATATATGAAGGATCAACATGTACATGAAATGGTTTACTCCAATCTGGAAAAACTAGAATAGGCGCAGTTACCATTTTCTCTTTTAATGTATCCAATCCTTTATGACATTCTTCACTCCATACGAACTTCGCTTCTTTCTTTAGAAGTTTCTCCATCTGTGTTGTTATCTGTGCATAGCCATTGATGAAATTTCTGTAGTATCCTGTATGTCCTAGTGTCATGCGAAGTTGCTTTACTGAGTTCGGTGTCGATAGATTCACAATGATTGCGATCTTTGCGAGATCAACCATAAGACCTTGCTTACACACAATGTGGCCTAGTAGGATACCATAGGGTACGCAGAAAATACATTTATTCAAGTTCAAGAAGATTTGATGTTTCCTACACTTAGCTAACATCAATCTGAGGTTTTCATAATGGTTCTTGAGTAAACCAAATACAGTCCAATCATCAAAGTATACTTCTAAGAACTTATGGATAAAATATTTGAATGCAGCCACAACACCTCTGGAAAATATAGCAGGTGCATTCTTCAAACCAAATGGCATAATTGTATACTGATATGAGCCCCATTCAGTAGCAAATGTAGTTTTATGTCTGTCTACTAAGTCAATTCTGATCTGATGGTATCTAGAGAATCCATCAGTGAATGAGTAGGCCTCATTTCCTCCAACATTGTCTAGTACATCATATGTAAATGGTGTAGGAAATGGGTCATGTAGCGAAGCATCATTGAGCTTCCTAAGGTCCACACAAATTCTGATTTCTCCTTTTTTCTTATCCTGGATAACCATAGGGCTTATCCATTCGGATTCTTCCACTGGCTCAATGATCCCTACATCAAGAATCTTATCAAGTTCTTCCTTCACTCTTTCCTTGTATCTAGGATTCAGTCTATAAGGTCTCTGCCTAATGGGATTCACACCTGGCTTGAGAGGTATCTTCATGACTCCCAAGTCACCCAAAATACCTTTCATTTCGGAGAACTGTGTTGGAAACAAATCCTTATACTCATGCAGAAGGTCTGTGATCTGTGTGACTATTTCTTCATCCTAGTAATCCCCAATAGATGCAAACTTTGGTTCTTCACTTGTGCAAATGTTAACTTTTCTTGTTTTGACAGGGCTGCTTGGATATGGAATTTCTAATGCAGTATCTTCTACCTCACATGCTCCCTCTGACTTAGGTATATTGATATTGCGCGGATCCTCCTCGTTGCTCTCCTCCTCATCTTCTTCATCTGCGGAGAGGTTATAACATTCAAGGGCATATTCTATCTGTCTTTCCCATTCTGGTTGCTAGTTTACAGTTTGTGGTTTGTCATTAAATATATTCTCTTTGATAATCTGCAGAGCATCATCTATGCTTGGATATTCATCTTTGAAGCTGAAAGTTCTCTACAAGTTTGCAGTCATGATAGACCAATCTGTTGTTCCTCTACGAAGCTCTGTATTTGTATACCAATTCTTTGGGATCTCCTCTAATGTGTGCACAAACAAATGGACCCATTTTGTCTGCGGTATGTTTTTCCATGTTTTTAAATAAAGCTCTATGTGATCCCTTGGATTCATTTGTCCATTATACTTTACTATCGTTATCACGGCTTGATCTGTGAATCTCATTTCCATCATGCTTTTGCATTGTTCCCATATTTTTAGATTGTCCTTATGCACATCCCACCATCTAGCGGGTGTAGCGCGCGGTGCTGAATCTAATGTTGATAGCTTATATTCATCTAGAATTATAGTATATTCTTGAAAAAATGAATGAATGCTAGTCAAACCATCAAAGGTAGGGATTGGACTTACCTTTGCTCCAACCTAGTGTAGTGATTTTTTGATCTGCGCACATCGCCTGGAAGATGCTTTGTGCATTCAGCTTTGCCAATTCTCTAATCCTACGTCAAAGTATGATATGCAAGAGCTATCGTAGCACCAACTCAATGTTCCATCAGCCGTAGGATTGATGTAGTCATCCCAATTCGCAGTCATCTTGTAGATGCGATCAAGATCCTGTGTTTTGTATTCTTCTTGTATTGGTTCATTGTATCTCAATACTTGTGAAGGGTCCAAGGGTGCGATGACCCTAATATCCGTCCCTTCAAATATCATCTTTTTTCTCTTCAGATTGATAATTGCAAGGTTATCCATCGCCCAGTCTATCCCCAATAATGCAGGATATGGGTTACTGTCGTTGATGATCTCAATAACCTCGATGTCTGTTGAACTTCTTACTCCATCAATGTCCACAAGTACATTCGAGAGTCTTCCAAAGGGAATAACTTTCTGCTAATTAGCTAGTCTCAACTCGATAGGTGACCATGATAACCTTGGTTTCCCCATTTGTTCCCATGTCTGCTTGGTTAAGACAATCACTTATGATCCCAAGTCAGGGATGATATGGTTCATTACATAATCTCCAATCTGTGCACTTAGCCTCATTTCTCGGCCTGTTCTTTTATGACTTTTTATATGGTGAACTATTCTATGAACAGTACTCATGCAACTGCATTGTTCATATTGGTTTAGTAAGTTTTGCAATTCCGCTAAGGCATCTTCGCTCTTCAATAACTTCATACAGCTCCGTAGGAACTGCGCAACAGAAGTCCCTGTTTCTACTGTGTTGCATCTTTTTTCATACACTGCTGGCATATCCTTCATATGAAATGTTTCACTTTGCAACTGGATTCTTGGTGTCACAGGTGTTGGTTCTTTGAAGTTCTCCCTTGCTTCTGTGAAGACTTCTTTGTTTCTTTCCAGATTGAAATCAGGTTCTTTCCCAATTGTTTTTTCTGATCCATACCCCTTTAGTAGGTGCCTGCTGAGTGTGGTGGTCTTCAAAAGTCAAAGCTTCTGGTTCTTTATCTCTTCTTGTTGTAATTCCACTTCGTGTCACAGCAATAATGTTTGGATCTCTAGTTCTTTTCTCTGTTGCGATCATCTGAACGTTCGAGTTCTATCCTTCTTGTCTTCTTTCTTTCATCTTCGCTTGCAATATTGGGCATCCCTCAATAACATAGTCAAATGACTTACAATATTTACATGTAGTACAAGGATTGGTACAGTCTCTAGATAGATGACCAGGCTGAGCGTAGTTATAACAGATGGTCTGAACTCTTCCTCTTCCTCGGAATCCACCATAGCCTCTATATGCGCCTTGGTCATACTATGCATTATCGTTGTGCTTCGGTGTTTCTTCTTGAAATATGTAAACATCATGCTTTCTCTCTATCATGAGTTCATATGCTCTACAGTTTGTATCATCATGGCCAACTAAGTTATAGAATGTGCAGTATAAGTTCTTGAGTGTTCGCACATACTTATGGATCAAATAACAATCCTCAAGACAATGTCCCTTGCATCAAAAAATTTCACACCACGGTCCTTGCTGCTGGTTTAGTGGATTTGGTGCTCCACTATCAATGAAATATTTGAAAAATGGACAGTGTTCTTTTGGGTGTCCTTCTGCTTTACATTCTGTACACTAGACTTCTTCTCTGATTTTTTTTCCTTTCTTAATGTCTTGTAGTTGTAGTGTTAGGTTTGCTAGTTGGTTCTATATATGGACCATGCATTGGATTTTCTCTCCTATTGGTGAAGCCTCTAGCTTCATGGAAATTTCCAAGGCTTCTATTTGTGAAGCCACCTTCTGTTGCATCAATGGCAATCTGATATGTGGCAACAACATAGCTATGAACCACTCTTGGTGTTGTTGTGGTGCGATGTCAAATCTTACTTGATATAGGAGTGCCTTGAACTTCTGGTCAAATTCTCATATTGTTTCATTAGTTTTTTCCTTAATCTCTTTTAGTTATGTTATACATTGTGACTCTAACTTAGGTTTCTTGAATTCTCTTAAGAGAGAAGCCTTGATATACACTAGGGTTGTATTATGTCCGACAGAATATTTCATAAACCAATTTAAGGCTCTATCCCTGAATGTAGTGATGAGTTGTTCTTGCTTAACAGCATCATCCTGGACTTGCTTGATGTTCCACACAGCTTCAGAAAGAAGCCAGTGTTGCCCAGGGTCTTCTAGACCCATTCCTTTAAATATCAATAGTTTTACATCGTCTGTCATTCTCCTTCTTGGAGGCGCAATGTTCTGTGATGTGGTAGGGATAGTATTGTACAGAATGTTCTGACTACTCACTCCTGTGGTGTTACTACTACTGACGTTCTGAGGGTTAGTAGTATTGTCGACTGGAGGATTCTGCATAGTAATGGGATGATAGGTGGCTATGCGAGGTGTTTCACTACCAGGATAAACTTGTAACTCAGTGTCTATGCGAAGTTCATGTGCATAAGGGTTCCTTTCTGTGCTAGATTTATATATTTTACCACTTCTTAGTGTATGAATGTGTTCTTATGTATCACTGTCATTAGCTATGAACATTACAGACTCAAAACAACTAGGCATCTTACTGCATTCTTAAAACACCTTTATCAGCTAAAAGCATTTTGGTATATAAACTCAGGTTGTTCAGATACTTACCTCTGAATCCCTTGAAGAACTATGCCTCTGCTGCGTTCTAGGACTTCAAGGTGTCCATAGCAAAGTCTGTAAATTATCCCTCTAGGATATTGTCAACCCAAAATTCGATTTCTCGTGAGAGTGGACTATCTACTACTTTAAGTCTCTGAATGAGCTCTGGGGTCCACTCGGTTGGTACTCCTTCTTGGAAGCAGTTTTTGCGTTATGCTAACCTTGACAACCAGTCATAAAGGTCACTTCTAAAACATGTAAAGAAAATTCCATAAATATCCTCCCACAAGTATCTCTGCAACCACTCTACGATAGAGAAACGCAGAAGCTTATTCTCCTTTCTTGCAAGCTCCCTTCTTTCTTTCTTGTCCACCTAGTTCAATATTTTAGTTTTCTATAGATTCCAATTTTTGGTGCTCCTGACCAGTTTAAGCACGGCAACAGAACCATTTGTTGGCTCTTTATACTATTCTTTAGCTTTCCAAGATAGACAAAGGCTCTACGCGGTTCAGGGAACCAACAAAACCCCCTTTTCACCAACCCTTTCAGCAACAGTCTGCAAGCAGACTTGAGGTCTCACCCGAGGCGAAGTTATGGGGAGGTTGTAGAATCAGGTTTCTACGACCAGGTGATGTGCACTTCAATGGAATGGGGTGACTATGCGAAGTTCACCTACTTCGCAGTTGCTACTTGACAATAAGACAATGCGACTGAGGACTGCGCTACCTCTTTAGTAATCGCACATCTTAGAATTGTGTATTTCACGAACTTATTAGAATTGTGTATTTCACGAACTTATGCAATATGATGAACTATCATGCAGCTGCGCACTTTCGGTGCTGCACTTCAACGGAATTACAGTTATACAGGATGCGTTGAATTAGTGTTTACCCAATACTCATGCATTCATCTTATTCATAAATACTTGTACACTCAACATTCACACATACATGTTCGACACTTAGCATATTATTCCCACCATTCATTCTTATGGAGAATACATTTAAAAGTGAATAGACATTGACTCATAAGAAAGAACTTAACCATTTACCAAAGAAAACACACGTTCAATCACACAACACAACAATTTAACGTGGTTCAACCCCAGAATGGGAGCTACATCCATAGGAACTGTTGTTTATATTATTGGGAAGGGTTCAATAGTTCCAGTCTGTGCACTCAGCTACAGACTCTCTTCTCTCTTCGGTAGGTCTCTGCATGCGCAGCTGCAGAGCCTTTTTACAATAGTCTCTTGACAAAGATCAATATTCAACAATCACCAAATGAATATTAACCCAAAATCAACAACCCTTTCCCTTACAAAATTTCCCCTTTATATAGTTCGTTCCCTTAGGTCATGTCTATTACAATGCATGTGGGCTAAATCAAACGCTAAGGTACCCAAAATGGTGCGGTTACCCTGCTAACCATATTTGTTAGGCTATGATAGCGACTCCATCATTGTGGCCATCCCTCTGTGTTGTCTCTGGATTCTAACATATTCTGACTGTGCATGGTCACGTCGCTTTCAGCCCCCCTGCCGAGCGCATGCCGATGGGTCACTTTCATCCGGAGTTCCTTCTCTAATGGTTTTGTGCACCCGGTTCACTTAGTGCTGCCTTTGTTCGTGTGACCGGTCACTTTCCTTCTTCACCACTCCTTATCTGCTTCCTGGGAATCTCAGAGTATCTTCCTCAGAATAGATCGCCGACCAATCTTACCGAAACTTATGTTGTTTTCCATCCAAAACTTTTCCATGCCGGATCTTCGCGGAACTGGCACTTCACAACACTAAAACTTCGTGTCACTGGAACTTCGTAGCGCTGGATATTCACGGCACTGGTGTTGAGCTGTGCCGTAACTTCGCAGCTCCAAAACTGATTTGTCCAAAATTGGATTAACTTGGGCCACACCCAACACACATCAACCGATACAAAACAAAGATCAATAGTCTGATATAATTTGGTAGAACTGCGAGATCCAACACTGTATACTGACACAAGTAAGGTCAACATGATTGGTCAGGAATATTTGAGGAATGGCCGACATAGTTTGAACTTCCCTTGAACACATAACACGACACGAAATGGACAATTGGCAACATAGGACTTTGAGTATGGACACTTGGAAACATAGGACTTTGAGTAACCGACCTTAATGAAATCCGCCAATGCTAGATGCATTAACGAAAGCTCCGTTGATGACGGGAAGGATAACCCATCGGTGAAGATATGTTCAAAATACTGGTATAGTTTCATAAGGCAAATGTAGATGGTGTACTAACGGTGTATGCCAAATTATGTGTTGTTTTCAAGGGCGACAAGGACTGACTATTGCCATTTTCTTCAATGACATAATATGAAATGATTCAATTCTCCCTCTTTTTGGATTTTTGTGTTTTCAATTTTTTTTTAACTTTTTTCATTTATTAGCTTGAAAAAGGAATAAAGCATGCTATGATACATTAGAGGAAACAAGTGTCTCAAGGGAATGCACCTAAATTTCAAGGGCATGGGTCAGTCCAAGGCATAGATCCATATTGCAAATAAGGGATGAGCTAGTTATGTACACTCTTATGGGTGTTTCCTCCATGGGAATGGGTCAAATGTACATAAGCAATGTTTATAGGCATCATGTAACAAAAAGTGACTGCAAGGAAAATGTGCAACATAAGCAATAAGAAACGGAGCCGTTTGCACGGATGTTCAAGTGGATATTTTAACACATGCTTATGTAAAATGACAAAAAATTGGGAGCCCATCAGGATATGGTCAGAAATGTATGAAAGAGAAATATGTGGTATCAAAATCCAAGTCATGATGGGACTAATAGGGCTCCCAGGCCTATGAGAATAACTCAACATGGGCACCAAAATGGAAATGGGGTGTTGACTAGGGTGTCCCATGTTTGATAGGCTCTTTTGTCAGAATGGTGGAAAGTAATGTTATGAAGGGCTGACCCACCAATTTCCAACAGGTTCGACCCTATGGCAAGTTTGGGTTTCAAAAGGTTCAAATGCATCTTTACAAAGGGATAGCCTAAAAATTATATGCAATCTTCCGAATATACCAGATCAAATCGAGGAACATGCAAATCATGCTCCTATACTTGGGTAGATTTACACCAATTATGCTCCCAGTGGCCCCACAAAAGATGTCCTTAGGTGGGTGCAACCAAATTTTTACAACTTCAGGGATGTTTTCATCTGATGATAAAATGTAATCCAAGAAATCATGTGAGTTGGGAGATCACAGAGCCCAAATGGGCCAAGTAACTAGATCATATTCCTCCATAAAGCGAATATTTTGATCTGAATCTACCGAAGTTATTTGAGTAGCTTGGTATGAAACGTCTACGACAGATAGGGGTGATACAAATGCTTTCCAACATTTAAATGACATTACACAAGTTGAGGTCCCTTCATCTACTATGGTTTGAAAAATTTTCTTACCATGATTCATTACTTTAATCTGAAAAGAAACTTCAGAAAGGTTCCTACATATTGAACGGTCTATGTCTGATGTGATCAAAGTTGCATTGGATGGATCAACAACACCAATTGTAGACAATAGTTCCTCTCTTTGTGTAGGACAACATTGCAATACCTCCAAGGCCGACATGGCACATGGTACTTGAGCTAGGTCCTCAAGAACATTACCATTCTGAGCAGCTTGCGTGTTAGGATTATGCATTTTTCTACATAGAACACATTTGGGGGGGTGTGGTACTAATTCTATGGTTGGTTTCTCAATGTAGAGAGAACCACTTGGTTGTGATACTGATTGATCCGATGTACTAGGAGGGACATAATAAGAATCAAGTCTTGTTTGAATGTTCACCTCATGATCACACATGAAGACATTGGCATTGGGATCATTTCCCCCTTGCAGGGGGGTTGGTTGTTTCCCCCTTGGTGGGGGTGTCGATGTCAAAATAGTGGGTTGTTGTTTCCCACCGCATTGAAGCATATTTGGTGCATCTCTTTTCCCAAAGTTAGCATTTTGATTACTCTTGTATTTCTTCTTCTTTTCCCTAAGGTCTTTGGACTCAGCTATAAGGATTTCGAAATTCTGGGAAGTATTGGCACTTTGCTTACCCTTTTATTTCTTCTTCTTTCCGCTAAGGTCTACTGATGAGACTGTGAAGATGTCAGAAGTTTTGGAAGGATTAGCAAGTTGCTGCATTTCCTGGCCAGCTGTGGGTTGCAAATTCTGAATAGAAACTTGTCCCAAATGTGGGGTAATATGTTCAAGTTGGTTGGCGAAATCCATCATACCATTGGCATGAGGTCCATGTGGAGGCCTAGCTGGATCAAACGTAGGTCTTGTAGGTTGGTTCCAAAAATATTGGTTACTTTATAGAACCTGACCACTCCATTGCGGAATGGGGTTAATGGTTGGATTGCCCCCTTGCGGGGTTAGGCCCAAAAAAGATTGGTTACTTTCTAGAACCTGACCACTCCAATGATGTGGTCCTTAGGTGTGATAAAAATTCCAAGGTGGGTTTCCCCTTTGCGGAGACTGACCCCAAGAAGATTGGATACTTCCTGGAACATGACCAATGGGTGGATTACCTCCTCGCAAAGGTGGGGCCCAAGAAGATTGGTTACTTCCTAGATCCCAACCACACCATGGCGGTTGGACTTGGGATTGAAAATCATTCCAAGGTTGACTGCCTCCTTGTGGAGGTGGCATCCAAAAATATTGGTTACTCCTTGAATGTTGCCTATTCCATGGTGGAACAGGATGGATGGATGGATTTCCCTCTTGCGGAGGTAGGCTCCAAAAAGATTGGTTACTTTCAGGAATCTGACCAAACCATTGATTGTTTCCTTGGTTTAGAGAAGCATTCCAAGGTTCATTTCCTCCTTGCGAAGGTGGGACCCAAGAAGATTGGATACTCCCTGAAATTTCCCCACTCCATTGCAGAATGGGATTGATAGGTGGATTTCCCCTAGGCATTGTGCTAGGATAAGTCATAGGATAACCCCTAGGGAATTTCCACTAATATGAGGAGCATAACCCCAATTGGCATAAATGTTCCATGGTTCATTGCTTCCACCAGGAATATTACCATTCCATGGAGAAGGGTTTCCCCCATAAGTAGAATTTGGACAAGTGTTAGGTATACCAAGAGGATTTTGGCTTGCTCCTTGGAACCATATGGAAAACCAATGTTTGGTAAGGCACACCCTTCAGTAGGGATTCCTACATGCAAAGTGGATGTACTTCTGAGATTGCAACCCGAAACTGTACCAATTGGCACTGAAGTGCTGGTTGAACTTGTGTTACTAACATATATCCTAACTATTGGGATTGATGTAGACACCAAATTGGAAGTATTGCAACCTCCAGCAACTGTTTGATGTTGCGACGATGTATTCCCTTGTGCTCCTGACAAATCCATAGGGTCACTTGTTGAATTTTGCATGTCATTCAAACTTCGAAAAAGAGGTTTGATATCACCCAGTGACTCACAGATAGTAAGTATAACTAGTTATGAAAGACTCATCAAAGATGGAATTACATGAGCATTTGTGTGATTTTTCAATGTTTCAATTTAAACTAGAGTAAGATCATCAACTATTTATGTATTCAATTCGTGATGTGATGATGAATTATTAGGGTTTGTTTGATGTTGTTCTTATATAGTAATATTAATTGAGTTTAAAATCAGTTATGTTTCCAAGTCACTAGGATGTGGTTTTTGTATTTGTCTCTACAATGTAGCATGGCCTTCAATTTCTGGTGACTCACTTCGCTGCCGCTGTGACTGGCGGATCGAGAAAGTAGCCACTTCTAAGAATTTGATAAAAGGATGTGTTTAAAATGATCTTCTTATTGAAAAAAATGAATCAAACAATCTTAAGGAAGTATAGACTCAACAAAAAGAAAAAGTGTCCACACAGTAAAAATTCCTAGAGATCCAAGCAAGCACACTACTTTTCCAAAGAGACGAAGCTCAGTGAAAAGATGGATTGGAGGGCCTTCTGAAACTAGTAGCTATTGAAGGATATGAGGCCTCAAATTACAATTACTAATAGCGAAGGTATGAGAAACAGTTACAATAAACTTTAATCGCCAGGGATGCAAGTGTTGGTTCCTGACTAATCACCCTCCCAAGGAGTAAAAGTTCCAAAATCTGTCCCAAGTACTGCAAGTGTTCCCCACTCACAATATCCTATGTGATATCCTAGGAATAGAAACTAAGGTTACCACTTCATAATCAACGGTCGGGCGAAACATTTGTAAGTTGAGGACAACTCTCATCACCAGGTATTCTACAAAACTGATGTCACCCAGAGGACTTGTCACTTCTCATAGAATTTTGGATGAGCTCATGTCCCGCTAAAAAAGCAAGAGGGGGGAACCACCCTTACTTATCCATATTAACCTCGTGCTTAATGCATGTGTTAGAAGTGCTTTCCCGACAAGCATGTTTTGCTACTAATGGATTTAAACTCTCAATAATCAATGCTAGTTTCAAAATTTTTGCATCCCAGGAGTGTTTAACTCTCCAAACCTAATCTAGGGCACTAACCTAACCTTGTTGGTGATATGAAAAATCAAATCCTAGTAATTTTTAGATTAAGTGCCAATTTTAAGGGTAGTTTGCTTAGTTTCAGGAGTGGATGTGAAACTGGTGGTGTGTTGACTCAAAAAATATGAACCAAACAATGCAATATGATAACTAATCTACCTTTCAATTCGATGAATGTTCTAAACTAATGGAATTTTAGAGGTTCATGTGTGCTTTTCAAACATGAAAAATTCTTTGGTAGATTTCTGATATTTAAGAACAATTCTTTTGAAATATGGATAATAACTGATTTTCAAAAATCAATGTAACCCAAACAAATATCTCAGTGAAAATGAATCTAATTCTATTACACCGGGGATATTTATTTCTCATTTGCAGGGCCACCCAAGAGTGCAAGCAAAGAGGATACGCAGATCCCTTTGGAATGATTATGAAGTAAATTCTAGACTGTTACACTTGAAATCCACTTTCTCGTTCACAAGATCACCCGAATGCCCCAGTGAAGAGAATATGGTGGCTCAAAAAATGTATGCAAAAAATGAAATCTACTATGTTACATGTGAGGTCCACTTTCTCATTCAAAATATCGCCCAAAGGCCCAAGTGAAGAGGATACAGTGGCTTCAAAATAATATGCTTGAAAAATCCAATCCTAGATTGTTACACTTGAGATCCACTTTCTCATTCACAAGATCACCCCAAGGCCCAAATGAAGAGGATACGATGGCTCAAGCACAACTTATCACAGGAAAATTGAGATCTAAATCTACAACTTCATCTAATTGTGCAAGAGTATAATGAAAATATTGTAGATCCAAAAAAAAATTGACTAATTAAGGCTTGCTTTTTCTTTTGGAAGGAAATTGTTTTCAAAATAACTCAAAGAGTGATGTTCAAAAAAAAATTGTTTTCAATGCAAATGTGTTAAAGTGATATTTTAAAATGGAATAATTGAGATTTGGTTCCAAGTTTCATATAAGCAAGTGTATGAGAGTCAAAAATTAAAGGGCCTTAAGGTTCTTTAAACAAATATTTATGTTTTTTTCAATTTTCACTATTTGCAAACTATGAAATGAATCAAAATAATTTTAAAGATCAGTTTTAATCCTATTCAATCAGGTATCTAAAGGAAAAATATTACCTTAAGCAAATAGATCTACCACAAAGTTTAAAAATTTTTTGAAAGAAATGTCAATTTAAGCCATATTTAAAGGTTGTTGGAGGAAAATCCCAAATGTGAAGATCTCAATCCAAGCCCTCCCAAATTTTTTCTAATTAGTGGTACACTAATCTTAACATGTATCAAATCAATCTTTAGGTCTGCAAGTACAAAAATGAAGCCTAAATGTGGCCCTAAAACAATGAAATCTCAGAACTAGTTCTAGCAATTTTTGCAAATTTGAAACAAGGAATCTTTAAAATTATTTAAAAATATTCCAAATCTTGAGCAAAGTAGGATCAAAATGAGGTTTAAAATCTAGTATTAGGAGTTCCTAAACCCATCCAAGAAGAAAAAATCACAAAAACCGAGACAAGGATGAAGAACTCGGCTCCAAAAACTCAAAAACCCAGCCGACACATTTTCCAGAACAAAGCAGAACACCAATAGTGGGGTGGCGCGCTTTGTACACAAGCAAGGTGAGCCAGGGGCACACTTTTCTAGTGTATAGGGTGATTCGGGTGACCTTGAGCACTCTGTTTACATAGGTAGTGTGTTCCAACCTTCTAAATCAAGAAAAACCAAGATATCAGTTCTATTTTGAAGGATTTTGGGAGTTTAACAGTGGATCTGGGCCGGTTTGGAGCCTCTAAACCTGCAACATAGGCTCTTGAAGGGATATTAAGGCTAACTTGGAGTAGATATGAAAGTTTAGAACACCAAAATATGAATAAATGTTCAATAAAATTCAACTAGTATGGTC
Organism: Larix kaempferi; assembly: GCA_027924585.1. Lineage (NCBI taxonomy): Eukaryota > Viridiplantae > Streptophyta > Pinopsida > Pinales > Pinaceae > Larix > Larix kaempferi. The sequence continues at coordinate 20,924,622 of BSBM01000012.1, forward strand.
TCCAATTTGATAATAGCTTTTAAGGTAGGGTTAGATCTACATTAAACATGCTATATTACTATGAAATAGTGAGTTCCAATGTCATATATGAAACAATTAACTAACATTCCTTAACATCTTAGACATTTTAGAATTCAAACTAAACTTGATAAGAAAAACTCAAACTCTTAAATGGAAGGAAAATTGAATCATTTCATTAAAAGCAATGAAGAAGATACATACTTACAATGCAGGTTGATGTGCACCCCTCCTCCTTTGCCATGAGCTATCCTTTGTCCACCCTTTCCTTTGATGAAAAAACCAAGCTTTCCAATCCTCCAAATCTCTCCAGCATGCCTTTGCTCTCCCTTTGCCTCCTCTTACCATGCCCCAAATGCCTTTGTTTCATAGCATTAAGTAATGGGCTCTCAAGTTTCTCTTTTCAATGGGGGATAATCCATTTTCATGATTTTTTATTATTTTCTCTCAAAAACCCACTTTCCATAGTATTTTTAGCCTTTTGTCACAACTTTAGCATATTTAAGTACAAGTAATGCACTTTTGTGCATTTCTTCTCACTATTTGACTGGTGGATCTTAGATTTGAGCCTTCAATTGAGGAACCCAATCACTAAACTTTGTCTCTCTAGGGTCCTTCTTTCTTCACTAAATCCTTCCAGTTATGGAAGTAGTGATAAGATCAGAGAGGACTGTTCTCTTTTGTACTTGTCTTATGTCTTCATGTTGTGGGCACATAGTAAAAAGATGCTTCTTCCATCACTTGGTTAAGGTTGTTAATTTGATTGTTAACAACTACATTGGAAACTTCATTTTCATCATTATGATTGTTATTTACTTGTGACTCACCACTCTGAGATTCACCATGCTCTATTTTACACACATAGTATTCTTTATTCTTCTTCTTTGGTATATCTTCTTCACACAGAGATACTCCTTCCAATGTGGCAACATTCTGTAACTCATATCCGATGTTTCTCCCCTTTGAATATACTCAGTGTACTATAGAAAATTGATGTTGCTCCAAATATCTTAAATATGAATCTAAGATCTTCTTCATGTGTGGGATCCTCAACTATGGTTTGAACCTCTCCATATTTTTCTAGAAAATATGTTCTCTTTTCTTTTTTCTCCCTCTCTTGAGTTGTTTGAGTCTTGTTTTATGACCCATGATAGTTTCTCTTGGAATCTCACCACCTTCTCTCATGGTTGTGTTGGATTGTGGTTTGTCAGACCTAGGGTTCAACTTGCATCACAAACAAAAACACCCTACAAGCACTGACATTTTCAATACCCTGTAAATAGGATAAGTTCTTACCTAAGACGTGCATAGGAAATTACAGAGACATTATAGGGATGTGCATAAGAGGATGAGTTCTTTCTATACATTATTGCATTCACTCATTCACATATACATGCATTCAAATATTGCGAAATTATCATATATTAAAGAATAAAATACATTGCACAAAATAAATCTAGGAAAACAGCCATATTATATTCATCTTTAAGAACTGGTTACAATGCATTGATTACAGAATTAGCTCAATAGTGTTTGACCTTTCTTTAGTACAAGTACTATATCTCAAAATATCATAGCATAAACATCGCTAGAATACATCACCAAAATACAAAAATTTATAACAATTTCGAAACAAATATTACATGTAAAATACTACCTTTTAGCAAATCAGATTCAATTGATTACAACTCAAAAGATATAGAACCTATCCCATTACAAACTATGCCTTTTGTTGGAGCCAAGGCCGAAGCTATGGTAAAAGCTGCGAATTTTGAGGAAAAAGCACAAGTATGGAAGAGAAAGTGCTAAGTTTTGAATAAGCGCCAATTTTGGGACAGAAGCAGACGGTGCGCAGTACGGTGCCAGATGGATAATCTCAGCGTAGATTACGGACCGGAAATCACGGAGCTCGCGCGCACGTCAGAAAAGAATGAAGGTAGCAGAGTGGAAAGCCCAGCTACCACAATGAATGAAGCGATGGAGTAGAGGGCTCAGCTACCCTCATTAAGGCTAAGTACAGAAGTTATGGTTGCTCGGACCAAGGAGGAGCAACGGACCAAAGCATTGAAGGCGAAGGACAAGGCACCCATACCCGTAAGCTGCGCCGGAAATCATGGAGCCTGCAAAAAGTGGCGACATGACTGTAAGCGGCGCCTACAGTACACCTAGCCATGTCTGGTTAGGGTTTTTTGGGGATTACTGCTGGGAAAGGCCCACAGTTTTGTAAAGGTGCGACCGCCATGGCCACCTATATATATGTATAATTGTGAAGGGTAGATGTTAGTTAGATAACCAGTCAGTTAGTCAGTTAGCTAAGCCTGTGAGTGAGCCAGCTAAGATAGTAGATACTAGTTGTAAGAAGGATTGATCGAGTTGATCATCCTCTGTTATGATCTTGTAGATTGTTTTCTACCGTGTTGCTAGAAAACAGGAATTAGAGCTGGTTAGCAGTGAAGCTAATCCTTGAGTTGCAGACAGTCGGAGTTGACGTCTGAACTATTGTAACCTCTGAAGAGGAAGAGACTAGATCGAGAGAAGGGCTCCCAGCTGTGTGCATGGAGTTTCCTGGAAAGATCTAAGGCTGCAGCTGTGTGCGCAGCATATTGTATGAATCTATCACTTTCTGGTTAATATAAGATACTCCCATGGACATGGTTTTCCCCGTGGAGGTGGACTTCATATTTCTCGTTGTGGTGATGTTATGATTGAAGTGATTTCCTGTTTTAGTTTGCTAACAGCATATACATGAATATTGCATTATCTTTATAAGTGTGTTGAGTAAGTCCTCGGAGCTTCCTTTGACTATAAGCGTCAAGGGTTGAAGGAATCGGTAAGATAACGTCGCCGCAGTGATAGGAGATCGTGTTGCTGCGCTGGGCGCGCAAGCGAAACGACACATAGAAGATCGGCGCAGGAGTGAATGTCCCGCGCCGCCGAGCTGCTGAGCCGGATCTTGAAAGTTGTTGCGCTCATAAGTCTGAAGAGGGGTCAGACATTCGCCTCAGAGGAATCGTTAAGGAGGAAAGAATAGTCTCCGCATCGCCTAGGTTAAGGAAATCTGATTCCTTAGCCCCCCATAGCCACTTCGGGTGAGACCTCGAGCTGCTGCGCAGTTCGTTGCCGAGAGGGCCAGTGCGCCAAGGGGTTTTGTTGCTGCGCTTCATTAAAACCCGGGTCTGTCCAAAAAGCAGCCAACAAATGGTTCCGTTGCCTTATGACTTCTTGATCACGTCACTTCCGTTGCTTTGAACCCTGTTGTTGAGCCAACAAATGGTTCCGTTGCCTTATGACTTCTTGATCACGTCACTTCCGTTGCTTTGAACCCTGTTGTTGAGCCAACAAATGGTTCTGTTGCGTTATGAATTCTTGATCACGTCACTTCCGTTGCTTTGAACCCTGTTGTTGAGCCAACAAATGGTTCCGTTGCCTTATGACTTCTTGATCACGTCACTTCCGTTGCTTTGAACCCTGTTGTTGAGCCAACAAATGGTTCCGTTGCCTTATGACTTCTTGATCACGTCACTTCCGTTGCTTTGAACCCTGTTGTTGAGCCAACAAATGGTTTCGTTGCCTTATGACTTCTTGATCACGTCACTTCCGTTGCTTTGAACCCTGTTGTTGAGCCAACAAATGGTTCCGTTGCCGCGGGATTGAGACTTGTTATTTCAGCGATACGCGAGATTGAGGTGAAACCCAGAGAAAGAAGGAGCCAACAAATGGTTCTGTTGCCTTGAGACTTGCTCAGCTAACAAATGTGTTACTGGAATCCTACAGTTACAGAAATTCAGGAGTGGTTCGATTTAAAGGCTAAAGAGTTCGCTGAACAAGAAAATAGAAGCTCTAGGCTCCAGTCAGAAGAATGGTTGCAGAAGTATATCTATACTGACCTTCACGAAATTTTCTTTGTCACATTTGCACTTGAGTTACATGCTTGGATAGCCAAGTTAGCAGATACTAGACCAACTGTGCATATTGATCGACCAGTCGCTTGGACCCCTGAGCTAGTCAGTATTTTGAAGCGGGTAGATAATTCTGTGTCCCGCGCAGTAGACTTTTGGTTGAATAGTCTGCTGGAAGGTTTCATCACTGAGTTTGCAGTGGATACAAGAAAGAGTTTCAGTGAAGCTGAGAGGAGTTTCTTTCAAGCACATAGAGGTAAGTTCTTAAATTCTTTGAACTTATGGATTAAAATGCTTCTGTATGAAAAAGCAAAACTATGTATAGCTTCAGATGAATAGCATAGACAAGTAATGTCCGTAGACTCTGATAGTGACCCTGAAGTTATTGGTTGCACTTGTAGTGGAAAACGGTATAAAGTAGGCCTTGACCAACATTCTTTTGAATCAAGCCCAGAAGATAGTCAAGTTCCTAGAGCAAGCCACATAGAAAGACAAGGGAGTGCTCATATCCCTTACCACCCTTTTACATCGCAAAAGCCAGACGAAGCTCAGTATAGTCCCGCAGTAACGCCTTCTAGTAGCCCACACGGTACTTCTAGTACCTCTGTGCCACCTTTGTTCAACCAGCCCAGAAGAACTGCTACAGCACCTCCACCTCAACCTAGCGCAAGAAAGATGGGTGATGACATGAAACTACCAACTTTTAGAGGAACGGGGATAGAAGACCTTGAGCAACACTGGTTCCTATGCGAAGCCATTTGGACAATTAAGCAAATTAATGATGATGCTGTTAAACTGGTTCAGTTAGCAACCACACTAAGAGAAAGAGCCTTAACTTGGTTCATGAAATACTCAGCAGCACAGAATAGAATGCTTGTTGATGTAAGAAATGCAATGATTAGAGAATTCAAGAAACCTAAATCAGAATCACAGTGTATAACAGAGCTCAAAGACATAAAACAGTTACCTACAGAGTCAGTATGGGACTTCGACCAAAAGTTCAAAGCCTTGATAGATCAAGTAAGCTTTGAGTTTGCACCACAACAGCATAAGGAATGGTTCATTGCTGCGCTGCTTCCACACATTAGACTTCCTCTTATGCAACAGAATCTCACTACTCAGGAACAAGCTCTAGAGATGGCGTGTGGTAGAACCCAAAATTGCCAAGCTTGTTGGTGGCGTGTAATCTCTAACTAAATTTCTCGGCGCAGAGTTGATTCTAACTATCTTCATTGGTCCTCAGCTACTTCTAACTGACTCAAAACTTGGGAAGAAATAGGCTCTTGACACTATGATGTGGCTCATCCTGAGCCACTCACCAATCCTTCAAAATCCGCCATTGAATTGAGCGCAACTCTATGTTGATTTGTGCAGTGAAGTATGATACTTGTGCATTCAGCCGATCCACAACCTCTATCATTTTTTTATAATCAGTGTTGAACATGGAAGTCTGCTCCAGTGTCACATACTATGGATAAGGTTGCTCAAATTATCCTAGTTCAACAACTCTCTTCGACTTCCCATGTAACTCATCAACTTTATGATACTGCACTTTGGCCTCTTCCTAAAGTTGCATGACCTACTCAATCACTTGTTGTTGCTCGGCGTGGGTCATAGCTATTTGATTGGTTAGGGACAAGATTTCCTTCATGAAATCCTTGCAGTCAGACATGGTTAGACCAAGAAATGATTGCTTCTTCATATTCACGTAATCCTCTAGCATTCTAATATGGTCCTCCTTCTCAGTGACCTCTGGTTGCTCCTGTAGGTACACCCATAATTTGAATCTTGTGTTGACTATATTTTTCATGCCTTGGATGTGTGCCTTGGATTTCTCAAATGTTTCTTCAACAAGCTCAGCTTGATCTGGTGTCTCTTTGGTCTCCAATTTTTCTTTCAAGACCGTGTTCTGTGTGCAAAGTCCTTTTATGATTCAATATCGTAATTTCCTCACATTGTTGTTCAACCAGTTCTAGTAATAATATGGATTATTCTTCCTCATGTTTGGTTAGATAAAGGTTTTCCATTGCAGTGGTAAGGCATGCTCACATAGAAACCTCGGTTACTTGCTTCGGATGTATGTCGATGTATGCTCTACTTAAATCCAGTTTTTGTGCACCCATTTCATTCATTGGTGTGAGCATATAGTCCTGGAGTCGCTGGTACAGTACCTGCAATACGTTTATATGAAACTCAATATATTTGGATGCTAAATATGTGGAATCTTATTTTTCCTTCACTATGATGACACAGGGATCAATCCTCAACACCCTCTATTCATCTAGTTGCATTGCTTGCTACTAAGTTCCCACGTAGCTTCGCATGTGATATGCTCAACTTCCATACTGAAGCCTCCTTAGATCATGTTGGAAAATTGTAACCTTGTATTGAGCTTCATCATATGCTTGGAGGAATCCAATTGAAGGACTTCTTATGAGTCCAAGCTTACTTCAATTGTGTTGATTATATTTTGGAGCACCAACTCGTGTTTGGAATCCCCTTTCTTTCTTGGGAAGATTTGTGTCTTCACTCATTCTCCCTTTAGTGATGGAGTGCAGTATGGATACCAACATCCTACTTGTTCCTTCTCTTGTTGATCTTGTCTCTCAAGATGCTTCTCAAGATCTTCCTCTTATTCCTTTTCATCATTCCAAGTGGTGTGAGTGATAATGTGCTTCTTCTTTCTCCAGAGCCCCAATGTTCCTATTGATCCTTCTTGTTCTTTATTTTTCCTCTTCTCGCTCAGTCGAGGTGAGCCATGCATTGTGGTTCCTTTTAGGTTTTTTTTCTTCTTGTTTTTCTCCCCCTTATGGTTGTCTAGAATTTCAACATTACAATCCAACATTAGCTAGAATTCTAGTGGCCAATCTTCCATCCATTCTGATAGAATTATGGTGGCCAATCCTCCATCCATTCTTTGATATCTTCTTCATTAGTGCAAAAGGACATAACTTTTTTTCCATCATCTGGTTTCCTGGACAGATATATGTATGCATTATGCACATCCACGAAAAAGCATACATGGACTCATAGTTGTCTATCAAGTATGTGTAAATTTGGTATGATTTAGTTGTATCCTAAATCATATCTTTATACCAATTCTATAAAGCTATGCATATAGATTTATGTGCTTCTTTGTTATTGTTGGCTTTCAAAACATTGAGCTTTGGCACTAGGAAGTCATCAGTCACCTTTGTGTTGAACTGTTTCCACTCGGGTGGCTTCCAAGTGATCATGGAAATAATCAACAAGACCCAACTAAAGTGAAAGTCCTTTCCAAGGTCCTATGCCTCTATGCGGTCTTCGATGAACTCTTGCAATAGGTACTTTATCCAATTAATCCTTATTCCATGTGTTTAGTGGTTGGTGGAAAACATCACCCCAATTAGACACTCATCTTTATGGAACTTGTGCACCACCTTCCCTACTAGCAACTATTTGGTGAATTGCACCTCATGATCCTTGATGGAAGAAATGACCATGCCTCTGGTACCCATGCGAGTACCATACTTTTGGTAGGCCTACACTGCTTAGAGGTCTTGCGCTTTGATCACTTCCTCAGAGTCTTCTCCTTCATTCGAAAGGACACTTGCTTTACTAATTATAGATTCATCGATTGCGTGGGTATGGTCCAACCACAGGAAGCCTTCATGTAGCCTACTTAGCAAAAATATTATGGACCACGTGATGCTCGTCCCATGCCCCAATTGGGGCACCTCTAACAATGCCATGATGTCGTATTTGAAGAGATTCTTTTCCCATTTATTGTAAATGAAGGAATCTGTGCCATCAGTCTCTTACCGAACCACTGCATGCTCTGATAGCCATAGGTTAGGAAAACCATTTTCATCCTGAAAGTTGAAATCTAGGAATGTCATGGTCGACACTTCTCCCAACAGTGGCACTCTAATATTCACTCTCGTGTCAAATTCAACAATTGGAATCTATGCTTCCCTTACAACCTTTTCCTTAGTTCGTGCTTTGGGTGCAGCGGAGGTCAACATCACGTGCCCCATCTCTGCAACTTTTAGATTCTCATCTCTAGGCTCTTTACTCACTTTGAATGCTCACAATAACTTCTTCATGGCATCTCTTACCACAACTCTCACAATAGCTCTCACTCTTGAATCGAAATAACACTTCTTATATTGGTGCTGCTAAATTTAACCCTGATGTAGCTCCTAGATGGGAGCTTTTGTCATAACTGCTGAAGTGTACCCTCCAATCTAGGGAATATACCTTTTCATAGTGCAATCCATCATTTGTAATGATTGTTGATTGCTTCATGAATGCAATGATCCACTTACATTTAATCTTTTGTTTTTTCCAGCGTTTTAAAATTTTCAAATTTACCTACCCACTCGACTCCTCAAATCAACAAAAAATAGAAATAAATGACTCTCTAACTTATCAAATATGACAATTGTCAAGTAAATACCTAATGCAAATACTATGTTTCTGTAATAAATATGACACTCTTCCCCCTTACTTTGGCAGTGATGTTGATCCCCATCAACTATACCTTTATTTGAAAAACCCCAAAAGACACTTCCTAACTTTATGTGCTAGATTTACCTGGACAACAGGATTTGTGACTCAACTATTCGTCTTTTCTCCCCTCGTGATTGATGCTAACTTATGGACTCTAACCTACCCTATCTTCATTTATGAATGACACAAACTTACAAATCTTGTTTCCCCTGTGGACCATAGTACAGCTTAAGATGAATTCCATTAATGAGCGCCTTCATGGGTTGTCCTTCCAGGGTGGAAATATTGGTTGCACCTGCTTATCTGATGAATATGATCTAAAATGGACCTAACTATCTCATTCTAAGATTTCTTGGATTCTTTAGAAACTTTTTTTTCATACATCAACACCAGTGCACTAGGTTCCAAGGTCTTTCTCTTGATGTTTAGGTCATGCTAGGATTTCTATCTCTACTTCTAAAATACTTGACTAATCCCAACAATGAGCCAATTTTCTTCTAGTTCCATCAGTTCCTCTATCATGCAAGTAATCAATTCATTGTATTTCATATATATGGATATAGCTATGCGTAGGATGGGAACAACAAATTCTAATAGCATCAATACTTCTTTTCCATAGACCAGTTGAAATGGGGTGTGATTTGTGACCCTTTTACACATTGTCATGTACGCCCACAATACTGTTGAAATTCATTGATCCCAATCACCACGATGTACATTGAAAACCTTTGTGAGTTCTTGCTCCAAGATATTATTGAATGATTCCACTATACCATTGGCCTATGGATGGTATGGGGTACTCTTCTAGTGGCATATCATGAATTGTTTTGTTAGTGCATGGATGGTGGAATTTAGGAAATGGGTTATGTTATCACCTAAACTGTAGTTACCCCTATGGATGTATCCACTCATGGATGGCAATAGGGAAGGGAAACTCAAAAGGTGCAACCACGATCACCTCGAACTCCAATATATGGTTGTCACGTCAGTCGAGGCAACCTTTGCTTTATGTTATCTAGCCCAGACAACAAAGGGGGAGACCCGATCTACTCCCGATAGGAGAGATCACAACCAAGACACCAAATCAAGTTAATTCTAAGTGAAGTAAGGTGTATGGTTTATCCTAGACCTTAAGATGAAGTCACAAGACAAGTGAGGGTTCAATGAGTATAGCTTTGGTTCATTATTTATGTGAAAGTGACTTATGATTTGTGAAATAGGATCCAGGATTGATGTACTAGTTCAATGTGCAAATTCCACTGCCTTGGGAACCGTGTCTGATGCAGGGTAGTTTAGGGGTTGAATTGGGGCTAACTAGTACAAGTGACAAGCTTGATCATGATACATGATGACATCCAAGGGTTTAGTTCACCACACAAGGTTCAAACCACAAGCTAATCCAACAATTTAGGAAAGTCGAATTGACTTGGAGAGAGACCAGTGCCTTGGGAATTGGGATAATGGAGTCAAAGTGTAATTAACTTGTGATTGATAACTCCTATTGTATGAGACAAGTGGGAAATTAAAGTTTTGATGGATAAATAGGTCTATATCTAGAGAATTAAGGTTTCACCTAAGTGGACCACAATCCCTTAAAACAAGGAATGCTATCCCCAAGGTAAGATTTGATGAAGAGACACACTAGACCTAGGTTTTGAATTATGCCCATTCCAAATCCACTAAAATCTCAAGTACCCACGTCCTAGAAGTGGACCAACTCACTTCTCCAAGGTGGTGCGACTTTACCCAAGGAGGCTAAAAAGTGGGATAAATGAATCAAGACAAGTCCAATGGCATCCAAAATTTATATCCAAGTAGGTTGATTAGGTGAGGGTATGGATCTACAATTTCAAGGCAATCCGATGGCTAGATCTTACTAGATCTGAGTTTAAAGATACCAAGTGGTCCAAAATGGGGATTAAATCCCTTAAAATGTGGAATAGGGCCCACAAGGTAGGAATCAGAAAAGTGACAATCTGGGGGTAGGTTATTGGATGCGTAGATCATGAATCAAGTGGGATCTCAACTACCCATGTACTAGATCTAGGTCAACCCAACCAAACTAGGAAGTGCGCCCTTGCTTGGAGAGGCTAAGTGCCTTGGGAAGATGGTCAAATGGAGGCCAATCCTTACCAAACTATAGATCCAGGATGTCGTGGATACTATAGAGGTGGGTTTTAAATTTCTTTCCCAAGAAGCCACTAGATCTTAGTAGATCTGAAAAAATGTAAAAAATGGGGTTTTGATTGATTAGGGTTTTAAATATTTTAGACAAGTGGATAGATCATGGAGATAGAACTTACCTTGAGATCATACCTGAGTGATGAAGAGAAATGCTTTGATGTTGAGGAAGATTCCTGCAGAGATCAAATGAGAGATTGTTGATTTTGCTTTCCAAATTGATGCCCTAGCCCACAAGTGCGTCCTCCTCTACCTGTCAATCCAAGGAAAATCGATTTCAATCAGAGAGGTCAAGTATGGATGAAATACAAGTAAAATGCAATGATAACATAGAATAGAAGGTCCTGGGACAGTAATACTCCCTGTTACCAACGAAGAGATCCAAAGAAGAAGTAGGGAGAGTCTTCCCCTGCCAATACTTCCTCCTCAAAGCAAATCGGCCTCCACCTGTAGATGCAAAAACGTGGTACAAAAGATATGGCAAAACAAGATCTCCAATAACTCAATGCAAAGGAAGAACCAACGAACGAACACCAAAAACATTCACCACAACACTGGAGATAGATGCAATAATAATTTTCTATTCCAATAATCCAGAGCCACAAGTCCCCTTACAATGAGAAGCTATCTCCTTTAAATAGGAGGAGAGGCATCAAAATCCTAACCACTTTTTGAATGAGTGGCTAATATTAAAAGATACAAATTTCTAACCAATGGTTGAGATGAGCTCAACAATAAAATATATGGATCACTCATAAAATATAATATAAGTGGACAAAATCGCCCTAGAAGAGGGGAATCCCACAAAATCATGATGACAAAATATAATAAGAAGCTTATGGTGGGTCCAAGGGGTGATTTTATCCACCCTTGGTCAATCCCCATAGCACAATAATAATAAAAAGTCATCAATATACTAAATCGTGCCTCTATGTTCAAATCGTAGGCCTCAAAAGACCTCAGAAATCATCAGAAAGTGCCATAAGTGATGGATGCGGGCCCCGATGAAGCTGAAACTGTTGGAGGAGGTGTGGAAGACATCAAACCATCATCACTGATCATCCCATGCCAAGACATTGCCTCAGTAGCCCAAATCGAATTCCTCAATAGCCATTTCTACCAATCCTGAAATGCCTCGGGAAGCATGAAACTGCCCCAAACTGCCTCCTGGAGTGCCTGTGTTGTCAAGGTGAGGGAACTAGTGTGTCCGGGAGGCGGTAATATGGTAAAAACAAGTGTCTGGACCACTCCCTCCAAGCACAACACCCTAGGTCAACCGGATAAAAATCACATATGCTCTGACAGGGTCTCCGACAGACCAAAACTGCACTGGGATAGCCAATTGAGGCTCAATCATCACTGTAACTTCCCGGAACTGAAAACAGACTGTCTCATTGGAATCAGAAGGTCCAAATCTATCCAAGATGTGTACTCATACACCATATGAATCTCTGCATGATCATATAATATATCCAATATACAGGAACATGTCAAATAATAATAATCTGTAAATGATCAAATAGTGTTGTAAACCATGAATCATCATCATAAACCTGTATCTAATGCATAGAACCATCATGTACATGTACATAGACCATATATCATCTATCCATATCATCACAAGGTCCAACCTGTTGAATATTGTAACTTCTAAGAATATTATATTTGTATATTATCTATTCCGGAGATGTTCCATACCTCCGATGTGATTATACTATGAATCCGGAGATGTTTATTCCTCCGAGAAGTTGTGGTAACTAGGGTTATTAGACCCACCATGTGGGGGTCGGCCCAGTCAGTTATAATAGGGTATTTAACCTAATGGTTAAATACGAGCCTACATGTACTTGTGTAAAACATATGTCAGTGTAGTGTATAAATAGAGGAGGTGTGTTCCTCATTTGATACACTCACTCACTTGAGAGAGGCGCACTTGTGGAGGAGAGGTCTGCACTGGTGGAGGAGGAGATCATGTCTTTGGTTTGCATCTTTGTATATTGCTGGTCATCTATATTGAGGAAGCTTTACTGGTTTTTCTACCCCATGAGGGTTTCCCAGGATAAATTTGTGTCTCTTGTGTTTATGTTGTGCTTGTTATTTCTTCAGTGATCCTGTATATGCTATTATTGTGAAATGGAATGTAATGCTGCTATTTTATGTCTTAGCATATTAAATTTTAACATGGTATCAGAGCTAAACTGAAGGAAGGCAAGGTATGGCACTTACGACACTTGCTTTACTTACGACAATTTGAAGGTTAGGGTTTTATATAGCAAAAACTAGTCATCGTGGAACTTTTGCTATAAAACCATTTTGGCAAAGGTTCAGGATCTGAAACCTTCACAGGTCGTAGCTAACATCTCCAGGTATCTTGTGTCCAAAGGGAACCCTCAGATTCGTTGTACTTTGTAAGTTATGATCAGTACAAGTTAGGATTTCTGCCTCTTCCAGATCTTAGTCAAAATCAGGTGACCTAGGAAAAAGGGTCATAAATTGGGCTAGGAAGCTCCAAATGAAATCTCATAAAAAGTGACAGGTAGTACACAAACTGTACTATCTTAGGAAACTGTTTCAGAGGCCGAAGCTGAACCAGTGACACGTGGCATGCCGTACAAGTTTGCTCTCCTGTTTTATCCCATAAAAAGGTCACGTTGCGACACTTGGCATAACTCTCTCTCAGAGAGTCCAATTGAGGTCAGACCTATCAGGATGGAAATATAACAGGGCGAGCTATCTCAGGAAAAATTTTCAGAGGCCGAAGTTCAAACAGTGACACGTGGCACGCCGTACAAGTTCGCTCGCCTGTATTATCCCAAAACAGGTCATGTTGCGACATTTGGCATAACTCTCTCTCAGAAAATCCAATTGAGGTCAGACCTATCAGGATGGAAAGATGACAGGTCAGGCTACTGCAGAAAACGTTTTCAGACCCTGTGGAGCAAAAATTTTGGAGTTATAGCAGAAACAATCAGGTACATATTTCTGTCAAAACATAATTATTTTTGGAGCACCTTTATTCATGGCTTCCAAAATTTAGGGTTTCGGAGAAAGTTAGAATTTTTGGAATCGGAATCCACAGTTGAATGCTACTCAGGAAAATCAAAATTTAGAGACCAAGATCAAATTTTTTGGTTGGGTAGAAGACTGGGCTTGATCAAACCCTAGCTCGGGATTTTGATCGGAAAGATGAAAAATTAGGGCTTCAGCAAAAGTTGGAATTTTTGAAGTTTGTAACCACGGCTGGAAGCTCCTCAGAAAAATAAGAGTTTAGAGCCTTGGATCAAACCTTTTGATTGAGTAGAAGGGTGGGCTTCACCAAACCCCAGTTCAGGATCCTGTCCAGAAGATCCAAAAGTTTCAAAGGCAATTTTGAGGGGTCAAATTTTGGAATTGAAGTATGCTAGTTTGATCAGCTCAGCAAGACACATCCTTCCATTCATTCGGAAGTGTGAAAGTCAAAGATTGAATTTTTAGGGTTTCTCTAGCAAACCCTAATCAAGCTCCAGATCAAGTTTCAGGGGGAGTTGAGGCTAAGGCCTTACATAAGAAGACTACAAGAAGTCTCGACAGGTATGACTTAAGGAGGTTCAGGTATGTCTTGAAATCTGATTCTTGATTAAGTTCATGATGTGTTTGTCTTCATATTATTTATTAGTACAATCTTGATTAATGTTAGAATTGTCTTATCACCCTAGTAACAGTATGAATGCATGTGAATGATCGAAGACATTCATTGATTAGGGATATATGATTGTACTAATGCATTATGTTGTTGTGTGAGGTTGATGTTGTCTGCTAACAAGATACAGGTACATCACAAAAGACAAATCAAGTTCCATGACCATGACAACATGAAGACAAAGACTCACGAGGTATGTATGACTTTGTTATATTATGTTTAACCTATGAGACATGCAGGTTCTAGCTCAAGATCTCTAAATCATTGAAGAGATTGTTTAGGTATGTTGTACATAACTAAGCAGGTATACTAATCCAGGTATGTTTTCCTATGTCATGTTAGAATCTTACCTTGTGTTAGGATCCCTTATGTAAGTATACTTGGTATGATTGGTTAGTAATCAAGTGTTTATGCATGTTATGTCTCTTATCTTGGTTGACGATTTAACTAACTAGATCAAACAAGAATATGCATGAGTAAAAGAAGACTTCCTTGAAACCCTGAATACTAATGATCATGACTATACATATTCAAGACTATTTAGAATTAGAATGTTTTGATAATATTGAAAATATACTAATGAATGTATGTTTGTGTATGAGATCATGAGGATGACACTAGTGTACACTTGAGCATGCACAGTGGTACAGAATGAATAGAAGTTCAGGAGACATACAGAAGATCAAGCGGGAGGCAACCACACAAACATAAAAGATAAGTATTTGAGTTGTTATTAGAAATAGTAAATGATATTGCTTGTATGCACATTTGTATTCCTAGAATATATCATGCTGAGTGTAAACATTCATAAAGCATTGAACAGTATACTACTAATATGCATATGATTGGTAAGTTGGACAAACATTCCATTGTTGCTTGTCTAGAATGAAACGTCTTTGCTGACATGCTGAGAGCTATGCACACTCTCAATAGTATGTTCTAGTAGAGATGGAAGGCATCTAGATAGCTACTGTATGCATACAGGACATGGGAAAGTGTTGTGCCAAAGTATTGGTCAAAATAGTTGCATAACTATGTAAATGATATATGTATGCATAATAGGTTATCATGTCAATATGATTTGATGATTATGAAGTATTACTAATCATGTACTTAATTTTGATTTGTAGGAAAGATCATGATGAATGATGAACTCTGAACAAGCGATGGATGTTCAACAAAAGATTTACAAATCAAACACACTATAGAAATCTTGTGGTTAAGAGATTCTCTTAGAAAGAGGAAGAGAATCATGATGAGATGTTTTGCTCCAAGGGACTAGATAAGACCATTCTCTTAATGATGTAATTAAAGAAGAAGTGTGAATCAGGTTCTGTATGGGTACCCAGGATCGATAGTTAGTTGATGAGCTTAATGATCATCATGGGTGATGTGGATCTCAACCTTTGCTACAAGGTTGAATATGGCTTCTATACACATATGACATGGATGCAAGAAGGAACTCACCACAGAGTTCGAATGATTTTGAGGCTCATATTAGTAGACCCATCTGACGAGAGATGGCACAGATAGATATGCAGAAGATCACTCAATGCAGAGTGTGAATAATGGACAATTGACGGCTTCATGACAAAGCTCGGGCTTTACTAGAAGTAAAGTTGTTCCTAACCTTTACCTTAAGGTTGTGGATGATGAACCTATCATACCATTATTGTATGACGATGATCTCTTTCTGACAAGGAATGAGAAACGGGTCATGAAAATGGTTGCAGAAATGAAAATGAAAGATCTCGGATTAATGCACTACTTCTTAGGTCTAGAAGTATGGCAAGATCCAAAAGGAATCTTTTAAATCAAGGTAAGTATGCTGTTAAGTTTCTAAAAAGATTTGATATGTTGGAGTATAAAGCCATGGCCACTCCCATGGACTCCAACTTGAAGTTATTAGTTAATGACTCATCGTATTTAGTGGACCTAACCCTATATAGACAAATCATTGGGTCATTGATGTATTTAATAAATACTAGGCCAGATATATGCTTTGCTGTAAATACCCTAAGTCAGTATCTAGTAGAACCTATAAAGGTTCACTTAATAGCTACAAAGCATGTAGTGAGGTACCTAAAAGGTACATTAGATTTTTGGTCTATATTATCTTGGAGGTCATGAACTCCATTTACATGGTTACTCAGATTCTGATTGGGCAGGAAGTGTCTCAGACAGAAAGAGTACATCATGTGGATGTTATAGTCTTGAATCTACCACGATCTCATGGTTCATCAAGAAACAATCTAGTGTGGCTCTCAGTACTGTTGAAGCATAATATATGGCTGTCTGCTCTGCCAGCTGTGAAGCAGTATGGCTTCAGAAGCTTTTATATGGCGTGTTTAACTTAGAAATGGATCCCACTGTGATTATGTGTGACAATCAAAGCTGCATTAAGATGACTGAAAATCCTGTGTTCCACGATAAGTCAAAACACATAGAGATCCGATACTTCTATATACGAGATATGGTGCAAAGAGGAGTTATCAAGCTCAAATATATAAGCATTGAGGATCAGATTGCTGATATCTTGACTAAACCTCTGTCTCGAGTGAAGTTTGAACACTTTCGAGACAAGCTTGGTATAGTTCAAAATAACTCTCCTCGAAAGGGGGAGTAGCATAGTATCTGATAACAAGTCTGTCTCATTAATGATGAGGTTACCTATTTACTGCACTTAGTTACTTAGAATTATTTTTTTAGGACCCTTATATTTTTGCTTTTGGTGATAGATGTATTAGTGAGAATACATGATTTTGATGATAGATGTATTAGTGAGAATACATGCTTTGGATGATAGATGTATACATGCCTTTAATGATATATGTATTTGATGCTATTGATGAGGATACATGTTTTGATATACATGTTTTGATGATGAGGATACATGTTTTGATATACATGTTTTGATGATGAGGATACATGATGCCTTGATGTACTTGTATGGATGAAGATACTTGTACCCATGATTGACATATGAGGGGATTCGATCATCCCTGGACTTCAGTCCTAAAGAGAGCCATAGACGTATGTCTTCGAGAATGAAGTCCTTGGTGGACTTGAGGGGATTGGATCATCCCTAGACTTCAGCCCTAAAGAGAGTCGTAGACGTATGTCTTCGAGAATGAAGTCCTTGGTGGACATGAGGGGATTGGATCATCCTTGGACTTCAGTCCTAAAGAGAGCCGTAGACGTATGTCTTCGAGAATGAAGTCCTTGGTGGACATGAGGGGATTGGATCATCCCTGGACTTCAATCCTAAAGAGAGCCATAGACGTATGTCTTCGAGAATGAAGTCCTTGGTGGACTTGAGGGGATTGGATCATCCCTGGACTTCAGTCCTAAAGAGAGCCATAGACGTATGTCTTCGAGAATGAAGTCCTTGGTGGACTTGAGGGGATTGGATCATCCCTGGACTTCAGTCCTAAAGAGAGCCGTAGACGTATGTCTTCGAGAATGAAGTCCTTGGTGGACTTGAGGGGATTGGATCATCCCTGGACTTCAGTCCTAAAGAGAGCCATAGACGTATGTCTCCGAGAACAAAATCCTGAATGAACAGGTAAGGGGATTGGATCATCCTTGGACTTTAGTCCTTTGAATTGAGCTGTAGACATGATGTATCCGAGAAAAAAATCCTGAATGAACAGGTAAGGGGATTGGATCGTCCTCGGACTTTAGTCCTTTGAATTGAGCTGTAGACATGATGTCTCCAAGAACAAAATTCTGAATGAACAGGTAAGGGGATTGGATCGTCCTCAGAATTTAGTCCTTTGAATTGTGCCGTAGACATGATGTCTCTAAGAACAAAATCCTGAATGAACAGGTAAGGGGATTGGATCGTCCTCGGACTTTAGTCCTTTGAATTGAGTCGTAAACATGATGTCTCCGAGAACAAAATCCTGAATAAACAGGTAAGGGGATTGGATCGTCCTCGGACTTTAGTCCTTTGAATTGAGCCATAGACATGATGTCTCCGAGAACAAAATCCTGAATGAACAGGTAAGGGGATTGGATCGTCCTCGGACTTTAGTCCTTTGAATTGAGCCGTAGACATGATGTCTCCGAGAACAAAATCCTGAATGAACAGGTAAGGGGATTGGATCGTCCTCAGACTTTAGTCCTTTGAATTGAGCCGTAGACATGATGTCTCCGAGAACAAAATCCTGAATGAAAAGGTAAGGGGATTGGATCGTCCTCGGACTTTAGTCCTTTGAATTGAGCCGTAGAGATGATGTCTCTGAGAACAAAATCCTGAATGAACAGGTAAGGGGATTGGATCGTCCTCGGACCTTGGTCCTGTGAATTGAGCCGTAGACATGAGGTCTCCGAGAATTGAATGATAGGACTGGATCATCCCTGAGCTTCGGTTCAAAAGGTACATGATAGGACTGGATCGTCCCTGAGCTTCGGTTCAAAAGGTACATGATAGGACTGGATCGTCCCTAAGCTTTGGTTCAAAAGGTACATGATAGGACTGGATCGTCCCTGAGCTTCGGTTCAAAAGGTACATGATAGGACTGGATCGTCCCTGGACATCGGTTCAAAAGGTACATGATAGGACTGGATCATCCCTGGACTTCGGTTCAAAAGGTACATGACTGGATTGCATCATCCATGGACATATGTCCTAAGGAGAGCAGGATTGATCACCCTGGAAAATGTTGATCGTATGATGACGATGTTGATGACGATGTTGATTGATCGTATGATGACGATGTTGATGACGATGTTGTTGATCGTATGATGACGATGCTGATGATCGTATGATGACGATGCTGATGATCGTATGATGACGATGTTGTAGATCGTGATGAACAAGATGTTGTAGATCAAGATGATGTGACGATGTTGATGATCGTGTGATGATGATGATGATGATCGTGTGATGATGATGCTGATGATCGTGTGATGACGATGCTGATGATCGTGTGATGACGATGCTGACGATCGTGAGGATTCAGATATTGATGTTGCTATAGTTGTTTGAGTGCTGCAGAAGATAAAGACTCAGTATTGAAGATGTTGATGTTCCAGTAACTGGTTGAGTTACTGATGATGTTGAGAAAGCTTCCAATGATTCATAGATGTATCATGTATGATGTATGACTCGTTTCTCTTGCAGATGTTGTTATAATATCCTTCTCGTTAAGGGGGAGTGTTGAATATTGTAACTTCTAAGAATATTATATTTGTATATTATTTATTCCGGAGATGTTCCATACCTCCGATGTAATTATACTATGAATCCGAAGATGTTTATTCCTCCGAGAAGTTGTGGTAACTAGGTTTATTAGACCCACCATGTGGGGGTCGGCCCAGTCAGTTATAATAGGGTATTTAACCTAATGGTTAAATACGAGCCTACATGTACTTGTGTAAAACATATGTCAGTGTAGTGTATAAATAGAGGAGGTGTGTTCCTCATTTGATACACTCACTCACTTGAGAGAGGCGCACTTGTGGAGGAGAGGTCTGCACTGGTGGAGGAGGAGATCATGTCTTTGGTTTGCATCTTTGTATATTGCTGGTCATCTATATTGAGGAAGCTTTACTAGGTTTTCTACCCCATGAGGGTTTCCCAGGATAAATTTGTGTCTCTTGTGTTTATGCTGTGCTTGTTGTTTCTTCAGTGATCCTATATATGCTATTATTGTGAAATGGAATGTAAT
Organism: Larix kaempferi; assembly: GCA_027924585.1. NCBI lineage: Eukaryota > Viridiplantae > Streptophyta > Pinopsida > Pinales > Pinaceae > Larix > Larix kaempferi. The sequence goes on from BSBM01000012.1 coordinate 20,944,565, forward strand.
GCTGCTATTTTTTTTCTTAGCATATTAAATTTTAACACAACCATCTCATGTCCTATGGTTGACCTTGGTCAAACTAAGTTTGACCAAGTCAATATGACCAAATATAACTCATACCATCATCAGAAGCTGTTGCAAAGTGTCAAAGGTTAATGCATGCTCTACAACTTATTCAAATAACAATTATAACATAGAGTAGTCATTATTGGCGATCTAAATCGAAATATATACAATCATTAATTATTATTATTACTCAAACTAGACTTTCAAGACCATACTCACTTCATAGCTGTGATCAATTTGCTAGTGAACGGTGAAGGCTAAAATAACTGGCTAGGCTAAGGGATGACTTGACTGACTTAACATTGTGACACTTTGGAAAAGGGAAAGGGAATACACACCATATTATATACTGAATGAGCAACAGCACAGGGAATGGCGGTGTCTCACAAATGGATAAGTTGTTCAAAGAGAGTTTATTCACCTTTAACAGATGCGCACAATCCATAATACAAATGAGGCCAGCAATAATTTAGATATAACATTTAAGTTCCATTGCTTTTTGGGCCTGAAGTTTCCATAGCTTTGATCTATGTGTGTTTATAAACACATTGCATAGATTTACATTTATTTTAGGCTTTCTGCTGCAGGTGTGTTTTTAAGGCACTTGTTTACCTGAGCACTTCTAGGTGTGTCATAAACAGCTTGTTTACCTAGGTATTTACATTTCCAAAAGATATAACATTTTATTTTCATGGCCATTTTCATTTGGCATGCCTTTCATTCATGTGTGTTGAAAAACAAATTGCATGAACGGGCTTTTCATACAAGATATTGCATTTCATTTTTTCCAGATTTTGTATTCATGGCAGCACTAAAAGTTCCAGGTTTAGCCAACACAACTTTAGTGACTAGGGGGAATTCACAAGGAACTCCAACTCACCATAGGTAAGTTTTGTCACCAACTCAGAGCCGAGACACCATAAACAGGGAAGCTCATCCAATACAGACGCTACAGTGGGGGAAAAGTCCTCCATGCCACTAGTCAAGTAGTAAGTCAGGGTGATAAACTAAAAGGTAGGTAATGGATGGATGAAGACAATGAATAATGGTGCCAACACTAGAAATCCAAGGTATGGTGGAATGATCACCTCTATTCTCCCTAAGGAGGGTAAAACCAATGAGTATGAATAGTGAACTTCTAAGTCTGAGTAGGGACAATATAGTATATATAATAAGATCAACCGGGTCCACATATCTATATGATCGCCAGATCATGACACTAAGTGCTAAGACATGCTATAAGAATAAGTATAAAAGCAATATAACCATAACACAATGATATACCTGCTGAGTTATATGCATGAATGCTCATCATCTGAACCATCACCTGTCCTCTGAAAATGCTACTGCAACTCTGGGCACTACTAACTGCTCTATACAAATGGTATAATGGCTACATCGGTCATCTCTCTGAGTGTCCCAAGACTCAGTAATGGCATGGGGAATACATTTGCTGTCCAAAATCTGATAGTGATCTAATATAGATGCTCATCTCAGCATCTCAAATGTAAGGGAACTGGCTGAATAGTGTACTGGAATCAGAAAAATAATGTATGGTAGCCCGACTACTATATATGTGATAACAGGTTCCTTGATCGCTCATCAACACCTTCGGGAATCCAAACCTAGTGATGATCTGCTTGAATATGAATTGCATGGTGGTCTTTGAGGTACAATCCTTTAGCGGCACAACCTATGACCATCTTGTTAGGAACTCTGTCACAATAATGGTGTACCAAGCGCTAATTTTACACGCTGGTGGGATGATAGGAGCCACAAAATCAGTTTCCCATTTCTTGAAAGGATTTACATAGTGACAAGGAATAGAGGCATCTCATCCCTATAGGATGAATTTCCCACTTTCTAGAAAACATCACACTATTTGCAATATATCTTGGCCTCCTGAAATAATGAAGGCCACCACAATATTGCATGCAACACCTTATTCATAGTAGCCTTCCATGCATAATGTCCTCCTGCAATATCTTCATCTGCTTCCTGCAAGAGAATTAGTTGTTCATGTTCTAGCACACACCTGCGTAGTATGATATCAGCTCCCAACTTGTAGAGTTGTTCTATGATCAACTGGAAATATGCACTAGGTCTTACTAGTTATCTGCGTTGCGCAATTATATAATCCTTTGGCACATGACCAATAGACAAAAATGCTACAATTTCACTGAACTGATCTGGTATGGCCTCAATGTGAAACAACTGCTTATCGTGGAGATCATTGTCCAAGCTTCCTCCTCCTTCACCAAATTCAATCCTAAACAAATGATCTAGACGAACATTACACTTCCATGGATTAACAACAACCTCAAATTCAAATTCTTGAAATATGTGGAGAACCTGTGACAATTAATTAATAAGAATATGCGAAATAGCAGAAATGGTAGAACTCATAATCACTTTTATTGATCCCAGGCCACTTCAAGGGGGAAACCTCCTTTGAGAAAGCTCAATACAAATAAATTCACGGTGCCTTCATAGGATTCAACACACACTTATATACTAAGTCTAGGTGTCAATACTATGGGTCAAAACCATGGGCCAATACAAACTATGGATCAACAATACTATGGGCGACTTACAAAGCATATGTGCCAAACAACAATAACACAAACTATGGATCAACAAATACTACGGGATGACTTACAAAGCATATGCATCCAACAATAATATACTAACAAAGTAAAGACATGGGTTTCTAACATCCCCCCCCCTTAGAAAAAGATTTATCCTCAAAGCTTTAGATGTGGAAATTGTTGTTGAATCTGAAGGAGTGGCTCCCATGTAGCATCCTCTGGTTGCATGCCCTGCCACTGAATTAAGACCTCTCTGATAGAGCGAGAGAGAAGCTGACAAGTGCACTTATTGAGGACGGCCTCTGTCTCCAAAAAGATGGATCCTTCATTATCCAGTTCATGTAAAATAGTTTGTCCTATGATGTTGGTGCCAAGAACTTTCTTCAAACAAGAGACATGAAATACTGGATGAATGCGAGAAGAAGGAGGAAGTTCCAATTTATAAGCAACAGACCCAATCTTCTGAAGAATCCGATATGGCACATAGAACTTTGGAGCGAGTTTATGACGCCCTTTGAGCTTCAAGGAGGATTGCTTGTACAACTAGAGACGAAGAAAAACCATATCACCCCCTTGAAAAGTGTGCTTAGAACGGTGTTGATCGGCTTGTTGTTTCATGCGATTTCTTGCCATGTGAAGATTGTCCCACAAAATGTGAATAATCTGATCGCGGTTGCGAAGGACTGTGTCAACTTCCTAAACTGGTGAACTGCTGGGAGTGTGTGGAAGAAGAACTGGTAGTGCCTAACCATAGATTGCTTCATATGGGGTCATTTTAGAGGCATTGTGGTAAGAGGTATTATACCTCCATTCAACGAGAAGGAGCCACTTTGCCCACTGATATTGTTGTTCAGAGGTGAAGCAACGAAGATAAGTTTCCAAGCATTTATTGATCATTTCAATCTGACCATCTGTTTATGGGTGATACCCTGAACTCATCTTCAGTTTGGTGCCAGTGTTGCAAAATAGTTATGTCCAAAAATGACTGGTGAAAGTTGCATCATGATCCGAGATAATGGAAGAAGGGATGCCATGAAGGTGAAAGATCTAGTCTAAGAAAATTTGAGCAACTGAGGAGGATGTATAGGGATGGCTGAGAGCACAAAAATGACTATATTTGGAGAGGCGATCAACCACAACCAAAATCACTGTCTTCCCTCCAGACTTAGGGAGCCCTTCAATGAAATCCATAGAAATATCTTTCCAAATCCATGTAGGTATGGGAAAGGGTTCGAGCAATCCCGAAAGGAGTGTAGTTTCACCCTTATTGCACTGGCAGGTATCACATTCAGCCACCATCTGTTGAATTGTCCTTTTCATGTCTTGCCAAAATAAGTTACGCCGTGCCTGCTCGTAAGTTTTGAGGAACCCAGAGTGCCCTGCCGATGGAGAAGCATGGATTTCATAGAAGACAGCCTGTTGAATATCTGTGCTCTGTGGAAGCACCATGCGACCCTTCTATCTCAGGGAAGCACCATCCCAAGAGTAATGTGGTACAGCAGAAGGGTTGTTGGCCAAGCATTGGATGACTTGAGATAATGAAGAGTCATTGACATAGCCCTATTGAACAGATTGCAACCAATTTGGAATAGGCATAGAAATAGCTGAAAGAGAACCTTGGTCATCAAATGTGCGAGAAAGAGCATCTGCCACAATATTGTCCTTACCCTTCTTGTAAGTGATCTCATAGTCGTAACCCATGAGTTTGCTAACCCATTTTTGTTGTGCTGGGGAGGATACATGTTGTTCCACGAAATATTTCAGACTTTGGTGATCAGTCTTGATGCAGAAATGATTCCCTAATAGGTATGGGCGCCACTTCTGTACTACATGCAAAATAGCCATCATTTCCTTCTAATATGAAGAGGTAGCTAAATTCTTACCTAAAAGGGCTTTGCTGGTGAACGCAATGGGGTGTTCATCTTGAAGGAGAACAACACCAAGTCCATTGCCGCAAGCATCACTCTCAATAGTGAAGGGCTTGGAAAAATCAGGCATAGCTAGAACGGGTGTAGTACACATAGCTTTTTTCAGTTTGTCAAATGCACACTTAGTAGCACGTGTCCATGTAAAAGCATCCTTCTTCAATAGAGCAGTTAATGGAGCTGTAATATTCCCATAATCCTTGACAAACTTGCTGTAGTAGCGAGTCAACCTCAAAAAACCATGAAGGCTCTTGAGTGTCTGAGGACACGGCCAGTTGTTCATGACAACGATTTTGGCAAGATCCATGCGAACCCCTTCTGCTGAGATAATGTGCCTGAGATACTCAACTTCTTTCTGTCCAAAAAAACATTTGGACTGTTTGGCATGGAGATGATGGTCAGAAAAAAGTTTCATTGCAAGATCCAAATGCTGGAGATGTACAGCCCAAGTTTTACTGTAGATGAGGATATCATCAAAGAATACCGGAATGAATTTCCGCAAGTAGGGCCAGAATATTTTATTCATCAAGGCCTGGAATGTGGAAGGAGCATTAGTGAGAAACAAAGGGCATGACCAAAAACTCAAGGTGTCCATCATGTGTGAGGAAAGTTGTTTTAGAAATATCATCTTCAAGAACCCGAATTTGATGATACCCAGAATGAAGATCCAACTTGGAGAAAAATTGAGTACCATGAAGCTCATCAAGAAGCTCATCAACAACAGGAATTGGAAACTTATCATTGATAGTGAGGTGATTAAGTGCTCGGAATTCAATGCAAAGGCGCCATGACCCATCTTTTTTGTGGACGAGAAGAACTGGTGAAGAAAAGGAACTAGTGCTTGGGCGAATAATACCTTGCTTCAGTAAGTCCCGAACGAGCATTTCAATCTCTATTTTTTGGTGAAATGGGTAGTGATAGGACTTGATGTTGGGAGGAACACTTCCAAAAAGGAGTTGAATATGATGGTACTCTAGTCATGAAGGTGGAAATCCCACTGGTTTAGCAAAGATACAGGTATATCAATCCAGAATTTGTTGTAGATCCAAATGAGTAGTGGAGACCACTAACGGTTGCATCTGAATGGAATGGATTTGAGCGATGACACCATGTGAATTCTTCTTAAGGATTCTTTCCATGCAATGTGGGTTGATGATGCTGAGAGACCCTAGTTGTAATCCTGTCAATGTGTATTTCTATCCATTGGGGGAAAGCTGCATCCAAAGTTCGTCAAAATCCCATAAGATGGGGCCAAGTGTGCGTATCCATTGAGCGCCCAAAATCACATCACATCCGCCTAAGGTCAAGGAAAACATGTCAGAGCGCAGGTTATAATATCCCATAGAGATACACACATTATGACACTTTCCTTTGCAAGGTAAGGTGCCCCCATTAACAACCATGACTTCAAAGTTAGAGCAAGGATGGATCAAACAATCAGCCTATTTGGCGATCTGAGGGTCAATGAAATTATGAGTGCTACTAGAATCAATGAGTATTGTAAGAGGGAGCTTCTTGAAGTAACTCCTGAATCGCATGGTTTGGGGAGTGGTGATTCCAGCTAAAGTATGGAGACATATATCTAGCTGGTCATCCTGATATGGAGGGTCAATAGGAGGTTCCAGAATGTCAACCTAAGCATCCATTGTATCTGGAGCTTCTTCACCAATTTCAGAGGTAGGCGGCGAATCCATTCTGAACGGCTGGATCTGAAACAATGCGGCAATAGTTCAGCTAAAAATAGATATGGACCCCAGGTATGTGCGGATTCCTAACAGTTCATGGGTTTCACTCAGCCACCAATGCTTTCTGACGGCTTGCCTATTGGGGTAGTACCCCTCACTCCACAGCTCAGGTAAAACTAATAACTGCTTTGCCACAAACTACAGCTCTTGGTTTACCTCACGGGTGGGAACTAGTCAATCAAGTAGGGGTCGTTGCCCTTTTCGCTAGTAGGTCCTCTCAATGGGCCAGCTACTTTGGGGTTCTTGTGGTACTCCTCACAATGAGTTTTAGGGATTATGCCCAAGTACTTCCCACAGTTAAGAGGATAGGGATTATTCCCAGATCCGAAGCTACAACAAATGCGAAAAACAAAATTGGCAGAAATTTCACCTAGCAAGCCCAAGAAAGTGCTCTGATACCAAATGTGAAGAACCTGTAATAATTAATTAATAAGAATATGCGAAATAGCAGAAATGACAGAACTCAAAATCACTTTTATATTGATCGCAGGCCACTTCGAGGGGGAAACCTCCTTTGATAAAGCTCAATAAAAATTACTTCACGATGCCTTCATAGGCCTCAACACACACCTATATACTAAGTCTAGGCACCAATACTATGGGTCAAAACCATGGGCCAATACAAAATATGGATCAATAATACTATGGGAGACTTACAAAGCATATGCGCCAAACAACAATAACACAACTATGGATCAACAAATACTACGGGACGACTTACAAAGCATATGTGTCCAACAACAATATACTAACAAAGTAAATAGAATGGTTGACATGGGTTCCTAACATCGATGTTAAGATCCTAATGGGCGGCCTTCACTAACACCTCGAGGTTTTGGTGTAACGGTTCATATCATTTGGTATTAGAGCCTCCACCTAGGTTCGAGTCACAGAGCGGGTGGCAATGTCGACATTGCAGTGTTCATCTGAGGCTCGTATGGCTCAAAGGGGGCACCACCGTACGGGCGCACATCCATCCCAGAGTCTGGACTGCGGAGCATGGTGGGATGTTAAGATCCTAATGGGCGACCTTCACTAACACCTCGGGGTTTTGGTGTAATGGTTCGTATCAATCAGAGATGAAGATTTCATGAGTGTGTTGATCAAATGAGAATGCTTCTCTATTTATAAATCATCATTGAGGATCACTTCCTTAGATTTAGGATTAAACAAATGATAAAGACCAATTAGTTTGTGTTATAATATTTTATTTTTACTTCTCATCCTTCATAATGGAACTTGACTTTTGTCTTGGTATTTTGGTCCTTCATTGGTGGACTTTTGACCCTTTATTGGTGGATTTTAAGTCCTTCGTTAGGATTACATGGTCCTTCAACAGTGGGCTCTTGGTCTTTCATTAGGGTTCCATGACCCTAGCTCTTTAAGCAAGTCATCTAAGACCTTTCTCTTGGTCTCTATGGTGCAAACGTGCCAACTCAAAGTACATCATCATAAATAAAGAATATTATTCTTGTTCTTCTTACTGTCACCAAGGTCATGTATTAGGTACATCAACAAGGGGTGGCCAGTCCATTGAGAAGGTCCAATATCCCACTAACCAAGGAGAGGAGTACATCACTTGCCTAGAACCATTCTAGGGATTCTAGTGATGACCTGGTAACTGACCAGGTACCTCAGCCCCAGGATGCATCAAGTTGACCAATCTCAACTACTTTGTAACTGACCAAGTGCCTCCATTCTCCCAAAGAATGGCTCTTAGCCCCAAGCTGAGCTTCAGTCCCATACTATAATCAAATTCCTGGTAACTGACTAGGTGCCTCCATTCTCCCAGAGAATGGCTCTCATCCCGAGGCTGATATTTAGTCCTAGACTAGAATCAAATTCCTCGTAACTGATGAGCTGCCTCCATTCTCCCAGAGAATGTATCTCGATGTTGCTAAAAAATAAACACCCCCTCTCAGTGAGAGTGGCATTCTCTAGAATACCAAGCTTATTTGGGAAGTATTAAAACTTCATCAATGGTAGAGGCTTGGTCAACACATCAACAATCTGCTCATTTGTATGAATGTAATGAAGTCTCATGGAACCTCTCTGGATCATATATTTGATGAAGTGATACGTCATCTCAATGTGTTTTTATCTATCATGAAACATTGGATTCTCAGAAAGATTCATGCAACTCTAGTTATCACAATGGATAACAGTTGGCTCAATATTTTGTTAGGAACCCATGTCAACCCTTCTCTTTACTTTGTTACTATATTGTTGTTGGACACATATGCTTTGTAAGTTGTCCCATAGTATTTGTTGATCCATAGTTTGTATTAGCCCATGGTATTGACCCATAGTATTGGACGCATATGCTTTGTAAGTAGTCCCCTGGTATTATATGTTCCATCGTATTGACCCATAGTATTGGGCATAGACTTAGTATATAAGTGTGTGTTGAGGCCAATGAAGGTACCGTGAAGTTATTTATATTGAACTTGCTCAAAGGAGGTTTACCCCTCGAAGTGGCCTGCGAGCAATAAAGCAATTCTGAGTTTTGTTATTTTTTCTATCTCATGTATTTTCATTAATTAATTGTTGCAGGTTCTTCACATCTAGTATCAGAGCACTTTCTTGGGCTCACTGGGTGAAATTTATGCCAAATTGTTTTTTCACATCTGTTGCAAGTTCAGATCCGGGAATAATCCCTAACCGCTTAACTGTGGGAAGTACTTGGGAATAATCCCTAAAACTCATTGTGAGGAGTACCACAGGAACCTCGATGTCGCTGTCCCATTGAGAGGACCTGCCAGGGAAAAGAGAAACGACCCCTACCTGATTGACTAGTTCCCACCCGCAAGGTAAACCAAGAGCCGTTGTTTGTGGAAAACAAGTTATCAGTTTTACCTAAGTTGTGGAGTGAGGGGTACTTCCCCAATACACAAGCCATCAAACAACATTGGTGGCTGAGTGAATCCCTTGAACCGTTAGGAATCCAAGCATACTTGGGGTCCATATCTATTTTAGCTGATAAATCACAGATTTCCTCTGCCCGAAACTGTTGTCACTCACTTCCGCGCCATTGTAGATCCATTTGTTTCCGATCACTTATGGTCGTTGCAGATCCATCTATTGTCGATCACTTCTGCGTCGTTGCAGATCCATTTGTTGCCGATCACTTCTGCGCCGTTGCAGATCCATCTGTTGCCAATCACTTCCGTTTTGTTGCAAATCCATCTGCTGTTCCACCATATCTCCCTTGTTTTAACTTTGTTTCCCTTCAAACTTCCCTGACACCCCTGCAACCCTAGTCTGCATATTTCATTCCTGAGGACCCTATCCCAAATTCCACTTCCCAATGCCATAAATTCCACATTTGTCTATTTTTACAGTTTGCCATAACTTCTTCGATTTTCACCCAATATCCTTCAAATTTTACCACAGTGTTCATTTCATATTTCTACGTCTTTGTCCCTCTTTGCCAAATTTTCTCATTCTTTCACCCCGCTTCCGAAATCTCCCTTTTCTACTTCCCTGTCCCTTTGAAAGTGTCCAAAACCTAGTCAAACCCAAATTACCCATCAATTTTTTTCCCAAATCCAGATTTTCCTTTACTAAAACAGTTTCGGTTTTTTTTATCTACCCATTCAAAAAAAAAACTCTTGGTTATGGTTGTCACCCATGCAGGAGCAAAAACCATGGAGGAAGCACTTGCAGCCATCCAAACCAAAATCCAGGATCTGGATGAAAATTTTCTCAGCCTCCATTTCAGCATTCAGCGATGAACAATATTCGACAGCCATAATATTTTGTAGCCACTAGGTTCTCTTCTTCTAGCAATTTTTGTGGGCCGAAGCTTGAGTTTCCTCGCTTCAATGGTATTGATCCGACTGGATGGATATACCGGAAAGAATAAAAAAGCACAAGGTCGCCTTCTTTGAATGTGCGGGGGTGTATGTGGGTATCACAGTGGTTAGATCGATGCTAGGTAGCCTCGATAATATGTATGGTGGCCTAGTGAAATTCATCCACATTCTCCAGCATGAGTAAGCATTGCTTAAGTGGTGAGGTATCTAGGAGGAGTTCAACATCAATATGTAAGGCTGCAATCTGACAGTCGATGGAGAGAACATATTCCATGATGTGCACTGGGTGGAAAGGGGTGAAACCCTTCGTAGTTTTGGTCGATGTATGGTATGCCAATAAGGATGGAAACAACATGTGGTGCCAATGGACTTATGTTTGTCCACCATGCGTTGGAGCATGGTTTTGAGGATCTTATTGATAGCCTCAACTTGGTCATTTCCCTGTGGGTATTACGAAGAGCCGTATTGATGCTCAAATTTCAATAGGGTATATAAGTCCTTCTAGACGACGTACTAAAAATGTTTTCCGTGGTCAAATATGAGTTGGCCTGGAAATTAAATGTGGGCATGTCTTCGACCCATTTGGTGAAATAATCAACAACCATGATGATGTACTTGTCGCCACCAGCTGAGGGGGGTTGACACTCCATGAAATCAAGGTCCCATTTGCAAAAAAGGACAATAGTGAAAATGGGATGGAGTGGCAGAGGAGAGGTTCTTGCCTTTGGGGCAAAGAGATTGAAATTGTGAAATTGTTTAACTATTGTGATGAAATCAATAAAAGGAGTCGGCCAAAAATAACCAGCATGAATAACTTTCTGGGTGGTCGCCATACCTGAAAGGTGACCACTGCAGGATCCACTATGGAAGTCATTCAAGACCTACTCAGCCTCACCATTTGTGAGGCATTGACGTAAAATGGTGTCAAAACCGCGTTGATAAAGGACATCGTCGATAAGAAGGTATCGAAAATCTTTGTGGAAGATGCGACGCCAATCATCATGATTGAGGTGAGATCCAAATTTTGGAGTACGTAGATATACTAGGATGTCTCCATACCATGGGTCATTTGAAGAAATGGTAAACAGGTGTTCGTCAGGAAGATTGATCATGATCGGAGATGATGCAGATGAAGATGGTAAGTATTTCATAAGTTGTGCCAAGGATAGCGCCTTGGTGATTTTTGGGTGTGACGAACTCAAGGTCATACTCTTGGAGGATAATGATCCACTTGAACACTCGACCTTGAATGAGGCAGTGACTTAAGAGATAGACCATTGGATTGGAGTCTAGCACATGGTAGTTCATCTCATGAGAATGTAATGGCGTAGTTTTTGAACCGAGAAGATGACAACATGGGCAATTTTCTCCTCATGGGGATAATGTAGTGGTGGGCTGGACAATGTCTGACTCACCTAATATATGAAATTCTCTTGGTGAGCACTATCTTCCTGGACTAGAAATCCTATGATGGCATGATCGGATGTCAAACGTAAAGGATGAAATAATTTGTGAAATATGGTGGTGAGATCAAGGGAGCAGAATTCGGGGTTGTTTTAATGCATCAAAAGTATATTGTGCATGCTCGTCCCAAATGAAGGGAACGTTGGTGCATAGAAATCACAAGAAACTATGAACCTTCGTGGCATAATCTGGAATGAATCGGTGGAGAAAATTGGCCTTTCCCTGAAGGATTTAGAGTTGGTGCAAGGTGTGAGGGGACGAAAGGTTGAGCACGGGGTATTTTTTAAGGACTCTAATATTATACTTAAGTATGGTATCCTAAGCGATTATTTTGGATTGAAAAACATCTATATAGATAGGTAGGAAAATATTAAATATAAAACATACAATTTACTGCTGAAACGTGTAAATTTTGGTGAATATTTTGATAAGAAAACATATTTTATGTAAATATAGTCGATATTAGAGACTAAAAACGACCAAATAGAAAATTTAGTTTTTGAAAAAATGCCCAAAAAATAGCCAATTGGTGAAATTTCGCCCCTAAAAATTACACTGGTTGAGGATGGCTTGAACCTTCAATGGATACATGGTGATGCCTTTCTGGGAGATGATGAACCCCAACAATCAGTCGGTAGGGACACAAAACACACTTTAGGGGGTTCAGATGAATGTTGTATTTTTTACATCATAAGAATACTTGACGGAGGTCTTCCAGATGTTGAAATCATTTCTTGGATCGAGCTATGAGGTCATCCAAGTAGACGAAGATAATGTGGACCAAGTCATGAAAACAGAAAGTCATGGCCCGCTAAAAAGTGGCTCCGATGTTTTTAAGGCCAAATGGTATAACTCGGTAGGAAAAAGTGCCCGAAGGGATAGTAAATGTGGTCTTGTATTGATCCTCCTTGCAGATCTAAATTTGATTGTAACCAAAGAAACCATCCATGAAGGAAAGAACCTTGTGGCCAATGCATGCGTCAATGATTTGATCAATATAGGGTGTCGAAAATTTGTCCTTAGAACATGCTAGATTCAAATCTTTGAAGTCAGTATAGACGCAAATGGTGCCTTGTTTTTTTATTAACAGGTACAGGGCTAGACACCAAAGTGGTATACACGATTGGGTAGATGAACCCAGCTTGGCACAATTTTTCAATTTTATCCTTTACCGTGGTATTTTGGATGAATGTATGGGTCATTTATTTTGGCAGATGGGCAGAACGTTGGGCTAAGTGTCAATGTAGTGTTCGATGATGGAAGGATCGAGGCCGAGCATCTCGGTATATGATTAGGAGAAAACATAGTGAAACTCTTGGAAGAGATTCTTGTAGGAAGTGACTTCTTCAGGAGAGCAGGAGGGACCTAACGTGATATTTTAAACAACGCTGTGTTTAATAGAAATATCCACTTGTATAGTGGGAGATATGTTGGCCATATTACCTTTTCTTGAAGGCATCTAGGGCTTGGATAGGATTCTTGAACCAATCAACATTTCCATGAAGAAACTCTTTTGACTCAACTGAGAACTGATCGGATGTAGATGTGATAGGCTCCTCAGGAATAGAATCTGTGCGATGATGCATATCATTCCAAGGGAAGTTGGATCAGTTAATGCTTCGATTATCTCTTCGTCACTTCGAAAGAATCAGGTGGAGAGATCAGAGAGATCAGGTGGAGCTGATGACATGGAAGTTGGGTCCATGGTTGAGATAATGTAAATGGTATTTGTCTCAGTCAAAGAAGATGCTAGAGGGTGGATTTCTTCAACAATGGTGATCTGAGATTCCAAGGATAGCTTGTGCAAGTCATCCAACATCAAACAATATTATAGTAAATCAGGGAAATGGTGGAAATAATGACTGTAGAGGCCATGCACGACACATGAATGATTTGTACGTAAATATTTGTTACGTGACTGAGGAGGGGCTAGCACTTGAAATACTAGTATTTTCTTGCCATCATCCAACGTCTGTATGTGGTTGCTGAGGTTGGGAAATTGTGGACAGTTTTGGGTAGCATGACCTAATACATCACACAAAGCGCAAGGCGAAGGTGCTTTAGCTTAGGAAGTTGGAGGAGGATTCATAGATTTGTTCGTAGATTCCAAAGAAATTGTCTTTGTAGTTTTTTCCATAGCCTTCTTGATGGGAGGGGAGGCGGGGTTGGAGGATGTTGCCGCGGACACACCAAGAGGTGGATGATTGGTGGTGTCAATTAGTTGGACCGGTTGTAGGATGACTTGTGGGGTCAGTGTGGGATTTGGTGTAGGTAAGTACTAGACGGGAAGCCCTAATGTCAATCGAGGGAGGTTCATCATTTCCATCACGGGCATGTTGATTACTCCTGATGGTGGGAACAAGAAGGGGATTGTGTGTATCGAGGTGGCTCCCACATGGATGGGTACATATGGTGGTTGAGATTGGGATTGTTGCTGAGGTTGTGGTTGGGGCGCTGGATGAGCGACGGGTTGTGAATAAAGGACTGATTTGCTTGAAGAAATGGTGCATATGTTTGATATTTCAACAGCTAAGGGGGGAGGGGGAAATGCCATAAACATGGTGGTTATTGGAGCGTCACAATAAATATTCGACCCTGAAACAAAAATCATTGGGATAGACACTCCAAGGGTAGAGTTGTCAACCATGGGGAGGACATTTTTTGGATTAGCTAGCCCTTTGGGGTTGTAATGGGTCATTTGGTCTATTTTGATGACCCTTCCCTCATGAGGGAACATCATGACCCGGAAGACGGATGAGGAACTGGCCTTCATCGCATACATGTAACTACGTCCTAAAAGAAGGTTATAGTCAAGTTGGGCATTAATGACTTCAGCATCAATTAAGAGGGTTTTTCCAGCTAACTTGATAGAGACATTCAAGAGAAAGCCATGTGGTTGATCTGCATGACCATTATAAGCATGTAGTGCCATAGTGGAAGGTTTCAATGGAGGGGATCCAATTTTCTGCCACACAAAGGCGGACATGACACATGTAGAGGCGCCCTCATCAATGATGCATCAATATATTACTAGGTTTCTAATCAAGAAAGGGATCTGGAACACGATGGATGAAGGCATTCGTGGTTCAAACTGATCCAAGTCAAATGCCATCAAATGTGATTCAAATGGGTTGATCGCACCTAATTCGGAAAGCAAGGATTTTCGTTGTGTCGAGCAGTTTTTTAGAACTTCCAAGGATGACATCGCGGTGGGGGATTGGGCCAAATCAACCACAATGTTATAGTTGGGAGCATATCAAGCATCAAGGTTATTGCTAATGTGACACAAAGGAATTTTTGGCGCTTTGAGGGCCCCATAAGTCAGTGGTAGAGGGAGGCATAAGTATTGATCTACAGGGTAGATGCAACAACCTTATCTATGGGTATGCTCTCAATAGCCGAACCATAATGATTACAGTGGGTCTGGAATTTGACCTCAGAAGCAGACATCAATAAGAGGTTGTGTACTCCTAACTTGGGTAGCTAACTCGAGGACACAACGTAAGTAACCGATGGTTTTGTGGTGACAACCCCTTGCATGGGTAAGCATTTTTGGAACACCATCGGTTGTGTGGCTGGTTGTGGTGGATTAGGTTACGCATGTGGAGTAATCGTGGCCTCCCAATGGTTAGCCTCATCCCATAACTGTGTTGAGATATTGTAACTTCAAAGAATATTATATTTGTACTTTATTATTCCGGAGATGTTTCATTCCTCTGTGAAGATCTTATTGTATATCCAGATATGTTTATTCCTCCGTCAGAATGTGGTAACTTGGGTTATTAGACTTCCCTAGTGGGGGTCGGCCCTATGTGTGTTATGTGGGTCAAAGGGTTATTAGACCACCCTAGAGGGGTCGGCCCAGTTAGTTGTAGTGGGGTATTTAACCCATTGGTTAAATACGAGCCTACATGTTTTGTGTAAAAGATAAGTCGGAGTAGTGTATAAATAGAAGAGGTGTATTCCTCATTTTACACACTCACTCACTTGAGAGTGGCTCACTTGTGGAGGAGAGGTCTGCTATGGAGGAGGAGGAGCTTATGCTCAGGTTTACATCTTTGTATATTGCTGGTCATCTATATTGAGGAAGCTTTACTGGGTTTTCTACCCCATGAGGGTTTCCCAGGATAAATTTGTGTCTCTTGTGTTTATGCTGTGCTTGTTGTTTCTTCAGTGATCCTGTATATGCTATTATTGTGAAATGGAATGAAATGCTGCTATTTTCTGTCTTAGCATATTGAATCTTAACATGGTATCAGAGCTAACCTGAAGGAAGGCAATGTATGGCACTTACGACACTTGCTTCGCTTGCGACAATTTGAAGGTTTGGGTTTTACATAGAAAAAACCAGTCATCGTGGAACTTTCGCTATAAATCCATTTATGCAAAGGTTCAGGATCGAAAAAGTTTACAGGTCGTAGATAACATCCCCAGGTACCTTGTGTCCAAAGGGCACCCTCAGATTCGTTGTACTTTGTGAGTTATGATCAGTACAAGTTAGGGTTTCTGCCTCTTCCATATCTCAGTCAAAATCAGGTGACCTAGGAAAAAAGGTCTTAACTTGGGCTAGGAAGTTCCAAATGAAATTGCGTAAAAAGTGACAGGTAGTACACAGACTGTACTATCTCAAGAAATGTTTTTCATAGGCCGAAGTTGAACCAGTGACACGTGGCACGCCGTACAAGTTCGCTCTCATGTTTTATCCCATAAACAGATCACGTTGCGACACTTGGCATAAATCTCTCTCAGAAAATCCAATTGAGGTCAGACCTATTGGGATGGAAAGATGACAGGTCAGGCTACCACAAAAAAAAATTTCAGACCCTGTGGAGCGAAAAGTTCGGAGTTACAGCAGAAACAATCAGGTACATATTTCTGTCAAAACAGAAGTATTTTTGGAGCACCTTCAATCATGGATTCCGGAATTTAGGGTTTCGGAGAAAGTTAGAATTTTTGGAATCGAAATCCATGGCTAAATGCTACTCAAGAAAATTTAAATTTAGAGACCAAGATCGAATTTTTTGGTTGGGTAGAAGACCAGGCTTGATCAAAGCCCAGTTCGGGATTTTGATCGGAAAGATGGAAAATTAGGGCTTCAACAAAAGTTGGAATTTTTGAAGTCTGTAACCACGGCTGGAAGCTCCTCAGAAAAATAAGAGTTTAGAGCCTTGGATTGAACCTTTTGATTGGATAGAAGGGTGGGCTTGATCAAACCATAGTTCGGATTCTTGTCCAGAAGATCCATAAGTTTCGAAGGCAATTTTGAGGGGTCAAATTTTGGATATTTCAAAATTGAAGTATGCTAGCAAGACACATCCTTCCATCCATTCAGAAGTGTGAAAGTCAAAGATTGAATTTTTAGGGTTTCTCTAGCAAACCCTAATCAAGCTCCAGATCAAGTTTCAGGGGGAGTTGAGGCTAAGGTCTTACATAAGAAGACTACAAGAAGTCTCGACAGGTATGACTTAAGGAGGTTCAGGTATGTCTTGAAATCTGATTCTTGATTAAGTTCATGATGTGTTTGTCTTCATATTATTTATTAGTACAATCTTGATTAATGTTAGAATTGTCTTATCACCCTAGTAACAGTATGAATGCATGTGAATGATCGAAGACATTCATTGATTAGGGCTATATGATTGTACTAATGCATTATGGTGTTGTGTGAGGTTGATGTTGTCTGCTAAAAAGATACAGGTACATCACAAAAGACAAATCAAGTTCCATGACCATGACAACATGAAGACAAAGACTCATCCATAATCTCTGTTCTACTTACGAGGTATGTATGACTTTGTTATATTATGCTTAACCTATGAGACATGCAGGTTCTAGCTCAGGATCTCTAAATCATTGAAGAGATTGTTTAGGTAGGTTGTACATAACTAAGCAGGTATACTAATCCAAGTGTGTTTTCTTATGTCAAGTTAGAATCTTACCTTGTGTTAGGATCCCTTATATAAGTATACTTGGTATGATTGGTTATGCTTATTCATAAAGTTAGTAATCAAGGGTTTATGCATATTATGTCTCTTGTCTTGATGAATTAATTAACCAGAAGAGTACTATGATCAAACAAGAATATGCATGAGTAAAAGAAGACTTCCTTGAAACCCTGAATACTAATGATCATGACTATACATATTCAAGATTATTTAGAATTAGAATGTTTTGAGAATATACTAATGAATGTATGTTTGTGTATGAGATCATGAAGATGACACTAGTGCACACTTGAGCATGCACAGTGGTACAGAATGAATAGAAGTTCAAAAGACATATAGAAGATCAAGCGGGAGGCAACCACACAAACATAAAAGATAAGTATTTGAGTTGTTATTTGAAATAGTAAATGATATTGCTTGTATGCATATTTGTATTCCTAGAATATATCATGCTGAGTGTAAACATTCATAGAGCATTGAACAGTATACTACTAATATGCATATGATTGGTAAGTTGGACAAACATTCCATTGCTGCTTGTCTAAAATGAAACCTCTTTGCTGACATGCTGAGAGCTGTGCACACTCTCGATAGTATGTTCTGGTAGAGATGGAAGGCATATAGATAGCCACTGTATGCATACAGGATATGGGAAAGTGTTGTGCCAAAGTATTGGTCAAAATAGTTGCATAACTATGTAAATGATATATGTATGCATAATAGGTTATCATGTCAATATGATTTGATGATTATGAAGTATTACTAATCATGTACTTAATTTTGAATTGTAGGAAAGATCATGATGAATGATGAACACTGAACAAGCGATGGATGTTCAACAAAAGATTTACAAATCAAACACACTATAGAAGGCTTGTGGCTAGAAGATTCTCTTATAAAGAGGAAGAGAATCATGATGAGATGTTTGCTCCAAGTCGCTAGATAAGACCATTCTCTTAATGGTGTAATTAAAGAAGAAGTGTGAATCAGGTTCTGTATGGGTTCCCAGGATCGATAATCAATTGATGAGCTTAATGATCACCATGGGTGATGTGGATCTCAACCTTTGCTACAAGTTTGAATATGGTTTCTCTACACAGATGTTGATTGGGAAGAAATTGTATCAGACAGGAAGAGCACATCGAGAGGATGTTACTGTCTGGGATCAGCCATGGTCTCATGGTTTAGAAGGAAGCAATCTAGTGTGGCTCTCAGCACAAGTGGAATATATGGCTGCTTGCTCTGCTAGTTGTGAAGCGGTATGGATTTAGAATGGACCCAACTGTGATCCTATGTGACAAACAGAATTGTACCAAAATGGCAAAGAATCCAGTATTCCATGATAAGTCAAAGCACATAGAGATCTGACATTTCTATATACAAGATATGGTGCAGAAAAGAATTAAAGCTCGAATTTGTAACAAGTTACCGATGTACTAACCAAACCCCTACCTCAAGTAAAGTTTTCCGAGACAAACTTAAAATAGTTCAGAAGGACCCTCCTCGAAAGGGGGAGCGATGTGATCACTTATGATGAGATTGCCCGCATCGATAGTGAGGTCGATGATGTGGATACCTATATTGGTGATGCCGACAGAGAGGTTGGTGGATGGTCCTTAGATAGGGTCGAAGGTGACAAGGGGATTGCATCATCCTTGAACACATGTTCTAAAAGAGAGCCGTAGACGTATGTCTTCGAGAATGAAGTCCTTGGTGGACATGAGGGGATTGGATCATCCCTGGACTTCAGTCCTAAAGAGAGCCGTAGACGTATGTATTTGAAAATGAAGTCCTTGGTGGACATGAGGGGATTGGATCATCCCTGGACTTCAGTCCTAAAGAGAGCCGTAGACGTATGTCTTCGAGAATGAAGTCCTTGGTGGACATGTGAGGATTGCATCATCCTTGAACACAAGTCCTAAAGTGAGCCGTAGACAAGTGTCTCCAAGAAAGAAGAGGGATTGTATCATCCTTGAACACTTGTTCTAAAGAGAGCCGTAGATGTATGTCTTCGAAAATGAAGTCCTTGGTGGACATGAGAGGATTGGATCATCCCTGGACTTCAGTCCTAAAGAGAGCTGTAGACATGATGTCTACGAGAATGAAGTCCTGAATCAACAGGTAGGGGATTGCATCTTCCCCGGACCTCGGTCCCAGAATTGAGCCGTAGACTGATGTCTCTGAAAATTGAAGATAGGACTGCATCGTCCCTGAACTAAGTTCAAAATGTACATGAGGACTGCATCGTCCATGAATTGGGTTCAAAATGTACATGAGGACTGCATCGTCCATGAATTGGGTTCAAAATGTACGTGAGGACTCCATCGTCCATGAACTGGGTTCAAAATGTATGTGAGGACTGCATCGTCCATGAACTGGGTTCAAAATGTACGTGAGGACTGCATCGTCCATGAAATGGGTTCAAAATGTACGTGAGGACTGTATCGTCCATGAACTGGGTTCAAAATGTACGTGAGGACTGCATCGTCCATGAACTGGGTTCAAAATGTACGTGAGGACTGCATCGTCCATGAACTGGGTTCAAAATGTATGTGATGGGATTGCATCGTCCCTAGACATGAGACTTGTCTTAAAGTGATAAGGACTAATCATCCTATAAGTAGATTGGGATTGCATCGTCCTTAGACATGAGACTTGTCTTAAAGTGATAAGGACTAATCATCCTGTAAGTAGATTGGGATTGCATCACCCCTAGACATGGTGAGGTGTCTTAAAGTGATAAGGACTAATCATCCTGTAAGTAGATTGGGATTGCATCGTCCCTATACATGGTAGGTGTCTTAAAGTGATAAGGACTAATCATCCTGTAAGTAGATTGGGATTGCATCGTCCCTAGACATGGTGAGGTGTCTTAAAGTGATAAGGACTAATCATCCTGTAAGTAGATTGGGATTGCATCGTCCCTGGACATGGTGAGGTGTCTTAAAGTGATAAGGACTAATCATCTTGTAAGTAGATTGGGATTGCATCGTCCCTAGACATGGTGAGGTGTCTTAAAGTGATAAGGACTAATCATCCTGTAAGTTGATTCGGGATTGCATCATCCCTAGACATGGTGAGGTGTCTTAAAAGGATAAGGATTGATCATCCTGTAAGTTTATCTAGATTGCATCATCCATAGACATGAGAGATGTCTTAAACTGAGAAGGACTGATCATCCCGTAATAGGATCTTATGTGTTGCAGAGTATGCTGCTATGTTTTGATGATAGATGTATTAGTGAGAATACATGATTTTGATGATAGATGTATTAGTGAGAATACATGCTTTTGATAATAGATGTATTAGTGAGAATACATGTTTTGATGATATATTTATTAGTAAGAATACATGTTTTGATGATAGATGTATTGGTGTGGATACTAATAGAGATGATCCAGATGCTATAGATCGAGATGATCTAGATGTTGTAGATCGAGATGATCCAGATGCTGTACATCGTGATGATCCAGATGCTGTAGATGGAGATGATCCAGATGTTGTAGATCGAGATGATCCAGATGCTAAAGATCGAGATGATCCAGATGCTGTAGATCGAGATGATCCAGATGCTGTAGATCGAGATGATCCAAATGCTGTAGATTGAGATGATTTAGATGTTGTAGATCGAGATGATCCCGATGCTGATGATCGTATGATGACGATGCTGATGATCGTGAGGATCCAGATGTTGATGTTGTTGTAGCTGTTCGAGTGCTGCAGAAGATAAAGACTCAGTACTGAAGATGTTGATATTCCAGTATTGAAGATGTTCCAGTAACTGCTTGAGTTACTGATGATGTTGAGAAATCTTCCAATGATTTATAGATGTATCATGTATGATGTTGATGACTCCTTGCTCGTGCAGATGCTGTTATAATATCCTTATCGTTAAGGGGGAGTGTTGAGATATTGTAACTTCAAAGAATATTATATTTGTACTTTATTATTCCAGATATGTTTCATTCCTCCGTGAAGATCTTATTGTATATCCAGAGATGTTTATTCCTCCATCGGAATGTGGTAACTTGGGTTATTAGACTTCCTTAGTGGGGGTCGGCCCTATGTGTGTTATGTGGGTCAAAGGGTTATTAGACCACCCTAGAGGGGTCGACCCAGTTAGTTGTAGTGGGGTATTTAACCCATTGGTTAAATACGAGCCTACATGTTTTGTGTAAAAGATAAGTCGGAGTAGTGTATAAATAGAGGAGGTGTATTCCTCATTTTACACACTCACTCACTTGAGAGTGGCTCACTTGTGGAGGAGAGGTCTGCTATGGAGAAGGAGGAGCTTATGCTCAGGGTTACATCTTTGTATATTGCTGGTCATCTATATTGAGGAAGCTTTACTGGGTTTTCTACCCCATGAGGGTTTCCCAGGATAAATTTGTGTCTCTTGTGTTTATGCTATGCTTGTTGTTTCTTCAGTGATCCTGTATATGCTATTATTGTGAAATGGAATGAAATGCTGCTATTTTCTGTCTTAGCATATTGAATCTTAACAAACTGGACAGCTTAGAGAAAATTGGGGGAAATGATGCATATAGTGTCTCTATACATTACAGAAAGAGAATGGTTGGTTTCTGCGTAACTAGGGGTCCATTCCTTATTTGGGTGATTGATTGGGGTTTTGATTGGCAAGATTTGCACCATTATTATCTAGAGGATTAGGACGTTTTCCACCCCCTCCCTGGAATTGGTTGTTAACACAGTTCTTACCTCATCTCTGATTGGGTTTCCCTTGCTGATTCTTGGGGGCTGGTTGGGTCTGGGCTTGGTTCTGCTGGGCATCAATTTTCCCCTGTGGAACAGGAGGAGCTTGAGGTTGAGCGGGTGTAGGGACTACTGACGGCGGGCTGGGGAAAGGGTAGTAAGTGGTAAGCATTGGAGGGGGGGGCATACCCTTGCATATTGTTACAGAAACTAGGTGTTGCATAGGTGGGTCCATTGACATGGGAAGTCAAGGCTAGAGGAACATATGAGGAAGTTGCTTTGCAGTGAGTCATTTCACGTGATAGATCAAGGCCACAACTCATCGTGGCAGCGCAAGACTAGGGGTGGGGTTATACCTGGGTGTTGGTGAAGGGAGAACATAGGTCATGCCAATAGATTCGACATGATCTATGACTCTATAAGTAGCATGGGATGCCCCTGACGTATCATTTTGATAGGAATCGTCGTGAGGGGTGTCAGAAAGAATAGTATATAGATATCCCGACTGAGTGTAGATAACGTCAAACTGATTTCCTTTGAGGATGGACTCCTCTTCAGTTTGGGGACATTCTGATGCCACATCATTGGTGATGGTTGGGATGAGAGACTTGAGGATCCAATCTAAAAATATTTGGTCATCCAATTTGATCTTGCATAAACTTCGACGTCTACGCTACTCATGGATATGGTCCGTGATATGAGTGGCTATAGTCTGTCTACAAAAAAGGAGGATCTCAACACCACTATCATAATGAAATGGTAAGTGGAAGAATTGTAGGAAATTCGAGGCTAGGGATGCAAAGGTGGGATGCGCCCCATGGGGCTGATCGATATACCATTTTACTGTTGTGCTGGTAAATGTTCATCCACTATAGAGTTAGAGGAACACCACAAGAAGGACATAATATAATTTTGATGGTCCTTGGAGGCCTTCCCCTCGAACTTAGGGATGTCCTAAGGAAGCTTGGTGGGCATGAGAGACCACGTAGGGTCATGTCGAATAAGGTCATTAGTCAATCTAACTAGGTTAGGAAGGTTGAGACTTGCCATGAATGGAAAACTAGTACAAGGATGTGACATGGTAGAGATGACTTGCATGCTAGCCATAGCATTGATCATGGGGCCACCTCCACCAAGGATGGAGCGCCTGTGGTCGTCATGGAAGGGGGGCATGGAAACAACTGCAGGGGTCAGTGTAACCTAGAAGGAGGGGCCAGTGCTTCCAGGAATAAATCTTGTGATTGGAGGGATTGTAGTCAGAGGGGTATGACTGTTGCCTAAAGGAATGGATCCAGTAGTGGTGTGGAATATGGTCATGGGAATGAGCCCGCTACCTATGGGTATGCACTCGGTGACTATATGTATGGTAGTGATGGGGGTAGGTCCAATGGTGCTAGGAATAGTGGTTCCTATGGATCCAACGGAATGGAGGTTGTAATGGTGACTTGGCCACTACTACGTCCACCTCCAACTATACCTCCATAGAATGGGTCAAGATTCATGTCAGCCATAGGGCTATGTGGGGGAGAATGTATAGATTACTTTGACTAGGAGGAGTTAGAATAGAAATAAGGGGCCTTGGGAAAAAGTTCTAGAGACAATGAGGTGTGCTTGAGTGGTGCACCACTAGTAGGGTCTAGTGGACCGTGTTGTGGTGACCGCCCCTATAGTCTACGTGAGTATCTCGGGGGATCAATGGTGATAGGTGTATGAGTGTTGAATAGGTATGGTTGAAAAAATGCTCAAAAATACCAATGCAACTGTGTGTGCAAGGGAAGGGCTTGCAATAAAAAGGGGCAATTAGGCCAAAAGAAAGCTCAAAAAACCTGTTGCAACCACGTGCTACAGCAACTGAGTGACAACAAAGTGGTCAAAAAACCAACAAACAACACTACCTATCAAAAGAAAATGGCCCACTAACCTATGGGGTATGGATGCAAGCATCCTCCTAGCTAACAGATGGAATCCCACACAAATTGTATCCTCTGCAAGGTGATGAAATCAACATTCAGACGATACAAAATGGAGGAGCAAAAGGGATAAGGGATATCCCCCTACTGAGAGGGATCCTGGGTAAAAGAGCCCTAGGAAATACTGGAAACTAAGCTACCTCCTTCATAGCATGTCCGCAAAGGTGTCCCGCAACTTCAATCCTTTAGTTGTCTCACACCTGGTATGGTAGCTAGCATGCACAACGAATACAATGAGTTGGTTTCTTTCAGTACAGAGTGAAGAGTGACATTTCACCCAGACTTCCAGAACCAATATTGCCACTTTCTCTCCTAGAGGAGTTTCCCCCCTGACAAACTGGTGTCAATTGTGCTAATAAATACCAGAGGATTTTGGTACCCTAGAGGACAACCATTATGCCTCAGATGAAATGGAAAAGGGGTGTTGTTTGGATGCCTAACCCCAATGCCCTACCTGGCTACCAAATTCTTTTAATCCTCACGTAAGGTGAAATGTGTGTTTGATTAATGTAACTTTTAGGCTCAGGTTAGGGTTATGGACCGAGCGTTGATACTTATGGTGTGCTCTTGTGTTCTTATGTGGTAAGCAACTAGAAAATAGATGCTGAAAATAAAACTTGAATAACATAAATAAAAAAAATTCTTGTGATTTTAATGAAAATAAAGCATCTAAACTCTAATATATCGAAGCAAACTTTGAACCAACCAACTTCCTAAAATATAAAATGTAGATGCGTAGAATCTATATGGTTGTTCACAACATGCAACAACCAAAGTAAAACAAAGGGCTACAAAGTGTTCATGAAGGAGAGATCCAAACAAGTGCTACAACAAGAAAATAGAAATGAAAGGAACCACAAATCTGTACAGATCGAACCCGGTGGAGTGGCCAAAACTGTAGCTAAGTTATTCACACTAGCTGGTGCAAAAATGCACCTACTAAGACTTGTGGAAATCTTAGTAAGAGTTCAAAAATGGTGGTGCATGCATGCAATAAAAAACTGGTAAACAATAGTAAATAAAAATTAAGCTAAATAATAACATATGCAGAAAACAAAACAAAACAAAACAGTTTTTGTTCTTTCACATAAACGAGAGAGTAGGGAAAGAATGTTTTATTTTATTTTATTGAATAAATCAAAAAATAAAATAATGGGGTTATCTCAAATGGAGTGAGTAGAGGGCCTTTGGAGAAGGTTGACACAGTGAGTCTTTGTCCCCAAGCAGCTTCAGGTTGTTCTCCACATAAGTGTCACTAATGGTGGCCAAAACTCACAATGGGTGAAACTAAAAGTCAAATGGAGGCTTGAGGGTTTCTTGTGGAATTTCCCTATAGTGAATTGTGTATAATGAGGACCTTCACCATATATTTATAGAAATATTTTCCCTAGGTTTCTTTCCCATAGTATTAGGAAAACCATAGTCTTTGCTCTTGGTTTTGGAGGGCAATTTAGGGTTTTCTCTCATTTTTTGACTTTTTTGAATATTTTCCCTTTTTTATTTTTTATTATTTTTTGTCGTTTTTTTTTAGGAATTTTCCCTATTTGGGGGATTTTTTACTTTTTTTTGGAGGGAACAAAGCCATTTTTCCCTATTTGGGAGAGGGAAAAATAATTATCAGCCAATTTGTGGGTTTTTGACTTAGGCTTTGTTGGTTAATGAAGGATTTTAATGGGAAAAATAAGGAATGTGGTGATGTCACTAGGGGATGAAATATGGTGAGGAATTTTTTAGTGTTAACAATACCGATGAATTCTTCTCGTGTTTTATCGAGCAAACCTCTTGCAGATGCAGATCAACATCTCTATTCAGTTTAAACTAGTGATTTTATTTAAACCCTCGACTGGCAAGTCATCTTAAAGTGGATTTTTTATTTCACGGATTTTTCAATGTGGACACAAGATTGGTGGATCTTGGGACATTCGCTCCCTATCTTGGTGTGCAACTGCGATCGAAGAGAAAGCATGTAATCCAAGCGTGATTATTGCTCCCTTGTAGTATTTTCAGTAGCGACAGCTTGCTTCTTATTGCTCCCACTACTTGGAGAGAGAGTGATACCCCTTTTTTTGCTCTTTTTCTTGCGTTTTCTTCTAGCAAATATTTGGATCTACATTTGTGGATATTCACTTGATGATTCTCTTTCTCTCACTCAAAATGCTTCTCTTGGTGGCTTGGTAGCTCTAACGACAACTTCTTCTCAACTAGTGAGCTTTGCTCATCACAAATAAAACTCAACAAATAGCTCCTTTTTTCTCTAGAGTGGCAGATCCATTCTTTCTACTCTCCTATTTCTGAACAAGCTTATACCTCCTTTGATACCATGAAAAAATAATACATAAAACACTTTATGCATTTCCATTATTTCATAAATACATATGCATATTTCTAAATGCAATGCACCAATTTTGACTATATCAATATGGTGACTTGCAAACAAACAACTTCATAACGACGCTACACCATTACCATACTTCAACATATACAACATTGACTCTTAAGAAGCATTCACATGGATATAATAATTTAAAGTAACAATTGATTCTGTATATGATAGCTTAAAGTAGTTGTTAGTTTTCAAATTCTCAAACATTTGAGTTAACTCTTCCAGATGTATCTTTATTCACCTCAAAGCTGTTTACTAGAAACTGCATATAATTTTAAGGATATGGACAATGAACGTTTTAAATACAATGCATCGAACAATCTCTCGTGACAAATATCATTACAAAATTAAAAGGGATGTTTTTATCTAACAATTAACGTTGAACTTTCCCAAGCAAGTCGTCAACAATCAACAGAGGTCCTATCTTGAAAATATTGATAGCTGCCAGCAGAAGTTATTTCTCACCAATTTAGGAAACTTACCATTTTTTGATTGCCATGTGAGCAAGATAGAATCGTTAGTGTTAAAAGACGGAAGCATTTAAGAGTCGTACAGGCAGCGATGAAACGAGAGAATAAGACGAAACGAGTACGGCGGAAAAGAAGAGATCGTTACAGAAATGGGCTGGCGGAGCAGTAACGATGAAACTAGATAGGTGGGTCGTCAGATTCTGGAAGAAGCGTGATTACAAGTTACAACAGATCCAAGGAGTAGGATAAACAGAAGAGTGGTCCTAGAGAAAGGGAACCTGTGAGGGAGTAGAAAAAATGTGCGGTTTGTCAGGCTGTGTGGCCCCGGTGTGGATCTTCCATCCCAGAGGCAAGGGTTTGTTACTGTTTATTGTAAATGAGATTAACAGATTAACTTCCTTAGATATGCAATTTTTGTTGTTACACCAAAACCAAAATCTATAAGGGTTTGTTATTGTTATTGAGATTAACAGATTAACTTTCTTAGATATGTAATGTTAGTTGTTACACCAAAACTTGTAGATGTTTAACATTTCAAATCAAGCATAAGGTTTTATTATTTTTATATTTCCAGAAGTGCGGCCTTATACCATACCATATCTTTGTACCCATACTTCAACATCTCCTCTTAGGTAGTATCCATACTCCAACATCCCTCTAGGTAGTATCCATACTCCAACATCCCTCTCAGAGTAGTTCGGGGAAGTGGACCTGGAATCTCAGCTCTAATATCATGTAAGATTTGTCATTACACCAAAACCTGAGTATTGGAGTATCAGTACAACCACATAGTATAAGTGAAGGGAGACATCTCACAAAAATGTGGATCTGGAGGTTTTGGTGTAACAACAAACTTTACCAAATATGATGTGTATGTTGATTTTTCTGTTTAATGAGATTTTGACATGCATGTGTATTGAGTATGAGACAATAAAGATGTACGTAGACGAAGATATTGTGTATTGATAAAATGCCTCTGCGTTATGAGCATGAGAATGTTGTGGGAGGAATTTGTATCATGTGAAACGAAAATGCCTTCGACGACAAGAAGCGGTGTGAATAAATATTCTAAAGAGGCTTATGAGGCTTATGAGAGACTTGTATGAGAATGTACTATCGTGTGACTATGATAGGATACCAACATTGATCCAATACATGCAGCAAGTTGGTCTTATCCTTCCCTGTTGTGCATCATGGGTAGCGTTACCTCTACATCATTTTGGTATCAGAGACTAAAATTTTTGCAGGCAAGGGATAAAGAGAGAAGTACCACAAGAAACAGTGAAGATGTTGCAAGAAGCCAAGATTGGAGATATGCGGTAGACTGAGACCAAGACGAAATACCAGAAAAAGAGAGAGGGAGACCAGACGGCGCCAAAAAAATTGATAAGAGAAGCTATAGAAAGATGATGAGATAGACGAAGAAAGAGGACATTGTTGAATAATTAGTACTATTACTGAATGAGGCGGTCCAAAATCAAGAGGACCAAATTGAATCTGCAAGATAAAACTGCATGAAGAGAGATGAAACACCAAGGCTATTGTTGTGTGAAAGATGGCCACTGAACCGAGAGAGAAGGATGAGAAAAGAAAACTCCAATAAGAGAATTTTGTGAAGTGACAACTGTGACCAATAAAGATGTTGAGTACACACCAAAAGTCGCAGAGATTAAAATGTTGGTTAGATGCGGTGACGATGATGAACAATTTAAGAGAGAGCACCTGAACTGCTTTGTATTTGGTTGTGTGGGAGACAAACGTGCAGATGGAATTTGAAATTGTTCTCTGTCGCTGAATAAGATTCAAAGTGGCACTGAATTAGAGATTAAAGAAAAATGTTGAGTCCAGTTTTAGCGACAGGATGGAGAGGATGTTGCGTAACAGATGCAGTTGAAAAGAACATATTTGCACAACAACAGAGGACAAAGCTCTCTAAGACTGATCAAGGCACTACTTGCATGTCAAGATCATGCTTTAAATCTCTAACTACGGGCGTGTGAGGAGCAAAACTGGAAAAAAAACATAGCCAAGGAGCTTGAAAATAGAGCATAAATGAAAAATCGAAGAAAACCCAAGGAGTTTGAAAATATTGCAAGCTGGCACATCCAAGAACCTTTGGGTGATTGCGTGATACAACATCCACGCACTTCTGGGTAGTTCGCCACCTCTCCAGCGAGAGATGTTGAAATTGGAATACCATATGGTAATTCTTCACAAATTCGTGCTCAATTTCTTCTTATTTGGCAAATCGACATAGGGTTTCATTGAGGACAGATATGGATTCTCTGGTTTGTTTGATGTACGTGTCCAGGGTTTCGAAAAAGAATTTGACAAGTTTGGTCCTCTGACCTGATCTATTGACATCTTCGGCTTACTCGTCTTCATCATGAGGGGCCATTTAGGTCTTTTGATGAGCCCCTACATCGTACGCATGATATAGTTGCAGTCTTGATAATGACATAGTTGCAGGCTTGCGTTCCATACCCTCACAAAAATGCCACAAATCCGGAGACGGCATTCTCCCACTGGGTCATCAAGCCTTCCCCATCTGGCTGAGGGACAAGGTTCAAGACTGTGTAGATGCAATACCAAATAGCTTGGGCTTTTGAGATGAGAAACATTCAAGATATAACAGTCCATTTTATGCACAACGCCCGGTTAGAGAACCAAATGGGTTGGAGATAAGACAGAGTAGCAGTGCAATAAGTGCCCTCTGATGGAGTCATAAGAAGGATTTATGTTTAGAAAGAAGTGCCCTATCTAGCGTTGGGAAATGCTCAATTGATTTTCCGAAAATTGGTCAAGATGAAGCACACCTTAGAAGAATATTTTCTGGGATTCCAGTTAGGGTAAAACAGCTCATGTTGGGCTTACGAGATAATGAGGCGTGATTTTCACTGACCAGAATACACATTGGGAGTGCTCCTTTATCTTCTCTAGATTCCAACCTGTTAAGTCACCACAAATGAGCTCTAGATTCCAACCTGTTAAATCACCACAAATGAGTTGCTAAGCGTTAAGAAGGTCATTCGCCAAAACGTTACACAGTTTCATGAATCATTAAAACAAACATAAACATTGACCAAGCTAAGAAGCTAGCTAACCATTAGGTTAAGAAGGATACTCACTTCGTGAAGACAAAGGATACATGTCCTACTTAAGATGTAACTTTCAATAATAACCAACATTTTGTATTTTTAGTCCCTTAGACAGGAGACTATATGTTTAGCTCTACTCTAATATTTTGCAGAGTAGTATAAAATGACTAGAAATAACTAAAGTTTATAAAAAATAAAGATTTGTTAAATTTTTTTAATAATTATTATTTTCAAATATGTTACACTTTCATTGAATTATAGGATATGATTAGACTAATTTTATCATTACACATGATTAGTTAAAATTAAGAAAAAAAAATACTTCAACCTGTTTAATTTCTATCAAACTATTATTCATTACCTGCACACTGCAATAGATATTATTAGTTGCCTTCGTATGTTCCAAGTGAAGTATTATCCGGAAATTCAATTTGTGACAAATACTTTATTGCATGCTGCTTTATGGCAGTCCAACAACAGAGTATTAAATGTCAATCCCGGTTATAATGCCCTCTATTAAATGCATATACACTCTGAGTAGCCACTTACACTGGAACGCGGGATCTCCATGACCGAGAAAATTCCATTGAATCGCGCCTATGCAGTCGATGCCTGTAACTTTGCCATATGGCCTGGATGAAGCTGTGATCAGATCCATTCCTCTGTGCAGATTCACTAAAGCAGAGAAGCTCATAGACAGCATGGAGTGTGCAGTTTGTCTGGTTGAGTTTCAGGAGAACGAGGCTCTCAGGCTTCTTCCCAAATGCAGCCATGCATTCCATATTAACTGCATTGATGTTTGGCTAAGGTCACATGCGAATTGTCCTTTATGTAGAGCCAATATTGTGTATTTAGAAAACCCCTTTGTCCCTGCCATGGCATCCCGAATACGTCCTAGTATGGAACATGGGATGGCTGGAGTTGTGCATGACAGTTTTAGATCAGAAGACTCAGGTGCCACTGGAGCTAGAATTAGTGCAAAACGCATGAATAATGTGGATTTTCAAGAGTTTGGGGATACAGGACTGTAACGCACAGGCTTAGATTTGGAAATTGAAGGCTCTAACGAGTATGCTAATGCGCTTAATGCCAGGAGTATCATATTGGAAGTAGGGGGAGATGAAACTATCGCAGGTGCTAAGGGAGACCCAATAATGGAAAACGCCTATGCATATTCTTGTGGAGGCGGAGTTGCTCGCTTGATGCAAGCACGAGAGCTACTAGAAGAATTCTTGAAACCCGTAGTATCTTTTGATCTTTGAGAAGCAGACAATCATTTTATTATAATTTATGCAGTTAACTTGTGATTTGTTTGTTCTCATTACCGATTCATTTTCTGGACTCAATGCAGGATGGGTGGCAAGAAATTTTCAAGAAGCAATAATTAAGAAAGCTGGCCATTCTGAATGGGACAATGGGAGAAGATGATTCCCCATGTCTGGTTTAGTATCTCTGTTCAACAGCATTCTGGACTCAATGCAGGATGAGTGGCAAGCAATTTTCAAGAAGCAACAATTAAGAGAGCTGACCATTCTGAATGGGAAAATGGGAAAAGATGGTTCCCCATGGTTGGTTTAGTATCTCCGTTCAACAGCAGTAACCTAAGAATGAAAAGGAAAAACGAGGGGGTAAATACCTGATGTATTGGCTTATGCCACACTCATTTTTTTTGGATTTCCTAGTTGTCTGGAAGAATTCCATTATTTTGTTGTTAGATCCTATCCGAGTTAGAATTTCCATTAAAGAACGGGTCAGCATAACTGTACAGTTCCTCTCTGTTTGTAAGTCCTCCTGGCGCTTATTTAGACTCATTTCCTTGGGTTCAGTGCATTCAATCCAAGGACTTGAAGCTTGAGCCCTCAAAATCAGAAAGATCGAAATATGCCGAAGGGAACATTGGAGGTGCTGCTCCTCAACGCTCAAGGGCTCCAAACTACAGATTTTCTCTGGAATATTCTCTGCCTTTACTCTGCCTTTAGTCTCTAGAAAAATTAGATGGTCAATCGATTTACTTAACACTTTATTTCAATACTCGACAAAGATTGTAGAAGCAAAAGTTTTTTTTATGATTTTATAAGTTTAGAAATATCATTAATGTTACAGAATTGAGTTCTAATGTGCTAAAAAAAATTCATCATTCATCATCTTGCCATATGAAAAATTCATATGAAACTCTATTTGTTCCATTGAATTTGAATTATTGTGTATTCATCTGCATACTGAATTTGGTTGATGAATTCAATGTGGGTGCAGCTCAAATGGACCCTTACTGCACCATAAAATACAGAACTCAGCACAAAAAGAGCAGCGTGGCATCTGGTTAGTTATATTATTTTGTTTGGTCTTCTGCTTTAGAGTATTTGACTTTGAATTTCCTTCTCTATCTGACATAATTTCCCTTAGAGGGCTAAGTTTCTAATAATGAAAAAAAGATTACAGATCAAGGTAGGAATCCTCAGTGGAATGGGAAGTTTGTATTTAAGATATCAGAAGGGGTTTCTGATCTGGTCATCATAATAATGGACAAGGATTCTTTCACCGCGGATGATTTCATTGGAGAAGCAAAGTAAGAGAATAAAATTTCAGAACAACCAAAACCGTAACTGGGAGGGATACTGAAAATAAAATCTTTAAGCTCGTTCTTAGATTACAATTGGCTAACAATTTTGATATTGTCTTTGTTGGTTGTGAAGTATCCCACTGGATAGAGTATTTGAGGTAGGAAGCCTACCCCCTATGGTTCACAGAGTGGTTCTGGGTGATTATACTTACTGTGGGAAAGTCAAAGTGGGCCTCACGTTCAGTTCCAAGGTCACACTCTAATGCCAGTTCTGTTCTTAATCTCACGGTCCATTTTATACTGGATTTCTGTAAAGGCAGGGACTATTGGATTTCTTCAATTATTGCCCACTTTATCAAGATCATATTCATTTGGATCTTCAGGGAATGAGCATTACAATTTTACATCTAGAGATTCTAGAACCCATCTTTTGGATTCTCTGCCTGTTACAAACAGTACTGCATCGCCATGGAGATACAGGAGGACGTCCAGATGGAGCAAGAGGTTCAGTTCACCATTCAAGCCCAGAAAGAATCCACGCTTCCAAGGGCATCCAAGCAAGCAATTTGGAAACGTATTGTGGTAAGTAACAACTTAGCCCATGACCTATTTTATATGTTCAAAACAGTCAAGGCCGCAATGCAACGGCTTTAAAAACGCACTGTATTTACCAAGGTTGGTTTGTATGCAGGTTCGGTTTTTCAACTGGTTTCAGCAATCAGGGTAAGTTGCAATTTTTTTTCTATATCGCAAAATCCTGGATTGTATTCCTTTTCTTCCGTTTAAATCGTAAGGTTCTAATGGATAATTGAATTGGGAGAGCAGATGATATTCGGACTGTTATGGCTCGCATAGTGGTTGTGGCCTGGCTTTTTGTTATTGGAGTTTTGTATTCGTGTTATACAACAAATTTATGGGCTATTCTGCCGACCTCCTTAGTCGAATAAAAGTTTGATACTTTGTCGTATCTCCCTCGCTTGACTCTGGAGCAGCTGGTGAAGGAGGTGGAGTACCTGCTGAAGAACAATTGGGTGCCCTGCCTGGAATTCAAGGAGGTGAGTTTTTTATATTATAAATCTTGTACCTCAATTTTAGGTTTAGGGTAGAGTGTGAATTGATATATTAAGTGTGTATGTAATGTGATGGATATCGGGTATATCTGTAGGATGGTGAAATAAAGAGAGTGTATGGGAATAGCCTAGGGTACTACGAAGGGAGATACTGGGTGATGTGGAAGCTGCGGATGTTCGGGTGCACAGAGGCATCACAGGTGTTGAACGAGGTGAACCAGTGTGCCAAGGCGTACCCCAACGCCTACATCAGCGTCATCGGATTCGACAACATCCGCCAAGTGTAGTGCATCTCCTTCATCGTCCACAAGCCTGAATACAATTAAACTTGATACTTGATATTGCTTGCTTGCTGCTTCTTTATGGCTTCCATTGTTAGTTGCTTAGTTTTATCTTAAATCCTTCCTCGCCTCGCCATAACAGAGTCTTTGGTGGGTGGTTTTCATAACCCTGTAGATTAACTTTTATTTTTTTACCATCCGCGAAAAGGTACAGGGGTGATTCAAAAAACAAGGGGTGCTTTACTGAAATTTACTTATCAGTACCGTGACTTCCTGAAGTATTTGATCACTGAATATATATGGATTTGTTTTAGTTGCTTAGATATGGGGCATATTTTAATGATTTTTTTTCTTGTATTGTCTATTGTTTGGTTCTGAGGTTTTATGGCATGGTAAAAAACTTGTTTTTGTGCGATAATGTTTCCTCTGTGCAATGATACTATTCATTTTGTATATGAAAACTACTGGGCGAGTTGTCTATGGTTGACTTTTGTGTAATTGCAAATATTTGGACCATCGCTATCACATGCCCACCTCTTAAGGCTAGAGTGGACAAGCAGCCCCTCTAACCCAAGACTAATAGCTGAGCGACTTTGGAATACTTGTATAGAGTGGACAAGCAGCCCCTCTAACCCAAGACTAATAGCTGAGCGACTTTGGAATACTTGTATATGGATTGATCCAACTTGTCTGTCATCATTCATTTCAGTTTGGAATGAATTAAATTCATTCATGTGGATGTTGGGTGCATTTATGTCTCTTTGTTGGATAAAAGGTTTGACCTCAATGATTACGTGGCTTCCCCTACTAGTATAATGCTAGTTTGAAGAATCGTATTATAACCGTGTGAGGATGAAGCAATGAAGTGCACTATGAATCTAGCTATTTATAGCTCAGATTGTCCTACATTTTATGGGAAATGAACATGTGACCAATAGTTAGTTCCAAGGTTCTATTTGCTTCATTGCATCTCTGAGAATTAATTAATCATAATATAATTATGACTGGTAAAGATATTATTGGTGATTATCAGAATTTAAAGTGGTTTTGATATTTGTAGTCATAGTTACAAAACTATGTCGTGACTATTGTCTCCATACATTAATTCCAGTTAACAATAGTCGTATTAGTGTGGCATTCATTGTATCTTACCGCAGGTTATTCAGTGATGTCCAAAGTGGACTAGAAGACCTAGTGGTCTTGAGATTTTTTATCGTGTGCTAGATGTCTTCCTTGAATTGTGAATTGTATAGTTAAGAGCATAGAATCCTTGTTATTTTAATCCCTCATTTGGATAGGTTTATATTACTAGCAATAGCTTGAGAAGCGTGCTTCCATTAATCAAAGCACTAGATCTTTCAATTATCATTCAACATCCACCGTATCTTTCAATTATCATTCAACGTTTGCTTAAAAATTGGAATACACGTATTTACAATTTTGATGCTTACAATTAACATTCAACATCCACCGTATCTTTCAATTATCATTCAACGTTGTCTTAAAAATTGGAATAGACGTATTTACAATTTTGATGCTTAGGATGAACATAGTATTGAGCCTTTCTGTCTTCATAGATTTTATGCTTCGAGAACCTGTATGCCTTATAGCATCATGCTTAGTATATGAAAATCAAAATTTATTGTTGTTCACCTTTCCATCTCATGAAGTTTAGAAGCATGGCTCCTACTGCTGTGTCCAACGTTTTAGCATTGTTCTGTCATCCTTTTAGACAGTTGAATGAAAAATATCCACTTGAATTAGTGGGCTTGGATGGCCTGGAGATGCTTTTCCTACTCCCATAGCTAGATCCATATAATCCTTTGAATTTTTTTTTATAGATGTAACATTCTATTTAGAACATGAAGAAAACATGGCAGGAAATTCTTATGCTTTGCAAATAGCTGTAGGTTTTTGCACTGGAACATATAGTTTATTGCATGACTATCGAGTTATAAAATACATCTAGGCTTGAGAATTTTACATAGTCCTACAAGAAACATGCTCAGGCCATGCAAACAAAGTACTATGTTGTAGTGAATTTACAAGCACTACTTGTCACCATCTCATGTATTTGACCATGATATGTTTTCAATTTTCACCTATGAGAAGCTTGCAGGTGTTACAAAAAATGGCTTTGATGCTATACTTGTATTCTAATTATGTTCACCTATTTAAGGCTTTCTATCCTATATTTTGATTGCCTGTTGGCTTGTTGTCATGTGGACCGATAATGCAAGTTCCAGCACATGAGATACCAACATAGTTTATTGAAATAATGATTGTTGCTATGGTTGCTTCAAGAACTTTCCACTGCTTTTTTTTTGCCTCTCTATCTTTGACCTTAGTTTGGTTTCATTTTGAACCACTAGAAAGCTTCTAGATGCTTTAAAAATGACATTCAACCTTAATGACCTTTAAGCTAATATCCCAGGTTGCAAGTATGTTGATTTGTCTCACCATTGTTCTACTTCAATAAAAGATGGGAAATTAAAATCAACTCAAGATAACCATAAAGCAGACATCCAAATACACTATGGTAAACTAAATCCAACCCAAGAAAATCATAAAAAAATTTGAAGATATCAATTGAATTTCACCATTCTACCAATGTTAAATAAAAAATTATGAATTTTTCCATAAAAACTAATCTAAAAAGAAATTCAAAAAGAAATATTTTGTTAATCTTTTATCCAACTTTAAAGTAAAATAACATAAACACATACCTCACTTATGTTTTAAGAGTAACTACTACATTTGTTGACTAGCTATCCAACTATTGACACTTATATTACACACATGCAAAAATATTTGCCTAGTGTGTATGTAATTTTCTACTCAATATTTATAAAATTTTGTATAAAATAATAAGAAAAAGTGTATTAAAAATATGAACTTCTATTACTTGTGTAGAAAAAAAATAAAAAAAGTTGCTTGCAACTTAGTCATGTCTTATAAAAAAAAGAAGTTAATGTTGAATATTACATTATTGTATAAGTCATTTAAAAGACAAATTTAAAGGAGGTTGGTTGTATAAGTCATTTAAAAGACAAATTTAAAGGAGGTTGGTTGTATAAGTCATTTAAAAGACAAATATAAAGGAGGTTGGTTACAGGTTGTACAAATATATCTTTTCAAAATTTACCTTAAAATGACCCATTTTGATTTTTATGTCAAAAAAATAAAATAGGTATCAATAACTAGGGTCACCAAAACTTATGCATAAGATAAGTCTTCTTATCATGTATAATGTTTATATGAAATTTTATGAATATTGTTTGTCTAAAAGTTGTAGATTCTATCCCATTGTCTCTTTCACTAATGTTTCCTTAGGAAGTCTTACACATAGTAGTGTAATGCAAAATACCATCTATGTGCATTGGCTATCTAGAACATATATGGTTACAACCCATAACATTAGTTTCTCATATTGTGCCAATCAATATCTCTAATGGTGTTGAGGAAGATGTCATATATATTGATGTCATATGAATGCAATTATTATGTGATACATAGACTTGGCTTTATATCATTGTAATTTTATATGTCTTTTATTATATTAATGGCATATGAATACAATTAACATGTCATATATAGATTTGGCTTTATATCATTGTAATTGTCAACGAGGTGCATTATTGATTTTCAAATTTACATATTTTCCATGCTCCATGAGTATTGAGTAATTTAAGAAGTAATAAAAATAGGCATGTAATGCTTGATATGTTGGAGTCTTTTGTTTGTACATCTAGAAAGAACTTTGTCTAAAGTTGGATATGCATAATGTACTTAAATTGTAGTTTCTCTTAATTGGATGTTGTTTGAAATGAGTAAAAGAGTAAACAGTTTATCTACATGACATACTTTTTGACAAACTGTTGTCATTTTTCCTCTCATTGTTTGTGCTCTTGGACCCTAAAATGACTTAATAAATAATAAAAATAAACTTTTATTGTTTAATATGTTGAGTTTCATGGTTGTAGGTGAACACTTTCTTAGTGGTATTCATGGATTACTTCTTTCACATCAAATGACATATATTATTTAGTTTGTTATAGTTTAGATTAATTTTGTTAACTCAAAATTATTATTATTTATTTATTTATTTTTATAATAGATAACTATTGATTGATATTTAATTTTGATTTTTGTATTTATAATATAAGGCAGGGACTAAGCTGCACGCAGCTCTTGTTTTATTTGTTATCTTAAATGTCTTGGAGAGCATCCAATGCATTGTGCACACAAATACTACGAGGTTGGTTTTCTTTCTAGGCTTGGCATACTTATCAATGTCATAAACGTCGTTTATTTGTGGGTGTAGAAATAGTGGAAAAGAGTGATCTCGTTGACCACCGCTTTTGAGATTTGTCCTCGTTGGGGGTGGGGACTTAGTGGTTGGGCCTTTGTAGGTTGGATTTTGAGCATATTGATGCCTTTGTCTTCTTGCATTACTTTAATTCGTGGGCTTTTACCATTTTTTTTGGTTGTTGGGTTGGTTGTTTCAACTTTACATTGAGTCATAAGAAGGCTATATCAAATTAGATGGTTACATTGGGGTTATAAGAAGACAATTCTAAATTAGATGGTTAATATAGTTACCATTTTTTGGTTCTTAGGTTGGTTGTTTCAGTTTTACATTGAGTCATAAGAAAGTGATTCCAAATTAGATGGTTAGATTTGGTTATAAGAAGGCAATTCCAAATTAGAGTCATAAGAAGGTTATTCCAAATTAGATAGTTACGTTGGGGTAATAAAAAAAAATTCCAAATTAGATGTTTCATATGGTTACAATTTTTTTGGTTTTTAGGTTGGTTGTTTCAATTTTACATTGAGTCATAAGAAAGCGATTCCAAATTAGATGGTTACATTTGGTTATAAGAAGGCAATTCCAAATTAGATGGTTCATATGGTTTATAGTTGAAAACAAAAATGAGCAAGTTAATATAATTGATTAGCAGCTAGCTAGTGACGCATATAGCGAAGTTATGGAGTTTGTTCTAATGATTTAAAACCACCCAGGTAATTTTAGAGACCCATGAACTACATTATACTATTTCTTGGACATGAGTAATTTATTAAACTAAAAATAAATAAAAATTCTTTCATCAATAAGTTCATATAATTGACTAGCTAGCTAGTGATGCATATAACTAAGTCATGGAATTTATTCTAATGATTTAAAACCACCAAGGTAATTTTAAAGACCCATTAACTACAACATAATATTTCATAGACATGAGTAATTTATTAAACTAAAAGTAAATAAACATCTCTTCATCAATTTCTCCATTTGGATGTATTTCCATTGAAAGGGCTCCTAAAGCTTTGTAATCTAATTCATAATGATGACCTTGGTGAGCACTCTATCCATAAAGTAACTAATGATGGAGTTCATCTAAAGCATATCACAAAAATCATCTTTTCAATATAAAAATTGTCAATCTAAGTTTTAGGAGGGTTGTCATTACTATAAGGTTTAGAAGGAGGGTTGTCATAACCTCATGGTGAGATCATTGACCCAACACACTAGCTAAGACATAGGCAATGTTGTTGTCTAGAATGGTGAAAAGATAAATTATATACTTTTATATACAAAATACTGAAAAGATATTATACATTTTTACACACAAAAAGTTTGCAACCTCCATGCTGTCAATAGGGAGAATTTCTTTCCATTTTTATGGAATGTTTCCATAATATTTTATATTTATTTATGATAAAATAAATAAATAAAATTTAAAAAGTAACGTGCATAATACATATTGTGAAATCTAAGTCACAATAGGACCTAGCTACCATAGATTACCTCACAATTGAAATAATTAGCTTACTATGCAAGATACAAGTGCAAGAAGAGTTCTGGAAAACAAATGATAAAAAATAGTCACAAATGATAAAAAACCAGGAATATAAATGATCAAAAATCAGATTATATTAACTATGTCCAATAATTACAAATGATTTTGTGTCATCCTTATATAGGAATAGGAATAAATCGAATGCCTTAAGAGGCTTGACATGTGGCTAGCTTAGATTTGACCCCAATCCCCCCTAGGTTGACTAAGGAGTTCCCAAATCACCTCAAACCCTTACGAATTGCTCATGTGAACATTGGGCATGCTTTGGAAGACTCACCTGAGGCTTATACATGTGAGGGAGGTGGTTTTTGGGTAGTTAGGTATCCAAGGAGAGGTCAAAATTAGCGAATTTGGGCCTAGATGACTAGATATAATGTATGGGTGGATTTGGTCAACAACATTTCCTTGAAATAGGGAAACAAGGCACCTTAGGAATAATAGGTGCAATAAATGCATGAGGTGGTCATAATGAGGGCGCCTTACAAGCATTTGACCACCTTTGGCCCATATTTGTGGCCCATACTTTGTGGATAAGTCTCAATTGAGCCTAACTAAGTTATAACAACCTTGTTCACACCTTGGGATGCAATAATTAACTAGTTAAGGACCGTTTAATCAATAATGTGATAATGACTAAGGTCCTAGGTGTAATATTGCTCTAACAGCCCCCCATAAGCTAGACTTGTTTCAATAATAAAAAATAATGCCTTGGCAACTAAGGCTCAAGTCACCTTTTACACCATAAAATTTTATTTGTCCATGTAATCAAGGAAAGAAGGAAAACCACATGGAAAATAAAACCTTCCCTCTAAAATGGACATGAAATACACCAAAATAAACTTCTCCAAAATTCAAGTAGGTGTGAACTTGATGAGATGTCTGGAGAAAGCTTCTTCTTTGGAAAAAGTGGATGTTTCTCCCATGCTTGGATCATATGTTTGATTTGTGCAACTGTGGAAGCAAGTGCAAGTAGATACTCTTCAGACTTGATCATCATACCAAATGTGGCAAGAACAAATCCAAATAATACTTGATGAACTTGAGAATTAATCCCAATTGAATAATAATGTCCTCCATCTTCAATGTAATTCTGAAAACAAGTGCCAATAGGAAGCATGACAGTGAGAACGAATGCATCAACTCCATATCGAAAGTAAGCTGCAACAATTCACTGATAATCCTCAGAATTCAAATTTGAAAACTCGTGAGAGAAAAAAAGGGTTTGGAGATCAACTCCAAATGCTTGTAGATGGCCCAAAAGTTTGAACTTCGAACCACATGAAGCTAGATGTGCTTGAAACATAAGCCCAAGTGAATGCATGTTGTCCCCATCTTCAACAGAACCTTGAGGAAGTGTGCATGTGACCATGTAGGGAGTGAGAGAAGGCATAGGACCAAGGAGTGCGAATGAATGAAATCCATATTCTGATCTAGACTCCAAAATATCCAAGG
This sequence comes from Larix kaempferi, assembly GCA_027924585.1. NCBI lineage: Eukaryota > Viridiplantae > Streptophyta > Pinopsida > Pinales > Pinaceae > Larix > Larix kaempferi. The sequence goes on from BSBM01000012.1 coordinate 20,985,965, forward strand.
AACCACAACTTTGCACATCAGCAAACTCATTTGAAGACATTATGAAGAATGCTTATCTTCTAGAGAAATAACTGATAGAGAATCATCAATAGAAGAAGTATGATGGGAGAACAATGAATGTAGTGACAATTCTTCTTCAACAATGGTTGCTCCATTTGTTGTATCTTCATCATTTGCAGCAACATCTTGTGCAATATATGATGTCTCTTCACATTTTACTTCATAACCTGTAGAGGAAGCATTCGAATCAAAGAGATATGTAACAATAGGAACATGTGCTGAATATTTTTCCATTTTATCTTCATGCACAACTTCATCAAAGAGAGTAGAGGCCAAAATAGTAGGAGAGAGAGAACATGTAGAGGTTTCCATAGGCTCACTCAATGCACCATTCTTCTTCTTATCAAGAGCCTTTTCCAAGTTGGACCATAGCTCAAATGGATAATCTGCAGAACCAATCAAGTAGTGCATGCATGGATACATGGCTAGACACATAGCTCCGAATGCTCTATGACAATCATTTAGCCAATCATTTTTCTCTTCATAGGAATCTGGTCCATTCTCAGCACCAATGGACAAATCATAGAGACCTTGGGTTGGGCGCATGAATATGCTGCCCAAATTCGTTGCGATAGGGCCACGCTAGCGGAGAAAAAAAATAGCGCGACTGCACCTAAGGAGACGTGCACATGCCTCTAGGTTCGGCACCGAACCAAGGCGCGTGTGCATTGATGGAATGTGCGTGTTGTTGACGCATACGCGCAAAGGGGACATGCACCTGCCCCTATTAAAAATATATAAAACAAACAGTGGACAATTTCCACATTTTTCATTTGGCCGGTCGAGCACGTCCTCTTCCTCCGTGTACGCGTCCATTCAACTACCAACGGAGGCCGAATCCACTCCAAAACCACCCAAAAACACCCACAAACTCGTCACCACTTCGATTAATAGGTAAATATCACGTTTTTTTTCAATTTTATTCATTATTTGTGTCAATTTTTGTATTTGTTTTGTTTATGTAATTGTAAACAATTCCCAAATTTTGAAAACAATGAACCAATTTTCATCTGCAGATTGCAACTGAGACAATGAGTGAACAAGATGTTAACCCCGAGTCCGATGGAACACAAGAAAACCCGAACCTTGGACCCAATGCTGAACAAAATCAAAACCCACAACCTAATTTTGAACAAGATGACCTTAACCACTATGTAAATGAAATGCGAGTGCACAATCGCAAACTTAGAAACTTGGGCGAACCATCTCGATTGTCTCTTTCCACGTCAATTGAGAACTCAATCGACTCCCTCATACATGCACATCAGCAATTGATAGACATGACTCAATTTAGAGCGAGGATGCAGGAGTACTACTCCATGGGCATCTCCAAGGAAGCAATAAAAGATTTGAACATTACAAAAGCCCAATTATATAGTATGTTCATCGAGCCGAAAACAGGCCAACCACCAAACATTACAAAGCCACGTGTCTGAATGGATTGGTGTCATTACCAACCGTGGAGGGACAATTGGATGCAGAGGTGGTTCATTGTGTACGATAAACCTCCCTACAATCATAGGGAGGTTCCACAGTACTTCCTTCGCCAACTGTGGGTTGAGTTTTTCCTCGGTTTACATGTCAACTATTTTGACATAACCGAGTTCCAGGGTGTTTGGCATGGCTCTGCCCAAGATCGACCTACTTCCAGGAGGAACCCACTGAGAAGGCTACCAGCTCTGAGGCGCGACCCCAACCCCTCTCCCCAACCACCTTAGTTGCCCCATAAGCTTGATCAGATTGAGGTGACAATGAGGAATGTTGCACGTGGTCTCCTCAAACACACCTCCTTTGTAGCAGCAACTACAGTGGAGAGGTCGGGTGACCTTGATAGAGATCCAGGTCCAGGGCCTTCACGACAGGGCCAGGATAGACCCATGACCAATGGTATCCATGCTCCAGTTCGATGGGGACAATGCCACATATTTGTCCCCATTACGGGCAGACTTTCCCTGACCTAATCGAGGGTTGTTATATGGATCAGGTCAGCAATTTTTTTAATGTGTTTTCAATCATCACTTTATAACTTGTAAAGTATTTTTAAAGTATTTTTGTTTGACTTAAACTATTATTTCAATGTACAGTTATTCAGAGCTGAGACACCAACATGGGAGAATGTAGGATCTCCCAACCTGGATGCAGCAATGGCAGTTGCAACTGAAATTGCGACACCCCACATGGAGGTATTTTCAGTAGCTGGTACAATACTGTTATTACTTATGTCATTTATATTACTCAAGTATTTATATTTATGGCATACATGTTGATAGTTCGTACAATGTTTTTGAATATCTTGATTTCCTAAATAATGACTTGTTTAACATGTCCATAACATGCATGCATTTTGGTGTCCACAGGTGTTCCCTGACTACGGTGATCAACCACCCCCGCCAGGGATTGGCAGATCACCACATAAACAGGTACAATGTGTAGTTATAAGCACACTTTTAATTTGAATTGTTGCGACTTACTATGGTTTAATTTATTGTTTGTTTACTAAATTGTGATAATACAAACGTATATGTAGGTGCCACCAATAGTTGCGGCTCCCCATTTTAGTCCTATGTATCCACCCTCTCCCATGAGTCCCCCCCTTGCTTCCATCTAGCCTCCTCCCTACGCCCACCCCCTCCCTTCCATCTAGCCTCCCCTCTCCAGCCATACTCCCCCTTCCATCCATCCCCCCCCACTCAACCACGCCCTCGCGTCCATACATCCTCCCCAATTTATCCACACCCCCCTGTTTATCCATCCTCCCCCTTTCATCCATGCCCTCCCTTCCTTCCAGCTTCCCCTCTTTGTCCACAACCTCCCTTCCGTCCATCCTCCTCCCTCTATGCAGGACTTACCTCCCATGCACCATCCCTCAACACCCCCCCTAGCCCTTTTGGTTCGATACCCTCTATTGTACAACCAGTAGGTGTTCATCGTCCACGACGCCCTCCTCCACCCCATACCACCATTTCTTCTCCCACCATATCATCCCCACTTCCCGCCACTATTGTGGCATCTACCCTTCTAGCATCCTCATCTGTATCTCCAGTGGTTACACCTGTAGTGGCTGCCACTACATCTGCGCCCCCCCCCCCCATCACTGCATCGGAGGTGGTTGTTTGGCCATCTGCGCCACGTGCTAGCCCAGAAGCCCAACCATGTCCATCGTCGGAGGTGTACACGGTGAGAATCAAACTAATTTATGAAAATATTTTGATGCATTAACACAAATTAATTTAAGCAATTATTACTTTTCAATGAAATGATTGTTGTAAATGTTGTAGGCTGGAATTGCAGAGAGGCTCCACAGATCCAGGACAATTGTCCAACGTTTCTCAATCACATCAGAGGTGATTTATTTAAGATTCAAATTCTACATTTGTTTTATAAATGTGGTAAATGTTGCAAATGCTTGAAAATGACAGTATCTTATATCATTTGTTCCAGATCCCAGAGAGACGGTCTACTCCTAGATGGAGCAAGACCCGAGGTACCGGTAGCTTGAAGAGTAGGAAGATCGACTTTGTAGATGCGCCTGGGAGTGACGGGGGTGGTCACAATGCTTAACACGCCATGTGTTATGTACATTAGCCACGATGTGGCACTTTTTTGCGCCAATTTTGATGTACTTCGTATCTACGGCACGAGTTGCCATGTATTTTGGATCTACGGCATGAGTTGTCACATTTTGTTTAGGGAACGAGTCGCCACTGTACATACATTGGGAACCATGTTCCACTATTTGGTAGAAATTGTATATGTTTGGATGAGTTTTGTAGCCTCGATGTACATGGATTTGCAGTTATGTGATTTATATATCTCGTTGTCTCATGTTGTGTGTATTAGGATGTGATGTTGTCTAAATTTTGGTTTTACCTAGATCTTAGAAGAGAAGTTGGATATCATAGTGTGTGTGTGTGTGTGTATTGGATATCTATGCAATTGAAAATAGTAGAAAATGGACGTGCATGTCCAAAATTCCTCACTAATGAGAAAATGGGACAAAATAGGAATCCTTTTAGATAGGATTGAATCCAATACTTGCAAACAAAAATAAATCATACACTATTGCAAAATACACATAAACGAAACCTAGTGCATAGGCATGTGTGTGAAAACATGACAAATACAATAATTTTCAGTCCATATAAGGAATCAATGTCAATGGATATACTAGAGTGTTGTTATTGACAAACTTATCGTATGTTTTAGTCGAATATATATATATATATATATATATATATATATATATATATATATATATATATATTTTAAGTCAAGCTGTCAATATCAAATAAATGATTGTCGTATAGCAGAGTGGAAAATATTAATATTTTTGGCAAACATGCACCTGTAAAAATAGTACATTGTTTTCTAACTTAATACATTACAATTATAATTGTGTTATGAAATCATGATCATGTCTTTGATTACTCCTTTGCATCCAAAGCGTAAGTGTTGTAGTGCATTAAATGACATGACATTTTTTAGGTACCCCTATATCATTTATATTTGACATTTGTTTATAAAATCGTTGTTTTAGGCTTAAAATTTCAATGAATGAAATTTGACTATGTTCAACTATTTTATTAGAGAACTTGCTTAGATTGTACATGATTCCTTAACTTGTTTTTGATACATTAGTCATCTAGTAATATGTCTATGATTCTTTGAATCCATCAAAAGCATGCTAAATTTGGTTGTGGAAGACCAATTTTTATAGTATTACTTATCCATGCCTGAATTGTCTCTATAAACTATCCTCATTGAGGTGCAATAATGTTGGGTGTGTAGCTTTATAATTAAGAAACACTCAACCCTTTTTTATTTTGCACTTGCGAATGTTCAATAATTGCTAGGAATGATTGAAATGTTTTTCCACAATACATTAAAAAAGATATGCATAGTATATGATTCACTATAGGGTTGTTGGTGGATTGTTAGTACATGATCGTTCGACTTGTTTTTGATAAATTTAACTACTTAAGAATATGTTTGTGATTGTTTCAACCAATCAAAATCATGCTAAAATCGGTTGTGGAATCACTTTTATAACTTATCCACACCTGAATAGTCTACATAAACTTACCTTTATTCAAGTGCAATGGTGATGGATGTGTAGTGTACACTCCATGCTTGATTACTGGTTGATTTATGTGATTTTATGCACAATGAAGGCCATTGTTGACGACTTGCAGAGTATCTTGGGATTACTTATAGAATATCTACACGGTTGTTGATGGACAATATTTCATAGTTTAGAGCATACTTGTTTCTAACATTTAAAATACATTATTTGACTACTTTGATATCACAAGTTGATCTTTTCCTTTCTAAAGGAAACCTTGTGAGGAAATTGAAGGGACACTTCCCCATATTCAAGGATTGCATTTTTATTAAACATATCAACATAAATTTGTGTGCATCACCTGGGGGGATTTGAATTGAGCATGTGTTGGAACATAATTAGTGAAATGGCCATAAAAAATGGCTACAAATCATTGAGTTATCCCCTTGGGATACACAAATTGATATTAACCCTATCCAAACAATTGAGGAGTTAAGTCTAAGAATTTTGAGATAGACACTCTACACTTTATCGATCGATCTTAGCATGAAATAGATTGGGGGTTAAGGTGAATTTTTGCAAATAAAGTTGATTAAAGGATTGATATTTTTTTCCAAGTCATTGTAGACATTCAAAATCTAATATGGAAGTTTTATTTCCAACAAATGGATCCCAGGGACTCTCACTTCATACAACACAAACCATTATAGTAGTTTTCCAAACATGGTTCATCAAAGAAATTGCCATCAACAGTTATATACTGCCTCTGAAAACAACTAACCATTTTTTTAGTTTTTCAAGGATGGTAAGGTGTTTTGTGTATTTAGTGAGAATAAAGTTTTTTCCCGAATTCATCATCATACATCATTTGGATATGGTCATCTCATTTAACCTCTATAGAGCACCAACTTTTTTCTCTATATCATCTACACAATGTTTATACCCACCCTCGCCCCAATCAATGGTTATTCTTACCATGTTCATGTGATGCCACAATTAGTTGATGTTTCTCGTGGTTCAATTATGCAACTTTGGGACTGTGACTATGGTTATTACAACTATGATTATGTGGCATTTGATAAAAAAAGTCTCCCCATGACGATTATGATCACTGCATCTAATATCATCATCACCATCTTCATCATCGTGGTCATCTCTAGGTCCCTCATCACCGTCTCCATCATCATCACCATCTTCATCATCATCATCATCATCATCTTCATCACCATCGCCACCATCATCAACGCCTTCACCATCATCACCATCTCCATCATCATCACCATATTCATCATCATTGTCATCTCTAGGTCCCTCATCACCATCGCCACCATCATGACCATATCCATCATCTTCATCACCATCTCCATCACCATCGCCATCATCGTCAACGCCTTCATCATCATCACCATCTTCATCATCATTGTCATCTCTAGGTTCCTCATCATCGTCGCCACCATCATCACCATCTCCATCATCTTCATCATCAACATCATCATCATCTTCATCATCACCAACATCTCCATCATCAACATCATCATCCTCCTCCTCCTCATCATCATCTTCATCACCATCGCCATCATCATCAATGCCTTCATCATCATCACCATCTTCATCATCATCACCATCTTCATCATCATTGTCATCTCTAGGTCCCTCATCACCGTTTCCACCATCATCACCATCTCCATCATCTTCATCACCATCTCCATCACCATCATAATCAATGCCTTCATCATCATCACCATCTTCATCATCATTGTCATCTCTATGTTCCATCATCATTGTCAACTCTAGGTCCCTCATAACCAACCGGCACCATCATCATCAATGTCTTCGTCATCATCACCATCTTCATCATCATCATTAACTCTAACTCTAACCCTAATTCAATTTCCTTCTATAACTCTAGCCCTAACCCTCACCCAAAACCTAGCACTAAACCATCTCCTTCATCACCACCATCACCATCACCATCACCATCACCATCATCATCATCATCACCATCTTCATCATCATCATCATTAACTCTAACTCTAACCCTAACTCAATTTCCTTCTATAACTCCAACCCTAACCCTCACCCAAACCCTAGCACTAAACCATCTTCTTCACCATCACCAACACCATCACCATCACCATCGCCATCACCATCATCATGAATGTCTTTGTCAGCATCACCATCTTCGTCATCATCATTAACTCTAACTCTAACCGACAGAATCCGAGTCCGCTCACCGGTTTGGGTTTCGTGGCCGCGGAGCAAATGCCCAAAGTGTCCCTGAATGGCCCCGGGGTGCCCGACTAGGATGCCCGTAGAACTCGAACCGTGGCTTGGTTCACAAATCCATTGAATCCGGTGGGTCCGAGACGCCGGGTTTCAGCTAGGGGACCCCCAAAGCGTGCCTAGAAGGCCTGGAAGCGATGTCAATGGGCCATCTCTGGAGCTAGGGTTTTTCTCAGTGATGGCCATTCCAAATTCCCTAAAGGGGTGCATTTCTCGTCTGGAGGCCCCCGGGCATGCGTGGCCACCATGGATAGGTCCACTATGTCCACGTGGACCTGTGGGAGCCGACAGAATCCGAGTCCGCTCGTCGATTTGGGTTCCGTGGCCACGAAGCAAATGCCCAAAGTGTCCTTGAATGGCCTCGAGGTGCTCGACTAGGATGCCTGTAGCACCCAAATCGTGGCTTGGTTCACGAATCCGTCGACTTCGGTGGGTCTGAGACGCCAGGTTTCAGCTGGGGGACCCCCCAAAGCGTGCCTCAAAGGCCCGGAAGCGGTGCCAATGGTCCATCCCCGGAGCTAGGGTTTTGCTCAGTGAACGCCATTCCAAATTCGCTCAAGGGGGGCATTTCTCATTCGGAGGCCCCTAGGCATGCGTGGCCACCTTGGACAGGTCCACTATGGCCACTTGGACCTATGGGATCCGATAGAATCTGATTCTGCTCGCTGGTTTGGGTTCCGTGGCCGTAGAGAAAATGCCCAAAGTGTCCCTGAATGGCCCCAAGGTGCCTGACTCGGATTCCCGTAGCACCCGAACCGTGGCTCGATTCGCGAATCCGTCGACTCTGGTGGGTCCGAGATGCCAAGTTTCCGCTAGAGGACCCCCCAAAGCGTTCCTTGAAGGCCCGGAAGCGGTGCAAATGGACCATCTCCGGAGCTAGGGTTTTGCTCAGTGAAGGCCATTCCAAATTCGCTCAAGGGGTCCATTTCTCATCCGGAGGCCCCCAGGCATGCGTGGCCACTGTGGACAAGTCCACTATGGCCATGTGGACCTATGGGAGCCAACAAAATTTGAGTTTTCTCATCGGTTTGGGTTCCATGGCCGTGGAGCAAATGCCCAAAGTGTCCCTGAATGGCCCCAGCGTGCCCGACTAGGATTCCCGTAGCACCCGAACCATGGTTCGATTCGTGAATACGTCAACTCCGGTGGGTCCAAGATGTCAGGTTTTAGCTAGGGGACCCCCCAAAGCGTGCCTGGAAGGCCCGGAAGAGGTGCAAATGGGCCATCCCCGGAGCTAGGGTTTTGCTCAGTGAAGGCCATTCCAAACTCGCTCAAGGCGACCATTTCTCGTCTGGAGGCCCTTAGGCATGCGTGGCCACTGTGGACAGGTCCACTATGGCCACGTGGATCTATGGAAGCCGACAGAATCTGATTCCTCTAGCCGGTTTGGGTTCTGTGGCCGTGGAGAAAATGCCCAAAGTGTCCCTGAATGGCCCCGGGGTGCCCGACTAGGTTCCCGTAACACCCGAACTGTGGCTCGGTTCGCAAATTCGTCAAATCCGGTGGGTCCAAGATGCCAGGTTTTAGCTAGGGGATCCCCCAATGGTGTCTGGAAGGCTCGGAAGCGGTGCCAATGGACCATCCTCGGAGCTAGGGTTTCGCTCAGTGAAGGCCATTCCAAATTCGCTCAAGGGGGTCATTTCTCGTCCGGAGGCCCCCGAGCATGCGTGGCCACGGTGGACAGGTCCACTATGGCCACGTGGACCTGTGGGAGCTGAAGGAATCTGATTCTGCTCGTCGATTTGTGTTCCGTGGCCATGGAGCAAATGCCCAAAGTGTCCCTGAATGGCCCCAGGGTGCCCGACTAGGATGCCTGTAGCACCCGAACCGTGGCTCGGTTCATGAATCCATTGACTTTGGTGGGTCCGAGACTCTGGTTTTCAGCTAGGGTACCCCCCAAAGCATGCCTTGAAGGCCCAGAAGCGGTGCCAATGGGCCATCCCTGAAGCTAGGGTTTTGCTCAGTGAAGGCCATTCCAAATTCGCTCAAGGGGGCCATTTCTCGTCCAGAGGCCCTCGGGCATGCATGGCCACCATGGACAGGTCCACTATGGCCATGTGGACCTGTGGGAGCTGACGAAATCTGAGTCCGCTTTCCGGTTTGGGTTCCGTGGCCGCGGAGCAAATGCCCAAAGTGTCCATGAATGGCCCTGGGGTGCCCAACTAGGATGCCTGTAGCACCCGAACCGTGGTTTGGTTCATAAATCCGTGGACTTCGGTGGGTCCGGGACATCGGGTTTCAACTAGGGTACCCCACACAGCGTGCCTCGAAGACCCGAAAGCGGTGCTAATGGGCCATCCCTGGAAGTGGTGCCAATGGGCCATGATGTTGATGATGATGAAGATGATGATGGCGATGTTGGTGAGGGACCTAGAGATGACAATGATGATGAATATGGCGATGATGATGAAGATGAATACGTTGATGATGATGGTGATGGTGATGAAGATGATGATGATGATGACGAAGAATATGATGATGATGATGGAGATGATGTATCTAAGTGGTTTTCTATACGAATCAAGAATCAATCTTCAACCATAAATGAGCATGTTTTAAAATAAATTGTTAGGATACATATCTAAGAGTCTAGAAGATCTCTATGCATTTGATCATCAAATTTGCTCAAGGAGATGATGAAGTAGCTTAGGACAATATGGAAGTTGTTGCATCACATGAACCACATACATATTCACATAAATCATAACTTAATCATAACTCATGTACATCAAATAAACGATATAAGATAACGATATCAAATTCCTATCTAACATGAATAACATTGATCATGCATGAATAAACAATCACATGGCTATAAATCATAACTTAATCATAACTCAAACATCAAATAAACGATATAAGATAACGATATCAAATAAAATATCTAACATGAATAACTTTGGACATGCATGAATAAACAATCACATCATTACTATACTATGTACCTCAATCAATTAGGCCTTCTGGATCCTCTCGGTTTTTTATTGTCTCAAACAACCTCTCGTGCTCTGCATGAGGTAGTAAGTAGCGTACCTTGTTTGATTACTTCGTTGACATTGTTTGTAGTTGGATGTTTGTACCAACGATCAAGTGTGTAAAGTGATACACCCACGACCCTGGTCTATAATCCGTGTATGTGTAGCCATTGCTCTTTGGTCCCTTTCCATCCATTGTAAGATATTTCCCTTAAACAACCATCGAGCCAGTGGGAAAGGTAATGCCTTCACTATCCGTTAATGATGCGAGGAGGGTTTGCTTCCCCTGGATGCATCGTTCCAACCAATAATTCATTCCAATTGCACTGTCTGTTGGGACGACAACTGCGTAGATGTGTCCTGCAAAGATGCATTTTACGGTCATATTCCAACAAGTAGTGGTTTGATAACTTGTATAATTACATATAAACAAGGAGGGAACCGGGATATGCATGCAGAAATGTTTACCTGGGTGTACTAGATCAGATATATGATCATATTCATTCAAAATAGAGGACTGGCCTTCCTCTAACTGGATTGTTTCAACAATTGCACGTGGGTCCACTGCAAGTGATACATGATCCCATTCATCAACCCAATCCATTGATTCGCATTCATCCCATTCACAACTGATGCAAGGCCCACAAAAGCAAGCAAGTTTTCACGTCCATATTTCAAATAAGGGGTTGTTTGAGCTTCGAACCGAATGAAATCCACAAGTTCCTTGCATAGTACTGCAACTATAAGAGTGCGATTGGTCTATATCAACTACATGCCAGAAATTTCTGACAACATGTCCTCTACCTATTGGTATGTGTTGCTCTGTGGTTCGATCTGACATTTTTGCAAAGCACCATTGAACTATGGTTTCTGCATCCCGAATATGAGGGTTTCTCATGCACCTCATATATTCCCTTCGTAGGATAGTTTTGAGACATACCCCAGCACCATCGTGCTCTCCCTTTCCATGACCGGTCTCAAAATAGTTCCACACATGCAGCACATCACAAGACTTGTGCAAAATACTCAACCACTGGAATACATGTGCATTTTTGAACTGGCCTGCACAACCATCTGACCATATCCAATGTCGATCCATTTGTATACCTGTCTCCTTCAGCTGATCATAGAAAATTTTGAAGCAATGTTGCACGTAATGCAGGTCATGGAACCTATCATCACTGATGTAGACGTTGGTCTCTTTCAATATTATCCTCCTTGTAAGTTTTAAACCTTAATAGTGAAGTACAAACTTATATTGATTCTTAAGCATTAACAGAAAATACACAATGGCACACACATTCCACAGAGATTTTCACCTGGAAACCCTTAACTGGGAAAACCTAGCAAAACTTAGAGCCGCACAGCTCCTTTTCATTATATGTTTTCAATATATGGTATTCTGTAGCATCTAAAACCCTAATTCGTTTACCCGAAATTAGGTTACAACCCTAATCCCTTTTACCGGGATTAGATAGAGTACAATGGGTCAAAAATCGCGAAAAAGCAAAAAGCAACCCAAAAAATTTTGCGCTCCGCGCGGACTCCGGGGGCGTAACGGCCCCCTCCGTGGCGTTTCGGAACCTAACAGTCCAAAACGAAGGGGGTGGACCTTGTTGGGCTACCCCCCCCTCCGGACGCGCCCGGCGCAGGGATCATGTTGTACACGCAGCCACCATGTGAAGAGATATAACATTCCCAACATTCTCCCACTTGTTGTTCTCTTCACATACAGGAGAAATTTATAACTTTAACAATTCAGGGCAACAATGCCCATGTTCTCTTTACACCAAGAGAATTTTTGAGTAGTCACAGACTTTATCAAAGAGTCTGCAACATTTACCAAAGTGTCAACCTTCTCTAGCAACACTTTGCTTTGTTCAACCATGTCTCTGACGAAATGGTACTGCACATCAATGTGCTTTGTCCTCGAGTGATAAGAAGGGTTCTTTGCCAGAAATATTGCACTTGAGCTATCACAACCAATATTTACTGCATTCTGAACAAAACCAATACCTGAACACAATCTTTGCAACCATACAGCTTCCTTACTTGCATGGGTAGCTGCCATGCATTCAGCTTCTGTAGTTGAGAGTGCAACTACAGCTTGTCTTCTACTCATCCAACTGATTGCTCCTCCAAATAGATTAAAAACGTAGCCACTTGTAGATCTTCTGTGATCAAGATCTCCAGCCCAGTCAGCATCAGCAAATCCTTGTATATCTATCTCTCTGTTTAGATCGGGTCTTCCTTGGTAGCAGATTGCAAAATCTGTAGTGCCACGCAAATACCTGAAGACCCTCTTTATTGCAGTCCAATGTTCCTTTCCTAGTTTTGACATGTATCTACTCAAAAATCCCACTGCATGGGCTATATCTTGTCTAGCACAGACCATGGCATACATCAGACTGCCAACTACACTAGCATAGGGAACATGAGACATGTCCTCTACCTCTTCTTGTGTCGTGGGACACTGTTCTGCAGATAACCTTACACCTACAGGAATGGGCACCTTCACTGGTTTGCTTTCCTGCATATTAAATCTCTTCAATATTGTTTCAGCATATTTCCTTTGATTTAACCAGAGTTTCCTGTTTTCACGATCTCTTTTTATTTCCATGCCCAAAATAAAATTTGCAGCACCAAGATCTTTCATGTCAAATTCAGATGACAGCTGATTTTTGACATCCTTGATGATTTCCTTGTTGTTTCCAATTAGCAACATATCATCAACATACAATATTACATAAATAAAATGATCACAAGTTAGCTTAAAATAAACACAGTGATCAGCTTTGCTTCTTGAGAAACCAAGTCCCAGTATATAAGTATCAAATTTTTGATACCACATTCTTGGAGATTGTTTCAATCCATAGAGAGATTTTTTCAGCTTACAGACAAGCTCCTTTCTTCCTTTCACCACAAACCTTTCTGGTTGCTTCATATAGATCTCTTCATTAAGATTTCCATGTAGGAAAGCCGTATTTACATCCATCTGTTCTACTTCAAGGTCAAAAACAGCAGAAATAGATAGAAGAAATCTAATAGAAGTCAATTTTGCAACAGGTGAAAAAATCTCACCAAAATCGATGCCCTCAATTTGGGAATAACCTTTTGCTACTAGTCCAGCCTTGTACTTCTCCACTTTACCTGCTGCATTTAACTTCTTCTTGAATACCCATTTGCTTCCAACGGGCTTTCTTCCTTCTGGCAACTCAACCAAATCCCATGCCTCATTTTTGTCCAAGGCATCCATTTCTTCTATCATGGCCTTCTTCCATAGTTTACTATCTTCTGAATCCATTGCCTCTTTAGCAGTTCTAGGATCATCATCAGTAATAGATAACACAAAATTAGAACGAAAATCAGGGGGACTATACCTTTCAGCTTGCCTTCTTACTCGGTCAGATATTTTCAATACCGGAGTCTGTAGATCCGCCTCTTCATCTGATTCAGACGATTCTGACTCCTCATCTGATTCAGACGAATCTGGTTCCTCAAAAGAGTTACCTCTTTCAACCTTGATATCAAAGTGTAGCTTCTCTGAATCATTTTCCTTTGGTACATCCTCAATCTTGGAAGTGCTTTCAACTTCTCTGAAGATCACATCTCGACTGTAAACTGTTTTCCTTTTTACTGGGTTCGACAGCTTGTACCCTTTCACTCCATCCTTGTAACCAATGAAGATACATTTTTCTGCTTTATTATCCAACTTGCTCCTTTTCTCCTTTGGAACATGTACAAAAGAATCAAACCCAAACACTCTGAGATGAGAGAGAGAGGGTTTCTTACCAGTCCAAACCTCATGAGGTGTCTTGTCAACCAACGCTGATGTGGGTGTCCTATTCACTAAGTAACACGCAGTGTCAACAGCTTCTGCCCATAATTGTTGTGTTAGCCCTGGACTACTGAGCATACTCCTTGCCTTTTCCATCAATGTTCTGTTCATCCTTTCTGCAACCCCATTCTATTGAGGTGTGTATGGAGTAGTCTTTTGCCTTGCTATTCCACACGTTTTACAGAACTCCTCAAATTCACTTTCACAGAATTCTCCACCGTTATCTGTTCTGAGTACTTTTATTTTCTTCTTAGTTTGATTCTCTACAAGAGCCTTAAATTCTTTGAATCTTTTAAAAACCTCAGATTTCTTACGCAGGAAGTAAATCCAAGTTTTTCTTGAGAAATCATCTATAAATGAAACATAATACACAGATTTACCTAGTGATGGAACAGGCACATGTCCAAAAACATCACTATGTATTAACTCTAAGATTCCTTTAGCTCTTACAACACCAGATGAAAATCTTACCCGATTTTGTTTACCATATAAGCAATGTTCACAGAAATCAAAATCTAATGTGAAATCAGACATGCCTTCAGCCATACTTTTACCTTGTAATAGTCGAAGACCCTTCTCTCCAATATGTCCCGGCCTTCGATGCCATAGCGATGTCTTCTCACTAGAGACAATAAGGACTCTGTCTCCTTCATTTTTACCCTCAGGAACAATAGTACTGTTACATCCATTTTTGAAGGTGCTTCCCAACAACTTATATAGAGTTCCAATCTGAACTCCCCTCATTAGCACCAGTGATTCTCGAACCATCTTGCATGTGTTCTTTTCAAATAAATTTTTCACACCTGCATCATCCATTTTACTTATAGATATAAGGTTTCTAGCCAGCTTTGGAATGTGCAGAACCCCGAGAAGAGTTTTAACCCTTCCATCTTTGAGCAGTAGCTTGATCTTTCCTCGACCTATGATTTTCGCCACCGAGTTGTCTCCCAGAAATACATATCCTCCATCATACTTTTTGTATTTAGAAAACCACTCCCTGTGAGGAGTCATATGATAAGACGCACCTGAGTCAATCAACCACGAGTCATGCTCTGCATGTGTACTTGAAGATGCCAGATACACATCTCCTCCTTCCTCTGTAGATTCTTTCCCATCTGCGGATGGAGCATCATTAGGTCCTCTTCTTTTATCAGTATTTTTGGATTTACAATCCTTCTTGTAATGCCCAGCTTTACTGCACTTCTAACATTTTCTTACAGAAGGTCCTGGAGATTTAGATCTCCCTCTAGATTTAG
Organism: Larix kaempferi; assembly: GCA_027924585.1. Classification (NCBI taxonomy): domain Eukaryota; kingdom Viridiplantae; phylum Streptophyta; class Pinopsida; order Pinales; family Pinaceae; genus Larix; species Larix kaempferi. The sequence continues at coordinate 21,001,439 of BSBM01000012.1, forward strand.
ATCTACCACCTGAAGACTTATTTTTAGATCTGTCTCCGGGGCAACCTCTTACAAATAAGGAATCCTTGGTTGAACTATCCATGGATCTCCACCTCATTTCCTCTGATAGCAGAGATGCAACCACATCATCAAAGTTTAGTGTGGTTGCATTACTCCCAATAGCTATAACTAGATTATCCCATGAATCTGGCAAAGAGCACAACAGACAAATACATTTTTCATCATCAGTAATTGTAATACCAACAGATTTCAACTGACTTACCAGAGCATTGAAGGCGTTTAGATGCTCTGACACAAAGTCTCCATCAATCATCCTCAGAAGGTACAATTTCTTTCGCAGAAATAATTTATTTACCAGGGACTTTGACTGATACAAATTTCCCAATTTATCCCATAGCTTCTTTGTACTGTCTTCTCCAGATACGTTCACCAATACCGAATCTGTGAGGCAAAGATGAATGGTGCTCCTTGCTTTCCTTTCCATCTTTTCCCATTCTTCTTTTACCGCACCAGTGGGCATGGTACCTGGATCTACTGCGATTCATTGTTCTCTATCTACTAGAAGATCTTCCATTTTGAGCTTCCATAGCTCAAAGCTCTGACCATTAAATTTCTCAATCTCGAATCTAGAACTGCTCGCCATTCTTTAAAGAAAAATAAATCACCGCTGCAAAGCTCCCACTAAAAACAGGTTTATCACAAATCCAAGATCGAGCCAAACCCTTGGAAACAAAGGCGTCCCTCTGAACCCAAAAAATGCTCTGATACCAAATGTAAGTTTTAAACCTTAACAGTGAAGTACAAACTTATATTGATTCTTAAGCATTAACATAAAATACACAATGACACACACATTACACAGATATTTTCACCTGGAAACCCTTAACCGGGAAAAACCAGCAAAACTTAGAGCCGCACAACTCCTTTTCATTATATGTTTTCAATATATGGTATTCTGCAGCATCTAAAACCCTAATTCGTTTACCCGAAATTAGGTTACAACCCTAATCGCTTTTACCGAAATTAGATAGAGTATAATGGGTCGAAAAGGAGCCACCATGTGAAGAGATATAACATTCCGAACACTCCTATCGTTGATGCTCTCTGGCGCGTGCCTATACGTGATATGGACCATTATGCTAACTTGGTCTGAATGGTAGTATTGACTTTGAATCTCATTCTGTGGCTGCAAGGTTTAGTTTTCAGCAAAGTCCACAACCGACAATATTGTGCCATTGGGGAAGGTGTCCCTGCACTGTCTGTACTATTCATCCTACCATTGTGCTACATGGACATGCTGTACATACTACTTGGTCTTTTGGTAGAATTCCTTCATCAAATTGCAAATTTGTATCTGGTGCCACAAAACCAAGGGCATTAATACAAAGTGACATTTTCAATGTGAATATATATGTACAAATTCAACATGTACAGTATGAAAGTATGCAAACTTAGATTACCTGTGACTTCACCAATGCAATTTTTTTGTTTTCCTTTGAACTATCTACTTGATATGCTATGTACTGGAAGTTCTGCATTTCTATTGACATCCTTCCAAATGCTTGCTCCGTGGTTGCGTGGATGCAGGGGCTCAATAATGCAAATCCACTACAACTGGAACACGTCCCATATAAACAAGATATTTTATAATATTTTTGTCCTTCAGGTCTTGGACACATTATGGTATGTGTAAATTCTCTGGATGCATTCGGTGGTTGTAACGATGGGCAATCCTGCACAATGTTAGTATGCAAATCACAAAATATATGTCTATATGTATCATAAAAGCACTCAAATTCTGCATGGTATCTACTACATGTATTGCGATCATTGAAAATTTTAACATACCGAGGTTTGCATTTTTCAAAGGACCTTTGGCCCAAGTTCAATTGTGTGTGCTCATTCTTGAACCTCTCATAGAGTTCTGTTTGTGTCGTGTCAAGGAAGTGCTTGACATGGGGTTCACCCCCCTAACATCTTTTCTCAACTTTAAAACATATCTTTGATTCGATGACGGTCTAGTGTTATCGTGCCAAAACTTCTACACTAGTTCTTTAACATCATCAATGAGCTTCATGTCTGAACGAGGTAACCTACCAACAAAGACCCAACAATATTTTTGGCCTGGGGTCTCAATTTTTTCTCTAATGGCAGAATACTTTTGAAGAGTCTTTCTGTCTACTTTAAATATTTTACATGTGTGTGATAGTAGGCGACGTTGCCTTGTGGATTTGCCTATAATCGATTCCGACAGTACACGATGGGCCGCATTAAAATATTTTGTGCGAGAAGTTTTTCCAATCAAATTAAATGCAGATTGTAGATTTCTAACAACATGATTGTTGACATCTGAACTTCTAACTACCTTTATGCCCAAAATTCTCCTAACATCCGCTAGACAATGTGATTTTAACAAAGCAAGAAACAATTGACATTTTGCTGCATCGGTTTTGGATTCAAAAAATTCTTTCGTTATCTTGCTACAATGGAAATCAATAGTTTGTTTGGGCATCTTACCTTCAAGTTCTGAAAATGAACTTTCATCCACATGAATACGTCTAGGAGCTCTTTGTCGTCCGCTTGATAGTTTAGGCAAGGGAGTTAGCAAGGAAGTATGAGTCCCATCAACAACTTGTTGTGGCCCTTCATTCACAACTTGATCCTGCAAGGGAGTGTGTTCTGCATGTGTGTGCTCTTCTTGGAGAGGTTCTAATTAAGAACTTGTTCAATGTCCATCCCTTCATACTCGACATCAGGAAAGATTTGATTGGCTTCAACCACTTCTTCATTGCTTGTTGATGGATCTAAGGCACTAACATTTTGATTTCTATGGTTTTGCATGTACAACTTGGCATTTTCTCTTATCTCATGGGCCTTTTCAGGGGGCATCACTGTCCTTCTAGAATTTCTTTTATTATTACGTATGTTTCCCATATTCAATGCGTTTAAAAAAAAAAAAAAATATCACCCCTGCAAGAATGAACAACAAATAAGATATTAGAACTCGATGTGCACATGATTATTAAAGCTCGATGTAGCAATTGATTATGTATGACAACATCTAGTGAGAATGTTTTCATATAATCTTAAAAGCTATTGGGAATGCCCTACATATAACTGCAACGACACCTCTAGGAACTCGGTAGGATGGTATTGAATGGTGGTATGGGATGTTAGTAGGAGCAACTTCCCTATGAGGGAAAATAGCCCCAAAAGACTAAGAGTTTTCAATTCTCTAGGTGTTTGTGTGAGTTGTTGTAGTGAAACCATGAGGAATTCAACAAATGTTTGTCTACTAGATGGAAGAATGTGATTATGAAATGTTATTGGTGGTGATGCAAGTAATTTTTTTTTATTATCTTCATGAAAGATTGAAAGCATTCCTTGGTACATTTTGTAGTTTGTTTTTGGTAAGATGTTTTTATTGTCTATGTTGAAGATTAAGAAAACTAAAATAGATCTATCATACAATTCATGAGGAAAAACCAAAATAGATGCCATTCAAACAAGTGAATGAAGACTAAACTACATTTAACAAGATAAAATTATCACCATACCTCAAGGATTATGATTTCTCTTTGCCTCAAATGTCAAATGCTCTTTTGATGTGTCCACTATATGTAAGAAGACTTCATGTGTGTCCAAGTAGCATGATAATTCAATCCAAGGTGCCAAATAGAGTCCAACTGTTGTGTATTCACTCGATTGATCCAAATAGAGCCAAAGAGGTGTGTATTCAATCCAAGGAGCCAAAATAGAGCCCAAACTGTTGTGTATTCTATCCAAATGGTCAAGGAAGCACCAAATGGTGTATGAATTCAATCTACCATTTAAATGCTTGTCGGACTGTGTGTAGTACCAACGAAGAGAACGTGAAAATGAGGAAAAAATTGCGGGAGAAAGAACGCGGGTGATTTTCTAAATTTTATCTTCAACAAGAACGCACACGCGCATCTAGCGTGTGCACGTCCATTCTGAACGTTGTATTGTTTGGTGGGTAACATTCAGTGCATTTATTACCCAAGAGATATAAATATGTTGGGTTATTCCTAGAGCCCCTCCCCCATAAAATCCTTTAGGACCTCTTCTAACCCATAATCCCTATGTGCATTTAAGTGCTTATAGGTGTTTAGGGGTATATTTACAAATATGTATTTTAATTTCAAAACATTAATTTAATTTTGAATTATAAACATATGTATTACATCAAGAATAATGCTTCTAGGTGGATGATGATGATGATGATGAAGATGGTGATGATGACTAATGGAGATGATGATGTTGATGATCATGATCATGACGAATATGCAGCACATCATCCTCATCATCCTCATCATCTTCATCATCATCCACAACATGGTCATCATCACCATCTTCATAGTCATCATCATCATCATCCACAACATGGTCAACATCACCATCTTCATAGTCATCATCATCGAGGATGATGATGGTGATGATGATGACGATGGTGGATGATGATGAATATGAGTACGATGATGAAGAAGATGATGATGATGATGATGATGATGATGAATATGATCATCATCAAATCATCATCTTCACTACTCATCATGATCACCATCGTCATCATATGATCATGGTCACGATCATCACTGTCTTTAGTCATCTTCATCTTCGTCATCGCCATCTTCCCCCTAATCATCATCATCACTGAAATCTTCGTCATCATCTTTGTATCATCATCATCATCATTGACATCTTCATATCATCATCATCATCATCATCGACATCTTCGTATCATAGTCATCATCATCATTGACATCTTCATATCATCATCGTCGACGAAGATGATGATGATGAATATGAGTACGATGATGATGATGACTAATTTTGAGATGATGATGATGATGAAGATGATGAGGAATATGCAGCACATCATCATCATCTTCATCATCATCAACAACATGATCATCATCATCAACAATATGATCATCATCATCATCTTCACTAGTCATCATCATCACCATCGTCATCATATGATCATGGTCACGATCATCACTGTCTTTAGTCATCTTCATCTTCGTCATCATACTCGTCATCGCCATCTTCCTCCTAATCATCATCATCATTGACATCTTCGTCATCATCTTCGTATCATCATCATCATCATTGACATCTTCGTATCATAATCATCATCATCATCATTGACATCTTCGTATCACCATCATTGATGAAGATGATGATGATGAATATGAGTACGATGATGATGATGACTAATTTGGAGATGATGATGATGATGATGACGATGATGATGATGGTGAAGATGAGGAGGAATATGCAGCACATCATCATCATCTTCCTCATCATCAACACCATGATCGTCATCATCATCATCATCATCATCATCATTGTGAGGACGCGGATGATGATGATGATGACGACGATGGATGATGATGAATACGAGTATGATTATGAAGATGATGATGTTGATGATGAATATGATCATCATCATCATCAGCAAAAACATCATATTTGTCATCATACTCATCTTCATTAGTCATCATCATCACCATCTTCATCATCATCATCATTGTGGGGATGGGGATGATGATGATGATGATGATGACAATGACGATGAAGATGGTGATAATGACTAATGGAGATGATGATGATGTTGATGATGAACATGATGAAAAATATGCAGCACATCATCCTCATCATCATGATCATCTTCATCATCACCAACACCATGATCATGATCATCAACTTCATCATCACCATCATCATCATCATTGTGAGGACAAGGATGATGATGATGATGATGATGATGATGATGATGACGATGATGATGGTGATGGTGATGATGATGAATATGAGTACAATGATGGAGATGATGATGATGAATATGATCATCATCAAAATCATCATATTCATCATCATCATCTTCATTATTCATCATCATCACCATCATCATCATCATCATTGTCCTCATCATCATCGTCATTGTCATATGATCGCGGTCATGATCATCAATGTCTTCGTCATCATAATTTAGTCATCTTCATCTTCGTCATCATACTCGTCATCGCCATCTTCCTCATAATCATCATCATCATCGACATCATTGTCATCATCTTCGTATCATCATCATCATAATTGACATCTTCATATCATCATCATCATCATTGACATCTTTGTATCATAATCATCATCATCATTGACATCTTCGTATCATTGCGTCAACGAAGATGATGATGATGATGATGATGATGGTGGTGGATGATGATGAATATGAGTACGATGATGATGATGACTAATTTGGAGATGATGATGATGATGATTAAGATGAAGATGATGAGGAATATGCAGCACGTCATCATCATCTTTATCGTCATCAACAACATGATCATTTTTGGGCACTCTATATGTCAGTTAATTAAAGCTAACACACAAAATGATCAATATAAATTGTCAAACCTAGGAAGGTATTTTATTTCAAAGGTAATAAAAAAAATATATGCATAAATAGATTAAGCAGTTGATTAATGAATGTAAGTAATGATCCTACCTAGATGCTCAGCCAGCTCATTCCCTAAGCAACTAATCTAATCCACACATCTACAAATCCCAATTGAAACAATCCTTCTTACAGAATCAATCCAGAAAGTTAATGATCTAATGATGAAATGAAACGAGATTACTTTTGCAAGAATTTAAATCCTTGTGATCATCAAATTACAACATTCAACCTTTACCAAAATGATCTATCCAGTGACTATTGTAACTCCAACATTATCTGTCTAATCTATGTATGCAATTAAAGATACAACAGCAACCAGAATTGAAATACAAGCTTGAACTCTACTGATGATTACTGGAAGTCCTAGAAAGCATAAATAACTACCAATTGATTGGGACCGAGCTTGGCTGTTACAACTGATTAAAACACACATGCAATTAACTAAATTGTTCTACACAGTCGACTGTCACACCACTCTGCTACAGCTATTCAAGATGCAATTGTAAACTACCAGCAAGGAAGCTAATCTCTGTTATAGCTATCAGCAATGTTTGCAACATTCCACACCACACAACATAAATGAATTTAAACCATTCTATGTTATAGCTATCAGCAATGTCTGCAACTTTCCACACCACACAACAGAAATGAATTTAAACTATTCTACCTACTTAAATCGGCTATCTCTATGAGAAGGTGGGCCCTAGCCTTCTAACAGAGACGCCGAGACTCACAGCTAATTAAAACTCAGAAATGAAGAATTCCGCTCTCATATTATTAATGGAAGATCATGAGCTTCAATGCTCTGTTACAGTTTACACAAGTAATGATTGTCCAACCCTAGGCTATGAGAGCCTTCTGGAATTTATACAAAAAGAAAGATAGTTTCAGATCCACAAAAATAGCGCAGCAATGAAGATCTATGATCTTCATGCTGCGCAGTTACAGCTAACTGATATAGCGTGTTGAATAGTGTTGTTAATATCGAAGGATGTTGCTGTCCCGATGGCAATTGGATCAACAAACATGACAACTTGAATGCCACTTGTCTGTTGCAACTAAGCTCCTCTTCAATGGGATCTGTTACAGTGGAAATCTGTTACAGCTCGCGTGGAGGATGCGTTGTCCATTAGAATATGAGGAGCTGACGTTGAAGAGTCACAGCAGGAACTACTGGGCTGATACACCTGCACTTTTAGACCTTGGCTAAATAAATTCACATAAATTAGTATAAACCAAGGACTAATATCCATAATATTTAACAGTCTCAGGCATAAAAGCAAATAAAGTAATAGCAAATTATACTTGTCAATGTTATAGATTGATCTGGAAAGACATGGATATAGCTCATGAAAATAGGATGGAATTAGGGAAAATAGGTGTAATAGAGGTAGCCAAAAAGGGGCATTTCTTGGACCCAACATCTCCCCCCAACTATCCAATTTCATGTCCTCATGCAACAACCTCCTTTAGTTTGAATTTGAATCTAAGTGAAATCTGTGGATATTGGTGATGTTATAAGCAAATTTTGGTGCCTCCCCTCGAGGGACAAACCCATAGCAGTATACCCAATGCTCCCACCAACTCTCTTCTTCTTCTAATGTTAGAGCATAATTGGTTCCATAAGAATTGCTTATAGGCAACCAAATGAGTAGGAACCTAAATCGTAAACCAATCCACCAAGGTCCACACCTTTGCATGCACTGCACATATCTAGGCACCCTAGTGAAGTCTTGCCTGAAATTTTCGAAGCCATATGGATCCATTTCCTTCAGAGATGAGGATGAGTATAGCCATCTATATTCACTACCTTCTAGGGCATCCTGCTGCATATTAAGAATCATTGGGAAACATGTAGTAAGGAGTTTATCTCGCAAGCTCTCAAAATATTGAGCAATTGAAGGAACCCTGAGGGATTTAGCATGGCTAGCCATGAATGCTGGTGGATTCTGAGGTTCCTCCCTAATCCAGAGAGTAGAATTCTCCTAATTCCTGAGGATGGTTCGGAAGCCATCCTTCCATCTTACATGGTTAATGACAAAGGAGGCAAATGCCCTCAGTTGAACATCCCCAAGAAAAGGTAAAGGGTTAGATGGAATGGTATTATAGCAAGCCCTATCATGCAAATATAACTCACATAACAGATGTTGATCCTCAAAGTCACTCTTCAGAAAAGTCTCCAGAAATTGATCAACTATTGCCAACTCAAATGATCTTCCATCTTTGAGAGCCTTCAATTTAAATAAGGTTGTCTACTCATAGAGGAAGACGGGATAAGAGGGGGATGGAGCTCTACAACTCATCAATTCTATAGAAAGATTATACATTTGTTTTTTGTCCTGCTGTAGGGACTCAAGCTTCTTCAAACCTTCTAGTTTTTCTTGGAGTTTCTCCCACTGAAGTTTCTATAAGAATAGCTCCTCAGCCCATTTTTCTCTTAGTCCTTTAATGAAATTCCTATGCTCTTGGAGAGGGATCATACCTTCTTTGAACTGTTCAATCCATTTGAGACATTTATCCAGTTCAAGATTTAACCAGAGAATTTTCTTCTCTAGGGGTTGAATCTTTCTGTCTTCTACCTCCTTTTCATCATCAGAATCTAGATGAATGACTTCCTTGTCTTGCCTCACCACTGTGACAGCTTCATCTTCTATCAATATTGCAATGGTCCGTGCATGTGGTGCAGTATCAGCCTTGGGGTCTAAGGATGCTGGTTCTTGTGTAACAGCATTCTTCATATCCATATCCATCTCCGCTTCCTCGGTCAGTGTTACAGTCTCAGTTAGCATTTTTAGGGTTGTTCGTTCTTGTGTAACAGCACCCAAGTCTTTCATTTCAATCTCAACCATCTCAGTTTGTGTTACCACTGTAGCAAATGATTTTGGAAACACTGGTTCTTGTGTAGTAGTGTTTTTCTCTTGATTCTCCACATCAAATGTTGTTATCTGAGTTGCAGATTTAAACATTCTCAAGGGTACCGATTCTTGTGTAACAGTCCCCTGTTCCTTCGTTTCTTTAAAATGCTGAGATTGTTTCTGGTTTTTATCAGATCTTTCTGACTGGTAAGACTGGTCCTAAAGGAGCTCAGTATCCCCTGATGGCTGGGACTGTACCATTTCATCCCCTAAATTCAAATCAGGGATTTCTTCCATTCTTGGCTCATTCTCCTCTATCAATTCGATCCCTGGCATTCCTTCTTCCACCTCATTTATCTGTACATGACTCTGGGATGCAAGTCCCAACACAACAACTCTGTGTCCTGCTAAAGCAAATATATCTCCACATTCTAGGCCAACAGTCTCCCCATACTTCTCATTTTCAAATGCAAAAGATGGGTTTTCCAACAGATTTGCAGTGTTTGCTAATGTATCCAAATTTTTCTCTGCTTGTCTTCCAGCTGCTCCTTTCCACTTTTCCATCTCCTTTCTTAATGAATGCACTTCCTCCTTTAATAATTCGTTTTCAAACAGGAGGTTTTCGATTTGGGGTTCTTCCCTAGAGGGTTCCTGTGTAGCAGTAGGCAATTTGGGGTTCAAAATAGAAATCTCTATATCTACCCCTACTGTATGTGCTTCTTCTAACGCAGGTGACCCCCTATTCCCTTTAACTACTCCTGTCATCTCTGATAGGGGTGTTACACTGTTACCCCCAACAATATTCACTGTATTAGCTTCTGCTACTGTCCCTGTTAATTCTGCTGCCATTATAGTTACTTCTACTGCTGCCACTGTCACAGCTGCTTCCGCTGCTGCTGCTGACCGAGTTCTTCTTTTCCTCATCAATCCCACTGGGTGTTCCTCACCACTTACTGCTACTAATTCTTTGATAGTCCGACTCTTCTTCCTCTTTGCTTCCATGGGTGTATGACCCCTGTTTCTTGATTCTATTCTTCGTTTCTTTGACACAGGGGTGTTCACCTTGGTTTCTTCTTCTTCAATAATGGTGCCCCTTATTTCTGAAGAGGACTCCACTTCCAAGAATTCCACAGTCCCTTCTGCTACTGTTTCTGGCCGATATCCTTCCTTCTGAATCTCTACTTCTGCAATTGCAGCTTCAACTATCGCAGCTTCAACAATTGCTCCAGTTTCAGCTTCTTTCAATTGAGTACTTGACTCTGCAATTACAGATTCCAATTTTTCTACCTCCTGCTCTAGGGTTTCCATCACACTTCCTTCAATTATAGGGTTTTCTACTACTCCAGCCTCTTCTTTACTTACTTCCCCTTCATTATTGGCCTGACTTTCTATTACTCCAACCTCCCCCCCAACTGGGTTTGAGGAACTCCAGTCCTCACTATCCTCACCAGCACCTCCCTGTTCTAATACAAGTTGTCAAATTGGTGCGTCCCCAGCCAAAAATTGCTCCCAAGTTAAATGATGACTTGCAATGGCTCTTAGGACTAATAATTTAATTAAACCATGATTAGTGAGGGAAGAAACTGGGTGCTGGGCCATTCTTGCATAGCCAACCATGGTTTGTAGGCCTTTAAACAGATAGAATGGTATATTTACTAAGATACCATGTCGTAAATGAGACAGTAAGGGAAGTTCAGAGAATGAAACAACTTGGTACCTACCTCCACAAGAAATATATCTCTTCACAAAGACTGCAACTTGATTCCAGGGTGGTGGTAAGGATGCCAGTTCTAGCCCACGGAGCTTTGGAATAACCTGTTCTCCTACTGACAGAAATTCCCTCACTACATTCGCATTATGTACTTTCTATCCAAATGACTTCTTTCCCACCATGGGAAAACCAATAACCTCAATTATGATTTCTTCTGTAAAATCCACGCGCAATCCTCTGACCTCGACATGAGTATCAGTCAGGCCGAGGGCGAATTGCAATGCGGTTTCAGCATGAAAACCATTCAACCGTTCGAAACACTCCATCCAACCTGCTGATATAAAATTATTGAGAACCTCTGCATTAGCACGCACAACATCTGTATTCACAGGTTTGTGTCTGACAGGATTTCCCATTTTAACCTCTCCTCAAGGTTCAGACCTCAACAATTTCTGGTTTAGAAATGGAGAGTTGTAGCTTACGAACATGCAAAGGGTCGTTGGGGTTAAAGAATCAGGTTTCAGGCTAGTCTATGATAGTATGAATGTTCTATGGAAGCGACGAGGTTGGCAGATAGGAGTAACAGGTGCAAAATCAGGTAAGGTGACGGGAAAAAAATAATCACAATTATGACCTTTAACTTAATCTTTAAAGTATGATTCAATTAGGTTCATTAATCGAGGGTTATGACAGGACATAATCGTTATTACCATATTAATTCTCTGCCAAATCATGTAAAAGATAGGACCCATACCTTGCGTTTATGAATTTGAGCCATGAATTAATCATTGCGGTCGGCCGTCATCTGGGCGGATGAAAATGCACATGTGTCGAACTACATGTCCCTTGCCACCCAGGCTGACAGCTACTCAAGGCATCCGAATTGTCCTTCATGGTGGATCATGGTTGGACCGTGTGGAGCAAGCGCTAAAACTGACACCTAGTCACATCGTTATTGGCATCATTAATCAGAGAGCAGAAAAACTGGCGGAGTATCAGCTGCGAAATCTAGTAAAATAAATGAAAAATGGTGGAGTTGCAGCTGTACGGAAGGAGTTATAATGAAGTGGAAGGAATGGAGCCGCGGTGCTAGATTTAGCAGAACGGACAAATGTAGCGGAGTCACAGCTGTGAAGTTGGCAGAATGGGAAAATGTGGTGGAGTCACAGCTGCGAATTTGGCAGAATGGGCAAATAAGGCGGAGTCGCAGCTGCGAATTTTGGTAGAGCGGGAAAATGTGGTAGAGTTGTAGCTGCAAATCTGGAAGAATGGGAAAATGTAGCGGATTTGTAGCTGCAAATTTGGCAGAATGGGAAAATGTGGCAGAGTCGCAGCTACGAATTTGGCATAATGGGCAAATGTAGCAGAGTCGCAGTTGCGTCCAACTGTAGTATAAGCAAATTTTATTTGTGAAAGACCATGAAATATCCATCTTCTTCAAAGAGATTTATTAGATCAGGAACAAATATGGGGTGTCTGCAGTCATCTGGCCGAGTCACTGCTGCTACTCCTCCAATAAGTTCCTGCACACAGTTCTTTAAAACAAACCGATCAAGTGCAAGAAAAATTAAAAATAGATAAAATACAGAATGAAAGAAAAACTGATTATTTATGTACAAAAATATGTGTGGAAACTGCAACTTTTAGGAATTCACAGGGTTTAAAAATCCCTGTCCTGATGTTAACAGATACTCTGGATCAGATGCAACTTGTGAAATAAAAGCCTCCCTTGAGATCAGCCTGTGATACAGTCACAGCCGATGACCATTTGCGAATAATGGTACTTTGTTCTCATCAATGGTGATCAATTGGATTGTTCCATTATCAAATACCTGATCTATCTGATAGGGTCCCAACCAATGGGTGCGCAATTTGCCTTTAAAATCCCTCTTAAACCATGAATCATACAATAGGGCCTAGTCTCCTTCCTGGAAGACTCTTTTCTTTATAAATTTGTCATGCCATCTAGAGCGCTGTTGTTGGATTAAAGCTGTATGATGCACTACAACTGTGCGTTTCTCATCCAATTCATTGAGTTGATTCAGTCGATTCCTCTGAGCCTCTAATAAATTCAAATTTGCTTCAACAGCTATTTTCAAAGTTCTGATTTCAAATTCAATTGGGAAAACAACATTCTTGCCATATACTAGCTCATATGGGGAAAAACCAGTGGTGTTATGCCAAGTAGTACGATAGGCCCACAGTGCCTCTGGAAGTCTTTCAGCCCAATGTTTATGATGGCTCTTCACTATTTTTGTCAAATTAGCCTCAATAACCTTGTTTATGCTCTCCACCTGCCCATTGGCCTATGGATGATATGGTGAGGTTATTCTGTGCTGAATATGAAATTTCTGCAATAGTGCCTCCAGCTTGTGAGATACAAACTGTGGTCCACCATCTGTAATGATCTCCTTGGGTACTCCAAAGCGAGTAAAAATTCCTTCATACAGGAAATCAATCATAGCCTGATCATTGGCTTTAACCAAGGCTACAACTTCCACCCATTTAGTCATATAGTATGTGCAAACCAAGATATGAACTTTTTGCTTTCAGGGAGGGTTGATAGGCCCTACAAAATCTAGAGCCCACCTATCAAATGGTTCAACCACAAGCTATGGCTGTAAAGGCATCTCATCTAATTTGTTGTGTTGGCCCATCCTCTGGCAGATATCACATGTCTGAACATACTTCTTCGCATCCCTGAATAATGTAGGCCAGAAATAGCCCATTCTCAAAACTTTATGACCTGTCTTCTTGTCAGCAAAATGTCCCCCACAAGGATCATCATGGAAAGCTTGAAGAATGCTGAAGATTTCATCCACTCTAACACATCTTCTAATTTCTAAATCAAGCCTAGTGTACCTAGCACTCTGCTGTATGATTTTCTTTCTTTCTCTTTTTGACAGATGTGCTGGAAGCTTACCTGCAGCTAAAAAGTTAGCAATATCTGCATACCATGGGAAATGAGTTGATACTGCGAACAAATGTTCGTCAGGGAAGGAATCTTCGACTGGTAAATTGTCATCACTGTTAGTAAGTCGAGATAAGAAATTTGCAACAACATTTTCCTTTCCTGGTCTATCAATAATTGTAATATCAAATTCCTCTAGCAGTACGAGCATCTAGTAACTCTAGCATTTGTGATTGGTTTATTCATTAAATACTTGATGGCAGAATGATCAGTGTGAACATAAGTAGAATATCCAGTAATATAATGCCTAAACTTATTGATGGCATAAACAATGGTAAGAAATTATTTTTCTGTGACAGTATAATTCAGTTCAACAGGAGACAGATTTTTACTAATATAGTAAATAGCATAAGGAGCATTACCTTCCTGATGTCCCAAAAATGATCCAATGGCAGTGTTTGAAGCATCTGAAGAAATATGGAAAGGCAAAGCCCAATTGGGTCCTCTTAATATGGGTGCTGTGGACAACCTCCTTTTTAGCTCAGTGAATGCTGTTTGGCATGCATCATTCCAGATAAATTGTGCATCCTTCATTACAAAGTGAACAAAGGAGAAGCCAGTTTGGAAAAATTTTCTATGAATCTTCTGTAATAACCAGCATGCCCCAAGAAGCTACGCACATCCTTCTGAGTTCCAGGAGTTGGTATGTTTTCGATTACCTTGATTTTAGATGTGTCTACCTGGATACCAGCAGAAGAGATGAAGTGCCCTAGCACTATGCCTTCACTCATCATCATGTGGCACTTTTCAGTGCTCAAAGAGAGCTGACTTTGCTCATAGCATTTCAACACCTTTTCTAAGTTCTTCAGTGCTTCTTCATAGCTGTCACCATATGGAGTAAAGTCATCTATAAATATTTCCATGCAATCATTCACCATTTCTGAAAAGATTCCAATCACTGCCCTCTGAAATGTAGCTGGTGCGTTGCATAACCCAAAAGGAAGTACTCGGTATGCAAAAGTCTCCGAGGGACAAGTGAAAGTGGTTTTGTCCTGATCTTCTAGAGCAATCTGAATCTGGTTGTAGCCACTAAAGCCATCCAGAAAAGAGAAATACTTCTTCCCAGACAAGGTATCAAGGACCTGATCGATGAAAGGTAAGGGGAAATGGTCTTTCTGCGTTTCCTTGTTCAACTCTCTGTAATCCACACAGATCCTCCATTTCCCATTTTTCTTTGGCACGATCACAAGTGGAGAAACCCACTCACTATTTGAAATTGGATATATGAATCTAACTTCCAATAGTTTTTGGATTTCCACTTTCACTATGTCTCTCAGGTTCGGGTTCATCCTTCGTTGGGGTTGGCATACAGTCCTGGAGTCACTTTTAATATATATGTGATGAGTGCACAGATGAGAGGGAATTCCCTTCATATCTGTCTACTGCCAAGCAAAAGCTCCCCTACGTTGTTTTAGTAGAGTGACTAGCTGTTCTAGCTCACTAGGTGCCAGGAGGATTAATATTCAATGTTTTTCCTGGCTCAACTTCCACTGGAACACTCTTCAAATTCTTAAGTACTGGAATCACATTGTCATCACCGATCAGAGTTTCTTCTGTAAGGTTTTCTTGTTCTGTTGTAGCTAAAGTACTGTCCAAGATATGATAAACATTCTTATTAACTAATGTGGGCTCACTGATGAAACTATTAATGGCATCATCCTCTGTTTCATCTTTAAATGTCAAGGCTCTCCCTATGGTTAATAGTGGCTGAAATCCCTCTTCCTCCTCCAAATCTACCCATAATGGAGTATCAGCTTCTGTGCTTGGTTGAGCTGGAGGGTATAGGGCTAGATTCTTGATCTCAGCCCCGTCTGAAATGGTCATAGAACATGACCGACAGCTGATACAGGCATCAGCTGTGGCCAACCATTGTCTTGCCAGGATCAATGGGTGTCCCCCCAACTAAGATTTTGGCTGTAACACCAAAAAGTCTGCAGGGTATTCCCATGAGTCCACTGAGATTACAAGGTCATCTAGAATTCCTTCAGGCTTGATCGTTGATCTATCAGTAAGTTCCAACACAGTAGGGGTTGGACGAAGATTAGTGAGTCCTAATTCCTTCATAGTTTCTATGGTCATAACATTAATAGCTGCCCCCAAATCCACCAAGACATTGGAATCCATGTGTTCCCTATGTGTATTGTAATAGTCGGGTTCCCAGGGTCATCATACTTTTCCACAGGGGCCTTTCCCATTATTAATTCTGACAGTTTTCCCAGCACGTGGACAATGGGAGGATCCCTGGGACTTCTTCCTAGTTTCTTAACACACAAATATTTAACTGTCTTAGCATAAATAGGCACATCATGAAGGGCCTATAACAGTGGAATTTTAACATATAAATTTTTCAACTCCCCCATGAGATCAAATCGGGGTTGTTCCACTGTCTTCTGCAGATGCAATCGTTCAAGATATGGTGGTTCTCTGTTCAACTGTGTAGGCTGTGGCAGATTGTGTGTTGCTTCGTGAGTTTCAGCTGCTGCTTTAGTGGGAGTATCAGCATCCTCAATAATGGGGCTTGCTGAATAGTGCTGATTTACTCCAGTTTCAGTCACTGGGGATGAAAGATCCTCAGTGATAATAGGATCCACTACCCTCCCTGATCGTAATTGTATATCATTGCAGGGAATCTGAGTAATGGAGTATGCATGCATGTTGGTAGTCTCAAACTAATGGACTGCTTTATTGTTTGGGTTCGGGTTAGGTTGCGCAGGTAGCTGGGGTCGAAGTGGTGCATTCATGGGTGCGGCATTGTTCTGGAAGGGGAGCTGTGGTTGATGATACTGCTGGTGCTGATACTGTTGAGGAGGGTATTGTTGATACTGAGTCTGGTGATGGGGAAAGTTATTTCCTTGGTAAGGGTTCCTCTAGTTGGAATTCCCGGGAGCTTGGTTTGATTGCTGTTGCCAAGGTGTCCATGAATTAGTATTTTGCATTGGGTTTTGAGATGGATGCCACTGGTTGTTGAAAAAATGTGAAGGTAATTGTGTATTCCTATTATTCATGTTGTTCATTCCATTCATATTATGCAAAAAAAATGTTGGATCTAGATTCATACCTTGGTTTCTAGGCTACCATGGTTTCTTATGTGCCATAAAGTATGCTGGCTCTACATCAGGAATAGATGCCTACAGGACTACTTTAACCTTAGGTAATGGAGGACACTCTTTAGTTTCATGCTCGAGTTAACATATCCTACATACCTCTGCTTTGTCCAACGTGCACTCCTTCAATGGATGCATATTTCTACATTTGGGACAAAATACTCCAAGTGTAAGATCTTCTATTACTTATTTCTGTTTTTCCTTCATGGCATCCAGCTCTAAGGACAGGGAAATCATCATATCTATTTTAAAGTTCTCCAGTAGGTTGCCTATTTATGCTCGAGTGGCACCTCCACTAGCTGGCTTCTGAGTCCTAGTGAAAACATCTTGATCTCGATCCTTGTCTCGTTTGCTGGTTCTGGAAGATCCCCTGGAGTACCTTCGGCATAGTTCAACAATTTTTTCAAAAGGTTCCTTCGAGATATCCCCTTTACCAAGCAGATTCAACATGTCAAGGAAATCTTCCCTAATTCCTCTTAACAAGATGATCTTGAGCACATCCTTTCCAATCTCAGCATGACCAGATGTTTGCAAATTATACAGTAATCTCTCCACAAAGTATTCCAAACTCTCTTCATCCTTTTGAACCATTTTGAACAACTCTTCCTTTCTATCTCTAGTTCTGCAATATTCTTGATATTTAGAAAGGAAGGTGTTCTTCATTTGGTCCCAAGTAGTAATGGTGTCACGACCCAAACTCATGAACCAATGCAGAGCAGTTCCTTTCAAGGTGGCTAGGAATAGCTTCAGTTTCTGAGCACTAGAGGTGTAATCATAGCTGCGACAGAGAATATCAAACTCAAAAAGAAACTCATCAGGATCCTCAGAGGACTTACCATGAAAATTAGGGAGGACTGATGGTGAGATATTCTTCATAGGAGATGCTCTAGGTGTCTGAAGGATAGGGAATTCTATTGTAGCCATAGTATTATCAGGCTAATTATTTTCTCCTTCTTCCTCCTGGTGGTCCTCATGTTCATTCTCACCCCCTTGTTCTCTACCAGCCATGGTTCTGGTCCAAAATTCAATAGTCTCTTTCATGCGTTCTTCCTCTGCCTTAGCTTCTTCCTCTTTTCTCCTCTCTTCTTTCTACCTTCTTTCTTCTTCTGCTATTCTGTGAGTCTCCAACCACACCTCTTTAGTAACTCTGGTTCTGTCAATATGATAAATCTCCTCTCTATCTAGTGCACCTATAGCACTTCCCTTATCTTCAGGAGGTTTACTTTCTGCAACAGGAGTTGAAGGTCATGTTGTATTCTCCACTATGGATGCTGAATGTTCAAGGTTAGGAGGAACAAAATTTCCCCTGCCTATAGAGTTCCGTTGTGGTCTAGTGGAAGAATCATCTCTAGCAATTATCTCGTCAATATAAGTGTGTCTCCCCTAACCTGCATTACGACCTCGACCTCTTCCACCTGCGATGTTAGTATTCAAAGGGGGTTCCCAATTTGTTTTTCTTGTATTCATGCATGCCATAAAAATATTAAACTAAAGTAAAATCAAATGAAACCAACTACTAACTCTGTCTATCTATTACCATCCCCGGCAGTGGTGCAAAAATGTTGGGCACTCTGTATGTCAGTTAATTAAAGCTAACACACAGAATGATCAATATAATTTGTCAAACTCAGGAAGGTCTTTTATTTCAAAGGTAATAAGCACAATATATGCATAAACAAATTAAGCATTTGATTAATGAATGTAAGTAATGATCATACCTAGATGCTCAGCCGACTCATTCCCTAAGCAACTAATCTAATTCACACATTTGCAAATCCCAATTGAAACAATCCTTCTTACAGAATCAATCCAGAAAGTTAATGATCTAATGATGAAATGAAACGAGATTACTTTTGCAAGAATTTAAATCCTTGTGATCATCAAACTACAACATTCAACCTTTACCAAAATGATCTATCCAGTGACTACTGTAACTCCAACATTATCTGTCTAATCTATGTATGCAATTAAAGATACAACAACAACCATAATTGAAATACAAGTTTGAACTCTACTGATGATTACTGGAAGTCCTAGAAAGCATAAATAACTACCAATTGATTGGGATCGAGCTTGGCTGTTACAGCTTATTAAAACACACATGCAATTAATTGAATTGTTTTACACAGTCGACTGTCACACCACTCTGCTACAGCTATTCAATATGCAATTGTAAACTACCAGCAAAGAAGCTAATCTCTGTTACAGCTATCAAAAATGTTTGCAACATTCCACACCACACAACAGAAATGAATTTAAACTATTCTCTGTTACATCTATCAGCAATGTCTGCAACTTTCCACACCACACAACAGAAATGAATTTAAACTATTCTACCTACTTAAATCGGCTATCTCTGTGAGAAGGTGGGCCCTGGCCTTCTAACAGAGACGCCGAGAGTCACAGCTAATTAAAACTCAGAAATGAAGAATTCTGCTCTCATATTATTAATGGAAGATCATGAGCTTCAATGCTCTGTTACAGTTTACACAAGTAATGATTGTCCAACCCCAGGCTACAAGAGACTTTTGGAATTTATACAGAAATAAAGACAGTTTCAGATCCACAAAAATAGCGCAGCAATGAAGATCTATGATCTTCATGCTGCGCAATTACAGCTAACTGATACAACGTGTTGAATAGTGTTGTTAATACCAAAGGATGTTGCTGTCCCGATGGCAATTGGATCAAAAAACTTGACAGCTGGAATGCCACTTGTCCGTTGCAACTAAGCTCTTCTTCAATGGGATCTGTTACAGTGGAAATCTGTTACAGCTTGCGTGGAGGATGCACTATCCCTTAGAATATGAGGAGCTGACATTGAAGAGTCACAACTGGCACTGCTGGGCTGATACACCTACGCTTTTAGTCCTTGGCTAAATAAAGTCACATAAATTAGTATAAACCAAGGACTAAGATCCATAATATTTAACAGTCTTAGTCATAAAAACAAATAAAGTAATAGCAAATTATACATGTCAATGTTATAGATTGATCTGGAAAGACATGGATATAGCTCATGAAAATAGGATGGAATTAGGGAAAAAATATGTAATAGAGGTAGCCAAAAAGGGGCATTTCCTTGGCCCAACAATCATCATCACCAACTTCCTCATCATGATGATCATCATCATCATTGTGAGGACGCGGATGATGATGAGGATGATGAAGATGATGATGATGATGATGATGATGATGATGATGAAGGTGGTGGTGGTGGTGGATGATGATGAATACGATTACGATGATGATGAATACGAGTACGACGAATATGATCATCATCATCATCATGACCATCAAAATCATCATATTCGTCATCATCATCTTCATTGGTCATCATCATCGCCATATTCATCAACCTCACGATCATCATCATCATCATCATCATATGATCATGGTTATGATCATCATTGTTTTCATCATCATAATCGTCATCTTCATCATCCTCATCATACTCATCATCGCCACCTTCGTCATCATCTTCCTATCGTGATGTTGATGATGATGACGAAGATGTTGTTGATGAGGAAGAGGGTGATGAAAAAGATCATGATGATGATGATGATGGTGGTGGTGGATGATGATGAGTATGAGTACGATGATGAATATGATGATGATGATGATGTTGATGGTCATCGTACTCATCATCAACATCATCATCATCATCAACATCAATGGTGATGATGAGGATGATAATGATGATGTTGATCTGACGTTGGCAATCAAGATGATGACCTAGATGTTGATGATGATGAGGAAGAAGAGGGTGATGACTATGATGATGATGGTGTTGATGATGACGATGATGATGATGATGATGATGATGAAGATGATGATGATGGTGATGGTTGTTAAATTTTCATAATTTACTTCAATCTGATCTAGGATCTTAACTGAGAGAACAACATGTACAACAAATCTACAGCATATCAATCATGGACACAATATTGCAAGCACACAAGAGACACAGAGTTTACTTGGGGAAAACCATAAAGGTGAAAAACCCGAATAACTTCCTCAAAGATAGATAGAGCAATGAGACAACTAGAATACAAGAGATAGTCTTCTCCTAGCAGCAAAGCCTCCTTCTCCACAAGTGCGCCACTCTCCCAAGTGTGAGTGAGAGAATAGAATGTGTAAAATGAGAGAAACACGCTCTCTATTTATACACTAACTTGACTTGACCTTTACTCAACTAGGCCGACCTCAACTTAACCACTTAACATAATGCTGATTGGGCCGACCCCCACTAGTGTGGTCTAATAACCCTTTGACCCACATGGACGACCCCCAATAGGGTGGTCTAATAACCCTTTGACCCACATGACTTATACAGGGCCAACCCCAACAAGGTGGTCTAATAACCCATCAAGTATAAGTTACGACACTTACAATATAAATGACGACACTTCCGTATAGAAGAATAATAACATCTCTATAGGAATACAATATACATATATGTGAAATACATTCCAAAGTTACATATACATCAACACTCCCTCTTAACTAGGAAGGTATTTCTCGACACAGGTCTTCTAGCACAAGTCATCTTCTCTGGATCATCGTCACTGAATAATCGTCATCGAGTCATCATCATCGTCACTGCTACTGCTATCTCAATCAATCTCTGAATCTACTAGTCATAGGAAGTTCTACAGAGCCAATCCTTTTTCATACTGGATGTAGGCCCACCACCTGCAGGTCTTCATCATCACTGGCCATACTGTGGAATCCTCAGGACTTATTATGTGCGTCACAAAACCTCGAAAGAGCATCCCAGGCTGTTACGAGCACACGGCTCTACCTATAGGATCTCCCAACCATATTATATGTGACCTCACCACAAAACCTCGCAAGAGCATCCTAGGCTGTTACGAGCACACAGCTCTACCTATAAGATCTCCCAAGGACATATTATATGTGGTCACCACAAAACCTCGCAAGAGCATCCTAGGCTGTTACGAGCACACAACTCTACCTATAGGATCTCCTAGGGACAGATTATATGTGGTCATGGAAAAACCTCGCAAGAGCATCCCAGGACTTATTACAGGCACACAGCCCAACCTATCAGATCTCCCAGCGACATATTATATGCCATAGGACAAAACCTCGAAAGAGCTTCTGCCATATATCCCAGGGCCAGATTATATGCCATAGGAAAAACCTCGAAAGACTATCTGTAGATCTCCCAGGGCCAAATTATATGTCCTCCCAGAGAAAAACCTCGAAAGAGCATTTTCCAGATATCCCAGGGCCAAATTATATGCCATAGGAAAAACCTCGAAAGACTATCTGCAAATATCCCAGGGCCAAATTATATGCCATAGGAAAAACCTCAAAAGACTATCTGCAAATCTCCCAAGGCCAAATTATATGCTCATCTGCACAACCTGATCCACGGCCATAAAGTATCAACCTGATACTCACCATACATCATCCTGATGTATACATGATCATCTTGATCATCATCACTGCAACATCCTACTGCAAGTCATCTAGAGCAACATCCTGAAGCTCGTCATCCACGATCATCCTGATCATATCATGCATCTACCTGATGCATACCAAGTATCTACCTGATACATATCATCATACATGATCCACCTGATCATACAATGTATCCACCTGATACAAATACAAATACATGATCCACCTGATCATACATGATGCATATCAACATACATGATCTACCTGATCATACAATGTATCCACCTGATACATATACAGATACATGGTCCAAGCATCCAACATGATGCATATACAAAATACATACAAATGATCCAGCCGATCATATCCAGCATCCAACATGATGCATACATACATAAATGATCCAACTGATCATATCCAGCATCCAACATGATGCATACATACATATACATATAAATGATCCAACTGATCATATCCAGCATCATCCTGATGCGTATACAGAGCAGTAACTGGAGCATCGTCTTGATGCTCATCATCCAGCGCTTACATCCATAACCATGTGAAGGATCCTCCTTCCGACATGCTTGGAATGGCCTCTGCAAATGTGTCCATCACTTCTTCCTCGAAGTGTCATCAAACCGAAGAACACCAAGCCTCTCTCTGAAGTACTCAAACTTCACTATGGCTGGTGGTTTCGTCAGCACAACTTCAATCTGCTCGTCTATTGCGATGTACAAGAGCTTCACAGCTCCTCTCTGCACCATATCCCTGATATAGTGATATTTGATCTCTATGTGTTTCGACCTATCATGAAATAATGGGTTCTCAGACAGCTTCACACAACTCTGGTTATCACAAAAGATACCAGTAGCATCCAATGGGAGATCAAATAACTCAAACAGTAGCTTCAGTAGCCATACTATCTCACAACTAGTTGAACAGGCTGCAACATACTCTGCCTCAGTTGTACTCAGTGCTACGCAGGACTGCTTCCTGATAAACCAAGAGATCACACCTGATCCCATACTGAAGCAGCATCCAGATGTGCTCTTCCTATCTGCAGCACTGCTAGCCCAATCTGAATCAACATAACCCTGCAGGTTAAACTTTTGATTCGCTTCATACTTGAGCCCATAATCCACTGTACCCTTCAGGTACCTCAAAACATGCTTTACAACAACCAAGTGAACACTCCTCGGATCCGTCAGGAACTGGCTCAATGTGTTCACAGCAAAGAAAATATCTGGTCTCGTGTTCGTCAAGTACATCAAGGACCCAATCATCTGACGATACATAGTGATATCAACCGGCTCAGATGAAGCATCACACATAAGCTTCAGGTTCAATGCCATAGGTGTGGCCATAACTTTGCAGTCCATCATCCCGAACCTCTTCAGGATCTCTACTGCATACTTCCCTTGTCCAAGGAAGATTCCATCTGCACTTTGCCACACCTCCATGCCAAAAACAAATAGTGCATCATCCCCAAGTTCTTCATCTCAAACTTGGAAGCAAGCTTCCGCTACGTGTCGGCAATCAATCTATCTTCACCTGTAACAAATAGGTTATCCGCATACAAAAGTAGTATCACTGGATTGCCTTCCTCAACCTTGTAGTAAAGGTTGGAATCCGCTTTACTCTTGGTAAAGCCCAAACTGGATAGAAAGATGTCTAGCCTACCAAGTTCTGCACAAATATATGACTACACCATTCAAGAAGGTTGTCTTGAAATCCATCTGGTGTATCTTCTATTTCATCACTTTTATATTTCTCTATGATACCATCTGCAGCATGCTTGATCTGATAGTTCCATTTGGAAGTCATAACAAACTTCCCTTCAGGTCTTGGGACTACATCCCAAACATCATTCTTCATGATTGACGGATCATGGCATTCTTCCCATATCCTGGGAACTTCAATATCTTCAATAGATAATGTTGTTGTTGAACAAATGTTGTAGTTCTTCTTTTGTAGGTGATGGCATATGATCTTTCCTACACAACAAATTAAATTGCATGATTAGAAAATATCTCATAGTTTTCAGAACAAATTCTTACACATAAAGAAATATGTCATACAGTCATGCAATTATCTTAGCCAATGCTTCAATACAACATTTATCCATATCCCATAAATTTCTAGATGCCTTCCAATCTCTACCAGAACATTGTTAAGAGTGTGCACAACTCCCAACATGTCAGCAAAGAGGTTTCATTCTAGATAAGTAGCAATGGAATGTTGTACAGTGCCATAGGCCACTTACCCATGCATATTAGTAGTATACTGTTCATCAATGCAACTATTCTAATATGCATAATACACAACCTAATTCTAGGAACATCAGTATATACATTATTGAACAGTATAATATGCAAGTAATGACAATTCAAATACTTATCTTTGTTTGTTTGTTGGGTTGACTCCCTCTCAGTCTTTGCTTCTTTTCTGCAACTCCATTCTTATGTGGATTGTGAGAAGTGGTCAACTCCCTTTGAATATCTGCATCCTTGCAGAAACTACTGAAGTGTGCTCCTTTGCTTTCTTGCAGGAACAACTGGAGTGTGCTCCCTCTTGATCTTTGCTTCCTGGATTACCTGTCCTTGAACTGACATCCATCCTTAATCACTATGCATGCTTATTAGTATCATCATTGTGTTATCCTTGAGGTCTCATACATAATCACACATTTATTAGTATAATCATAATACTATCAAAACACAATAATCTTAAACATGTATATTCATGATCATTCACAGATAATAAACAGTAGTATTCAAGGTTTCACGGAAGTCTTCTTTTACTCATACACATTCTTATTTGATCATAGGACTCTTCTGGTTAGTTGAATCATCAATCAAGATAAGAGATATAATATGCATAAAACACGTGATTATTCAAATCTATACCTTCATGATTCTTCTGGTTAGTCATATCATCAATTATGGTAAGAAAAATAATATGCATACAACCATGATTATTCAAACCTATGACTTCATGAATAATCATTATCAACAACACAACAGTATAAGATCCTAACACAAGGTAGGATTCTAGCTTGATATAGGAAAAACATACCTGGATTAGCATGCTAGCAATTTATTTCTAACATACTCGCATAATGTCTTCTAGTTCTCTTCAGTGACTTGTGCTAGTAACCTGCATGTCTCATAAGTTAACCATTGTAGAACCAAGTTATACATACCTCAAAAATAGATCTTCTATGTGATCGATCCATCACAATGGATGAATCTTTGTCTTCATGTCACCATGAGCATATGCTCTTGAAGTAGAACATGAATTGACTTTCTTGGTGTACCTTTTGTGTTAGCAAACAACATAAACCTCATACAACATCACAATGCATTAGTACAATTGTTGGCTGCTTTCTTGGGCAGACCCGGGTTTTAATGAAGCGCAGCAACAAACCCCTTGGCGCACTGGCCCTCTCGGCAACGAGCTGCGCAGCAGCTCGAGGTCTCACCCGAAGTGGCTATGGGGGGGCTAAGGAATCAGGTTTCCTCAACCTTGGTGACGCGAAGATTGTTCTTTCCTCTTCTGGTTCCTCAGATACTGGCGGTCGGACTTTCCCGCAGGCCCCTCGACGCAGCTGCGCGGAGTCCTTCTTCTCTGGCGCAGAGGGCAACTAACCCATGCGTCGAAGCGTTACGTACTTCCTCACCCTGCGCACCCAGCGCAGTAACGCATTCCTCGCTCACTGCAGCGACAGCGCTCCACTATTTCTTCAGGCCTTAACACTTATGGCAAACAAGGGACCTTCCCAAACTCAATCAAACCGTCGCAAAGATAACACAAGAGTTTTGCATACACAGGTAATGAACTTAAACAGTTAATCACTCACACAAACATTATAACAAGTGGAAATATGGGAAGCTCTTCTCCTCGAGGAAAACCACGTCCTCGGGAGTGTTATATTAACCAGAAAACCATGGAGTTATACAATATGCTGCGCACACAGCTGCAGTCTTAGATTCTTACAGGAAACTCCACGCACACAGCTGGGAGCCCTTCTCTCAATCTAGTCTCTTCTCTACAGAGATTACAAAGGCGCAGACGTCACACAGACTGTCTGGCTACTCAGGGATAAGCTCCTCGGCTATCCGATTCTTTTCTAGTTCTACAGACTCGGTAGAACACTTAACACAGGATATTCAACACATGATCTATCCTCGAGACTGACTATCTAACAGTCTAACTAACAAACTATCCCAAGAGTATCTACTTCTTACTTGCTAACTCTAACTAACATCTATCCATTACAATTGTTCATATATATAGGTGGTCATGGCGGTCGCACCTTTACAAAACTGTGGGCCTTTCCCAACAGTGATTCCCAAAGACCCTAACCACGCACATGGCTAGGTGTACTATAGGCGCCGCTTGCAGTCACGTCGCCGCTTCCTGCAGGCTCCTTGACTTTCGGCGCAGATAGTGGGTATGGACGCTTGTCCTTTGCCTTCAATGCTCTGGCCCGTTGCTCCTCCTTGATCCGAGCAACCATAACTTCTGTACTAAGCCTTTAAATGAGGGTAGCTGAGCCCTCTACTCCATCGCCTTATTTATTATGGTAGCTGAGCTTTCTATTCAACCTTCATTCTCTTCTGTCGTGCGCGCGAGCTCCGCAATTTCCGGTCCGTGATCTTCGCTGAGCTTGTCTATCTGGCACTGTACTGCGCACCGTCTCCTTCTTGTCCAAAACTTAGTGCTTGTTCCCAAAATTAGCACTTTCCTTCCATACTTGTGCTTTTTTCCCAAAATTCGCAGCTTTACCATAGCTACGTCCTTGACTCCAACAGGCCCCTAACACTCACTTGTGGCTCGCCCTTGAGCCACTCACACTGGCGTGTGGTCGCTTGATTTGCGCATCTGCTTTTGCTTGTGTCTCCGCGAGTGTTTTCTTCCACTTCGCAATAGCGGAGTCCAATTCATCGACACACTCTACAGCTGTCTGCACTGTTTCTGCGGTTGCTTCATCTGGAGTGATGGTATCAATGATCTCCTGAGATTCAGCAATCTCTTTGATTTTTGTCTCAACCTGGGCAACGATTTCAGCATAGTCATCCATGAATGGCTGAATGCTGTTGGTGAGCTTCTCATCTTCAGTTCTGAGCTTGTGCAGTTGCTGCTGCATTTTGCGCACTTCGCCCATTTTCTTCATTTTTGGCAAGCCTGTTAAAGCCTTAACTTCTTCATTCAGAACAGTGAGAGATTGTTCTGCAGCTTGCACCTGTTCTGACAATCCAACTTTAAAAGGGAGCTTTACAAGCTCCATCCAAGCTTCCATAGCCTGGTTCATCAGGTTCTCAGCTTCCTGTACTCGATCCTTCATCTGCGTGGAAGCTCTGTTCAGTGCTTCAAATTGAACCTGCGCATCATCCATAGGATGCGCAGCAACGCGAGCTTCTAGCTCAACGATCTGGGTTCTATGGCCTTCAGCCATAGCAACTATTTCTTGCTCCAGGGTTTTCGCCCTTTCGCCAATAATTTGAACTTTTGCAACCAGAGGGAGGTCTGGTTGAATCTCACAAGCCGGCAATAACTGGGCAATCTGATCCACTGCGTTTCTGATACCGATGTCTTGCGCCTCATAAAGTGCAAGCTTCTCAGAGGTATTCTGATGGATTGCCTTCAACTCTAACTCCTGCGATTGCAGTCGCTGATTTTCCTGAAATGTAGAGAGCTCTCTAGCTCTCAACTCAAGAGAAACTTTCTCATGCACTAGCTATAGAGTCTCTATAGGAATTAGAGACAAATTGATTTCAACAGGTCCAACGGCGCTTACCTGTAGTGCAGTTAGCGGATCTGGAAGTGTCATGCTGGTAGTCGGAATATGCACGACAGTATGCCTTTCAATGAGTTCTTCAACTCGCTCGGCACTTGGAATTTCTTGTGGCGCCTGCGAAGTAGATGCTGGCGCATGGGTCTGCGCAACTCTTCCTGCGAAACCTTTCAATTCTACAAACTGCAAATCTAAAGCACTTCTGAGGTGAGCATGCGCATTGCGCAGCTCACGAAATTGCTCATGTAGGTATTGGTCGATCCCCGAGGGAATAGCCTCAGCGGGATGCGACACTTTTTGCTTCTTGGTGGCCGGTTCTGTGGAGCCTTCATCACTTCTCTGCTCACGGGCTTCCTTGCCCTTATCCTTTTCTTTCGTAGCGGCGGTTGGCAGCGCGGATGCGAGATCGGCGGCCTCCCTCCACTCATCGGACCAAGACTTGATGGTTTCTTCAACATCCTCGGTAGTCATTCTGTAAAGGCCTAGCGCCCATTCATCTGGAATGCCGCAAGGGCGGAGGTAAAGTTGATGTATGTAGGCAGTAAAAGCCAACTTTCCCTCATATAACGTGGCTGTCTCCTCGCTCAGCCTTGGCATTTCTTGAATGGTATCTCGGAGGAGAAAGTAGTACTCACAAAAGACAGCGCGATTCATCTTGCGCTTCGCGGGATTAGGGGAATCCCAGAGGTTGATGTAGCGCATGCCGGCAACCTCTCCTGCGCGGCGCGGAAGGAACTGAGTATTCGGGGGCTCCTTCCACCCAACGAGAGCGCATAAAATTAGAAGCCATGAAAAATGGAATGCTTGGGCTGCATTGTCCTGCACATTCAGGCAATCAACCAAGAAAGAATTCAGCAGGAAGAGAGACCAGTTGTACTGTTCTCCCTCCGCAGCTGCGATGGCGAGCTCCACGACAACTCCAGTGACTTCCTTCGGTCGGCACTTTGTGAGAAGTCTGCCTGCAAGCAGACTTCCTGTAAATCGAAG
Organism: Larix kaempferi; assembly: GCA_027924585.1. Classification (NCBI taxonomy): domain Eukaryota; kingdom Viridiplantae; phylum Streptophyta; class Pinopsida; order Pinales; family Pinaceae; genus Larix; species Larix kaempferi. The sequence goes on from BSBM01000012.1 coordinate 21,030,778, forward strand.
TGCCTCATCTTCTACTGTAGTGAGGTCATAAGCCCGACCTCCTCTTGTCAAGTTATACTTCTGCACCAGCTGTGCAGCTAATTTTCTGTCCTTGTCCTTTCCCACAAAATGAATATTGGGATCCTTACCAGCCTTAGATAGACCAGTAATGCGGTGAATTAAATCAACATTTAAATCAATTGGCCTCCCTAGCCAAAGATAACCTCCATGAATACATGTAAGCAGCGTCTTAACAACTGCATTGACTTCGTTGCTACGCCCAAAGTGCGGTAGCTTCAATAAATTCAACAAACCTGGCTTCTCCAAGTTTGCTGCAAATCCCTTTGGAATAAATTCATCGACCTTTCGGGCGGGATTGTGCACTATCGTCAGATATCAATCTGGCGCAAACTGGGGATACGTTTTATAGTCTCCCAGATTGAAATCAGAGAATTTGACCAGTGGAATGTGTCCCAACAGTTGCCCTTCTACCCGCACACTAGCCGGTAGTGGCGGTAGCGGAATGGGATACTTTGCATTCTTCGGGATCTGTACTTCTGGCGCATCATCTGGACACGGCGGAATATAGTTCGCCATGGTCGCCAACGGCTCTGGAACAGGTTCTTCTGGTTGGGATGGCGACGCTCTTGTAGCCGGAGACTGTCTCGGATCTTGATAACCAGGATGTACATAAGTCGAGGCCGTGACTGGAGTAGTCATGCCGAAATCTAAGCCTCGGCGCAGGAATTGACGAACAACTTCTTCAGTTGACAGGTTCTCCGTCTTGAATCGATGTAGGGAACAAAACTCTGGACAGCAAATGGCGGACCTTCGTAGGATATGGACGCTGAAAACAAGGGAAAAGACTCTGCACGACTCGGCTCTGAAAACAATAACTTGGATTCGTAAACAAGCTAGCAACTCAAGGAAAGTAACCCAAAAATTATACAAGTGTGAGGTATTTATAGCCAGATGTGAGTAAATGCGACCAAGTGGGGTAACGTAGCTATAGGCGGCTATAGGTGAGTTGACAACACGCTATCCTCGTCGCCGTAGGGGTGCATTTAGTGTGATTGACGGGTTCTGACAGCCTTCCGGGAGAAGCTAATGCTTTCGGCGCCTGAGTTAAATGCAAATCTTTCGGAGATCAAGCTGAATCCGTCAGAACGGCTAGACTTAAATAGCGGACTTATCCTTCATTTATTCAGACGCGGCTACATAACTGCTGTAATTCAAAATTTCCGGCGGGTCATTTCAACTTAGGGAACTGTGCCTCTAAGGGCCCACAACAAAACTTTTTCAAGCGGCAAATTATCAAAGGGAACTCCGCAAGAGCGATAGTTCAACGGTCCGGGGAGAAGCTTCACAAGAGCGCAACTATGTTCGCTCCAACCAAAATTTAGACATGCGCGGATGTTTCTAGGAACTGCGCAGGAAGCCGGAGACTGAGTGTCTCGCAACTTCCGTGTAGACTGAATGCGGTGCCTCTTTCAACTACACTGGGTATCTGCATCATTAGCAATATATTAGGTCGACAGAGCGGAGTGGCCGTCGCGATAAAGCTTGAGCCGACTCCCGTTGATCATTGTAGGTAGTAATTCTCCATCAAGCTTTGCAAGCTGAACTGCGCCTCCGTCTGTTATTTTTATCACCTGAAAAGGGCCTAACCAATGTATACGAAACTTGCCTGGGAACTTGGTAAATTTACTGTCATAAAGGAGTACCAAGTCTCGTTCCTGAAAGACTTTATTCTTAATATGCCTGTCATGCCAAGCTTTCTGTCTTGCCTTCTGTACCTGTTGATGGAATCCGGCTAAGAGTCTGTCTTCTTCTAAGGCAAGCAATTGCGAAAGTCTTTCATTCATAGTATCAGGATCTGCCATTTCTGTAATTTGCGCAATTCTAAGACTAGGGATAATGTATTCCATGGGCATAACTGCTTCTTGTCCATACACCAAACTGAAAGGTGTGTGACCTGTGAGTTTCTTGCAAGTGGTTCTGTAAGCCCATAATACAGCTGTGACTCTAAGGTCCCAATCATCTCTTTGTTGATTACAGATCTTCGTCAGGGCATTCTCAATAATTTTATTGAATGCTTCCACCGTACCATTAGCTTGAGGATGGTAGGGTGTACTCTTATGGTGAGTAATTTGGAATTCTTCAGTAAGGACCTCTATAGTCTCATTGAGAAAATGTGTACCCTGATCACTCATGAGGATCAGTGGACATCCAAATCTAGTGATAATATTTTCAAAAATTAACTGCGCGGCCATAGCAGCGTCGTAGTTCTTAACTGGCTTCGCCTCAGCCCATCTGGTGAGGTATTCAGTAGCTGTAATGATGTATCTTGCACCAGTTCTTTTTCCAGGTGGGTTAATAGGTCCTACAAAGTCAATGGCCCATTTATCAAAAGCGCGCAGTGTAATCTGGGGTCTTAGCGGCATTTCATCTCTCCTTGAGGGTTTTCCTGTGCGCTGGCACACATCGCAACATTTACAGAATTCCTTAGTATCCTTGTGCAATGTCGGCCACCAAAGACCTGCGGCTAATATCTTTTGCGCGGTTGGCTTTCCTGCGAAATGGCCTCCTGCAGTACCTGAATGCGCTTCTGCGATGATAGAGTTCTTTTCATGTGGTAAAATACATCTGCGCAAAACTTCGTCAGGGCCCAACTTATAAAGCTGGCCTGCTATCAAAGTGAAGTCTGCGGCTCTGACAACAAGTTGCTTCTTCTGTTGGATTGTAAACTCAGCCGGCGCTTGCCCGGTAGTGAGAAACTCAAGAATATCAGAATAATATTCATCTGCTGCTTGAATAGAAAACAACTGTGCGTCAGGCAGATTGTCCTCCAGACTTGTAGGTTCCTCTCCTGACTCTATCCTGGATAGATGGTCAGGCCCTGCATTCAGTCTGCCTGGCTTTACAATGACCTCGAAATCATATTCTTGAAAGAGCAGTAGCCATCTGCAAATTCTTCCTCCTAACACTGGTTTATTGACCAAATATTTCAAAGCAGAGTGGTCAGTGTACATTTTAAAATGAGCGCCTAACAGGTAGTGTCTAAATTTCTGTAAGGCATACACCATAGCTAATCCTTCCCTTTCTGTGGTGGTGTATTTGTTCTCGGCTGTAGATAGCTTTCTGCTGGAGTAAGCAATCGGGTGGTCAATACTTCCTTCTCCAGGCTGTGTAAGCACAACCCCCAATGCTATGGAAGAAGCATCAACATGAACATGAAAAGGTTTTCTCCAGTCCGGGAAAACTAGAATAGGCGCTGTGATCATCTTTTCTTTAAGTGTGTCCAAACTCTGTTGGCATTCCTCTGTCCATTGGAACTTCGAATCCTTTTTGAGCAATCTTTCCATAGGCGCTGTGATCTTTGCATAACCCTTGATAAATTTTCTGTAGTATCCTGTATGTCCCAATGTAGTGCGCAATTGCTTAACTGAGTTGGGCGCAGGTAAATTAGCAATGATGGCAACCTTCGCAGGATCCATCAGGAGTCCTTGTCTGCATACAATATGTCCCAACAAAATACCAAAGGGCGCACAGAAGATACATTTTTTCAAGTTAAGGGAAATCTGATGCTGTCTACATTTTTCTAACATCATGCGCAGATTTGCAATATGGTTCTTTAATAGGCCAAATACAGTCCAGTCATCAAAATAGACTTCTAGAAACTTGTGAATAAATTCTTTAAAAACAGCAACAACAACTCGAGAGAAGATAGCAGGTGCGTTTTTAAGACCAAAGGGCATTACCGTATACTGGAATGAGCCCCATTCAGTTGCAAAAGTAGTCTTGTGGCGGTCGTCCGGATGAATTCTGATCTGATGATATCCCGAAAAAACCATCAGTGAAAGAGTAAGCCTCTTGTCCTCCAACATTATCAAGTACTTCGTCTGTGAAAGGAGTGGGAAATGGATCGTGCGCTGATGCATCATTGAGTTTGCGCAAGTCGACACAGATTCTTATTTCACCTTTCGTTTTCTTTTCTTGGACCACCATAGGACTAATCCAATCGCTTTCCTCTACTGGCTCAATAATACCTGCTGCGAGCATCTTATCAATTTCTTCTTTGACTTTTTCTTTATAGCGCGGGTTCAACCTGTATGGGCGTTGCTTTACTGGCTTAGCATCTGGTTTCAGAGGTATGCGCATCACTCCTAAGTCTCCTAGGATGCCTTTCATCTCTGTGAACTTGGTAGGAAAGATATCCTGGTAGTCACGCAATAATTCCGAAACATGTCCAACAGTTTCATCATCCCAATAATCTCCTATAGAAGCAAACTTTGGTTCAGCTTCTGTACCAATGTTAATCTTCTTGAGCTTGATGTGTTCTGTGATGGCAGGAATATCAAGCTCAGGACCTTCAATATTGCGCGTCCCTTCTGATTCTCGGATATTGATGTTGCGAGGATTGTCCTCCTCATCTTCAGCGGTGAAGTTATAACATTCCAGGGCATGTTCTATCTGGACAGCCCAATCTGGTTGGGAATATTTTATTACTAGACATGGTTCAAATACCTTCTTTTTAATACACTTCAGAGCCTGATCAATACTTGGATGTTCTGACTCAAAACTGAAGGTAAGTTGAAAACTTTCTATCATTAGAGGCCAAGTGAGAGTGCCTCTGCGTAATTCTGTTTCAGTATACCAGTTCCTTGGAACTGTATCCAATGTGTGGATGAATAGGTGAACCCATTCATCTTGCGGAATATCTGACCATTGCTGAATACATGCTTCAATGTGTGACCTGGGGTCACTCTGTCCCTTATACTTGTATAGGACTTCGGCTGTGGTGTCCTGAAATCTGCGCAGTATGAGTCTGCGACAGTCTTGCCATGTATGAATATTCTCCCTATGCGCAACCCACCATCTTGCGGGTGTGGCGCGCAATGCTACGTCCAGTGCTTGTATGCGCTGCGGTTCTAGAAGCTTTTGTTCATATTCCTGTATGAATTTGGTTACTTCGGTTGAACCATCAAAAATTGGAGTGTCAGTTAATTCTGTGCCAATCCATCGAATGGATTTAGTCATCATAGTGCAACGTCTTGCAGAAACCTCATGTAAACGATTCTGCCAGTTTTCCAATCCTGCATCTGAGTCTGATGTGCACGAGCTATCGCATCGCCAGCTGATATGTCCGTCTGATGTGGGGTTGACATAGTCACTGTGGTTGGTAGTCATTTGGTACAAACTTTCCATGTGGCGCGCTTCTTCTTCTGCGCGAATGGGTTCTATATACCTTGGTCCTTGAATAGGATCAAGTGGTGCGATGACCCTAATCTGGTCATCCTCAAAAGTCATCTGTCTTTTCTTCAAGTTAATGACAGCCAAATTATCAAATGCCCAGTCTATTCCTAGAAGTGCTGGGTATGGTCTACTATCATCCATGATTTTGATTACTTCAAAATCTGCAGAGCTTCTGACTCCTTCAATATCAATAGGTACATTGGGTAGTCTGCCCAATGGAGAGACTCGTAGCTGATTCGCGAGTCTTAGCTGGATAGGGGATCTTGTAAGCTGAGGGCTTCCCATCTGTTCCCATGTCTGCATAGTGAGAACATTAGCTTCTGAGCCCAAATCTAACATGACTTCGTCCATTTCAAATGCTCCAATCTGCGCTGTGAGCCTCATCTCTTTTCCAGTTCTAATGTGACTCCTAATCTGGTGAACAGCACACTGCGGTGTGTTTGTCGAAGCAGACTGTTGGCACTGGTCCAACAGGTGTTGGAGTTCTAGAGTTTCCTTTTCATTGCGCAACAATTTTAAACATTGTCGCAGGAACGCATGAACACTGCCTAGTGCATGCTCCTCGTTGGGTCTTCCAGCTGTAGTGGCCTGTTCTTGTACAAGGTTGTCTTGTCTTAGCACTTGCGATCTAATATTGTTCGGCGGAATTGCGGCAGAACTTGAAGCTCTCGGATCTGAGAAATACTCTTGAGCTTGCTTGAATGCTTCTTTTTGCTTATGCAGGTTAAGTGGAGCTGGTTTAATATTAGCACGGCGCACCCATTGCGTCGCTTGCTTTCCTATTCCCATCTCTTGCGCACCAGTGGTTGCTCCACTGCGTGTCACTATATTAACTGTAGGGTCTGGTTCTCTTTTTTCTGCTGCAATCAACTGAATATTCTGATTGACCTGTGGGGTCTTGGCTTGCATCTTAGCCTGTAACTGAGGGCATTCTTCAATGATATGGTCAGAAGATTTACAATACCTGCAGAGGGTTGTAGGATTTTGGCAATCCCTAGCAAAGTGACCTTGTGCTCCACAATTATAACAAGTGATCTGTCCTCTTCCGCGACCAAAATTTGTTGTGCGTCCACGTCCCCTGTAATTTCCTGCTCGGGCGTCGCGGGTTTGGTCATACGGTGGACCTTCTGTGGGTCCTTGTGTCTCTTCTTGTACCCTATAAACATCATGCTTTCTTTCTATCATAAGATCATATGCTCTACAATTGTTCTCATCATGACCTACTGATTTACAGAAATTACAATATAGATTCTTTGGAGTTTGTACATATTTCTGAAGTAAGTGGCATTCTTGTGGTCTATGACCTTTAGTTCTACAGATTTCACACCAAGGCCCTTGTGCCTGTGGTAAAGGGTTAGGTGCTCCAGTTGCAATATAGTCTATGAAAACGGGGCAATGGTCCTTTGAATGACCTTGGGCTTTACATTTTGTACACCAAATTTCTTCCTTAATCTCCTTGCCTTTCTTAATATCATGCACTTGCAAGGTTAAGTTTGCTAATTGGTTCTGTAAATGCGCAACATCGTTGCTTGTTCCCGCAATTGGCGAAGCTTCTAGTTTCATAGCCATCTCTAGAGCTTGTTCCTGAGTATTGAGATTCTGTTGCATAAGAGGAAGTCTAATGTGTGGAAGTAGTGCAGCAATGAACCATTCTTTATGTTGCTGTGGTGCAAACTCGAAGCTTACTTGATCTATCAAGGCTTTGAACTTCTGGTCGAAGTCCCATACTGATTCTGTAGGTAACTGTTTGATGTCTTTGAGTTCTGTTATACACTGTGATTCTGATTTAGGTTTCTTAAATTCCCGAATCATAGCATTTCTTACCTCAGCAAGCGTTCTATTCTGTGCTGCTGAGTATTTCATGAACCAAGTCAAGGCTCTATCTCTTAGTGTGGTTGCTAACTGAACCAGTTTAACAGCATCATCATTAATTTGCTTAATTGTCCAAATGGCTTCACATAAGAACCAGTGCTGCTCAGGGTCTTCTATCCCTGTTCCTCTAAAAGTTGGTAGCTTCATGTCATCACCCATCCTTCTTGTGCTAGGTTGAGGTGAGGTTGCTGTAGCAGTGCTTCTGGGCTGGTTAAATAAAGGTGGTACAGAGGTGCTAGAAGTACCGTGTGGACTTCTTAAAGGTGTTACTGTAGGATTATACTGAGCTTGGTCTGGTTTTTGCGGTGTAAAAGGGTGATAAGGGATATGAGCACTTCCTTGTCTTTCTATATGGCTTGGTCCAGGGACTTGGCTATTGTCTGGACTAGACTCAAAAGAATATTGGTCAAGGCCTACTTTATATCGTTTTCCACTACGAGTGCAACCAATAAGTTCAGGATCACTATCAGAATCTACGGACATTACTTGTCTATGCTATTCATCAGAAGTAATACATAGCTTTCCTTTTTCATATAGAAGCATTTTAATCGATAAGTTCAGAGAATTTAAGAACTTACCTCTGTGTACTTGGAAGAAATTCCTCTCAGCTTCACTGAAACTCTTTCTTGTATCTACTGCAAATTCAGTGATGAAACCTTTCAGTAGACTATTCAACCAAAAGTCGACTGCGCGGGACACAGGATTGTCTATCAGCTTCACAATACTGACTAGCTCAGGCGTCCAAGCGACGGGTCGATCAATATGCACAGTAGGTCTAGAGTCTGCTAACTTGGCTATCCAAGCGTGCAATTCTGGTGCAAATGTAACAAAGAAAATTTCGTGAAGGTCAGTATAAATATACTTCTGTAACCAGTCTTCTGTTTGGAGCGTAGAGCTTCTATTTTCTTGTTCAGCAAACTCTTTAGCCTTTAAATCAAACCAGTCTCCAATTTCTTTAGCTGTGGGATTCCAGTAGCACATTTGTGAACTGAGCAAGTCTCAGTGTAACAGAACCTTTTGCTGGCTTCAGCAACAATCTCAGACGTCGGGGAATTAGTAAGTCTCACAACAGCAAGTCGCAAGACAAGGGAACCATTTGTTGGCTGAGCAACAACCTTCTACGTCGCAAAAATAGCAAGTTCAAGTCACGCGGCAACGGAACCATTTGTTGGCTCAACAACAAGGTTCAGAGCAACGAAAGTGACGTGATCAAAAAGTCATAAGGCAACGGAACCATTTGTTGGCTCAACAACAAGGTTCAGAGCAACGGAAGTGACGTGATCAAAAAGTCATAAGGCAACGGAACCATTTGTTGGCTCAACAACAAGGTTCAGAGCAACGGAAGTGACGTGATCAAAAATTCATAAGGCAACGGAACCATTTGTTGGCTCAACAACAAGGTTCAGAGCAACGGAAGTGACGTGATCAAAAAGTCATAAGGCAACGGAACCATTTGTTGGCTGCTTTCTTGGGCAGACCCGGGTTTTAATGAAGCGCAGCAACAAACCCCTTGGCGCACTGGCCCTCTCGGCAACGAGCTGCGCAGCAGCTCGAGGTCTCACCCGAAGTGGCTATGGGGGGGCTAAGGAATCAGGTTTCCTCAACCTTGGTGACGCGAAGATTGTTCTTTCCTCTTCTGGTTCCTCAGATACTGGCGGTCGGACTTTCCCGCAGGCCCCTCAACGCAGCTGTGCGGAGTCCTTCTTCTCTGGCGCAGAGGGCAACTAACTCGTGCGTCGAAGCGTTACGCACTTCCTCACCCTGCGCACCCAGCGCAGTAACGCATTCCTCGCTCACTGCAGCGACAGCGCTCCACTATTTCTTCAGGCCTTAACACTTATGGCAAACAAGGGACCTTCCCAAACTCAATCAAACCGTCGCAAAGATAACACAAGAGTTTTGCATACACAGGTAATGAACTTAAACAGTTAATCACTCACACAAACATTATAACAAGTGGAAATATGGGAAGCTCTTCTCCTCGAGGAAAACCACGTCCTCGGGAGTGTTATATTAACCAGAAAACCATGGAGTTATACAATATGCTGTGCACATAGCTGCAGTCTTAGATTCTTACAGGAAACTCCACGCACACAGCTGGGAGCCCTTCTCTCAATCTAGTCTCTTCTCTACAGAGATCACAAAGGCGCAGACGTCACACAGACTGTCTGGCTACTCAGGGATAAGCTCCTCGGCTATCCGATTCTTTTCTAGTTCTACAGACTCGGTAGAACACTTAACACAGGATATTCAACACATGATCTATCCTCGAGACTGACTATCTAACAGTCTAACTAACAAACTATCCCAAGAGTATCTACTTCTTACTTGCTAACTCTAACTAACATCTATCCATTACAATTGTTCATATATATAGGTGGTCATGGCGGTCGCACCTTTACAAAACTGTGGGCCTTTCCCAACAGTGATTCCCAAAGACCCTAACCACGCACATGGCTAGGTGTACTGTAGGCGCCGCTTGCAGTCACGTCGCCGCTTCCTGCAGGCTCCTTGACTTTCGGCGCAGATAGTGGGTATGGACGCTTGTCCTTTGCCTTCAATGCTCTGGCCCGTTGCTCCTCCTTGATCCGAGCAACCATAACTTCTGTACTAAGCCTTTAAATGAGGGTAGCTGAGCCCTCTACTCCATCACCTTATTTATTATGGTAGCTGAGCTTTCTATTCAACCTTCATTCTCTTCTGTCGTGCGCGCGAGCTCCGCGATTTCCGGTCCGTGATCTTCGCTGAGCTTGTCTATCTGGCACCGTACTGCGCACCGTCTCCTTCTTGTCCAAAACTTAGTGCTTGTTCCCAAAATTAGCACTTTCCTTCCATACTTGTGCTTTTTTCCCAAAATTCGCAGCTTTACCATAGCTACGTACTTGACTCCAACAACAATCATAAGTGTTAAAACCTTAATCAATGAATATCTTCTATTAAGGTGATACGACAAGTCCAGTAATTAATCAAGATTGTACTGTAATGATATGAAGACAAACATATGATCAACTTAACCATGAAACATACGTGTAAGCCATACCTGTCAAGATTGCTTGTAATCTTCTTATGGAAGGCCCTAGCCTCATCTCCCTCTGAAACAGGAACTTCTTCACTTATGCAGGTGACCAATCCATCTTATTCTAGGATTAACCCAATTCACTTGATTTGCAAGAACTGGACCTAGAGCTGGATTAGGGTTTGTCAAGGAAACCCCAAAAATTCAATCTTTGAATTTCAAACTTCTGAAAGGATAGAAATATGCACCTTGATTAGTTGATCAAGTTGGTATATTCAGAATTTGAAAACTACAAAGTTTCACCCCTCGAAATTGCCTTTTAGATTTCTGGATTCACTAGGGAGGACCCTGAATTAGGGTTTGAGTTTCCCGGAGCTTCACCCAACCAAAATATTTGATTCAAAGCTCTAAGCTTCGATTTTTCTGAGGAGCTTCTAGCTGTGGTTACATATTTCCAAAATTCCAAGTTTTGCAGAATCCCTAATTTTCCATCTTTCCGATCAAAGTCCCGGACTGGGGTTTGATCAAGCCCGGCCCACTGCCCAACCAAAAAAATCTGATCTTGGACTCTAAATTTCGATTTTGATGAGTAGAATCTAGCCGTGGTCTCCGATTACAAAAATTCCAACTTTCTCCGAAGCCCTAAATTCCGGAAGCCATGAATGAAGGTACTAAAAAATAATTCTGTTTTGACAGAAATATGTACCTGATTGTTTCTGGTGTAACTCCAAACTTTTCGATCCATAGGGTCTGAAAAATTTTCTTCAGATAGCCCGACCTGTTATCTTTCCATCCCAACAGGTCTGACCTCAATTGGATTCTCTGAGAGAGAGTTATGCCAAGTGTCGCAACGTGACCTGTTTATGGGATAATATAGGAGAGAAAACTTGTACGGCGTTCCACGTGTCACTGGTTCAACTTCGGCCTCTAAACAATTTTCCTGAGATAGCTCGACCTGTTATATTTCCATCCCAATAGGTATTACCTCAATTGGATTCTATGAGAGAGAGAGTTATGCCACGTGTCGTAACATGACTTGTTTATGGGATAATATAGGAGAGAGAACTTGTACGGTGTGCCACGTGTCACTGGTTCAACTTCGGCCTCTGAAACATTTTTTTGAGACCGTACAGTCTATGTACTACCTGTCATATTTTATGAAATTTCATTTGGAGCTTCCTAGCCCAAGTTATGACCTTTTTCCCAAGGTCACCTGATTTTGACTCAAATCTGGAAGAGGCTGAAACCCTATATTGTACAGATCATAAATCACAAAGTACAATGAATTAGAGGTTGTCCTTTGGACACAAGGTACATGGGGATCTTATTTTATCCCTGTAAACGTTTCAGATCTGAAAACTTTTCAAAAACGGATTTATAGCAAAATTTCTATGATGAATGGCTTTTGCTATATCAATCCCTAACATCGTAAGTGCAACAAGTGTCATACATGCCATATCATGCCTTCTTTCAGGCTAGCTCTGATACCATGTTAAATTTTCAGAATTTACTTCAATCTAATCTAGGATCTTAACTGAGAGAACAACATGTACAATAAATCTACAGCATACAAACATGGACGCAATAATGCAAGCACACAAGAGACACAGAGTTTACTTGGGGAAAACCATAAAGGTGAAAAACCCCAATAACTTCCTCAGAGATAGATAGAGCAATGATACAACCAAAATACAAGAGATAGTCTTCTCCTAGCAGCAGAGCCTCCTCCTCCACAAGTGCGCCACTCTCCCAAGTGTGAGTGAGAGAATAGAATGTGTAAAATGAGAGAGACACGCTCTCTATTTATACACTAACTTGACTTGACCTTTACTCAACTAGGTCGGCCTCAACTTAACCACTTAACATAATGCTGACTGGGCCGACCCACACTAGGGTGGTCTAATAACCCTTTGACCCACATGGTCGACCCCCAATAGGGTGGTCTAATAACCCTTTGACCCACATGACTTATACAGGGTCGACCCCAACAAGGTGGTCTAATAACCCATCAAGTATAAGTTACGACACTTACAATATAAATGACGACACTTCTGTATAGAGGAATAATAACATATCTATAGGAATACAATATACATATATGTGAAATACATTCTGAAGTTACATATACATCAACAATGGTGATGAGGATGAAGAAGATGATGATGATGGAGATGAAGATGTTGTTGATGATGACGATGGTGATGAAGAAGATGATGATGTTGATGAATAAGATGGTGATGATGAAGAAGATTACGATGATGGAGATGGTGATGAGGAAGGGGGAGATGACAATGATGATGAATATGTTGATGATGATGGTGATGATGATGATGAAGATGATGATGATGATGATGATGATGATCATCATCATCATCTTCATCACCATCATGATCATCATCCTCATCTCATCATCATCATCATCATCTTCATCACCATCATGATCATCATCCTCATCTCATCATCATCATCATCATCTTCATCACCATCATGATCATCATCCTCATCACCATCATCACCACCATCATCTTCATCATCATCTTTATCACCATTATCACCATCATCTCATCATCATCATCATCATCATCATCATCATCATCTTCATCACCATTGTCACCATCATCTCATCATCTCATCATCATCATCATCATCAACATCTTCATCATCATTGTCATCTCCCCCGTCCTCATCAACATCTTAATCATCATTGTCATCTCCCCCTTCCTCATAAACATCTCCATCATCGTCATCTTCTTCATCAACTTTATGTATCCCCTTGACAAAGGAAATTAAATGAATGTGTACACGCACCTACACGTACGCGCACATACGCGTGCGTGTTGTTAACTATGTGTATGTGCTTCCATGGATGTGTGCGCGTACTTACGCGTGCGCGCCTCTTTGTGCACATGCATGTACAAATTCAAATTGTTTTGGCGCCCTTGCAGGCTTGGAATTAGCTTCGGACTGCACCTTTAGGCTCGGTCTGATTTATTTATGATTTATGGTAGAACAAATCAAACGCTGCAACTTCCTATTTTTCACAGCTAGTTCTGCATAAGCTCCACGAGTGCACTGCAGATGAAATTGCACACACTTGTTGAGCTCTGTGTGCAGATTCTAAATATATCATTTTTTAATAGATTTGTTGTTGTTCTCTATGTTTAATTCATTTTAAACTGCACTCATGTCAAATTCGTAAAAAACATAGGTCGTTTATTTGGCCTATAACTTTTGATTGGCTTACCTATTTTGAAAACAAAAAAGAACCCGCATAAGAGCACAAAAATACCTACAACGTAAAAAAAAATGCATTTTGATTATTTTTAGACCATGATATGGTGGCTCAACAATTGACCATGTCGTTTTAGGGCTTCACTGACTTCGGTAATTTAAAAAATATATAAAATTGACTTCTAAAATTTTGGAAAAATAGCCTCGCACAAGATTTTTCTCTTGCCTACGCCTCTACATATTTTTTTTCTCATAAATTGAAAATTTACATAGCAAACAGTTGGGTCAACAAAAACATGTGCATTATGTTTTAGAAAAAAATAACATACCAATCTTCGAATAATGATATTTTGGGGTGGTTATACCACGTTTCCATAAATAAAAATTATATATTTCGGAAGGTCATCCGTTTTTCTACGTTTCATCTTTTTATGCCTAATCGGAAAAAGTTTTGTAGGTACCTCTAATAATTTATTTTAATGATAATATTTCTGTTTTTACAGAATGTCATTGCAACTAATGTGTCATAATTGGGTATCATTACCTTGCACCAGCCCCTTGTCTCTTGAGATATGCACACATTTTAAGCTTCCATTATGCATAACTGAATGGAGTAAGAAGATGAACTTTCGAATCCATGTAGAAGTTGTTATACCTGCAATAGAAAACTCTCAATACTCAGGAGGGGATCTACACTAACATATTCGAACCCTATTTGATAGTAGGTGCATTCAAGAGAGCATCACACCCTAGATAGACTCCAATGGATTTCTCTAATGGCTTCAATGCAATCGTTCCACGGACTTCTGTGGTTTCTCCACAGCTTCTGGCACACCACTAAAATAGTCTATTGGTTCGAATAGTAGCTCCAAGATCTTTGATACCATGTGAAACCTAAGTCACAGTAGGATCTAGCTACCATAGATTACCTCACAATTGAAAGAATTAGCTTACTATGCAAGATACAAGTGCAAGAAGAGTTATGGAAAATAAATGATAAAAAACAGTCACAAATGATTAATAGCCAGGAATATAAATGATCAAATATCAGATTCTATTAATTCTGTCCAATAATTACAAATGAGTTTGTATCATCCTTATACAGGAATAGGAATAAATCGAAATCCTTAGGAGGCTTGACATGTGGCTAGCTTAGATTTGACCCCAATCCCCCTAGGTTTACTAAGCAGCTCCCAAATCACCTCAAACCCTTACGAATTGATCATGTGAACATTGGGCGTGCTTTGGAAGACTCGCACATGTGAGGGAGGTGGTTGGTGGGTGGTTAGATATCCAAGGAGAGGCCAAAATTAGCTAATTTGGGAAAATGTATGGGTGCATTTCGTCAAAAACATTTCCTTCAAACAGGGAAACGAGGCACCTTAGGCAAAGTAGGTGCAATAAATGCATGAGGTGGTCATAATGAGGGCACCTTACAGGAATTTGACCACCTTTGGTCCATAGGTTTGGCCCATACTTTGTGGATAAGTCTCAATTGAGCCTAACTAACTTATAAGAACCTTGTTCACACCTTGGGATGCAATAAGTAACGAGTTAAGGACCATTTAATCAATAATGCGATAATCGCTTTATGGTCATAGGTCTAATATTGCTCTAACACATATATAATACACATATAGGACTCTTCTAAGAAAGAGGTTAAAGTACAACATCAATGTATTATCTTAAACTTCATTTATGGAGTTGGTGGTTAGGTGATAAAAAATATCACATAAGTCTTTTTTATAAGAATATTGAATATGTGGCGGATTGTTAAAGGTTGAAACATCAAGGAAACATATTAATAACAAAATATTAAACTTAATTTATGAAGTTGGTTGTTAGGTGATGAAAGATACCACATAAAGTTTTATTAGAATATTGCATGTGTGGTAGATATTGTTCAAAATTGAAAATAAAATATTGAATATGCAAAGGATATTGTTGAATATGTGATAAGATATTGTTCAAGGTTGAAACATCAAAAAACACATTAATAACTAAAAATTTAAATACATTTGATAAATAAACCCAAAATATTGTTGTTCACAAAAATCAAAATAATATTACATACTTTTACATACAAAAGTTTACAACCTCCTGTCATTTCTAAGAAATGTCTTTATAATATTTCATATTTATTTAAAATAAAATAACTAAATAAAACTTAAAAAATAGCACGCATAATACATATAGAAGTCTATTTAAAAAGAAGTTAAACTCCAACCTCAATGCAATGTCTTAAACTTCATCTATAAACTTGGTGGTAAGGTGATAAAAGATATTTTATGTAGTGGATATTGTTCAAGGTTATTTGGTTGATATTGTTTAAGGTTAAAACATCAAGAAAAAATATTAATAAAGTAGGTGGTTATGTGATAAAAAATACATTTGACAAATAAACACAAAATATATGTTATCCACAAAACAATAAACAATATTTATTTAACTAAATACATTTATCAAATTTAAATACATTTGATAAATCAAGACAAAATATTGTTGTCCACAAAAACTAAAAGAAATATTACATACTTTTACATACAAAAGTTTACAACCTCCATGTCATCAATAGCTTTTCATTTCTAAGAAATGTCTTTATGAAATATTTATTTAAGATAAAATAAATAAATAAAACTTAAAAAATAACATGCATATAGTACATATAGAAGTCTATTTAAGAAGTTAAACTCCAACCTCAATGCAATGTCTTAAACTTCATCTATAAACTTAAAAGTTAAGTTGGTGGTTAGGTGATAAAAGATCTTTTATGTGGTGGATATTGTTCATTAAGGTTATGTGGTTGATATTGTTTAAGGTTAAAACATCAAGGAAACATATTAATAAAGTCAGTGGTTATGTGATAAAAAATATTCGTAGATATTGTTTTTTGCTGAAACATCTAGGAAACACATTAATGACCAAAAATTTAAATAAATTTGACACCTAAGAGTTATTTTTTATTATAACATTTTATTTGTACAAAAGGTTACAGCTGTACATAGAAGCCTTAAAATTGTATCAAGACAGACAGAACGATTGCCCTAGTATTGAAGCACTTTAACTACTTATAAGAAATAATAAATTAAATTAAATGCAGAGGGACCGAACGAATAGTGAACGATTGCCCCAGTACTGACTTTTACTACTTAAAATAATAAGTAAAAAAAATTAAATGCAGAGGGACCGAACAAATATAGTGATTTAATTAAATAAAAGGCAGACGAGTACGACGAGTACGTTTAAATGGACAAGTTTTCTGTACCGAGAACATTACAGTCTGGGTGGGAAGACCTTCAAACACTTAGTTTGTCTGTGTAAATAAGCGAAAATCATTGGATCTATTGGACGTGGAGGACCAAAACAGAGAAAAGCGATTTACAACTGGACTACTTTTGATCGCTCGCATCTGGCCTTATTGGGCTAAAATCAATTTTTAGAAATAGGGTAACAAGAGATCTAACTCTAAGGGATAAATCTATGCTCGCGATTAATACAGCAATGACCGGTAAGTAAATCCAGAACCAACGCAAGTAACATAAGGCATGAACTGCCATTGAAAAGTCTTTCCCTTATCCTTCCTATCCTTGAAAAAAGAAACAAATAAAGGTTATAAAGTAACTCCTCTCCATGGGAGAAGAAAATATCCAGAGTGAGTTATAAACCTGGTCTAGTATATTAACTCTTTCAAAATTGATGTAGAGATAAGGGATCTCTCCTATCAACTATTTTGACTGTTAAAATATAAAGAAATGTATACTAGAAACAACAACATCTAGAGAAGAATATATCAGGAGTTGAGTTGGCTGTAAACCTGCAAAATAGAATAACACTACACACAGATCTGGAAATTTCGATAACAGTTTAACCTGAAAGACAATGAATTGCCATAGAAACATCCCACATATAATAATTATCTGTAACATATACATTTGAATACTAAAATGACTAGATGCAGATCAGAAAACTAGGTCTGAATAGGAAGAAAAAATAATTAACTGCAAAAATCTAAAACGCTTGAAAGAAGCAATGAATTTGTGTCTATATGAAAAATTTCTTAAAAAATAGGGTTTTGAAAACCTCCAGGTTCTATATAAAAAATAATTTTAAAATAGGGTTTTGCAAACCCCTTAGTTTATTGAACAGCCACGGGATCTGGTAGAATATATGGTTGAAATGAAAGAATCATCTCATCCTGTAACACAATGAAAGACCTCATCATTACGAATTCTAAAAGAAAGTAACATCAACGAAGGCGAATTATGAATAACAACATGCATGTGATAAGCGCAGGAAAAATATTAGAATAGAGAAAAGGGATAATCAGTCAAGTAGAAAACCTAGAATTTCATTTTACGAAGAATGTGGCTGTAGACTTACCATTTCTAAATTTAAAAGTCGCCTGTCCTTAATGCGGCTACTATCTGTAACTTCACCAGCAGCAGCATCCACGAATACTATGATTTCATAATCAGCAGTGTGACCTAAAGATGGCTAGAAGACTTCAACAAGATGCAAATAGAAACAACTTTCCAAATTATCCAAAAACAATTGTGTACAGAATTCACCTTGACCGATTTTCCTGTTACCTTCCTCGATCTGAATCCTTTCATGTTTTCCCACAGCTTTCTTGAGCTTTGTACCCAGCTCTGCTAGGAAAACATTTCCTACCACCTGAGCACTAAGTTCAAGAAAGCTGTGGAAAAGCATAACGGGATTCGCGGCAAAACAAACCATGCAGCACGTGAATCACAGCCTATGAACAGAGTCATTGGCCTACCATTGCCATGATCCCAGACTTCACACTGCTCAGTTTTTCACAAAAGCACAATCTCAGGCCAAGGCAATATAGAGAAGCAAATGCGGCCATTAATGATGAAGGCAACCTCAAACAAATTTACTGTCCAAACTTAAAGGCTAACCTCGTGACTGCTCTTTAGTAGGCTAGGGTATCATAGACCTATTTAAACTTGTGTGTGATACCCACCTAAACCGAGGTCTGATATACACATCCCAGTAGGTTGCGAAGATTGATTTACATATGTTTGTAATATTCAATATTTTGACCAGGGAACTGGCATTCCAAATGTAGTTTCACAACATTAAGGTGCACCTCATAGGAGTAGGTAAAAAAATTAGTTCTAGAAGCATAATTTTTGGCCTTATTTGGTTCCGCCGTGCTGAAAAGGGTTTTAATCATTTTCAAATCGATCTAGAATATCAGATAATCTGTAACACACACACTGGATCAACCATGAATTTTTTTTTCTTCCAACAAAATGCCAAAAAATGTGTTTTCATAAACTTTACACAAAGCTAACATTGTCATAAGCAATTTTTGAAATCTAGATAGATGTTTTAGCGTCTGTAATCAATGCATCATTTAAAATTTCATTGAATGATTACACACCTAAACGCAGAGGAAGACTTGATGGGTCATTAGAACCATGGAGGTAGCAATCAGGCCAGACCGGTGAGTGGTCTGTAAAGGGTATGCAGTTAAGTGGAAAAGCAGCCTACCAGCTGGCGCTTGGTTTTGACATGGTATGTTACTAAGAAGCCATATCCCTGGTCGGCTTTGAAGGGATGTTGGAGGTAGCAATCCACCTTATGAGTAGAACCATTGTTGGGTTGATAAAGAACATGAAATTAATTGGTAAAGCAGTTTGCATAAATACAAACACAAGCATAGTTACACCAACCAGTAATAACAAGTAAATACCCTAATACGTAGGTGACAGATTAAGTAACAGTAAACTAACCCTAACCCTAGTCCCATCCAATCCAATAATAGGTAGGGATAAGAAACGAAGCATGCGAACCGTATTCTCTGCGCAAAAGAAGACAATAACGTACTTGAAAGCAAATTACTGAACAACGCCCCGCCAGTAACATGGAAGAAGTAGATGCATGCTGATCTACCCTTACACGGTTGAACATTGATACCCTGGCTATGGGCGCCTACGGCCATAAAAATCAACACAGCCCTAGTTATCTGGACCACTTTTTTTCGCCTACTCCTTACTCGAGTCGTTCCCTACTGAAAGCCCTAGTTATCTGGACCACTTTTTATCGCCCAGTACTTCCTGGAGTCGTTCCCTACTGAAATTATGGAGGGCGAGAGACGCTCCTGCATATCCATGTTGCTGTCATTGTTAGACTGCACAAGTCTGACTATGGCAATGCGTGCAGACAGCCTGTCACCTGGACGTCATTGTACGCATCCCCATTAGACACACACTCACTACACTCTCTGTACTCCCATAAACAGGCCACCGACCTCCATGATCAGAGTCCACTCCCAATCACCTTCGCCTTCTCCTCATCGAACTAATTTACCCTTCAAACACGTCGGTGGCTACAAGTTCCAAACAGACACGCTAGAATCCATTAATTCCACAGGATTTTCACAACTAAGAAAAAGTTACAGATATTTGTGATGAAATCTTTTAAAGCACCGCGGTAGTTGAATAGAAAAATTGTAATGTTGCGGATCGAGGATTGTCTTTACCGCCGACCACCGCCGACCACCCCGTGAAGGTATCCGTGTGGCAGAATATTTTGGAGCGGAGTAGTAGTGCGTAGTGGGACCTCACCGTCAAGCACGAAGAATAAATATCCAAGTTTTAACCAGAGTTCTAATTCCTATCAATCAAATACTATTTATTTGACAGAGTTCTAATTTCTATCAATCAAATACTATTTATTTAACTACAAACCGTCTTGTGCACCACTCACATAAAAACGCAGATGCCAATGGCCATGAAACATTGCAAATTTGCAGCCCGTTAAAAATTAAAATGATGGTATTGCTATTCTATTATCTAATGTAATATATTCCCATGTTTCTCCGGTTCTATAAAAATAATCAGTAGCGGAGTCCAATGATAATTTATATGTGAAATGTTTTGGAGATAAATTTATGGCAATTTTAATTGAGAAAATTGTGTTTTGAATGAATGATTAAGAATTTATTGATCCAATATTCTAAAGCATTAATATGAATAGAACCCTGCGCCCTTGAGCATCATAAGCAAGTCTTTTCAAGGGTTCAGTTTCCCTGAATAACAATGACAAGTGAACCTGCATTAGCAGGTAGCAGCCAGTAATGGTTGGAATCTCCCTAATTGACTTCTTATCCATCCATTGACAAGTGTGTCTTCCTTATTTATTAACAATGGTCTTCCTCGTTTATTAACAACCCAAGTAACAGAATGATAAATTTTACCACTTTTTAAAAATAATAATAATTTTAATTTTGTATTTATTAAATTGTAAAAAACTCAAAAACACTTTATACATTAATACTTTGAAAACAGTTAAAATGATTCTATACTTATTTATTCATTTTTTCAAATTATTTGTAGATGAATTTAGTTTTACAAAAAGCCCATATGAATCAAATTTGCAAACCTTTCACCACTAAACTACAACACATATCCCTCTCACTACTATGCTACATAATACATACATTCTTATTTCTTATTTATTTATTTATTTACTTATTATTTATTGTTTTATTATTATTTTTATTTATTTATTTATTTTTATGAGATAGATAGGCACTTCTCGCCCACCGAGCTATTGATTTAATTTATTGTAAATAACATATAATCATTTTATTTATAATTAATATTTAAGCTAATTTATTAATATTAATTTAAAAAATATATTTAATATAAAGAAAAAAATATAAAAACAAGATTAAACAAATAATATAAATAACATATAATTATTTTTATAAGTTATATATGTGTGTATGAGACTTCTTTAAAATTATATATATAATTTTAAAGAAGATATATATATATATATATATAAATATATATCTAAAAGAAGAAATAACTTATGAAAACAATTATTAGTTACTTACATAATTTGTTTTTTTTTTTATATATCTTTTTTCTTTACATTAAAAATATTTATATAAAGTATATCTTGTTTTTACACTAAAATGCCTTTTTCAGTAATTACATTAATTACTTATGTAAAGACAACTTATAACCAATGCCAAAAAAATATATTTAAATTTATAATATTAATAAATTAATTTAAATAATAATTATAATCATATATATATACATTTTAAAATCTTGTGTTCATGTAATAAGCTATGAGGTAACATAACCTCATTTTCCCTAGCTTTTTTTTATTGTATTGAGTGAAACGAGGTGCTCTACACCCAGTATGGGGGAGATGTTGTAACGTGTATGGATGTAACGTTACACATGAGTATGAGGGAGATGTTGTAAAAAAAATAAATTATATTATGTCTGCCATTAATAAATTCATGTTGGCTCATAAAATAAAAAATTAATGAAAAAATTTAAAAAAAATCAATGTTGGCTCATAAAATAAAATATTATGAAAAGTAATTAAAAAAAATAAAAACTTAAAACTTAAACCCGTGTCTATCAATCAAGAGATATCAAATGTCTTGAGTTTAAATTTTAAAAAAGAAATACACCTCAAGAAATTGGATCCCTCTTGGTGCTTGATAAATACGGTTTAAGATGGATTTATGCTGGTACATATTAAGTATCAAAAAGTGAACAATTTATGCAAACTAATCTCTTCTAATACGTTTGTGTAAATTTTCATAAGCTTTTGCTTTTACTAATAATTTGTATTTGTCAATATCATTATTATTAATTTAAAAAAATTCATAAATTCATAATTTATAATAAAAATAGACCGATTTTAATTTAATCATTCATTAAAAAATATAAATTAAATATGAAAATTGATCACTTTAATTCAATCAATAATAATTTAATTCATTAAATATCATTTTTAAAATGAAAAAATTATAATACATATATATATATATAATATTAACTTAAAAAATTAATTAAAATATCTTTAATATTTACTATATAATACAAATTTTAATTATAAATTTCGTACATAAGAATATGCATTCTGAATCCAAATAAACATTTCTGGAGAAGTACTAAAATATGTATTAATTATTGAGGATAACAAAGTATAAATACGATAAGATGAAAACAATTAAAAACCAACTAAGTATCTAATTGGAGGAACCATGTTGGTTAGAGTTTATGTAAAGGCTTTTCTAAGTATGAGTGGATTATTAAGAAAAGAACATGATAAATATGGTTAGTACAAGCATGTGTTAAGAGTTCATAAGTAGAATCACACATCATAAAATCACAAAAGTGTGTGAATCTAGAAATTAGAAGTTGGGCATATTTGCAATCGATGATGAGGTATACTAAAATGATAGAAAACTTGATAGAAAACTCGACAATGGGTTAAAAGTGGAATCTCAATTATGATAATCAATTGTCATTTATCTTTCTTTTCATCTTCTTCTCATTTATACATTAATTTATTTAAGATGTACGTATATGAGATGTAAAATGTTTTATATTATTTGGTATGTATTATTTATTTATCTATGTTAATTTTTTAAGATATAAATATAAGAAATACAAATAAAATATTTTTTTCTAAAATATAAATATAAGATATATAAATATAGGAGATATAAAATGTTTTTGTATCATTTGGTATAAATATAGAAGATACAAATAAGATATATTTATACATTAATTTATTTAAGATGTACGTATATGAAATGTAAAATGTTTTATGTTATTTGGTATGTATTATTTATTTATCTATGTTAATTAATTTTTTAAAATATAAATATAAGAAATACAAATAAAATATTTTTTTCTAAGATATAAATATAAGATATATAAATATAGAAGATATAAAATGTTTTTTTATCATTTGGTATAAATATAGAAGATACAAATAAGATATAAATATAGGAGAGGTAAAATGTTTTGTATCATCATGTATTTATTATTTATTCAATTTCCTTGGATTTTAGAAGTATTAATGTTTAGTTGTTTTTAGTGGTGGTATTAGTTATACTTTAATAAAAGCTTCATAATTGTTAGTTGGTTAAAAATTTGAATGCTATTTATATTATTTATATATATAATGAAAATTTTGAGTTAATATTATATTTAAATAGTTACACTAATTGTATATGTTGTTCTATAAATTTATTTTAATAATTGAGTTGATAATTATATTTTTGTAATTAGTTGATAATAGATGTAAAATAAATAAATTGTAATTATTGATGTGAATGTACCAATTCAATCATGCAAATGAGTTTAGATTAAATTGATATCAAATTGATGTTCTTTAATAGTTTATACACAAGACTAGCTCTTAAACAAAGAGAAAAATGCAGGACAAATAATAGAATTACATTGAACTATTTGATATAAAGAAAACAAATTTCCATTTTTAATTGAAGATTGACATATGGATGGTTAGTTGAGGACATTATCCTTTTTTTTATTTTATAATTTAGCACCCCTTGTCCATTCAACAATAGTTCTTTTAAAGCAACCCAAGCAAGAAAGTGAGTAATACTAGAGGAATTCTAATGTTGAATTTTTGTTCCTTTTTTAAAATAGAAACTAACATGTAGATTTCACCGTATGATGGTCAACGACATTTAGATGGACACTTAGCAAATTGATGATTTTCTAAGGTGGTTAAGTATATTTACAAAGTGAAATAGGTTCTAAATGAATGAAAACTAGTTTCCTTCGCATATCTATATCACCATATTTCCTTTGGAGTAAAAATACAACATTAATTTTGACATTCTAGAGTTTTTGTCGATCTAGACATTAAATTACATGCCTTGTATTATTTACATGCTTCATTTTTGTGAATGCACGAACTTCCAATATTTTTCAATGTCTAAATTTTGATATTACTAATGTCTAAATTTTGGCATTACTAACTTGTGGGTGAAAATGTGAAGTTGGGTAATTATTTTGCTTGTTTTTTGACAAACAAAAATGAAATATTTGATGTTTTTCAACTTCAACCCCTCTAAACCCATACCTCCCTTAGGAATTTCACATTGACGTAAACAAAAATGATTTAGAGAATTAAATTAGCTTTATACTCGTATTTAAAAAAGAAAAAATTATGGTCATATGGTGGGACAAATTTGGTGCTCACTAACTGCATATACTTGAAAATTTCAGACATGGATAATGAGTGACCTATGTGAGCACTAGTTTTTCCAGAGATGGTTGGACATTTTAAGAATAAAAAATGTATGCTCATAATCTACACTCACTGCACTTGTGCATGGACTATATTTTGAGATATTTTAGACTCGTGAACTACTTTTTATCATCTATCGAAATAGCATATGTTCAGAAAATGGTGCATTATTGACACATGTTGGTGAGCATCAATTATCATTTTAGTTTTACTGTTATTGAAAAAACTAAAAGTATAGTTTCGAAGAGGACATGACAAGGAAGATCTCTGTGAAGATTTCAATTTTTTTCATAGTGTCTTTGTTAAGATATTGAATTTTCATTGTGACTGATTTTCAACTCCCTTATTTTTTTAACGATGGAGTTTACAAAAAAAATAATAAACAATATCAATCCTTAATAAATTTAAAAAGAAAATATACCATGAGAAAGTAGATTCAAAGATGAATCTTTTGGTATAAAATCCACTGATAACTCTATGATTTTGCATGGCTTCGGGCCTGCCAAAGTATGAAGTTCCCGAATACTGCAAAAATGCTCCCAAATTTCGTTGACCAAAAACTCTCGGGCGAGAAAAACTCTCGGGCAAGAAAAACTCTTGATTGAGAGATTGTTAAAACTCTCAGGGGAGAGTTTTTCGGCCCAAAAAATAACCCTAGGAGACAAAATTAACCACGGTCGTTTTGGGTCTAAACTCTCGCCCGAGAGTTGTGAGAGTTGTAGCACACAATTCCTTAAGAATATTTTTGAGCTAACACATCAAATGCACAAGATCCCGACCTAAGGATGGTAAGATTCTTAAAATCTCACTCGAGAAATCTATAAATATACTCTTGATTGAGAGTTTTTAATCATAAATCAAAACAGTTTCGATTCTACTAGTTGGGGTCAAGTGTGAAAATCATCCATAGAAGTTTCGGTAATTTTT
The DNA here is from genome assembly GCA_027924585.1 of Larix kaempferi. NCBI lineage: Eukaryota > Viridiplantae > Streptophyta > Pinopsida > Pinales > Pinaceae > Larix > Larix kaempferi. The sequence goes on from BSBM01000012.1 coordinate 21,056,129, forward strand.
TCTTACTTGTGATGTTTTTTTTATTACTTATCAAATTTTGTAATCTTTTCATGTTACATTTTTTGTAAAGGGGTACATATTACTCATTTAAACTAGTTTGGGTAATTTTTTCTTACTTGTGGATTTTTTTTGTTATTTATGAAATTTGTTAATTTGTTTGTTGTTACAATGCTTTTAAGGGGTATGTATATTACTATAGGATGGCCTTAAAAACAATGTTGGGAACCATGAAATATCAATTGTAACCCAACCATTGCCCATAAAATTTGACATAATTTGCACACACATACATGGAAACAAAACTATGGAAGCATTACTCAATATTGGTAGAATGTGTTCTTAGAATTTACAAACACCAACATACCAACATACCCAAACATCAACTTTATCATCATAGAAAATGAATGCCATACTTATTTTCCTCAAAGGTAACAATGCCTATCCCTAAGATTTGTGTTTAGCATATACTTACATGTTTAAGTCACTTATGTAATGTTGTTTTTTGCATATCGCAATTTTCCTCTTAAATATTGCAATTTGTTTCATTAATTGTATAATTTTATATATCCAATTTATTAATATATAATTTCATGTTTTTTGTATTGAATTTTAGGTTTTCAATTCTTTGAAGGAATGGGAAACCAAAGTAATTGTGAAAGAAAGTATGATCGCATCAGAACTAATCGAGAGCCATGGAAAGAGCAACAATGTGAAAACATTCGATAGTTGAGAGAAAAAAAAGGAACAAAATGTGGAGACATATGATGGTGACAAAGAAATGCAAAATGTTGAGGAACACATTGATGAAAGAAATGAAGAAGATGGAGGTGATGAGGAGATGATAAATGTTGAGAGAACGATAGGGAGTACTGATATTGACACCATGATTGGTGAGTAAATAATATTTTAAGTTTAAATAGTTATTTAATTTTTATATATTTGATTTGAAAGTTCACAATATTTTAAAATTATTTCGAGATTATATATATATATATGAATTTCAATTTAGAAATTTATATACTTTTATGCAGGGTCAACATCCAACTCACAAAAAGTCCCTACCACACCTGCAAATTTAGAGATATTAATGGGAAGTTGCAGCAATATCACCATTAATGAGATTTTTTTTGTGAATATGGATTCAAGTAAAATTGAAGAATTGGGACCACCGATGCATGATCATATAGTTCAGTATAGAGAAAAAGCAATTACTAAAAAATATCTTGAAGGTAATTCTATCATAGCATAGGCTCACTTGTTACATAGATTGTTGAAGCAGAAATGTGTAAGAGATGCAGTTAAATTATTGGGCATTAAAAGTACCAAAGAGGTTAAAACAAATGAGATGGTATCTAAAAATGTTACTATCTCCCTTGCCACACTTTCCAAAAGGTGATCTCGTGATGAAAAGGTTGCTCATAGAGCATTGCTAATAGGTGTTGTTGGAAAAAGAACTACATTGAGTCAATTGATGGCAATGATTGCAAAAATATTAAACAAGTCAAGAAATTTTTTATTTAAGTATAAAAAATTTAGGATTCAATTAGATGAGAATGATGAAGTTGCACGTTGGGTTGTTATCTATAGGAAACCCTATCATGATAGACTTCCAAATAATGTGAGGGATAGGGTGAAATATTTTTGGAATTTGAAATCTCGTGTATTACCAACTCAAAAGGACGTTGTGCAGTGTCGAATATCCAAAGGAGTTTTTGAAACTCATGCCAGACATATAGAAGAGGTCACTCAAGTGGATATATTCAACAATTTTAAGGAGAGTAATGTTGATGTGAAAATTTCCCTTAACACATTTATCAAAATTAAACCATGGTATGTCAGGCCCATTACTGTTCGGGACACATGTTGTTACTGGTACCATGTAGAATTTCAATTATATTATGAGACTTTTGTAATTCTTGGTATAAAATATTGGCCAAACGATCTGCCTCCTTCAAGTGTTCGCGAATTTGTCTCCAATATATTATGTGCACGAGAGAATGATCAAGCATTTTATAAAGAAAGAATGTGTTAATGGTAGAAAATGCAATGAATGTGCTAATTTGGCACTGTTTGATGTTAAATATCCAGTTGATCCAAATGATCCTCGATGGACAAATGTCATTTTGAAATGGAAGAGGTATGTATTTTCAATACACACCTGTTACAGATTGAGCAAAAGCATCCAAAAAAATAGATTTACTTGAAGATGATATTTCGGTGACATCTTTTATGGAAAATTTTAAGGAGCAAACATATAGATATATTAAGCACTCCCACACAAAACGATGGAAATATGTTCAGTTCAAACATGTAGTGTCCCTTTTGAATAAATTTGGAAAAATTGGAAAAATTGCACTTTTTGGCCAATTTTACCCTTAGACTAGTAATGACTCAAATGCTTTCAAATTGATTTGAATGCTTCCAAATTGGGTCTGAATGTGTTTGAGAGGTATTAATACATAAAAATAAGTCTGATGGATGCTTTGGAACTCTCAAAATACTTCTGCAACATTCAATTAAAATCAGGGAAATATAGGGCAATTTACTAGTCAAATCGAGGTTCAAATCCCCCAAGAGTAGTGGTCAAAGATGGATCTCCAAATGTTGTAAGAACTTCCCAAATTTCAGAAAAGAGACATGGTATTTTTAAATGAATTAATTGGGCTCCCAAATACATCATTATTCAGTTTCTAAAGGCTTCTGCAACTCCCATAAATCAGAGGTTTTTGGACATGTCTTCACATAGGGGGAAATCCTAGTAAACTTCACCACTTGCTATGAAATTCAAGATTTATCTTCCAAAGGCTTATGAAATTTATATAAAAATTCTTCAAGACATTAATGAATATCCATTCATCATAAAAATTACAGAGATGAACTGATATAATTCAAAATAAATCAACTTCAAGTTTTCATAACAAGATGTAAGGAAAATGGCTTCATTTATGCATTGTTTGGTATTTTTACATAGTTTCACTTTGTATTTTGACCTGAGAGTCTTATGAGCATTAAATACAGAGTATTTATATCATAATACAAATAAATGAGGCCAAAATATATCCCCAAAAGAGAAAAGCATCTCACCAAGTGCGCCCTTCCTCCAAGAGCCAAAATATGAAGAGAAAAGTGAGAAAGGTGTGGAAGCAAGTTGAGGATGACAATGTCACGAGCTGCCTTGTATCTTCAACTTGGAACAAATGAATCCATTTTATATTGAAATTAAAGGTTTGAATGGCCTCTCCAATTTCCAATTAGGATGGGAATCTTTCACCCTCGAAATTGGTACTAAGGCAAGTAGAGTAAATACTCCACAAGCATGGACAAGCTATGCTCTCTAATATGAAAAATGCGAAATGATCAATAGCTACTCTCCTTCTTTGTTCTTTAATTTTATAAACTTCCAAATACCTCCTTAGTTCGAATTCCATCCATGAGCTTCATGCCAACTCGAATTGGAAAGAGATTCCAATGTGTGCCACTTGTCCATCAATTCCTAGCCTCCTCCTTCACTCAATTCGAATGGGTGTTTCTTTGGCTAACCTAAATCCCTTGTGCACCTTCTTGGAGGATAGTTTTAGCCCTAACATGTCATATATGTCATATTTCAGCATCCAGGTCTGATTTGTGTCATAAGTGTCATAGCATCCTCATCATTGTTGTCATAGAAGCTAGGGAATCTAGCCCAAGTGTCTCAATATTTCTCAAATGCCTCTTCCTCTTCCATGTAAGTTACTCTTACACTCCAATTAAACCTTCATTGAGTCAGTCCAAGTATGTTTACCTTCCAACTCCCAAAGAACATTAGACTCCACCTTGGATTCGAATGGATGATAATAGGATGCCATGTGGCATGAGGAATCTAGCTTTGTGTGGGTCCCACACCACCAATGTGTCTCCATTACCAAGTGCCACCTTATTTTCATATCATAAATATTTATTTAACCCCTTTTACTATGTTTATGTCAAGATAATGTCCATTTGGTTTTTTATAGTATCCTTATTCCAAAACTAATGTTTCCACCCCAACCTAGGAAACTAGTAGATTGGTGGAATTTCCTCTTTTGAGATTTATTTGAATGGGGACATTACAGTCCTTCCCACCCAAAAATTATTTCCCTCGAGCAATTTTAATTTAGGATGTTGCAAAATTTTCCCTCCTCTATAAGATGGCCTTCCAGGAGGATGCCTCAGTGTGGACTTCATACTGTGGGAGGACCCTACTTGATTCAAATAGATGTGCATTCCTCTCAATACCCTTTGTTTTCTTTCCGAATCTTTGAATCTCATTTCAGGGACTTGATAGTTCACTGTATGTTCCCCTATAGAGTACAACCATTTGAATCCCAAAACCACATTAGTATCAACAACATCAACCACATAAAAGCTATCAAAAAATGTGTAATTACCTATGGTGAGTTGTAGCTTTGGAATCCATGTTTTCCACTCCATAGTATGGTGACCTAGAATGATGACCGTGAATCCATCGAATGGTTCAGCATGTAGCTTTCTCCTCTCCAAAATGGATGCATCAATAAATTTATGTGTGGATCCTCCATCTACCAATACCGAAACCCTTTGTCCTTGTATCACTCCCTGGCATTGAATAGTATGGAAACGAGGCACTCCTGAAAGCACTGCCAGTCTCCCTTTATCAGGTAATGGATGATCTTCTTATTGTTTCCCTTGTTATGATGTGTCATATCCCTCATATTGGGATGAAATATTTTCTCCTTCATTCATACCCCCTTCATACTCATCATCTTCAAAAAATACTTCAATGAATTGTGCTTTCCCCTTAGCACATTTATGTCCTAGTACCCATGGTTGGAAGCATGTGTAACATAGTTTCTTTCTTTTTAGTTCTTCCCTGCTTGGTCCCTCTTTATTATCCTTTCTAATTGCATCTTCTTTCCATGGATTATTTTCAAATATGGACTGGGAAGGAAGGTTGGTCTTGGGAGGAAACCTTGTCTTGGGTAGCACATTTTGCAGATATATTGCCAAGTTCATGGCATCTTTCAATGAAGTAGGTTTGTGGGCCTTAAATAAACCATTAAAAGGTTCATCCAAACCTTTAGTAAAGATAAATACTAATCTTAAAATGGATATATCAGCCACCTTAACTGATAATTTTTGGAATTCTAACATGTACTCATCCGGTGTTCCACTTTGCTTCAACTCTGTTAGTTCTTTGAAAGGCATTTATGGGTCTTTTTGCTCAAATCTTTCCAATACCCTGTTAACAAATTCTTCATATGTTGTAACTTGATCATTTCCCAAGGTTTTAATTCCATGGAACCACCAATCATTGGAATCTCCATCAAAATGCAAAATAGTTAGTTTTAGAGCATCCTCTTCAATCACTAGATTCAGCTGAAAATACACATCTAGTTTTTGTATCCAAGTATTTGCAAAACTTTGAGATGAACCATCAAAGGTAGGAAGGGGAATTTTACCTATGGCATAATTCAATTCTTTATTTTGAAAAGGATTTATGTTACCTACTCTCATTTTCAGCTTGTTTGAGACAGTAAAGAATTGATCAATTGGTAATTTTCTTCTACAATCTTCACTCAACTCTTTCCATTTTGCTAGAATTTCCTTCATGCCAATTTGAGGGTTAGGATATTCTTTGGTCTCAAGAAACTTAGGTGTGGTAGCTCTTGTTGAGATCTAAAACTCATGAGATCGACTATGAGGCCCTGTTCTTGAGAAAATGCTTCCTCCCACTGTCTTCTTTCCCTCACTAGAAGAACTGCTAGCGTCTCCTGTGGCCAATTTGCTACCAATTTGAATAGCCATCAATTAGAATCCTTTCTATATCTGCCTTGTCATATATTCAAAAAAAAATTTCATGAATTTCCTAAAATCCTCTTTCTCCTCCATATCAGAATTTCCTTTTCCATCCTTAGCGATAGTCTCAACAGAATACACCTCTTCTCCTTCTTCTTCCACTTCACCAAAAGCACTTTTAGTTTCAGTTTCTAAGGGTGGGAGATGATTTATTTGGCTTCTTGTACTCATAAATGGTCATCCAAATCAGGTTCAAGGACCATGCTCTGATATCACTTGTAGTGTCCCTTTTGAATAAATTTTGAAAAATTGCACTTTTTGGCCAATTCGACCCTTAGACTAGTAATGACTCAAATGCTTCCAAATTGCTCCTAATGCTTCCCGGGTTTGACTGTGTTTGAGAGGTATTAATACATAAAAATAATTCTTATGGATGCTTAGGAACTCTCAAAATACTTCTGCAACATTCAATTACAATCAGGGAAAGATAAGGCAATTTACTGGTCAAATCAAGGTTCAAATGCCCCAAGGGTAGTGGTCAAATATGGATTTCCAAATGCTACACGACCTTCCCAAATTTCAAAAAAGAGACATGGTGTACTGTTAAATTACTTCAATGGGATCCCAAATACATAATCAATCAGTTTCTAAAGGCTTCTGCAACTCCCATAAATCAGAGTTTTGTGGACATGTCTTCACATAGGGGGAAATGCTAGTAAACTTCACCACTTGCTATGAAATTCGCGATTTATGTTCCAAAGGCTTATGCAATGTATATGAAACTTATTAAAGAAATTAATTACTCTCCATAAATCATAAAAGTCATAGATATTAATTGATACAAATCGAAATAAAGCAACTTCAAGATTTCATAACAAGATGTAGGGAAAATGGCACCATTTATGCATTGTTTGGTATTTTTACATAGTTCAACTTGGTATTTCGACCTGAGAGTCTTCTGAAAATTAAATACAGAGTATATATACCATAATACAAATAAATGGGACCACAATATCTTCCCCAAATAGAACAACATCTCACCAAGTGCGCCCTTCCTCCAAGAGCCAAAATATGAAGAGAAAAGTGAGAAAGGTGTGGAAGCAAGTTGAGGATGAGAGTGTCATGAGCTTCCCTGTAGATTCAACGTGAAACAAATGACTCTATTTTAGCTCCAAATGAAAGGTATGAATGGCCTCTCCAATTTCCCATTAGGATGGGAATCTTTCACCCTCGAAATTGGTACTAAGGCAAGTAGAGTAAACACTCCACAAGCATGGACAAGCTATGCTCTCCAATATGCAAAATGAGAAATGATAAAAAAAAACTCTCCTTCTTTGTTATTTAATTTTATAAACTTTCAAAGGCATACTTATCTCTGATTCCATCCATTATCTTCATACCAACTCGAATTGGAAAGAGATTCCAATGTGTGCCACTTGTCCATCAATTCCTAGCTTCCTCCTTCACTCAATTCGATTGGTGTCTCTTTGGCTGCCCTAACTCCCTCATGCGCCTTATTAGAGGCTATTTTTAGCCCGGACATGTCATATATGTCATATTTCATCATTTAGGTCTGATTTGTGTCATAAGTGTCATAGCATCTTCGTCATTGTTGTCATAGAAGCTAGGGAATCTAGCCCAAGTGTCTCAATATTTCTCAAATGCCTCTTCCTCTTCCATGGAAGTTACTCTTCCACTCCAATTTGACCTTCATTGAGTCATTCCAAGTATGTTGACCTTCCAACTCCCCAAGAACATTAGACTCCACCTTGGATTCGAATGGGTGAGAATAGGATGCCATGTGGCATGAGGAATCTAGCTTTGTGTGGGTCCCACACCACCAATGTGTCTCCATGATCAAGTGCCACCTTATTTTCATATCATAAATATTTATTTAACCCCTTTTAATATATTTATGTCAAGATAATGTCCATTTGGGGTTTTATAGTCTCCTTATTCCAAATCTAATGTTTCCACCCTAACCTAGGAAACTAGTAGATTGGTTGAATTTCCTCTTTTGAGATTTATTTGAATGGGGACATTACAAAACGATCCCAAGATGTATTTCCAAAGGTAACAATATTATTAGTGTTTTATTTCGCTAAGAATTACCCTAGCACAGCACAAAAGGAAATACAAAGCGAATATTATCATTCAGACCAAGTGTTTATAATTGTGCACATTTTTTATAGACATGCAGAGCTTGATATTGATGGTATTGATAGAAATGAAAATGGGTGTGAAGTGATTAAAGAGTACCATTTATACATTAGTGATGACTGTACACACGATATAAGTTTTGTTCAATGTTGTTTTAATATGCTTTATAAAGAATTATCAAGACAAGGAGTCACTTTTATAGAACATTGGGTGTGGTCTGATGGCTATGCTGGTCAGTTTAAATCAGATCAATAATTTTATTGGCTATCTTGCCTTCACAAGACAATGTATATTCTCCACAAACGGAGCTTTTTTGCAACAGGGCATGGAAAATGAGAGCATGATGGTGTTGGGGCCTGCATAAAGCACGCACTTAGAATATATCAATTGAGTCACTCTATTATTCGACTTGTAAATTCACTCAATGTTGTTAACTAGTGCAAACAAAAATTAAGTCATGAGTTCAATGAAAGGATGGCTCACGTGAGAAGGTGTGTACAAATGTTTTCTTGACACTGTTTATATATATATATATATATATATATATATATGTTTTAGACCTATATATGTTCAATTGTTTAACAATTATTTTGTTTGAGCCTTGAACAAGTTCTTTTGGGATATACCAATGGGCGATGTTGATAGATCGATGCCATATAATTGTGTTGCAATCCATGGAACAAGGAGTTTACATTCTATTAGGACTAAGAAAGTGGAAAATATACACTTAATTCATAAACGAAAGTACTGTTTCTTTTGTCTTAGATGTATTGATAATGGGGAATCCATCGATGAATGTCAAAATGAACTAACAAATTTGTGAAACATTGGGTACACGAAGAACTGACATCGCTGCCCCCATTTGCAAGTTTCATTGATGTAGAGTTTCACAATGAAGTGGTTATGATTGAAAAGGATTAGGGTCGTGTTTCCGGTATGTTTAGAGAAGGCAATGTCTTCCCTTTCATTGCACCGACAGATAATAATAAAAAAATTGCATTATTACTTATTAAGATGCACAAGGTCGAAAAGCACATTGCTGCAAGAATTTAAGATCCATCAAATTATACATATGCATTTGGTTCGGTGGTTTTAATGGGACATTTATTTGGAGAAGTAAAGAAATGTACTGACCATATTATTTTTCAGGACTACCAGGGAGATGTTATATGTGTCCAATATAGTCATTTGGTCATAGAAGCTCGATTGTAGTTGAGATCAGTGAAGACTAGGAAAAATTCCAAGCATTGACAATAGAAATTGTCAATAGAATATCATAATGCCATTCTTGAAAATTTTCCACTAGCACGTTTCATGTGAATGGAACAAATTCATTGATATTTTTTTCTTTGATTTTACCTCGTTAGAACATTTAGAAATTTGTTATTGTTGGAATATGTTGTGATCTGAATTTGCGATATTGTTGGTGAACTATGGATTGTGATCTCTATTTAAATGAGAGAATGGCACATGTACTATGAATTTGGATATTTCTTTAAACAATTAGAAGAATTTAAACAATGCATCGTGGATGTTTCCCCATTTGGAGTTTTACCACATAAATTTTTTGTGGACCACTTATTTTCTTATCTCTTGCTTGTTTACTTTGTTTATTTGATCAATGTTCAAAACAATGTGTATGTAGTTGTATATGAATAGTTCATGAATCGAATTAAAAATACATGTTAGTTGTACCTTGATTTAAATAATTCAAGATCATCAACATGTTAGTTGCAGATCAAGTTTATCTATCTATCTATCTATATCTCTCTCTCTATATATATATCATGATTTTTTGGAAGAGTTGAGAGAATAATGTCCATACATCACTAGACACAAATGATACCAAATGGATTGCATTCTTTGTAGGCACATATCATGCATTTAAAGGCAATTCGGGAAAATGGATATATCTTGTTGTAGTAATTTGTGGATCAATGGTTTAGGTTTTTATACTATTTCAACTAAGACATATTTTGAATGCATATAGTCTTTGAGCCAAGTTCAAATGGAATCATAGTTCAGGTGAAATTGCAGTTGTGATTAAGAATTGTGTTCATGTAATTTATGGATCAATGGTTGGGGGTTTTATACCATCTCAACTATGCCAAATTTTGAATGCATCTAGTCTTTCACCATTTCAAAAAATGGAAGATTCTTAGAAGATGAAATTGCAGTTGTGATGAAGACTCCAGTGTTCATGTAATTTGTGGATCAACAGTTGAGGTTTCTATACCATCTCAAATAAGACATATTTTGAATGCACATAGTCTTCAAGAATTTCAAAAAATGGATGATTCTTAGAAGGTGAAATTGTAGTTGTGATGAAGACTATTGTTCATGTAATTTGCGGATCAACGCTTGAGGGTTTTATAAAATCTCAACTAAGACAAATTTTGAATGCACATATTCTTTGAGCGTTTCAAAAAATGGACGATTCTTAGAAGGTGAAATTGCAGTTGTGATGAATACTCCATTGCTCAAGTAATTTGTGGATCAACGATTGAGGTTTTTATACCATCTCAACTAAGACATATCGTGAATGCTTCTAGTCTTCAAGCCTTTCAAAAAATGTAGGATTCGTAGAAGGTGAAATTGCAGTTGTGATGAAGACTGGTGTTCATGTAATTTGCATATCAAAGCTTGAGGTTTTTATACCATCTCAACTAAGACAAATTTTGAATGCACATAGTATTTGAGCATTCCAAAAAATGGAAGATTCTTAGAAGGTGAAATTGTAGTTGCGATGAAGACTCCAGTGATCATGTAATTTGTGGATCAACGCTTGAGGTTTTTATACCATCTCAACTAAGACAAATTTTGAATGCACATAGTCTTTGAGAATTTAAAAAAATGTACGATTCTTAGAAGGTGAAATTGCAGTTGTGATGAAGAATCCACTGTTCATGTAATTTGGGGATCAATGGTTGAGGTTTTTATACCATCACAACCAAGACATATCTTGAATACATCTAGTCTTTGAGCCTTTCAAAAAATGGAGGATTCTTAGAAGGTGAAATTGTAGCTGTGATGAAGACCGATGTTCATGCAATTTGTGGATCGACGCTTGAGGTTTTTATACCATCTCAACTAAGAGAAATTTTGAATGCACATAGTCTTTGAGTGTTTCAAAAAATGAAAGATTCTTAGAAGGTGAAATTGCAGTTGCAATGAAGACTCCTCTATTCATGTAATTTGTGGATCAACACTTGAGGTTTTCATACCATCTCAACTAAAAGAAATTTTGAATGCACATAGTCTTTGAGAATTCCAAAAAATGGACGATTCTTAGATGGTGAAATTGAAATTGTGATGAAGACTCCACTGTTCATGTAATTTGGGGATCAATGGTTGACGTTTTTATACCATCTCAACTAAGACATACCTTGAATTCATCTATTCTTCGAGCCTTTCAAAAAATGGAGGATTCTTAGAATGTGAAATTGCAGTTGTGATGAAGATTGGTGCTCATGTAATTTGCAGATCAACGCTTTAGGTTTTTATGCCATCTCAACTAAGACAAATTTTTAATGCACATAGTCTTTGAGCGTTTCAAAAAATGGAAGATTCTTAGAAGGTGAAATTGCAGTTGCGATGAAGGATCCACTGTTCATGTATTTTGTGGATCAATGCTTGATGTTTTAATACCATCTCAACTAAGACAAATTTTGAATGCACATAGCCTTTTGAGCGTTCCAAAAAATGGGCGATTCTTAGAAGGTGAAATTGCAGTTGTGATGAAGACTCCACTGTTCATTTAATTTGGGGATTGGTTTAGGTTTTTATACCATCTCAACTAAGACCTATCTTGATTTCATATAGTATTCGAGCCTTTCAAAAAATGGAGGATTCTTAGAAGGTGAAATTTCACTTGTGATGAAGATTGTTGTTCATGTAATTTGTGGATCAATGCTTGAGGTTTTTATACCATCTCAACTAAGACAAATTTTGAATGCACATATTATTTGAGTGTTTCAAAAAATGGAAGATTCTTAGAAGGTGAAATTGTAGTTGCGATGAAGACTCCACTATTCATGTAATTTGTGGATAAACGCTTGAGATTTTTATACCATCTCAACTAAGACAAATTTTGAATATGCATAGACTTTGAGCGTTCCAAAAAATGGATGATTATTAGAAGGTGAAATTGCATTTGTGATGAAGACTCCATTGTTCATGTAACTTGAGGATCAACAGTTGAGATTTTTATACCATCTCAACTAAGACATATTTATTATTAAACATTATTTTTACTTAACCTTTTAGTATGTAATTTTGATTTATGATAGATATGGTAATGATTAAATATATATTAAAAAATAGTAATAATTAAAAAAAATTACAAATATTATCAAAATTTCTTTATTTTCACAATTTTAAATTTACCTTCTATATTAAAAATATTAATGAATATTTTAAATCTATAAAAACACTAACTTCCAATTAGAGTCTCATTAGTTCCAAATTATAAATGACAATGTTTAAATTATATTAGCATTGTATGGTCATGAAGGATTCATAAAAATTCACATCTCAAAATAATGCCACCTACTAACTTGGGCATTGATGCCAAATGGAAAACATGAAATACAAAAAATTGATGTAGCATGGTTTTAAGAATGGAATCCAACATGCAACTATGTGAATCAAACCATACGAATCATACTAGCTAGGAACATTACTAAAGGCTTATGATATAGGGCATTCAAATTTGCAAGGTAAAATTTTATGAATAAAGTTGGTGGAATTAAGTTTTAAGAATAATTCTTTTACCAAATAGGAAGACTCATCTCATCATGTAGTTAGAAAAGACTTGAGTTTTTAGATACTTATAATGAAGTGATTGTTTCAAAAAGTTTTTTTCCAAAATTATAATAATAATTGTGATTATAATTTTGAATTGATGAAAATTATTATTTTTAAACTCTACAATATTAATATCAAATTTTTATAATTAATTTAATTCATCATGTAATTAAGGAAGACTTAAATTTTTAGATACTTATAATGAAGTGAATGTTTTAAAAATATTTTTTTTTCAAAATTATAATCATAATTGTGATTATAATTTTGAATTGATTAAATTATTATTTTTAAACTCTACAATATTAATATCAAATTTTTATAATTAATTTATTTCAAAATAATCTGATGAAATATGTATAAATAAAATTATTAGAAAACATCTTTTCAAGTGTCCGAGAATCTAATTTCGTATGGTCATGAATAATTCATGCAAATTCACATCCAAAAATAATACCACCTACTAACTTGGGCATTGATGCCAAATGGAGAACAACATGACATACAAAAAAAATGATTTAGCATGGTTTTAAGATTGGAATCAAACATGTAACTATGTGAATCAATCCATAAGAATCATGCTAGTTAGGAACATTACAAAAGAAAGCAAGCACCTTTATCTTATCCAACTATTAATCAATTTAGGGATTTTGACCACTAGAACACCCAAGAATATAAAAATGGTTTCAAGTTACAATTTAGAGAATCCAACCATCAAATAAATGGATGATCATGACAAAGATTTGTCCTCATAAGAAAATCCAGTCAACACTTATTGTGAAGTTGAAAATGATGAATCTAATACAAAAAAAAGAGATAAGAAAGATCACTCTAGATGACCTTGCAAATGTAGTTCAAACTCAACTTAACAAAAAATATTGGAGACACAAAAATCAAGAACTAGTCTATAGATTAACTGACATAACTTAAACAACCGATGTTTAGTGACCGGGAAATGCCTGAAGGACTTAAATGATTGATGAACCATACTCCATGATTCCACAAGAAATGCCAATTTAAACTGAAGGGGACATGATTCTAGAGTTGGTATGTTTGAAAGGTCAATTTTATTTTTGTAAGCTAGAAGATTTCATTAATTAACATAAATAATGCCAATTTCATTAAATTTGGACAAATTAGGCAAATTTTGGACTAAGAAAGTGTGAATTCAGACTAATTTGAAAGTGCCAATATCAACCTTTCTAAAGTGAAAAAATGGGTTCTGAAAGTGGCAATATTGGATTTGAAAAGCGTGTTTTTCTATTCGAATAGTGTGTTTTTGGACTACTTATGAACCTTAAAATTGCAGTTTTTTGTTATAAAACTATGAATTTCAATTCAAAATGTGTGAATTTCAAATCAGAAAATGCAAATTTTGATTTGAAAAGTGTGAATTTCAAATCAAAAAATGCAAATTTTGATTTTAAAAGTGTGAATTTCAAATAAAAAAATGCAAATTTTGATTTGAAAAGTGTGAATTTAAAATCAAAAAATGCAATTTCAAATTTGAAAAGTGTGAATTTCAAATAAAAACAATGCAATTTTTTATTTCAAAATTGCAATTTTCATTTGTAAATGTTCAAAATTTTAAGGTGAAAAGTTCAATGTCTAAAATATTCAATCATTGTTTGAATAAAAAATCAATCCTCTAAGTTATAACATATAAAAATGGTTTGTCTCGACTTCTGTTTTCCGACAAGAAGGATCGTCCGCCCCTTCTTTTTGTAGTTAATTGTGAAAAAAATTATCCAGCAATTTAGATATATACATAATGGAGAACACAAGAATGATTGACCGACCCTTCTTGCAGTGTCGAACTATTAGGAAAATAATATTGGGAATAAGAAGGGTCGGTCGACCCTTCAATTTCAGGGGAATTGTTAAAATAGAACACCTTGGAACTTATAACATATAAAAATAGTTTGTCCCGACTTCTGTTTTCCGACAAGAAGGATCGGTCGCCCCTTCTTTTCGTAGTTAATTGTGAAAGCCTTTATCCAACAATTCAGCTATATCCATAATGGAGAACACAAGAAGGATCGACCGACCCTTCTTGCAGTGTCGAAATATTATGAAAAGAATAATCGTAATAAGAAGGGTTGGCCAACCCTTCTTGCAGTGTCGAACTATTATGAAAATAACCTGGGGAATACGAAGGGATGATCAACCCTACAATTACAAGGGAATTGTAAAAATAGAACAACTTGGAAGTTATATCATATAAAAATGGTTTATCTTGACTTCCATTTTACGACAAGAAGGATCAGCAGCCCCTTCTTTTCGTAGTTAATTGTCAAAACCTTTATCCATCAATTCAACTATAGCCATAATGGATAATACAAGAAGGATCGACCGACCCTTCTTGCAGTGTCGAACTATTATGAAAAGAATATTAGGAACAAGAAGGGTCGGCTGACCCTTCATTTAGGAGGGAATTGTAACAATAGAACACCTTGGAGAAAGAGCAGACACTCTTTTTCTTAGAATTTTTCTAATTGACAACAAAGTCTTTAAAGCAAAATGTCTATAAATTTTGTTGTTAAAATGTTAATATCTAGTATCCTAGGGTGACACGTTGAACGATCATATTGTGACACATGGCATATTTGATTTGGCACATCGAGTATAGCAAGGTTAGTAGTTTTTATTTGATTTGGCACATTGAGTATAGCGAGGTTACTAATGCGGGTTTAACCACACAACAATCAGGAAATGAAAATTCACTGATAGTAGTTTAAGGATTAGGTACATGCAATATTACCCTATAGCTGGAATGCTAACTGAAAAATTAACATGAATTTATTAATTTATGTTAATCATTTGTAGAAATAGATAAATGTTTTAATTAAATAAATTCACCTAAAGCATAAAATACACATAGATCATGAGTAAAGACAAATCCAAACTGTAGATCAATGTATGGATTATTGATTGCAAAAATTAAATAGTGTTCATAAATAATCTGAAGTGAAAATCAACATTCATCAAAGAAATTTGATCAATTAACAAAAGAGGAATGAAGAGAAGGACTAACTGTATTACTTCAAAGTTGCAAAAAATTACAATCTCTGCATCAATCAGAGTGTCTCTAGTCTTCTTTTGCTGATTTTCTCCCCCCTACCCCATGAGACCTCTACCCTTGAAATAATAATTACAAAAATAGTTACAAAAGATAGACTTCCCATAAAACAAGGATTACAAATCGAAACTAAAAGGCATCCTGAGGAGCGACTAATACTGACAATATTTTCACAAAATTCCCAAAATATTTTCATCACATGGTTTCCTAGAAGTATCCCATAACAAACTGTGGAAGATACCGACAATCCACTAGCTATCCGTGATAGAAGTTGAAAGATGCTTCTTAGAAGATTCATGATGATCAACAATGTCCTCAAAAACCGAAAAATCGGCCACTTGTCCTTCCTTCAGATGGAATTGGTGGAGTCACAGGCACTTGATTAATTATAAAATCCCGACTGACTGTATCATCTCAATCAACATGTTTCTCAATAATATTCCTTCTCTTCCTTTGAGGGAGTCGTATATACATGGATTGAATCTCAGAGTCTTCTTTTTCACTACCAATGCTGTCATCCAAAACATCAGCTTTAAAAGGTGGAGATAGAGGTTCATGATATTGAAGAGGCCGAAGTTCTTTCTTGCCACAAAATTTGACTAAATATTTGTGACTTTTCTGCATATTGTTCACAATAAATCTCTAGAAATTGAATAAGAAGACTTTTTCTATGGAATATGATGACTAACAAATTTCCTATATTGGTCTTTGTGTTTAAGAAGAGCAATAAAGATCCCATAATGATTAAATGTAATGGATTGCCATGATTAAAACCTTTCGGTCTGAGAAATGCAGTTATCACATCTGTAACGAAATAACATATAGCATGCGCCAAAAAAATTTGGATTAAGATGAAGCGCAATTTTAATTATATCAAATCTAAACAACTTATCATTATGGATTAGTCAGATCAATGACTGACTTCAAATTTGGCCGAAGATGAAAATCGTAGTTAGGAGCCTAATTGCAATTTTAAAAAATGGTAGAGAGGAAAACGGGCAAGCTAAACTTCATTTAAATCAACCAGTGTAATATCATCTGCAGGATCAAGACAAATCAACGGTTAAAACTTAAAAATGTAGAAAGGAAAAGAAGGGTTGCGGGGTTTTATTTCATAAATATATAAATACCTGGAAATTGAAAAACTAGATTTATGGTTTGAATAATATAAACACCTGGCAATTGAAAAACTAGATTTATGGTTTGAATAATATACATACCTGGAAGTTGAAATGTTTTGTTACATATTTAAATAAAAATATAAATACCAGGCAATTGAAATGTTTTGTTATAGATTTATTATTAAACATAAAAATCAGTAGAAGTTATTCCTGGAAATTGAATTTACTTCAATCTTTCAACTTTTACAGAGCTTGGGCTCTTAATACATTTCACGACTACGAGCTTGAGCTCACAAACACAGACTCTTCTACTACAGGATTTATATTAAAAAATTTCTTATTAAGTCTACATAAAAATCAGTAGAATTTATTCCAGGTTAAAACAGTGCAACTTCGTCGCATTACACGTAGATGAAATTTACTTCGATCTTTCAGCTTTTACAGAGCTTGGGCTCTTAATACATTTCAGTACTACGATCTTGAGCTCACAAACGCAGACTCTTCTTCAAACACATACTCTTCTACTATAGAGAATTTACATAGACTTTATTTTTGCTTCAACTAGAAGCTATACATTATCTGTGCTTCAACTAGAAGGTATACATTATCTTTACTTCCACTAGAAGCTATGAGTCACATTAGAGACAAACCCTGGTCTTGGGGCTTCGACAGTGCTCGAAATGCCCATATATCATGGTGTGGTGCGTATTTGTCAGGGAATTGTTGTCAAAATGCTCATATATCACGAAGAGCGACCATAAGAAACGGAACAGAGGCGGTAAAGAAGAGTTCCATGAATCCATGATAAAACAACAAAGGAAACAGAACAGAGGCGGTAAAGAAGAGTGCCCTGACTTCCCGAAGATTTCATTTTGCTGCGATACCGAGTATGCTTTAGTCTTTATATAGTGAATTGGTGAATTGACTTGGATGTTTTTAATGACCCTTTTTCAAAATTCTATTAAAATGCCAATTTTTCCACTTTTTCCCCAATTTCGACCTTTGACTAGTTTAACTGTTTTGACCTCCAAATCAACCCAAGTGCTCCCAAATATTGTGTAGGAGTGTATGAATGGTATTTAGACTTGAATATCAGGTTCAAGGATGTTTTATGGCCATCCAAATACTGATGCAAACTTGATTTGTATTCTGATCAATATAGGTAATTTTGACTAGTAATTTGTGCATAAAATCCCCCCGGGTAACACTGAAAATGGCCTTCCAAATGCCTCCAAACTCCCACAAATTTATGAACAGAGGTATATAATGTGTTAATTATGTGATTAATGTCTCATATGCACCATTAATTGATTTTTAATACTGTTCTAACTCTCTCACATTCAACAGCAAAAACCCCCAATTCGACCCTTGGGGAAATGGCACTATTTCACCTCCCAATACAACTAAACTAAGTAAAAATGCTTCAAATGCTCAAGTACAGTACATGAAGCTTGTAGAATACATCCATGGAATTATATTTATCACAAATATATTAGAGAATCATCCATCCATTCGAAATAATCAACATTATAGTGTCATACATCAATGCATTGGGGAAATGGACATTGTTTGCTCATTAATCAATAGTTTTGCATACAACCAGTGGGTATTTCGACCTGAGACTTTCTGAATATTAATAACAGAGGATATGAAGCTATTACAATCAGAAATATATAATTAGAAGCTCTCTCAAGAAGCACAAGTGCTCACCAAAAATGCCCTCCCTCAAGGAGCATGAATATGCCTTCAAAACTGGAAACGGTGGAGAGAAAGTGCTGCACTAAAACAAACCATGAAACTTCCTGTAGCTGCTACCTGCAAATACAAACTCCATTAAAGCACCATGAAAGACCTGAGTGGCCTCTCCAAACACCAACTTGGATGGGAATCTTTCACCCTCGAAATTAGCTAAGGCAAGAAACTAGTCATCCACTAGCTCTCTCTTCACAAATGCAATTTTTCTCAAATCATCAAAAGCCATTCTCATTCTTCATTTATACATTTTATAACCAAAATTAGCCTTCTAAGGGTCGAAATCCTCTCAATAGATTCAATATATTTCCATTTATGAAATATTCCACATTTTCCACTTGTCTCCTAGTTCCAACCTTCCATCTTCTCCCAAATTCGATTTTGAGTCTCTTTGGCTTCTCCAACTCCCAAATTCGCCTTCCTTGAGACTATTTTTGGTGCTGACATGTCATAGTGGTCAGATGTCAGAGGTCAGGTCTGCAATTTGTCATAGTTGTCATAGATGCTCCATCATTAGTGTCATAGGGGCTAGGGAATCTAGCCCAAGTGTCCACAAACTTCTACTTTGACTCTTTATCTTCCATGGAGGTTACCAATCCTTCCCAATTCGACCTAAGATGCTCAATGACATGTGTTATGACTTACCAACTCACCCAAGAGTGTTTCCATTCCCATTAATTTGAATTTGCAAAAGAGAGATACCATGTATTATGAAAAATCAAGCTAGTGTGGGTCCCACCACCTCCATATGTCTCCAAAACCACTTGCCACTTAGAATTTATCTTGAATTTATTTATTCACCATATTTATTAAATGCTTGAACCCCTCTAATGTCTAAATATCATTTATTAGCTTCCTTATTACCATCCCACATGTGCCCATCCAACCTAGGAAACTAGTAGGATTGATGGGATTGTCTTACTATGCACTTATTTGAATGGGGACATTACAGTCCTCCCCACCCAAGATTGCTTGTCCTCAATCAATTTCAGATTTGGATGCTGCAAAATGTTCTCCTCTTCCCATGTGGCATCTTCATTTGGTAAGTCCTTCCATTGCACTAAATATTCTTTGATGATTCTACTCCTCAACCTTCTTTCCCGTGTCTTCAAAATCTTTTCCGGAACAAGTGTGAGCTGACCTTCATCATCCAAAGGAGGAAGTATTTCTGAAGTGATGATTTGCTGACCAAGAGCTTTCTTGAGACAAGAAACATGAAATACATTGTGGATTTTACTCCCTTCCGGAAGTTCTAGTTCATATGCTACTTCTCCAACCTTCCACACTACCTTGTATGGCCCATAGTACCTTGGTTTTAATTTTTCTGCTCCATTCTTTTTTAGAGATGTTTGTTTATAAGGATGCAACCTTAAATATACTAAATCATTAACTTGAAAGGTTCTTTCTTCTCTATGCCTATCAGCATATTGTTTTTGCTGATTTTGAGCAACCTGCAAATTGTCTTTCAAGAGCTTTAAAATTTCTTGGCTCTCTTCCACCCAATATTTAGCCTTTGGGGCTCTACTATCACCAAATATAATGTCAGCAAATGTAAGTGCATCATAACCATATAATGCTTTGAAAGGAGACATTCCTATTTACATATGATAAGTGGTGTTGTAGCAAAACTCACCCAAGTGTAGCCATTTTGCCCATGCTTTTTGCTACCCTCCCACATAGTTTCTTAGGTATCCTTCCAACCATTGGTTTACCCTCTCTGTTTGTCCATCAGTTTGTGGATGATAGCTGGTACTTGGAGTCAATTGAGTGCCTACCAATCTAAAAAGTTCTTGCCAAAAAGCACCCATGAATCTACTATCTCTATCACTGACAATGCTCTTGGGGAGCCCATGCAATCTGAAGATTTCTTTGAAAAAAATATCAGCCACTTGTGCAGCACTAAAAGATGATGTAACAGCAAAGAAATGAGCAAATTTTGTCAACCTATCAACTACCACATAGATGCAATCCTTACCCAAGGATTTAGGCAATCCGGTGATGAAATCCATGGAAATACTGTCCCATTTTTGCTTTGGAATGAGAAATGGTTGTAATAGGTCGGCTGGACATGTAAGTTCTGATTTGTTTTGTTGACATGCTTTACATTCATTCACATACTTTTGAACATATTCCTTCAGCCCCTTCCAAAAAAATCTTTTCCTCAACTGTCTATAAGTTTTGAAGATCCTCGGATGGCCTGCTAGTGGGGATCATGTGCTTCTTGCAAAATTCGGTACTTGAGCTTGGAGTTATGAACTAAATAAATTCTTCCCTTATAATATATCATCCCATTCAAAATCCTATAATTATCATCCCCTTTGATTCCATCCAACACATCACAAGCAAATTTGTCTTTGGCATATTCAACTAATAACATGTTTTTCCAATCCTTGGCAATATCCATGAGAGAAAAAGAAGGCCTTCTTGACAAAGCATCTCCTACTATATTATTCTTTCCTTTGACATATTCAATATCAAAATCATAAGCTTGAATCTTGCTTACCCAATTTTGTTGCCTTTCATTTAGATCTTTTTGGGTGAGAAAGTGTCTTAGACTATTGTGGTCAGTTTTCACCACAAACTTGTTGCCCACCAAGTATTGTTTGAATTTGGCCAATGCATGCATAATGGCCAGCATTTCTTTATCATATATGGAGTAAAGTTTTTCATGAGGCTGCAACTTTCTGCTCTCAAAGGCTATGGGGTGTTGGCCTTGCTTTAGGACAGCCCCTATTCCTCCACCTGAAGCATCACATTCCACAACAAAAGGTTTAGTAAAATCAGGAAGTGCAAGTATGGGAAAACTACTCATTACCTCTTTCATTTTTTGGAAGTCCTTTTCAGCCTCTTCATCCCACTTGAAAGCATCCTTCTTAGTTAAATCAATGAGTGGAGAAGTAAACTTGGAGAACCCTTTCACAAATTTTCTATAGTAGGTGCATATGCCAATAAAGCCTCTCAATTCGGTAATATTTTTTGGTGATGGCCATTCCAAGATAGCTCTGATTTTTTCCATGTGTACCTTCACTCCTTCTTGCCCAATAATGTGTCCAAGATACAGTAGTTCTTTCATCCCAAACTCACATTTTGATAATTTAGCAAATAAGGACTCTTCTTGCAAGATTTTCAACACAATCTCTAACTGTTGCAAATGCTCTTCCCATGTTTTACTGTAAATGAGAATATCATCAAAGAAAACCAAAACAAACCTTCTTAGTTGCTTGCAAAATATCCTATTCATACATGCTTGAAAGGTGGCTGGAGCATTAGTTAACCCAAAAGGCATGACAAGAAATTCAAAGTGGCCAAAATGATATCGAAAAGCGGTCTTTTGCACATCTTCATCTTTCATTCGAATTTGGTGATACCCTGATATAAGGTCAATTTTTGAGAAGTATTTGGCCCCATGTAGCTCATCCATGAGCTCATCAATCCTAGGAATAGGATACCTATTCTTGATAGTCTTTTTGTTCAAGGCTCTAAAATCTATGCACATTCTCAATGTTCCATCTTTTTTCTTCACTAGCACTACTGAAGAAGCATAAGGGCTAGAGCTTGGTCTAATGAGTCTAAACTCTAGGAGTTCTTGG
This sequence comes from Larix kaempferi, assembly GCA_027924585.1. Lineage (NCBI taxonomy): Eukaryota > Viridiplantae > Streptophyta > Pinopsida > Pinales > Pinaceae > Larix > Larix kaempferi. Next base: position 21,078,427 of record BSBM01000012.1, read on the forward strand.
AGAGGTTTTTCAATCTCATGTTTGAAATTTTTAGGATGTCTATAAGGTGGTATCTGAATGGGTGAAGTGCCCTCCTCCAAAATAATACTGTGCTCAACTCCCCTATCCGGTGGCCTACCATGTGGAAGGTCTCTAAAAACCTTTTCATATTTTTGCAAAAGTCTCTCTGTATCCTTTGGGTGTTTAACAATATTTATAGTTGGCTTGGGAGATGTAATATGACATTCAACAATCCATTCTATATCCCCATGCCTCAATATAGATCTCATACTATTGCAAGTTACTACTTGATTTGGATAAGTGTGTTGCCCTCTCACAATTCTTTGTACTCCTTTTGAATCTTGGAATTTCATTTCGGGAATTTGATAATTTACTGTATGCTCTCCTATTGAATATAGCCATTGCACTCCGAAAACCACATTAGTATCAGCAACATCAACCACATAAAAACTATCAACAAAAGTATAGTTACCTACGGTGACTTACAGCTTTGGAACCCATGTTTTGCATTGCATTGTGTTGTGACCGGGAATGACAACTATGAAGCCATCAAATGGTTCAATAGGTATCTTTCTTTTCTCTACCATCTCTGAATCAATGAAGTTATGAGTGGCTCCTCCATATACCAAAACTGAAGTTCTTTGTCCTTGTACCACACCTTTGCATCGGATAGTATGATAGCGAGGTATTGTTGAAAGCACTGCCATTCTTGCTTTGTCCGGTGAAGGCTGATTTTCTTCTTGTCTTTCCTCTTCTACTACTATCTCATATACCTCTTCTTGATATCAAATATGTCCATATTCATCCATGCCCCCATCATACCCCTCATTGTCAGAAAATACTTCTATGTATTGAGTCTTTCCTTTGGTACATTTGTGCCCCGGTGTCCATGGTTGGAAGCATGTGAAACACAATTTCTTTTTTCTAAGTTCATCCCTATTTAGTCCCTCTTTTTTATTCCTCTCAAATGACTCTCTTTGCCAAGGTTTCTTATCATATCCATCCATTTTCCAAGGTTTCTTTTCAAATTTGTAGCTAGGCTTAGGAGGAAATCTCGTTCTAGGAAGCACATTTTGGAGATCCCTAGTCAAGCTCATTGCATCTTTTAATGTAGTTAGCTTGTGGGCTTTGACCAAACCTCTTAAGGGTTCAGCCAAACCTTCAGTGAACAAAAATACTAATCTTCCCATAGATACATCAGCCACCTTGACTGATAATTTTTGAAAGTCCAACATATATTCGGTAGGGGACCCAGTTTGCTTCAATTGAGCTAGTTCTTTGAAAGGCAATTCTGGATCTTTTTGTTCAAATCTTTATAGTACCCTGTCAACAAATTCTCCATATGTTCTAACCTGATTATGACCCAAGGTTTTCAACCCATGAAACCACCATTCATTGGCATCTCCTTCCAAATGAAAAATGGCCATTTTTAATGCATCCTCTTCCAACATAGGATTCAGCTGAAAATATACATCTGATTTTTGCACCCAAGTGTTAGCAGAATTTTGAGAAGAACCATCAAAAGTAGGAAGTGATATTTTTCCAATAGCACTATTCAATTCTTTGTTTTGGAATGGACTCCTATTGTCTCCCTTCATTTTAATATTTTGCATAGCATCAATGTAGTCACTGAGTGGTACACCTCTTTTACACTCTTTATTCAAATCATTCAAATCATTTACTAGTTTGTTGTAATCCAATTCAAGATTGGGCTCTTCTTTGGGTGTGAGAAATTTAGGTGCAGTATGCCTTTGTGTGCTTTGAAATTCATCAGGTCTATTATGAGGTCCTGTACTTGAGAAAATATGCTCATTCCCTTTCATCTTTTCCCCTGAGTGTGAACCACTATTATTTCCTATCATCCCTTTGCCTAAAAGTTGGCTACCCAACAATTCGAAACCTTTCATCATTTGTTTATTCATATCTAGAATAACCATGGTAATTCCTTCAAAACATGGTTTTAAGGCTTCAATAAATTCCTCCTTATGTCTTAATTTTTCCTCCTCCTCTCTACCCATTGTTTTAGAAAAAAACTCTTTTTCTGCTACTATCTCTTCTTCAACCAAAACTTCTTCAACTATTGATTAAAAGGGTGGTGGTTTATTTGTTTGGATTTTTTTTATACCATTAGGTGCCAATACCATGCTCTGATACCACTTGTAATGACCATTTTTCAAAATTCTATTAAAATGCCAATTTTTCCACTTTTTCCCCAATTTCGACCTTTGACTAGTTTAACTGTTTTGACCTCCAAATCAACCCAAGTGCTCCCAAATCTTCTGTAGGAGTGTATGAATGGTATTTAGATTTGAATATCAGGTTCAGGGATGTTTTATGGCCCTCCAAATAATGCTGCAAACTTGATTTGTATTCTGATCAATATAGGTAATTTTGACTAGTAATTTGTGCATCAAATCCCCCCGGGTAACACTGAAAATGGCCTTCCAAATGCCTCCAAACTCCCATGAATTTATGAAAATAGGTATATAATGTGTTAAGTATGTGATTAAGGTCTCATATGCACCATTAATTGATTTTTACTACTGTTCTAACTCTCTCACATTCAACAACAAAAACCCTCAATTCGACCCTTGGAGAAATGGCACTATTTCACCTCCCAATACAACTAAACTGAGTAAAAATGCTTCAAATGCTCAAGAACAGTACATGAAACTTGTATAATACATACATGGAAGTATATTGATCACAAATATATTAGAGAATCATCCATCCATTTGAAATAATCAACATTATAGTGTCATACATCAATGCATTGGGGAAATGGACATTGTTTGCTCATTAATCAATAGTTTTGCATACAATTAGTGGGCATTTCAACCTGAGACTTTCTTAATATTAATAAAATAGGATATGAATCTATTACAATCAGAAATATATAATGATAAGATCTCTCAAGAAGCACAAGTGATCACCAAAAACACCCTCCCTCAAGGAGCATGAATATGCCTTCAAAACTGGAAACGGTGGAGAGAAAGTGCTGCACTAAACCAAACCATGAAACTTCCTGTAGCTTCTACCTGCAAATACAAACTCCATTAAAGCACCATGAAATACCTGAGTGGCCTCTCCAAACACCAACTAGGATGGGAATCTTTCATCCTCGAAATTGGCTAAGGCAAGAAACTAGTCATCCACTAGCTCTCTCTTCACAAATGCAATTTTTCTCAAATCATCAAAAGTCATTCTCATTCTTCATTTCTACATTTTATAACCAAAATTATCCTTCTAAGGGTCGAAATCCTCTCAATAGATTCAATATATTTCCATTTATGAAATATTCCACATTTGCCACTTGTTTCCTAGTTCCAACCTTCCATCTTCTCCCAAATTCGATTTTGAGTCTCTTTGGCTTCTCCAACTCCCAAATTCACCTTCCTTGAGCCTATTTTTGGTGCTAACATGTCATAGTGGTTAGATGTCAGAGGTCAGGTCTACAATTTGTCATAGTTGTCATAGATGCTCCATCATTAGTGTCATAGGGGTTAGGGAATCTAGCCCAAGTGTCCACAAACTTCTACTTTGACTCTTTATCTTCCATGGAGGTTACCAATCCTTCCCAATTCGACCTAAGATGCTCAATGACATGTGTTATGAATTACCAACTCACCCAAGAGTGTTCCCATTCCCATTAATTCAAATTTGCAAAAGAGAGATACCATGTATTATGAAAAATCAAGCTAGTGTGGGTCCCGCCACCTCCATATGTCTCCAAAACCACTTGCCCCTTAGAATTTATATTGAATTTATTTATTCACCATATTTATTAAATGATTGAACCCCTCTAATGTCTAAATATCATTTATTAACTTCCTTATTACCATCCCACATGTGCCCATCCAACCTAGGAAACTAGTAGGATTGATGGGATTGTCTTACTATGCACTTATTTGAATGGGGACATTACAATGTTACGGATGGGGAAGGATAATTATCACAATATGGTGGGATGTTAGTCATAGATATCATCTGTACCGACTGTAGATTTTGCTGGAGTAATTGTACATGTATCACCCCAATCGATGCCTTGAGAAAAAAATGTATGCTGACATGGCGATGGTTTATACGATGAAATTCTGAAATGGCAGTTATCTTGATGGTGCTAATGGTGAATGATGGCTTATATCACGTGTGTGAAGAAAATAATCACATCATGCTTTAGACAAAATTATGTCTTGTCACAAACACCAAGATCACTGCCATCATTTACTATTAGCGCCATCGGGACAAACATTTTTTATATGTTCTAACTAAGCTTGTGATTTGGTTTCTTAAATGTAGTGCAATATTATTTTATATTCTTTTAATTGTAATGTTGTGATTTCTCTGTTATTTAATTCTATAATATGTATGCTTGAAAAGAGAACACATAAAATTCTGAGAATTGTTTGAAAATAAAGAACACATAAAATTTGAATATTTTAATGCCCCTCAAATGGATTTAGACTTTGAAAGCATGAATTTAGACTTTGAAAGTGTGAATATCAAGCTATAATGAAAATAATATTGGGGATAAGAAGGGTCGGTCGACCCTTTTGTAGTGTCAAACTATTATGAAAATAATATAGGGAATAAGATGGGTTGGCTGACCCTTCAATTACGAGGGAATTGTAAAAATAGAACACCTTGTAAGTTATGACATATAAAAATGGTTCTTGATGACTTTTTTCTTCGATCCTTGTTTTTCGACAAGAAGGATCAGCCGGCCCTTCTTTTTGTTAGGATATTCCTATCCTCCATCCTAGTCCTAGAAACATTTTCATTATTTGCATTTTCAGTCATGCATGCACTTTTAGGGTTCGCATGCATTATTTAGGGTTTGCATGCATCCCAGTCATCAGTCCTAGCAGCTAGCCCTTAGTTAGCTTGCCCCCGGAGCTTCTTTCCACTAATTTTCAGCCCTCCTAGAGCTTAGTACGCCCTTCCTTACCTACCATTTAGTTATCTTCGGTTATCTTCAGTTATCTCCTTGATTTTAGGCTTGACTGACTCTCAACTGACTATATCACTTCGATGGACCTTCAGTGAGACTTGACTTCCCATTTTGACTCCAGTTAGCTCCTCATGTGCCCTCCACTGAGCCTCCTTCATTCAGTTAGTGTCTCCATGTACCAGTTACAATCAGTTACACCTACCACACTCAGTTAGACTCAGTTTGACTAACGATTGACAGTTACTTGTGCATTGATGACTCCACCGATGATGAGATAGACTACTAGTTGTGCTTCGATGACACTCCAGTGATCTTTTGATCACTCCATGAAGGATAATTCGAATTGCCACCTTAAGCATTCAAATCCTCATGCATTGTACTATTTATTTGTCCATATTGTGATTAATTAATTAGTGTGTGAAGTATTTTTGCTTCTATCCGAGTTCTACTATATTATTATTCTATTGCTTATTATACTGCATTGACCACTCTTCTTCTATTTTCTTGCTTAATCAATTACTTTCTTGTGAGGTAAACATCATCTCTTAGATCTGCTGTGAGGATTTTCACATGGTTTCAAAGCATGTTGAGTGTATTGTTTATCTCCATTCCTAAGAGTTTTTTGTAGGTTATTATCAAGATTTCTAGTGCAGCAGTTTCTACATTTATGTAGCAGTAGTAGTTGCAGATATTATCTATTGTTTTTGCAGGTCTTCTACAGCTTCAATGTATTTAGAAGAAATCCCTCCTCTTTCTTCATTCAACTATGATGAATGGAAACCAAAAATGATATCATATTTGAAGAGCCATGATCTCTTTGATTGTTATTTTGAAAGAGAGTTCGAATCCTTTGAAGAGAAGATTGACTAGTTGAATAAAGGTGACCAAGCCTTTGGAAGGATGATGCTTGCTATGCCTGATTACATAATGTACCAAATCATTGATGATGTTGAAACTCCAAAAGAGCTATGGGCCCATCTGGATGAAAGATTCAGCAAACAGAATGAAGGATTTGGTCCAAACTCCTTCAAGAGCAAGGAAAGTGATGCACTCGCCCTCCTTGATGATCTCATTGATCATGAACCAGTATCAAACACATCTCATATTGAAGTTGTCCACAAAGAAGAAGAACTTGTAGATTCTATCCTCATGCTCCAAATTTCTTCTCTTTCTGTGCCAGCTCACACTCTAGATATTGCAGAAGGTCTTAAATCCTCTCTTGCAGCAGAGTCTGTTGGTCTGCATCATGATCTATTGAATGTTTTAGAGGTCGAATCAGCTATTGGAGGTAATGCATTTTCTCTCCTCAAGAAATCACCTCTTATTTACTACTATATGATCATTGTTCCATGCTTTCAAAAGGTTATTGAAGAATATGGCCATTGCCATTCGCTTGGGATAATTTCTCATGCACATCATGGTTTTGATCTCACCCCTACTGGTTCAAAGGAGATCTTAAGAAACCATTGCCATTCACTTGGGATAACTTCTCATGCATTTACTGGTTTTGATCTCACCTCTTATGGTTCAAAGGATATCTCAAGAAACCATGATTCAAGTCTTGGATCTAATTTGGATTCTAAGCAATCACTACTTGGGATAATTTATCATGCATATGATAGTTTTGATCTCACCCATGCTGGTTCAAAGGATATCTCAAAAAACTATTCTTCAAGTCTTAAATCTAATTTGGATTTCAAGCAACCATGTGATGGTTCTTTTTGGCATAATCTCACCCATGATGGTTCGAAGGAGAAAACAAAATACTATCTGCACATTCATAGATTTGATCCTAACTCAGCTGATTCGAATCACAGGTTCAAGGATCATCCTCATACTTTTGGATTTGTTCTCATCACATTCAATCTGAAGAGCAAGTACAAGCACATGCTTTCTAAGCATGATCCACTTCTTCCCAAGAAGAAGATACCTCCAGACATATGACCAAGCATCACACCTACTTGAGTTTGGAGCATTTATTTTTGTGTGTGCCTTACAGTCTATTTTGAGGGGGGTTATTTTTCCCATGAGGTTTTCCCCATTTCCTTGGTTTATTGACTGTTATTATTCATTGTATTGGGTGACCTTTGGTCTTAGTTACCAGGGCCCAGGATGGATTAAGGGGGGGTGTTAGGATATTCCTATCCTCCATCCTATTCCTAGCAGCATTTTCATTATTTGCATTTTCAGTCATGCATGCACTTTTAGGGTTTGCATGCATTATTTAGGGTTTGCATGCATCCCAGTCATCAGTCCCAGCACCTAGCCCTCAGTTAGCTAGCCCCCGAAGCTTATTTCCACTAAGTTTTATCCCTCCTAGAGCTTAGTATGCCCTTCCTTATCTACCATTCAGTTATCTTCAGTTCTCTCCTTGATTTTAGGATTGACTGACTCTCAACTGACTGTATCACTTCGATGGACCTCCAGTGAGACTTGACTGCCCATTTTGACTCTAGTTAGATCCTCATGCACCCTCCACTGAGCCTCCTTCATTCAGTTAGTGTCTCCATGTGCCAGTTACGATCAGTTACACCTACCACACTCAATTAGACTTAGGTTGACTGACGATTGACAGTTACTTGTGCATTGATGACTCCACCGATGATGAGATAGACTACTAGTTGTGCTCCGATGACACCTCAGTGATCTTTTGATCACTCCATGGAGGCTAATTCGAATTGCCACCTTAGGCATTTGAATCCTCATGCATTGTACTATTTATTTGTCCATATTGTGATTAATTAATTAGTGTGTGTGAAGTATTTTTGCTTCTATCTGAGTTCTACTGTATTATTATTCTGTTGCTCATTATACTGCATTGACCACTCTTCTTCTATTTTCTTTCTTAATCAATTACTTTCTTGTGAGGTATACATCATCTCTTAGATTTGCTGTGAGGATTTTCACACTTTTCGTAGTTAATTGTGAAAACCTTTATCCATAAATTCAGCTATATCCATAATGGAGAACACAAGAAGGATCGACTGACCCTTCTTGTAGTGTCGAACTATTATGAAAAGAATATTGGGAATAAGAAGGGTTGGCGGACCTTTCATCTACGAGGGAATGGAAAAAATAAAACCGATCACTCTTTCTCTGGGAATATTTCTACTTTCCTGCAAATTCTTTGAAGCAAAACTTCTATAAATTTTGTGACACGTGGAATGCTTATATTGTGACACGTGGCATATTTGATTTTTAAAATGAGTTTAAAGATTGTTTAAATGAATATGAAGGATATTAATAGCACCATTTGATGTTTGGGGACTATTTTAAGCTCCTGCGTTTTTTGAACCAGCAACGTGAATGTTATATCAGCGGGGTCCAAATGAGAAATATAGCTTGCATTTTGTGGAGAAATGAGAAGTAGTTGGAGATGAATATGGTGTAAGTAATTTATGGTTGAGTTTTTGAGTAGAAGTTCCTTAACGAAGTTTAAAACTCATACACTCAAAATCAAGTAAATATAAACTTTGTTATATTTACCAGCCAGATATTTATATTTACCTGATTTGGAGTGTATCAGTTTTAAACTTCGTTAAGGAACTTCTACTCAGCAACTCAACCATAAATTCCTTACACCATCTTCATCTCCAACTACTTCTCATTTATCCACAAGCCGCAAGATATACTTCTCATTTCTACTGAGCTGGGAGGAGATCTCAAATCAAAGTTTCCATGTTAGATTTCATAATCAATACATGAATTTCTTATAGTAAGAGAAACAACTAGACCTAGCAAGAGTATTACGGAACAACTTGTGGGTTGTACAAAAAATTGCCTCCAATAGCATGGCCAAGACCCAAAAAAAGTCTAATCGAGATCATACAAAAAAAGCATTAGATAGCTATTACGAAAAACAAGAGAGAATGGGGCATCTCCCTAGTAGACATGGAATTATTCCTCGAGAATGGGGCAGCTCCTGAGTAGACGGAGCAGAGAGAATGGGGAAGCTCCCCAGTAGACATGAAGCTTCCCCGAGGTGAGGGATGCTTTGAATGCGCAGAGGGCCAAGGTGAGGTCGAGAGGTACTAGAATTGCAGCCAGCTAGCCGGTGAAGGGACTTGCGAGCAAAGAATCGAGAAGGAGCCATAAAGCTGCACGTGTGAGGGCAGGCAGGTGGAAGCGAGGGAGGTGGTATATTGCATGGGGTATGCGTGCCATGTTACAGGCGAATGGGTCAAGGCTCCTCTCCCACGTTCCCTCCTCATGTCCAACACACGGCCCCTTGTTAATATATGGTATACTTGATTCACATAAACAATTTTGTTTCTTAAAAACAATCATGGGAAGCAATTACACAACTTAATATAGGGTATACTTGATTCACATAGGTTGAAACTTACGACGAATATTATTCAGCCTGTTGTAGGCCATTTAATGTGCTGGAAGCAAGCATGTCAGCCTTTGGATTTTCAAGGAATCGATTGCAGTGATATGTGTACGATTACTCCAGCGAAATTTGTAGTTGCTATAGATGATATCTATGACCACCATGATCCCGCCATACTGTGATAATTACCATTTCTCATCTGTCGCAGAATCCCATCCCATTTAATCCATCAACACACTGGCCACTCACTATATATAGGCTAACCATGCCCCATATCATGGATTAGCACTATCGAAATACCAATACATGGATTTGTCATTATGTTCCTAGCTATGCAACGAGGAGGGGACATAGGGAGATTAGTAGTCTTGGAAGCTTTCTTCTCTAAGACAACATGCGTTGTTGTGGTCGTCAATACTTGCAGTAGTCGTCGAATGTTGTTTTAGTACCAGACCATGCTGTCAGCTTCTTCTTCCTGCATGGACACCTTTCTAGACATGACGACCCATTTCCCGCCAAGGGAGTATCGGGTACCAGGTCATAGTCATCATGTTTGTGCCTCCAAATCATGGTGTCAACTTCTTTCTTCTTCCTGCATGGACAGGTTTCTAGACCTGACAACCCATTTCCAGCCAAGGGAGTATCGAGTACCAGCTCATAGTCATCAACGTGTTGTTCATCCAACTCCAATTATTTTCTGATTTATTCGAGACGAAGAAAGGCATTGTTCACAGGGGAGATGTTGGAGGAGCTTAGGTCGGCTGCCCAAATAGGTTCTCTATTCGACCACTTCAGAGAACATGTTGAACAATCATGTCGATCATTGTTAAATTTTAATTAGCATTATGGTGTGCCTGGGAAGGCATGCATGTGTTGCTTGTTTCTGAAATTATACATGGAATGTGTTGAATATAATTGCACCATTGATCACAAAACTATTCATTAATGACAGTATGAAAATTTCCTTCCTTTCTCTGTTAATTGTTATTTCCAGTAATGAGAGTCTATAAATTTCCTTCCTTTCTCTGTTAATTGTTATTTGCAGTAAATTATGTCAGTCTGTAAATTTCCTTCGTTTCTCTGTTAATTGTTATTTCCATTAAATCTTTTCTAGTGTGTTATTCTTCATGCTTGGATGAAAGTAATATCAAATTTGAATTCATATGTTTATGCTCTGGTTTACCTGATCTAAGTATTCACCAATTTTCTACTAAAATTGATATTGGATTCATTTATGACCAATTCCCAACATTAATGGACTGTTTTATTTTCTTCATTATCAACCTACAAATTAAGACCAAAATTGAAGGAAATAAATTCTGGAAATCTGAAGAAGACAAACAAGGGTGGAAGGATGTTTCTAGGGCAGGTTGCATCCTGCTAATGGTGTTGGTGCATCCAGTCAGCTGTAGCTGACAAAATAGGGTGTTGGTGCATCCTTCAGTTTTAATTGTGATAAAATTTAAGAATAGTGAATAGTTTTAAGGGTGTTGGTGCATCCTCTCAATATTGTTTGATATTTCAACAGAATGATGGAACAGTCCGATGCAAAGATTACATGTTTGAGGAATAATGACTGATTATTTTTGTGGTTGCAGGGGATGAATCTAGTGCTTCTATGTCTAGAAGTCAAAGATCCCATAAACATTTAGTCTTTTATTACTCCTTCGAAGGAGATGATCTAATCAAGGATAAGGAGAATAAAAAAATACAATTGTATATTTGAAAATTGCAGTTTTCATTTGTAAATGTTCAAAATTTTAATGTGAAAAGATCAATGTCTAAAATATTCAATCATTGTTTGAATAACAAGTCAATCGGCTAAGTTATAACATTAAAAAATGGTTTGTTCCGACTTCCATTTTCCAACATGAAGGATCAGATGCCCCTTCTTTTCGTAGTTAATTGTGAAAACATTTATCTAGCAATTTATCTATATCCATATTGGAGAACACAAGAAGGATCGACCGACCCTTCTTGCAGTTTTAAACTATTATGAAAATAATATTGGGAAAAAGAACAGTCGACCTCATAATTGGTTACCTCTAATAGTGGAGGGAGATTCTAGTATCCTGATCGCGATGGTTGGCCGTATCCAAAGGGTTTCATATGTGGCCAAATTTTTGCATAATTGGAGATGGGAATGTAGACTATCCAAGCTTCAGCAAATTTTTCTTACCACCCCAGCCATCCATTTCTTGCATGTGCAACGTAAAGGTAACTGGTTGGTGGATGAGCTGGCTAAAAAAGGTGTTGAAGCATGTGTAGCCTTCAAAGCAGGCATGCTAGAAGGTGCATGCGATCACATGGCTAGAAGACGATGCTTTGATATCGTAGCCATCAATCTTAACCCCTCGGATGGCTCCACTCATCGTAGAGGCAAAGAGGCACATGGAAGAGAGGACGCAAGGACACATGCAAGCCCAAGATCGACAGAATTTACTCACACGAGTATCCCTTCCCATATGTTTAATTCACTTTAAGTTCAGTACTGAGGGTAAGGAAGGGAGCATCGAAAGTACTAATATGAGAAGAAGGATAAAGCACAATTGTGATGCAGGTTATGATCTCAGCAGATGGGATCATACCGGTTGCAGTCAGACTCGAAGGCTCACAACTTGCCAAGCATGCGAGGCCTCGGGAAGGGATGCAACGGTAATCATTTTCATTAATGGAAAATCAAGGCCTGGTACGATGACCATATCTATTGGTAGGCTTATGGATTATAAATGAAAAAAGACAGACAGGTGTAGGCAGGTCCGAATTGAGAAAGTAGCTTTCCCTACCCTGAGAAAAGGCATGTTGTGACTGTTCCATTTCCAGATTAAGTGGTTTTAGATAGATGTAGGTTTTTCTTTTTCATCTGGAACCATCTTCTTAAGCTTTATGGCCCCCCGCATACGTCTTTGTAGTTGTCGTGGCTCTAGACGAAACTTTGGGGCGAGTGGTAGGAAAAGGGGTGAAGGCTCATCCAACCAAGCGAACGTCCTGGTGGATGACCACCCTCTGGATTTCGACTGGGTGCATATTTACCTGGAGGAAACTCCCGTGGATATTGAGGCCGATATCACTCATTTGGAAATCGCGTTGCAGCAGCAGGTCAAGGAGCAGCATGGCCGTCAAATTGCAGCCAACCCATTCTGGGCAGGTAGAATTCTTCTGGCCCGCGAATTCCAGGTGCGAGATCAAATTGTCAAATACATTAAAGATATAATCGAGGAAATGAAAGTGACTAAGCAGAACAAAATGGAGAGTACATGTACTCTGGAGGCCTTAGTGGAAGCGCTCAGCATCCATGACCCACAGGAGTCCCAAAGCCAAGTGCCGAGGACCACGCATTGATCAGGATGGCTTTTTCTCTCTTTTCCTTGCGTCTGCAGTTATATTTTGATGGCAGTACTAGTTGTTGTTTTTCTTCTTGTTCGACCTGTTGTTCTCGATTAAGCCAGTAGCTTGTACCCTTGCTTTGTTGCTAGGATGTTTTTTGGCCCTTGGAAGGTGGTTTCTTGTCCGAGAGGTTTTGTGTTCTCAGTTTTCCTCTGTGAAGCATTCATGCTATCTCGTGCAGTTGTTAAGTTGATCTGTGTCATGTTATCTGGTTAAGTTGTTAAGCTGATCTGTGGGCGCCCAGTTTTCCCAACTCGGGAAGGGCCTGTGTGATATTTTAGCTCACTCTGTTTGTAACTTTGTACCATTTTTTTACCTCTATGTACCATATTAATAGAATTTCCGGCTCTGCTTACTTACAAAAAAAAAGAACGTTCAGTCGACCCTTCAATTTTGAGGGAATTATAAAAATAGGACACCTTGGAAGTTATAACATATAAAAATAATTTTTCCCGACTTCCATTTTTCGACAAGAAGGATCGGTCGCCCCTTCTTTTCGTAGTTAATTGTGAAAACCTTTATCCAACAATTCATCTATATCCATAATGGATATCACACGAAGGATCGACTGACCCTTCTTGCAGTGTCAAAATATTATGAAAAGAATATTGGTAATAAGAAGGATCGACCGACCCTTCTTGCAGTGTCAAACTATTATAAAAATAATATGGGGAATAAGAAGGGTCGGCCGACCCTTCAATTACGAGGGAATTGTAAAAATAGAACACCTTGGAAGTTATATCATATAAAAATGGTTTGTCCCTACTTCCATTTTACTATAAGAAGGATCTGTTGCCCCTTCTTTTCCTAGTTAATTGTCAAAACCTTTATCCATCAATTCAGATATAGCCATAATGGATAATACAAGAAGGGTCGTTCGGCCCTTCTTGCAATGTTGAACTATTCTGAAAAGAATACCAGGAATAAGAAGGGTCGGTTGACCCTTCATTTAGGAGGGAATTGTAACAATAGAACACCTTGGAGAAAGAGCGGCCGCTCTTTCTCCAATAATATTTCCACTCGCAAGCAGAGTCTTTAAAGCAAAACGTCTATAAATTTTGTTGTTAAAATGTTGATATCTAGTATCCGAGGGTGACATTTGGAACGATCATATTGTGACACGTGGCATATTTGATTTGGCACATTGAGTATAGCGAGGTTACTATTTTTTATTTGATTTGGCACATTGAGTATAGCGAGGTTACTAATGCGGGTTAACCACAACACAATCAGGAAATGAAAATTCACTTAAAACATAAAAGACACACAGATCATGAGTAAAGACAAATCCAAAATGTAGATCAATGTATGGATTATTGATTGCAAAAATTAAGCAGTGTTCATAAATAATCTGAAGTGAAAATCAACATTCATCAAAGAAATTTGGTCAATTAACAAAAGAGGAATGAAGAGAAGGACAATATCTGCATCAATCAGACTGTCTCCAGTCTTCTTTTGCATAGCTTGCTCCTGTCGCTTTCTGATGCAAAATAGGACAAATGGAATCCAACTCTCCATGCAGGTGAGTTTTTTATATTATTTATCCTTTTCTATCTCTGCTGCATCTCCTGCGGCGTGGAAGCCTCCCTGGGAATCTATTTTCCTGATCCATTCCGAGCCGTGGATCGTCACTGCTTTCTAACTCTATGATCCCTGGTGTCCTCGAATCCTGCCACATGTCACCTTTTCTGCCAGTTAAAACCACGGGAATTCTCCCACCATTAATCTGGATCTTGCATGAATCTTGGCTGTTAAATGGTGCGACTTTTACCAACTTCACGGATTTGGATTGTGTTGATGTTTTGTGCAATTTAGATCCACAAACAAAACCTTGGCCATAGATCTTGGCCTTGTCAGATCTGCGCTATCCAAACCCGCGGACCTCTACCAAAATTTCGTGGATCCAAAAATTTGTTTGCTCCATGCATTTCCTATCGTAGAAGTAATTCCTAACCATCGATCTGCTCCATTGGCCGTTGATATGCTTCATAAGATTCTTGTGGGCTAAACCTCCCGCCTCCATCTAAAACACCTCACCCAGATGATTCTATTTTGCTTAGACCACCGAGGCTTTCTCCGTTCTTTTTAGAAATTGAACCTCCATTCTATTTTGCTCAGACCACAAAGCTATTGCTAACACCAACAAGCTAAACATGCAAACTTACTTCATTTAAATCACCCAGTGTAATCTCATCCGTAGGATCAAGACAAATCGACGATTAAAACGTAAACATGCAGGAAGGAAAAGAAGGGTTACGGGGTTGGTATTCTACATCCACAACATGTAACCACGGGTTGCGGGTTGCGGATGCAAATGACCACAATCATTGAAGAATATTTTTGCATCTGCAATCCACATTGCGGATTGCGGAAAGAACCTGACTTTTGGAAAAACTCAGTGCTTTCCGCAAGTCACAAAAACACTCAAAAATGCAAGAAAAATTCAAAGGAAAGTTTCAACATCTACCTGACTTTCAAAGTGTCAATATCAACCTTTCTAAAGTGCAAAATCAAGTTCTAAAAGTGGCAATATTGGCTTTGAAAAGTGTGTTTTTCTATTTGAATAGTGTGTTTCTTGACTACTTATGAACCTTAAAAGCGTCAATTTCAAATAAAAAAAACAAATTTTGATTTCAAAAGCGTGAATTTCAAATCAAAATATGCAAATTGTTATTTGAAAAGTGTGAATTTCAAATCAAAAAATGGAAATTTGGATTTGAAAAGTGTGAATTTCAAATCAAAAAATGCAATTTTTTATTTGAAAAGTGCAATTTTCATTTTTAAATGTTCAAAATATTCACACATTGTGCGAATAGCCAGTCAATCGGATAAGTTTAAACATATAAAAATTGTTTTCCCAGATTTTTGTTTTCCGACAAGAAGGATCTATCGCCCCTTCTTTTCGTAGTTAATTGTGAAAACATTTATCCAGCAATTCATCTATATCCATAATGGAGAACACAAGAAGGATCGACCAACCCTTCTTGCAATGTCAAACTATTATGAAAATAATATTTGGAATAAGAAGGTTGGACTGACACTTCTTACAGTGTCGAACTATTATGAAAATAATATTAGCAATACGAAGGGATGGACAACCTTTCAATTTCGAGGAAATTTTAAAAATAGAGCACCTTGGAAGTTGTAACATATAAAAATAGTTTCTCCTGACTTCTATTTTCCAACAAGAAGGATCAGCCGCCCCTTCTTTTCGTAGTTAATTGTGAAAACCCTTATTAAATAATTCTACTATATCCATAATAGAGAACACAAGAAGGATCAACCGACCTTTCATTTATGAGGGAATCATAACAATAGAACACCTTTGGGAAAGTTTGACCATTGTTTCTCTGAGAAAACGTATGTAAATTTGGTTGTTTAAATGTTGATATATAGTATCCCATGGTAACACATGGAAGGATCATATTGTGACACATGGCATATTTGATTTGGCACATTTACTATTATAACTATAGTTTAATTATAATATTGGCTCGTATAGAATATTTTCTCCTATGAGCACCGCTGAATTTGGCACTTTGGTATAGCAGATCATATTTTAATATTTAGGTAGTTACTCTAAGGATAATTATTTGATTTTAAGTGTAGCAGATAAACCACTTCTAATGGCCTTTCCTTTTATAAAACTTTAATGGAAATGAAAAAATACAACTTTTTGTTGACCAAGTGGAAATTTAGAAACACAACAATTTTGTTGCCTAAAACTGCAACATAGAGAAATTTAGAAACCAATTTTGTCTACTATCTATGTTGGTGTCCATTTTGTCACTATTTTTTTATCATCAAATCTATTCTGAATGCTGTTAATTTCATTATTTTATATATAATAAGTTATTCTTTCCGCCATTCAGTAAACAGACTAGGTATGCATGTATTCATTTATCATATGAGTTTTGGTCAAATCTCATTATGTTATGATTTATCAATGATTAAAGTGACATTTCCAGTCATGCATGGCATTTAGTTTTGATTTACAGGTTGAGATTTCTCAAATGAACTTCCATTCAGACTGCATGTTTATATTTCCAATGTTCAGCTGCATTCAGCTCAACGTTCAGCTGTGCATTCAGCCCGCGAAATCCATAGTTGGCATGTTTCGGGCTATTAAAGACAAGATCGGGCATGTGGGTTCTGTTTTCCATGCAAGGGTCATGGTTAATGAGCTCTGGCTCTGGAAGATTTGTCCCCAGGCATGCTAAACTCGACAACACACCATGCTTCCATATCAACACTCTACATGCCAGTTCTCTCATCCGTTCATCCTGGAATCATGCATGTCCATTCACGTCGTTGTTCTGGAAGGTTTCATCCATCCATGCTTAGCCTGCCAACACAATGCTTCACCCACACCAATGATCCAGTAGCCCTCTCCTCCATTCTTTCAGTTCGCTAGCGCACGACCTCTCTGCCCACGTCAAAGGAAGATCAACGCTGCAACTACCTCGTGAAGGAATCGGCCCCGTGAAGCCTGGTGTATGCTCCCTGCGCTATCACGCATCACTTAAAGCAGCCAGTTACAGCCATAAAATTCCTCTTTTATTAGAGAGGTCAACTCTGTCGACCTTCTCATCCATTGTAATTTATAAATAGATGCTTGTACAGAGAAACAGAGTTAGTCGAGTCGCGTTAGTGTGTAGACAGAGTTAGAGTTAGAAATTATCAGGAGCAGATAACAAACGTTTTGTAATTTTCTTAAGTTAATGGAAGTTCCAATTTGTTGATGTTCTGAGTAACTAAACCGATTTAGTTTTCCATCTTTGATTGTTGGGAAGGGCCCTGTTATAGCTTAGAATGACACTTCCGCGTCCGTGACGACACTTGCATCGCTTGGTTGCATGACGACACTTCTTAAGATCAAGGTTAGTCACACAATATAACACTTGTGGATGGAAGAGTCATTTGGAACACTTAACATGGTTGAAATTACCTCACTCCTGGTCCATTTGATAGTCATAACCCTTAGGAACATATCTCCAGACCAAACCACCTCTTGAAAACCATCAGAAAACCCTATTTTTGGCCATATTTCCACATGTGCGCTGGTATCGTATACAGAGAGTAGCACCCACCTTGAAAAATGCGCAGTTTTGTAGTACGAAGAGTAGGGCACTTTCCTGAATCAGTCAAAATCTCAAATTTTTGTCAAATTGGGTTGGTTTGGGAACCTCCTGATCAGTTATAACTGCTTTTCCTCTCCTTCATTGAATATACAAGTAAGGTAGAAGGGCCATGAGAGGGGACCAATCCCATAACAATGTTATGCTGGAGGAATGGAGACCCTCATCCCCCTCTCTTGTGCCTTAGTTTCTGATAAACCCTAGCACAGCTTATTAGAGGTTGGGATCCTTGGAGAACGGAAACAGGAGACCTTCAATCTAGGTTTCGTGAAGTGCCAAGCTTGAAGGAAGGTATAATTTTATGTACTTGCTTCATTCATTAATAAAGATCAGATGTTCTTCTCTTTCCAAATATGACCTATCCATGTGTGTCTCAGATTTGATTATAGTTTGCTTATAGTTTGATATATTCTTCTATCATGAATATCATTCTTATATATGTAGTCAAATGTATTTGAGAAAGGTATGAAGTTGTTTTGCAGGTGTGGGCATTGCGACACTGAATAACATTGAAGAGTAAGGAAGAGAAAGGCTTGAATCAACCTTATGAATAAGGTACACATCCTTCTAACCTTAATCTCTTTGCTTACTAGTTGTACTTGCAGAACATTTGTAGGTCTATCTTTCATCCCTATAAGTTGGTAGTTTCTCCCCTAAACTATAGGTGTATTTCCCTCACAACAGAATGGTGACTCCATTGAGGATTAGCCTATCTGCTTAGGGGTATCCAAGGTCATTTCTTCAGTTTTGTTTGAAGGTATTTGTTCAATTTCTTGATTAGAATCAGTTATTAGGTTCTATTTGACCCTCCTTGGCTCTTACAGACCCTTCCTATCCCTTACAAACCTTTACTGGCTCAGGTGTGGGAGGTTTTAGCCCTATTTTTTCAACTTTTCCCACATGGGCACTACTGTTGTGAAGCAAAGTAGCGCATTCCCCTATTTCGGTGCTAGTATTCCTCATAGATAGTAGATCACACATTCTAGAACTGATTTCTTTGGGTTTTGACCTGTTTGGTGGAGCTGTGGCTGCATTTTTTGGGGTCCCTAATGACCCTAGGTCTGAGTTAAACCACTGTAAGTGATATCCTATCCTTGTATTGATCCTATGTTCATGATTTGTATCTTATTTGATCAATTTGGGCTTGTTTGGAAATTTTTGGGGCTTGTTGACCCAAGTTCGGTGGTTGTGGACTAGTTTGGTGTTTTGTACCCTGATTTGAGTCTGGCTGAATCTGCTTGCTCCATTTCCACTGGATTTGAAACCTACTGAGTCTACTTGACCCTGTTTGTATCTATTTGAGTGAAATTTCTCTTTAGATTGGTTTCTTATCCTCCCTTATGCTTTTAGTTTTCTTTTTATAGTGAAAGCTCAAGTGTCTTTGTTGCTGTTCAGGACCTTGACTGCACTGTTTATATGCAGACCTGACTTTACCAAACCATACTTATTTGTAGTTAATTCCCTTTGTTTGGGTCTAAAAGTAGGTTTCGTATGCTTTTCCCAATGGTTGGCATGCTTACATCGATAAGAATCTGAAAGTCGTATTGGTAGCTTTTACTGTTTCAATAAGGGAACCTGAAAGTTCTTTGCTTTTGCTTTGATAGTAGGTTACTTTCAATTTCAGTTTTGTTTCTCACCTTTGAAAAGCATAAAAAAAAATTTGATTTATTTTCTGAGTAGAGTACATTGCAAGTGGCTTAAAGGATTTAAGAGTTCTTTGCATCAAAAAAGAAGAAGTTTTCTTTTGCATACTTATTTGTTTGAGTAGCTGCATTTTTAGTTTTTGAGTTTAATTTTGTACATTCAAACTTTATTTTTACCTTTTTGCATTCGAAAAGACTAAAAGTTGCATTTGCATATGCATTCTAGATCATATCTTTAGGACTTGCATTGAAAATAAAAGATTTTTTTAGTGGTAAACATTTCATTTCAGTATTATATCTCTGTTATAACCACTCTCACACACCCACTACCTTTTTGAGTAAGCAAGTAACCTTTAAAATGAACCCTAATAAAATATACTAGTAACATTTTCATTTCTAGGTTACACTATTCACCAACTAGTTTTGGTTAGGATCCTGGGTTTAAAACACCTTAAACCACCTGAGATCACACATTACGCAAAAATCATAGTTCGATTATCACAGGTAAACCCACCTCATTCAAAACTTGCCTGGGATCTATGCAGTAGGTCTTGTGAGATCAGATTGTTGGGAATAAACCTCCTACTTTCTGTTTTGAGCATATACCAGGATCGGAACGTGTTTGGGGACTGTTTTGAGTTTCGAGCTCCATTACCCTGCCCACGCCTTCTGAGTCGACCAGAGACTGTTCCCCCAATATTTTTCGGTGTGGTGGTATCTTTAGTATCTGATCATAGGATCATACACAAGTGATGGCGGAGGGTTATTTCTGTTGTACCTAGGACAAACATGGGAGGAAATCCTTTGCAGGTCTTTGGGAGGGATATTGGGTGATTCCAGCGCTTGCACGCTTAGTCATTGTATTGTGGACCCCAAGTAACTATCCTTCTTCCTTCATTGATCTGTTATGGTCCCTCATCATCCCAGAATCTTCTCCGGAAGGCATCTGTTTTCCTGGTTTGATTTACTTATGACCTTTTTTAGTGGTGTGCTCTTTGTGATACTTGTCTTAGTTTTCCTTAGAGAACTTCTTGCTCATTTGAGCAGGAAGCTATGTCTAGCATTCCGGTGAGCACCAATTAAGGTACCCCTATTTCAGGGGATCCTTGTGTTGTTCCATTCATTGGAAACATTGGTACTCCCTTAATGGCTACTCTGAATCTTCCTGGATTCACCATAGGGATACCTGTTTGGTTGTTCTCCACTTCGAATGCCTTGCATGATCCTGACGCTTCTTTTGTAAGCACCTCAAATCAAGAGCATCAGAACCCTGTGCCTTCTTTTCCAGTAACATCTTCTCCTCCTCCTTCTACCTCATGTGGCGAAAGTAGCAATACTCGTAACCAGCAGTCTAAAAGGAATAGACGGAGGAAGAATAGGAAGAAGATGCCAAAACAAGGAGAAAGCAACCTAGCCACTGCAAGTCGTGCTAGGGACAAGAACCCTGCCTTTGCAAATCATGCAGGGGGCACCTACCCAACCTTTAGAGGTCATGCTGGGAGAAAACTTTTAGTCACTAAAAATCACACTGAAAGTTTGTCTTCAAGCACTGTCAGTCATGTTGAGGACACGTCATTGATTATTGCTAGTCATATTAATGACAAGTCACCAATTCCTATGAGTCATGCTGGAGACACCAAATCAGCCATTGCAAGTCATGCTGAGGGAGTTGACATTGTCGACAAACCCAATAAACAGAAGTATAAGTTCCCTTGCAAGTTTTGTGAGGGAGACCACCTTACTTACTTGTGCCCTGTACTTCCAGAAGTGCAAAATGTGTGGTCCTTAGTTCAAAAGTCTTTTGCTTCTGAGAAACCAGCCACTGCAAGTCATGTTGGGGGCAACCTATCAGCCAATGCTAGTCATGCTGAGAGTACTTACGTTGTAAAGGAGTCTCAACCTAGAGGACGAAAACCAAAGTTTCGTTGTAAATTTTGTAAGGGAGATCACCTTACTCACCGCTGCCCTGCCATTCCAGAGGCACGAAGAGTGTGGTCCAAGTCAGATGGAATCTTTGCTCTTGAGTTGTCTATAGATTCCCTACAATCATATCAACCTTTGGTTGATAAAGTGGTTGAACCAAAAGATTTCTTGGTCAACCCCACTCTTCCTTCGGAGAGTGAAGTGATCAAATCGATGCAATCTTCGACCGATCCCATCAATCCTGCAAAGATTGATTCACCTACTGCGGAAGTCTTCTGCATTACCAGTTTGGATGTTCCTGAAAAAGGGGACACTTCATATGTGCCATGTGAACCCCTACCAATCCCTAGGATCATTTCCTTTGATTGGAATAATCTAGCCGAACCTCGTCTTCCTTCTTCGACACCTTTCCAAATAAATGTTGATATCGGGAACCATACGGTTGATCAATGCATTGTAGATGAAGGAGCTTCTGTTAGTATCTTATCCGCTTATGCTTGGAGAGATTTGGGTTTCCCTAATTTTATTCCAGCTGTTAATTGGTCGTTGACCTTCGATAAAAGACCTAGTGAACTATTCAGATTCCTCTCTCAGGTACCTGTCACTTTGGGTGGAAAAACAGTCTTAGTTGATTTTATGATTTTAAAGGACCCCTTGGACTTTGATATGATCCTCAGGCGTGATTACATTTATGCTATGCATGCTGTGGTGTCTATGCTCTTTCGTGTGATGCATTTTCCTCATAACGAAAGCATCGTCACTATCAACCATCTTGCATTCGTTGATCCTCCTTATTACCCAACAGTAGACCTGTCAGATCATTGGTCATTAGGCACTACTATGTCACATGGGACTTATGTGGCATATTGTTCCTTGAGTTCAACTGCTATAGAGAAGAAGTCTCTGAGTTCATGCTTGCCTTCTCAGGACTTAGTCCCAGCTTTTGACCAAGTGACACCTCCATCTGAATGTTTAGATATGTGTTCTATCTGGGACGATATACTTCCTTATGATGAAGTTTTCCTAGAGTCCATAGTACAGTCTACCATTCATTTGGATGTTGATCCAGTTGCAGTTATGTCCAGCCCCAGTTTGACCTTAAAGTATTATCTTCCTACTGTTGAGTCTTTGGACTCTCCTATAGATCCGCAAATCGGTGTTCCTACTGAGTTTGATTCTGCTTCTAGAATTTTCAACTCCTGTGATGATGATTTTGTTTCTGCAGATTCCATCATGTCCTTCAACTTTGATCTTCATCCTAAAGTTGATCTTGTTGATTGTAAGTCCTCGAGCATGGGTACCATAGAGTCTTCATTTGAAAACTCTACCTTGTTTATGCCTGTTGTTGATGATAGTGAAGTTGAAATTATTTCTACCACAATGACTTGTATTGGGTCTTTCTTTACATATGTTTTAGATATGATCTTAGTACTAATGTTTCTTGGAGACACGATTCATAGCTGGATTTATACTTGCTTACTGGTCCTTTTCGACACCTTATCCGACCATGTTAGGTATATTCGGAACCTTGCATATAGGTTTAGGCTTCCCCGCTGTTATGTTGCATTTGAACCTTTTTCCATCCGAATTTGCCATAGGTTCGAACCTATTGGATATTGGTGTGTTAGCCATCTCTTTATGCATTATGCACCAGTATAACAACAAAGGCTACCTAACATGGGTCACCCTAGTCAACACGCTTATGCCATTTTGGTTCCCATGCTAAGTTTTTCTCATAGGCTCAGGAGCCTTTTTAGATTTACCATGACTTTGAGAAGAAGCCTCATATATTTCTGGCCATCCCTAATAAGGCTCCCATCTTTGTGTTCAAGTTGCATATGCATCTGTTATGATCCCGCTTGCGCTAATGAGCCTGATGCCAGCTTCCACGCTTTTAGCTTATTGTATAAGTCTCCATCTCTGATCTCATTTCCGCTAAGCCCTGTATCATTTTTCCTTCGCAATTTGACACCTTTTACCTGGAGGAGACACACCCTGAGTGTCCTTATCTTGGTCATGTTCCTTGCATTAGGCATAGCTTTGTTCCATGCACTTGGAGCTAGTTTCACATGTCCCTGACACTCATCTCCTCCCTTTTCGAGCATTCTTCTACCTTTACTTTGAGCTCATTAAAAAAAGTAATAAGATTCAATATGATAAGACAGAAAATATCAGCATTACATTTCATTTCACAACAATAGCATATACAGGATCACTGAAGAAACAACAAGCACAGCATAAACAGAAGAGACACAGATTTATCCTCGAAAACCCTCATGGGGTAGAAAACCCAGCAAATCTTCCGCAATATAGATGACCAGCAAATACAAAGACGTAAACCAAAGACATGACCTCCTCCTCCTCCATACCAGACCTCTCCCTCACAATTGCGCTACTTTTCGAGTGAGTGAATGTGTGTTAAATGAGGAACACACCTCCTCTATTTATACACATCTCCGACTTGTATTTTACATTAATTAGGTCGGCCCCAACTTTACCACTGGGTTAAACACCCCATTACAATTGATTGGGCCGACCCCTATAGGGTGGTCTAATAACCCTTTGACCCACATAACACATACAGGGCCAACCCCCATAAGGGAAGTCTAATAACACAAGTTACCACATTCCGACGGAGTAATAAACATCTCCAAATATACAATAAAATCTTCATGGAGGAATGAAACATCTTCGGAATAATAAAGTACAAATATAATATTCTTTGAAGTTATAATATTTCAACACTCCCCCTTAACAAGAAGGATATTATAACAATATCTACATGAGCAAGGAGTCATCAACATCGTACATGATACATCTATAAATCATTAGAGGCTTTCTCAACATCATCAGTAACTTAGGCAGTTACTAGAACATATTCAATACTGGAACACCAACATCTTCAGTACTGAGTCTTCATATTCCGTAGCACTCGAACAGCTACAGCAACATCAACATCATCATCTGGATCCTCACGATCATCAGCATCATCATCACACAATCATCAGCATCATCATCATACAATCATCAACATTGACCAGCATCTAGATCATCTCGATCTACAGCATCTAGATCATCTCGATCTACAGCATCTGGATCATCTCGATCTACAACATCTTGATCATATCGATCTATAGCATTTGGATCATCTTGATGTATAGCCTCTAGATCATCTTGATATACAACATCTGGATCATCATCTCGATCTATAGCATCTGGATCATCTTGATCTATAGCATAATCTGCAATACACACGATCATATTATAGGATGATCAATCCTGCTCTCTTTAGGACATAGGTCCATGGATGATACAATCTAGATAAAGTTCCAGTATGATCAATCCTTATCACTTTAAGACAGATCTCATGTCTAGGGACGATACAATCCCGATCAACTTCGAGGAGGATCATTCCTTATCACTTTAAGACAAGTCTCATGTCTAGGGACAATGCAATCCCAATCACATCCCTTTTGAAACGAGGTCCAGGGACGATGCAATCCTATCATGTACCAAACCAAGGTCTAGGGACGATGCAGTCCTATCATGTACCAAACCAAGGTATAGGGATGATGCAGTCCTATCACGTACCGAACCGAGGTCCAGGGACGATGCAGTCCTATAATTCAATTCTTGGAGACATCTGTCTATGGATCAACTCAAGGGACCTACGTCCGGGGATGATGCAATCCCCATTCTTGAAGACATCTTGTCTACAACTCAATTAAAGGGACCGTCATCCAAGGATGATGCAATCCCCATTCTCAAAGACATCTTGTCTACAACTCAATTCAAGGGACCGAAGTCCGGGGACGATACAATCCCCATTCTCGAAGACATATTGTCTATGGCTCAATTGAAGGGACCGAAGTCCGGGGACGATACAATCCCCATTCTCGAAGACATCTTATCTACGAATCAATTCAAGGGACCGAAGTTTAGGGACGATACAATCCCCACCGGTCCACCAAGGACTTCATTCTCGAAGACATCTGTCTACAGATCAATTCAAGGGACCAAAGTCCGGGGACGATACAATCCCTACCTATCCACCAAGGACTTCATTCTTGAAGACATCTATCTATGGATCAATTCAAGGGACAGAAGTCTGGGGACGATACAATCCCCACCTGTCTGCCAAGGACTTCATTCTCGAAGACATCTGTCTACGGATCAATTCAAGGGACCGAAGTCCGGGGACGATACAATCCCCACCTGTCCACTAAGGACTTCATTCTCGGAGACATATGTCTACGGATCCTTTTAGAACATGTGTTCAAGGCTGATGCAATCCCCTTGTCAACTTAGACCCTGTCTAAGGACCATCAACCAACCTCTCTGTTGGCATTACCAATATAGGTATCCTCATCAATACATGTATACATATCATCAATACAGGTATCCTCATCATCGACTTTACTGTCGATGCGGGCAATCTCATCATCAGTGTCTTCATCACTCCCCATTTTGAGGAGGTTTATACCAAGCTTGTCTCGGAAATACTCAAACTTTTACTTGAGGTAGAGGTTTGGTTAGTACATCGGTAACTTGTTCATCAGTGTCTACAAATTCGAGTTTTATAGTTCCTTTTTCCACCATATCTCGTATATAGAAATATCATATCTCTATGTGCTTTGACTTATCATGGAACATTGGATTCTCTACCATCTTGATACAACTCTAGCTATCACATAGAATCATAGTGGAGTCCACCTCTAAGTCAAACAGTCGTACCACTTTACAACTAGCATAGAAAGCAACTATATATATATATATTCGGCTTCAGCTATGCTGAGAGCCACACTAGACTACTTCCTGCTAAACCATGAGATCATGGCAGATCTCATACAATAACATCCTCTCAATGTGCTCTTCCCGTCTGATACACTTCCTGCTCAATCAACATCTGTGTAGACATATAATATGAAGTCATGATCTCCAAGAACCAAAGTCTAATGTACCCTTTAGGTACCTCATCACATGCTTTGCAGCTATTAGGTGAACACATCTAGTTTCCACTAGATACTGACTCAAGGTGTTCATAGCAAGGAATATATCTGGCCTGGTATTCATCAGATACACCAACGACCCAATAATATGTCTTTACAGAGTCACATCAACTAACTCTGATGAGTCATCAGCTAACAACTTCAAGTCGGAACCCATGGTTGTACAGATCAATTCTTCTCAAGATTTTCACAGCATACTTTCCTTGGTTGAGAAAGATTCCTTCTAAGCCTTTTCATGCTTCCATCCCTAGGAGGTAATGCATCAATCCTAGATAATTCATCTCGAACTCTGTAGCTAGCTTCTTCTGGCTTTCCATGATCTATTTCTCATTCCTTGTTAGAAAGAGATCATCCACATACAATAATAGTATCATCCATAACTTTTAAGGTAAAGGTTAGGAACAACTTTACTTCTGGTAAAGCCCAAGTTTGTCAAGAAACTGTCAATTCTCCCTCTGTGACTGAACATCATTCACACTCTGCATTGAATGATCTTCTGCATATCTATCTATGCCATCTCTCGATAGATGGGTCTATTGATATGAGCCTTGAGATCATTCGAACTCTGTGGTGAGTTCCTTCTTGCATCCATGCCATTTCTATATATAAACCATATTCAACCTTGTAGCAAAGGTTGAGATCCACATCACCCATGGTGATCATTAATCTCATCAATTGACTATTGATCCTGGCTACCCGTACAAATATTTCTTCAATTGAATCCTGGGAGTTTTCGCACTTCTTCTTCAATCACACCATTGAGAGAACAATATTATCTAGCTACTTGGAGCAAACATCTCGTCATGATTCTCTTCCTCTTGTTAAGAGAATCTTCTAGCCACAAGCCTTCTATATTCTGTTTGATTTGTAAATCTTCTTGTTGAACATCCATCACTTGTTCGGTGTTCATCATTCTTCATGATCTTTCCTACAAATCAAAATTAAGTATATGATTAGTAATACTTAATAATCATCAAATCATGTTGACATGATAACTTATTATACATACAGATATGATTTACATAGTTATGCTACTATCTTGACATATACTTTGGCACAACACTTTTCCATATCCTGTATGCATACAGTGTCTATCTAGATGCCTTCCATCTCTACCAGAACATACTATCAAGAGCGTGCAGAGCTCTCAGCATGTCAGCAAAGAGGTTTCATTCTAGACAATCAACAATGGAATGTTTGTCCAACTTACCAATCACATGCATATTAGTAGTATACTGTTCAATGCTATATGAATGTTTAAACTCAGCATGATATATTCTAGGAATACAAATATGCATACAACTATTACAAGCAATATCATTTACTATTTTAGAGATTCAAATAACAACTCAAAGACTTATCTTTTATGTTTGTGTGGTTTTATCCCGCTTGATCTTCTATATATGTCTTTTGAACTTCTATTCATTTTGTACCACTGTGCATGCTCAAGTGTGCACTAGTGTCATCCTCATGATCTCATACACAAACATACATTCATTAGCATAATCTCAATATTATCAAAACATTATAATTCTAAATAATATTGAATATGTATGGTCATGATCATTCAATACATGGGTATACTAAGATCCTAGCACAAAGTAGGATTCTAACTTGACATAGGAAAACATACCTGGATTAGTATACCTGCTTAGTTATGTCTAACATACCTAAACAATATCTTCTTTGTTCTCTTCAATGATTTAAAGATCTTGTCCCAGAACCTGCATATCTCATAGGTTAAGCATAAGAAATTCATACATACCTCGTAAGTAGAACTTCTATGTGATCAAAGATTATGGATGAGTCTTTGTCTTCATGTCGTCATGGTCATGGAACTTGATTTGTCTTTCGTGATGTACCTGTATCTTGTTAGTAGACAACATCAACCTCATACAACACCACAGTGCATTAGTACAATCATATAGCCCTAATCAATGAATGTCTTCTATCATTCACATGCATTCTTACTTTTACTAGGGTGATAAGACAATTCTAACATTAATCAAGATTGTACTAACCTAAATAATATGAAGACAAACATATTATGAACTTAATCAAGAATCATATTTCAAGACATACTTGTATCTCCTTAAGTCATACCTGTCGAGATTTCTTGTAGTCTTCTTATGTAAGGTCTTAGCCTCAACTCCCCCTGAAACTGGATCTGGAGCTCGATTAGCGTTTGTTAGAGAAACCCTAAAAATTCAATCTTTGACTTTCACACTTCTGAATGGATGGAAAGATGTGTCTTGCTAAGCTGATCAAACTTGCATACTTTAATTTTGAAATCTCCAAAATTTGACTCCTCAAAAATTGCCTTTGAAACTTTTGGATCTTCTGGACAGGATCCCGAACTAGGGTTTGATGGATCCCACCCTTCTGCCCAATCAAAAGGTTCGATCCAAAGCTCTAAACTTTTAATTTTCAGAGGAGCTTCTAGCCGTGGTCACAGACTTAAAAAATTCCAACTTTTACAAAAGCCCTAATTTTCACCTTTCTGATCAAAATCCTGAACTAGGGTTTGATCAAGCCCACTCTTCTGACCAATCAAATTTTTTTATATTGGTCTCTAAATTTCGATTTTGATAAGTAGCATCCATCTGTGGTCTCCGATTATAGAAATTCCAACTTTCTCTGAAACCGTAAATTCCGGAAGCCATGAATGAAGGTGTTAAAAAATATTTATGTTTTGACAGAAATATGTACTTGATTGTTTCTACTGTAACTCCGAACTTTTCGATCCAAAGGGTCTGAAAAAAAAAATTGTGGTATCCTAACCTTTCATCTTTCCATCCTGACAGGTCTGACCTCAATTGGATTCTCTGAGAGAGAGTTATACCAAGTGTTGCAATGTGACCTGTTTATGGGATAAACCAAGAGAATGAACTTGTACGGCTTTCCAGATGTCACTGGTTCAACTTCGGCCTCTGAAAACGTTTCCTGAGATAGTGCAGTCCGTGCACTACCTCTCACATTTTACGAAATTTCATTTGGAGCTTCCTAGCCCATGTTATGACCTTTTTTCCTAGGTCACCTGATTATTACTAAGATCTGGAAGAGGCAGAAACCCTAACTTGTACAGATCATATCTCACAAAGTACAACGAATCTGAGGGTTTCCTTTGGACACAAGGTACATGGGAATGTTATCTACGACCTGTAAACTTTTCAGATCCTGAAACTTCTCCAAAATTGATTTATAGTGAAATTTCGACGATGACTGGTGTTTTCTATATAAAACCCTAACCTTCAAATTGTCACAAGTGAAGCAAGTGTCATAAGTGCCATACATTGCCTTCCTTCAGGTTAGCTTTAATACCATGTTAAGATTCAATATGCTAATACATAAAATATCAGAATTACATTTCATTTCACAACAATAGCAGATACAGGATCACTAAAGAAACAACAATCATAGCATAAACACAAGAGACATAGATTTATCTTGGGAAACCCTCATGGGGTAGAAAACCCAGCAAAGCTTCCTCAATATAGATGACCAGCAAATACAAAGATGTAAACCAAAGACATGACCTCCTCCTTCTCCATATCAGACCTCTCCCTCACAAGTGCGCTACTTTCCAAGTGAGTGAATGTGTTTTAAATGAGGAACACACCTCCTCTATTTATACACATCTCCGACTTGTATTTTACATTAACTAGGTCGGCCCCAACTTTACCACTGGGTTAAACACCCCATTACAACTGACTGGGCCGACCCCTCTAGGGTGGTCTAAATACCCTTTGAACCACATAACACATACAGGGCCGACCCCTCTAGGGTGGTCTAATAACCCTTTGACCCACATAACACATACAGGGCCGACCCCCACAAGGGAAGTCTAATAACTCAAGTTACCACATTCTGACGGAGGAGTAAACATCTCCGGATATACAATAAGATCTTCATGGAGGAATGAAACATCTCTGGATATACAATAAGATCTTCACGGAGGAATGAAACATCTTTGGAATAATAAAGTAAAAATATAATATTCTTTGAAGTTACAATATTTCAATAGTTATGAGCATTCTTTTACCTTTACTTCGAGCTCGTTAAAAACAGTGAGTAGGTTACGAGCATTCTTCCACCTTTACTTCGAGATCGTTAAAAACAGTAAGTAGGTTTTGAGCATTCTTCTGTCTCTCCTTTGAGCTCGTTAAAAATAGTAAGGAGGTCACAATTTTACTTTTTCAGGCTCATTAAACCTTTATGGAAAATATCCCTATGGAGTTCTTTTAAGCCCTTTTCAGACTCCTTAAATAGGAAAATTTTGTCGAGCATAGTTGTCTTTTCAGGCTCGTTAAAATAACTGAACTGACATCCACTTAGGTATAGAATTATCCCTTTTTCGGGTGTTGGTGGATAATTTACAGAAAAGGTATACTCTAGGTATACTCTGGTATGTGCTAGAAGAGTTCTTCTTCCATTATTTTACAATTTTTCGGGGAAGGAGACTAACTTACGAAAAAGAACCTTTGTAGTCGTCTATAGGTTTTTTCAGACACTCGAAATGTGAAAACACCAAGCAAGTATTCACCTACTCGGGCTCAATGTGAAATCCACGAGATGGTTGATAGAGGATTGTTTAAGTTTTTCAACTCTATAAGCAAGAAAACACCGTCGAGCACAGACCAATCCGAGCTCGATATAAAATCCATGGATAGGTGTATGGCGTTTTCTTCTAGGTTTTTCAGACTCCTTAAATATGAAAATACCGTCGAGCATGCTTTAGTTCTTTGTCAAGCTCGTTAAAAAATGAAAAAAGGTAAGGGAAGGGAAGAATGTTAAAATATCTTTCAATATGATGATAGCAAGTCAACTATCTCCTTGAACAAAGCACTTGTTTTGAGTCTATCAAACAAGTTGGGTTCTAGTGTTGGACTTAGGATAAACCTGATCTCAAAGTTCTTACTCGTCTGTTTGGTTAGTCTTCCAATCATATGGAGAATATGTTAATATCTCCTACATTACAGATTTATATCGTGGTCTCTTTGTGTTAAAATCTACCTAAGTCACTCTTGTGTCGTGCTCACTGTTCAAGGATATAACCTGTGTCGGCCATTCTGCAGTTGCCTTGACCTCATGTGTCGAGCATTCCTTGGTGTCAGTATGTTTCATCATGTGTTCAGTCCCACTCCAAATCTGCTCATACCTATTGAGTGTCCCTTGTGTTGGATGATGGAGGATGCCTTAAGGCCTCCCTTCCAATGGACTTCTTCCCATCGACTTCAACTCATTGTGCTCTGGGAATGAAGTTTAGAGTTTCGATTAGTACCTTGGGGATTGTAGTCATTAGTGGCAGTTTCCCTCGCTATTAGATAGATGGG
Organism: Larix kaempferi; assembly: GCA_027924585.1. Classification (NCBI taxonomy): domain Eukaryota; kingdom Viridiplantae; phylum Streptophyta; class Pinopsida; order Pinales; family Pinaceae; genus Larix; species Larix kaempferi. The sequence goes on from BSBM01000012.1 coordinate 21,110,144, forward strand.
AATACATAATGTCTCCTATCCAATGGATTCTTCAAGTGTTCAACGGAAAGACCATTTATTCACACTTGCTTGAATGTACTAGGTACCTTGGGTTCCATTTTCATTATTGGTGGACACCCTCGCATTTGTTAACGGTATACATCAATGAACGGTAATCAAACGATACCTCCCATGTTCAACATCAACTCATTTATTCGCATGGATAGGTTTGTACCTTGGGTTTTTTTTGGATGAAGACCTTGGGATCCTCGATAGCATCACCTTATTTATGTTATTGCCCAAGTTGTGCAAGATTGAGCCACAATCCTTTTGGCTCTTGATGAGACATAGATCCAACTTGTTCTCTATGGCTATGTTCTCCAGTTTTGACATAGATCCACCTTGTATTTATGTGGCTATGTTTACACCTATGTTCCTCATGGATCCACGCTTGTATTTTAGTGGCCATGATATATGCATCTGTATTTGGATCATTAGTGTATTCTCTTGGAGGTCATGTTCAACTATTTGAACATGGACAGTTACCCCAAGGATGAGTTTGTCTGACATTTCCTTTGCTTTTAGGTACTTCATTTGAGTCTATGATTCTTGGTTTCTCCAGTTACTCCTCTTCCATGATTTAACACTTTTTTATTTATAATGTATTTCGACCATCATTTCCCTCACTCCCTCTGACCTGACACACTAGGGGGCATCTGTTATAGCTTAAAATGACACTTCTCCGTTCGTGATGACATTTGCATTGCTTGGTCGCATAACGACACTTCTTGAGATCAAGGTTAGTCACACAACAAGACACTTTTGGATGGAAGAGTCATTTGGGACACTTAACATGGTTGAAATTACCTCACTCCTGGTCCATTTGATGGTCATAACCCTTAGGAACACATCTCCATACCAAACCACCTCCTAAAAACCATTAGAAAACCCTATTTTTGGCCATATTTCCACATGTGCACTGGTATCCTATGGAGAGAGTAGCGACCACCCTGAAAAATGCGTAGGTTTGTAGTAGGAAGAGTAGGGCACTTTCCTGAATCAGTCAAAATCTTGAATTTTTGTCAAATTGGGTTGGTTTGGGAACCCTGATCGGTTATAACTGCTTTTCCTCTCCTTCATTGACTATATAAGGAAGGTATAAGGGCCATGAGAGGGGACCAAGGCCATAACAATGTTATGCTGGAGGAATGGAGACCTGTTGGAGCATAGGCCGCAGCTATGGTAAAGCTGCCAAATTTTGAGGAAAAAACACTAAGTTTGAAGGAAAAGTGCTAATTTTGAGGAAAAGCACCATTTTTGGGCAGAAATGAACAGTGCGCGGTACGGCGCCAGATGGAAGAGCTCACCACAGATTGCGGGCCGGAAATTGTGGAGCTCGCGTACACAAGTCAAAGGAGAGTAAATGTGGCCGAGTAGAAAGCTCAACCACCACAATAAATGAAGTGGCAGAATAGAGGGCTTAGTTACCCTCATTAAGGAAAAGTACAGGAGTTATGGTTACTCGAACCAAGGAAGAGAAACGGGATGAAGCATTGAAGGCAAAGGACAAGGAGCAAAGAACGATGAAGCGGCGCCCATACCTACGATCTACGCTGGAAATCGCGGAGTCTGCAGGAAGTTGCGACGTGACTGCAAGAGGAGACTACAGCACACCTATCCATGTCAGTTGTTAGGGTTTTTGGGTATCACTGTTGGGGAAAGGCCCACAGTTTTGTAAAGGTGCGACCCTCAGGGCCACCTATATATATGTGTAATTGTAAAAGGGAAAAGGGTTGGTTGGTTGGTTAGAAGGTTAGAGAGCTAGATAGTTACTGAGTTACATAGACAGTCCGAGTTGATGTCTGAGTCATTTGTATTGCTGTATTTTGTAAGCTGTTTATGATCATTTTGTGCATGTAAGAAGGCCGCGATCTCGCAGGAGACCGCTTGGAATAAAGGCCATTGTATGTATCGAACAGTCGCAAGAGGACTAAGGGGAATGTAATTGTATATCTTTGTCATTGTAATATCTGTAGAAGAAGAGAATAGATCTAAGAGAAGGGCTCCCAACTGTGTGCATGGGGTTTCCTAGAAAAATCTAAGGCTGCAGCTGTGTGCATGGAGTTTCCCAGAAAGATCTAAGGCTATAGCTGTGTGCGCAGCGGAACTATGTTATCCCCATCTCAAGATAATATAAAACACAGTTCCTGTGGACGTAGCTTCCCTCCTGGATGTGAACCACGTAATTCTTGTTGTTGTGATGATGCTTTATGTGATTGAATTTCTTTGCTTTACTGTCTATGTTGCTATGAATGTTTCGCTATCTTTATGAATGAGTATGTAAAGTAAATCCTGGAAGCTCCCATGGAAGTTGTACTTGTGCATTGTCGAAGGAGTCTGTAAGAACACTGTCACCGCAGCGCTAAAGGGGTGTGTTAGTGCGTTGTAGTGCAAGGGAAGAGATGATACACAGTGTATTGGAGGTAGCAGGTAAGAGACTCGTGCGTAGGTGTGGAGCTACCGCGCAGCTCGGGCGAGAGAGTAAGTTCCAGCGTTGTAGCGCTGGGAGACCTATGGAAGAGTAAGACGCTCTGTTCTGGGGTTACCTACAAGAAGGGAAGGGAGAAGACTGTAGACTCCACACCACCTAGGTTAAGGAAACATGATTCCTTAGCCCCCCCATATCCACTTTGGGTGAGACTTCGGGCTGCTGCGTAGCTCGTTGCCGAAAGGGCCAGTGCACCAAAGGGGTGTTTGTTGCTGCGCATCCTGAAAACCCAGGTCTGTCCAAAAAGCAGCCAACAAGACCCTCATCCCCCTCTCTTGTGCCTCAGTTTCTGATAAACCCTAGCACAACTGATTAGAGGCTGGGATCCTTGGAGAATGGAAGTAGGAGACCTTGAATCTAGGTTTCATGAAGTGCCAAGCTTGAAGTAAGGTATAATTTTATGTACTTGCTTCATTCATTAATAAAGATCGGATGTTCTTCCCTTTCCAAATATGACCTATCCACGTGTGTCTCATATTTGATTACAGTTTGCTTATAGCTTGATGTATTTTTCTGTCATGAATATCAGTCTTATATATGTAGTCAAATGTATTTGAGAAAGGTATGGAGTTGTTTTGCAGGTGTGGGCATTGCAACACTAAATATCATTGAAGAGCAAGGAAGAGGAAGGCTTGGATGAACCTTCTGAATAAGGTACACATCCTTCTAACCTTAATCTCTTTGCTTACTAGTTGTACTTGCAGAACATTTGTAGGTCTGTCTTTCATCCCTGTAAGTTGGTAGTTTCTCCCCTGAACTATAGGTGTATTTCCCTCACAACAAGCCCGTCATCAACTGGAGGTTTTGTCTTTGTTTTCTGCATTTTCTTTTATGCAAATAGTTAGTTTATTTTTCTGTATATGTAATTAATTTCATTTTTCTATACATGATATTTCTTTCTTCTCTGTAATTTATATTGTGCTGCTAACATAGTTTGTGTTTACAGAATTAGCAAATGGTCGACCAAAAGTATAGTTTTGATAATTTAAAGTCAATATTTCATAATTAGATAGTTTGTTTTCTAATCTTCTGCAATTAGATAGAGATAGTTAGTTGTTGTTTCTAGTTTAGTTATGTTTATAATTAGTTTAATTAGCCTCTCCTCTTTAGATGTAGGTTAATTCTCTTCTCTCATCTCAATCTTGCTTTAGTATAGAATAGGAATAGTTTATCTCTCCAACAATGATTAGAATAGGTTGCTTTCTATTATCTTAGCTTCTCAACAAGTCTTCTCACTGATTTCTCTGCATTGTAGGTTCATCTGCATTCTCCAGCTAACGTTAAGATCATCAAAACTACTCTTTTCCTTAGTTTAATTCATTTTTCCTCCATTTGGACTGTCATTCAGATTGTCATTCAGACTGTCATTCAAATCGTCGTTCATATTTTCACTCTTTCTACACTGTTTTTATGCTCATTTGAATTCAGTTTCTTAGTTCTCTTAACTGTAATCTTTCCTGATCTTAATTAGTATTCTTAACCATAATTAGGCCTTGTTTTACATTCCATAAAGTTTTAATTAAAGTCTTGTTACCATTCTTAGTTTTCTTTAACTGTCTTTTAAATTTAATTTACTAACATGTTGTTGTTTCAGAACTTATCAATTTTATTCCTAGTCTAGTTTATTACATGCTCTTAAAACTTAGTTAGAGTAGAGTTAATCATTTCATTCTTCAAGTATTCTATTTTTGATAGTTTTCTTCTTTAAGATTAGGATTAGTTTCTTATTTAGATGAATAATGAAGATGTTCATGGAATAGGATTTGGATTCAGAAATTAATATCTTTATCAAGTTTTCTACTTACTTCCAAATCAAGTTTAGAAGTAAATATCTTTATTAAGTTTTCTACTTGCTTCTAGTTTTCAGTAGTTTTAGATTATTATTCTGCTCATGGATAGTAGATAGATCAAAATGTTTAAAGTTAATTGTAATTGGTCTCTTTGTAGTTTACATCTCTTTGTTGAAGTTAGATTAGATTTACTTCCATTTTGTTTTGCTATTACATTTGAAATCCATTATGATACATTCACTCCAGTTCCTGTTACATGGGAATAGATATTTTTCTTGAATTAATTGTTGAAATTATTTAATATTTTGTAATTTGCTTTGATTGGCATAGTTTTCTGCTTATGTAATTTATCATTAAATTAATCCATTTCACAGATAGGTCTCTATTTTATTTATAGTTGTTTTATAATTCTTAGATAGAATATGAAATTGTATAGTTTCCATTTGTCATAATCAGTAGTTTTCTTTTTAATCAAGTTTCCATTGTTCAATTATAAGATAGAGTAGTATGATTTGATACTATTCTAGTTTATCTGCTTAACTAAGTTTGATTTAGTTCCTTTTATTGTTTTTTTGAAGTTTGACTTGGTTTTTCATTTTGAAAGATCTTCTGATCTTTTCTTTATTAAATATTTTTAAGGTCTGACAAGCCGAAAATCTTAGGTGCCATTCTACCTTAGCATATACTTTTCCTCAAATCTAAGATTACCAACCCCAGTCGATAATTAAATATTAGGTGTTTTCTTTGAGATAGCTCACACACCCAACATTTTGACGCCACTTCCTGGGACACACTTATTGATCTAGGAGCTGCTATCAATTTGATGACTACCAGAACTTTATAAACTCTCAATTTAGGACCATTCCTTCGCCCTACCCCAACAATGCTAGAATTAGAATATTGTACTATGGTTCAACCTACTGGGTCTTAGATGACATCACTGTATCAGTAGCCTCATGGGAATATCTCGTGGAATTCATGGTCATTGAATCAAAAGACCCTTCCAAAGGTCACCCCATTATTTTGGGAAGACCTTGGTTGGCTACTGCCAATTCATTTACAGGATGTAGGGATGGAGAGATGATTATCTCTGATGGGTTATCTACAAAAAAACTAGCTTTATACCCACCAACTCATCCAATAGCTGAAAACTTGTTTTGGTTATATTTTCCTTTTTGAGATGAGAACTTGGAGGAACTTTCCCTTGTTAGTGATATCTCTCGGGCACCCCAAGAGCAAAATACTGAGAACGTGTTGAACCAATTTATCTCTTCCACAACATGTGTATATTTTCCTCAATCTTTTTCCCAATTTGACCAGATCTTTGGAGACGAATTCCAAGAAAACATGAACCTCTCAACATTTACAAGTACACCTTGTGTCTTCACAATCGAAGGACACCTAGGATCCTATACCATATCGTGTGAGGTTAGTACCGACATATTTCTACATATAAATGCAGTTTTAGATGAGAGTCAACAAAAATAATTACTAAAAGTTCTCAAGAGTCAAACTGGAGCATTTGCATGGGAGTATACCAATATGAAAGGTATACACCCAGATACCTGTATCCATCACATTTACACAGACTCAAACATACCTCCTGTTAGGAATCCCTAGAGAAGAATGAACCTAGCCTAAAATATATAGTAAAGGATGAATTACAAAAACTCCTTAATGATGGATTCATCTACCCAATTTCCAACAGTAAATGGGTTTCTCCTCTGGTGGTAGTTCCAAATAAAGTCATAGGGAAATGGCGTATCTATGTTGACTTTCGAGAACTGAACAAGGCCACTCTTAAGGACTACTTCCCTTTGCCTTTCATCAATCAGGTGTTAGACACCTTATCAGGGAAACAATATTTCTCATTCCTTGATGGGTACAATGGATACAATCAAATATTGATAGCACCTAAGGATCAAGACAAGACAACCTTCACTTGCTCTTAGGGGACGTATGCCTAACGAATGTTACCATTTGGCCTATGTAATGCACCTGCTACTTTCCAGCATGCAATTCTAGGAATCTTTGTTGACCTCATACACGACTGTATAGAAGTTTATATGGATGATTTTACAGTTTATGGTAATACATTCCAGGAATCCCTTAATGACCTCAAAACAGTTCTTATTCGGTGCCAAGAAACGAACTTAGCTCTTAGTCATGAAAAATGTAAAATGCTACTGACTGAGGGCATAGTTTTGGGACATCATGTCTCTCTTCAAGGTATCAAGGTGGATCCCGCCAAGATCAAAATAATTGTTAATATTCCTCCTCCAAAAACTCCGAAGGAAGTAAGAATTTTTCTTGGCCATGTCGACTATTATAGACATTTGATTGAAAATTTCACTAAAATAGCCGCACCTATGTTCAAAATACTCATGAAAGACACAGAATTTCAATGGACTAAACCGTGTCAACAAGCCTTCAAAAATCTGAAGGCCAAGCTATCAGTGGCACCAATACTTAGGGGCCCAAATTGGTCCCTTCCTTTCCATATATCCACTGATGCTTTCGACATAGCCATAGGGGCAGTTTTAGGTCAAAAGGAGGGACAAACATCACATGCCATCTACTTTGCTAGTAAAAATTTGACTCCTGCAGAATCGAAGTACACTGTTACTAAAAAAGAGTTTTTAGCAGTAGTCTACTCCATCAACAAGTTTCGTCATTATATCACAGGATATGAATTTTTTATACACACGGACCACTCAGCCATCAGGTTTTTGATGAATAAACCTATCACCAATGGCAGAGTGACGCAATGACTTCTTTTGTTACAAGAATTCAATATCACCATTGTTGATCATCCCGATAGAGAGAATGTAGTAGTTGATTTTCTCTCTTAAATTCAAATTGACAATAATGCCAGCCCTGTCGATGATAGCTTCCCAGATGAACATTTGTTCGTTGTATCTGTTCGAACCCCATGGTTTGCAGACATAGACAATTCTTTAGCAACTAGAAAGCTACCTAACCATCTCTCCCCACTTGAGAAACGTAGGATCATAGTTCAAAGTTCCAATTATTCTTGGGTAGATAATGATCTCTTTCGTACTGGTCCTGATCTTATTATTAGACAATGTGTACAAGAGGATGAGATGACAGAGATCCTTCATGCATGTCATGGTGGACCATGCGGTGGGCATTTTTCTGATAAGAGAACAACATACAAAGTATTGAACTCTGGGCATTATTGGCCAAGCATCTTCAAAGATGCTGCCAAATATGTCAAAGGATGTGACAATTTCCAAAGAATGGGTAGACCTACACCATCTGATGAGATGCCTTTACAACCCCAAGTTATGATTGCGCCATTTGAAAAATGGGCTCTAGATTTCGTTGGACTAATTTCCCCTATGTCTTGCAAGAAGAAGTACATCCTAGTCTGTATAGATTATGTCACCAAATGGGTAGAAGCTAAATCTTTATTCCAAGCCACAAAGAAATCCGTGGTGGAATTCATTTATGAAGAAATATTTACTCGATTCAGTGTACCTAGATAAATTGTAACCAATCAAGGATCTCAATTTACCTCCAAATTAATGAAAGAGCTTACTAACAAATTGGTATTAGGCATTGTAAATCGTCACCATATCACCTGAAAGCCAATGGTCAGGTAGAATCCACCAACAAAGTATTAGAAGCTATCTTGACTAAGACTATCTAGTTACACCACAAAGACTGGGAAGATAGGCTTCCAGAAGCTCTGTGGACTTATAGAATAACGTGGAGAAACACTACTGGTCACACACCTTATGAACTTGTTTATGGTAAACAAGTTCTTCTACCCATTGAATTTCAAGTCAAAACCTTTTGTATGGCTGTGCAATTAGGGATGAACTTAGAAGAATCACAGAGACAACGAATCCTGCAGATAAATGAATTAGACAAGATTAGGTAAGATGCTATTCAGTGTACAATCTTAATACAAAACCAATGCAAGAAATGGAATGATAGATACATTAAACAAAAACAATTCAAAACTGGAGATTGGGCACTACTTTTTTATTCAAGATACAAAAATTTTAAAGGTAAATTAACTACTCGTTGTGTTAAGATTTAATATGCTAAGACAGAAAATAGCAGCATTGCATTCCATTTCACAATAATAGCATATACATGATCACTGAAGAAAAAACAAGCACAGCATAAACACAAGAGACACAAATTTATCCTGGGAAACCCTCATGGGGTAGAAAACCCAGTAAAGCTTCCTCAATATAGATGACCAGCAATATACAAAGATGTAACCCTGAGCATAAGCTCCTCCTTCTCCATAGCATACCTCTCCTCCACAAGTGTGCCACTCTCAAGTGAGTGAGTGTGTGTAAAATGAGGAATACACCTCCTCTATTTATACACTACTCCGACTTGTCTTTTACATAAAACATGTAGGCTCGTATTTAACCAATAGGTTAAATACCCCACTACAACTGACTGGGCCGATCCCTCTAGGGTGGTCTAATAACCCTTTGACCCACATAACACATACAGGGCAGACCCCCACTGGGGAAGTCTAATAACCCAAGTTACCACAATCTGACGGAGGAATAAACATCTCCGGATATACAATAAGTTCTTCAAGGAGGAATGAAACATCTCTAGAATAATAAAGTACAAATATAATATTCTTTGAAGTTACAATATCTCAACACTCCCCCTTAACGAGAAGGATATTATAACAGCATCTGCACGAGCAAGGAGTCATCAACATCATACATGATACATCTATAAATCATTGGAATCTTTCTCAACATCATCAATAACTCAAGCAGTTACTGGAACATCAACATCTTCAGTACTGAGTATTCATCTTCTGCAGCACTCAAACAGCTACAGCAACATCAATATCTGAATCCTCACGATCGTCAGCATTGTCATCACACGATCATCAGCATCGTCATCACACAATCATTAGCATCGTCATCAGATGATCAACATCGTCGTCTAGATCAACACGATCAGCCTCGTCACATCATCTCGATCTACAGCATCTGGATCATCTCGATCTATAGCATCTGGATCATCACGATCTACAGCATCTAGATCATCACGATCTACAACATCTAGATCATCTCGATCTATAAGATCTGGATCATCTCAATCTACAGCATTTGGATCATCTCGATCTACAACATCTGGATCATCACGATCTACAGCATCTGGATCATCTCAATCTACAGCATCTGGATCATCTCAATCTACAGCATCTGGATCATCACGATCTACAGCATCTGGATCATCTCGATCTACAACATCTGGATCATCTCAATATACAGCATCTGGATCATCTCGATCTACAGCATCTAGATCATCTCGATCTACAACATAAGTATCCTCAACCATACAAGTACATTAATCAATACATGTATCATCAAAAGTATGTATTCTCACCAATACATCTATCATCAAAACATGTATTCTTACTAATACATATATCATCAAAAGCATGTATTCTCACTAATACATCTATCATCAAAAGCATGTATTCTGACTAATACATCTATCATCAAAAGCATGTATTCTCACTAATACATCTATCACCAAAAGCATGTATTCTCACTAATACATCTATCAATACAAGTATCCACACTGATACAAGTATACACAACAGCAGCATACCCTGCAACACACATGATCCAATTACAGGATGGTCAATCCCTCTCACTTTAGGATATAGGTCCAAGGATGATACAATCCTGATCCACTTATGGGATGATCAATCCCTCTCAATTTAAGACATCTCTCATGTCTATGGACGATGCAATCCAGATCAACTTACCAGATGATCATTCCTTATCCTTTTAAGACACCTCACCATGTCTAGGGATGATGCAATCCCGAATCAACTTATAGGATGATTAGTCCTTATCACTTTAAGACACCTTACGATGTCTAGGGACAATGCAATCCCAATCTACTTACAGGATTATTAGTCCGTATCACTTTAAGACACCTCACCATGTCTAGGGACGATGCAATCCCAATCTACTTACAGGATGATTAGTCCTTATCACTTTAAGACACCTCACCATGTCTAGGGACGATGCAATACCAATCTACTTACAGGATGATTAGTCCTTATCACTTTAAGACACCTCAACATGTCTAGGGACAATGCAATCCCAATCTACTTACAGGATGATTAGTCCTTATCACTTTAAGACACCTCACCATGTCTAGGGACGATGCAATCCCAATCTACTTACAGGATGATTAGTCCTTATCACTTTAAGACACCTCACCATGTCTAGGGACGATGCAATCCCAATCTACTTACAGGATGATTAGTCCTTATCACTTTAAGACAAGTCTCATGTCTAGGGACGATGCAATCCCATCACGTACATTTTGAACCCAGTTCATGGATGATGCAGTCCTCACATACATTTTGAACCCAGTTCATGGACGATGTAGTCCTCACGTACATTTTGAACCCAGTTCATGGACGATGCAGTCCTCACGTACATTTTGAACACAGTTCATGGACGATTCAGTCCTCACGTACATTTTGAACACAGTTCATGGACGATGCAGTCCTCACGTATGATGCAGTCCTCACGTACATTTTGAACCCAGTTCATGGACGATGCAGTCCTCACATACATTTTGAACCCAGTTCATGGACGATGCAGTCCTCATGTACATTTTGAACCTAGTTCAGGGACGATGTAGTCCTATCTTCAATTTTTGGAGACATCAGTCTACGGCTCAATTCTGGGACCGAGGTCCAGGGAAGATGCAATCCCCCACCTGTTCATTCAGGACTTCATTCTCGGAGACATCATGTCTACGGCTCTCTTTAGGATTGAAGTCCAGGGATGATCCAATCCTCTCATGTCCACCAAGGACTTCATTTTTGAAGACATACATCTACGGATCTCTTTAGAACAAGTGTTCAAGGATGATACAATCCCTCTTTTTCTCGGAGACACTTGTCTACGGCTCACTTTAGAACTTGTGTTCAAGGATGATGCAATCCTCACATGTATTCTCATCAATTTACTATCGATCCTGGGAACCCATACAGAACCTGATTCACACTTCTTCTTTAATTACACCATTAAGAGAATGGTCTTATCTAGCCACTTGGAGCAAACATCTCATCATGATTCTCTTCCTCTTTCTAAGAGAATATTCTAGCCACAAGCCTTCTATAGTGTGTTTGATTTGAAAATATTTTTTTTGTTGTTGAACATCCATTGCTTGTTCAGTGTTCATCATTCATCGTGATCTTTCCTACAAATCAAAATTAAGTACATGATTAGTAATACTTCATAATCATCAAATCATATTGACATGATAACCTATTATGCATACAGATATCATTTACATAGTTATGCAACTATTTTGACCAATACTTTGGCACAACACTTTCCTATATCCTGTATGCATACAATGGCTATCTAGATGCCTTCCATCTCTACCAGAACATACTATCGAGAGTGTGCACAGCTCTCAGCATGTCAGCAAAGAGGTTTCATTCTAGACAAGCAACAATGGAATGTTTGTCCAACTTACCAATCAGATTCATATTAGTAGTATACTGTTCAATGCTCTATGAATGCTTACACTCAGCATGATATATTCTAGGAATACAAATATGCATACAAGCAATATCATTTACTATTTCAAATAACAACTCAAATACTTATCTTTTATGTTTGTGTGGTTGCCTCCCGCTTGATCTTCTATATGTCTTTTGAACTTCTGTGCACTAGTGTCATCCTCATGATCTCATACACAAACATACATTCATTAGTATATTCTCAATATTATCAAAACATTCTAATTCTAAATAATCTTGAATATGTATAGTCATGATCATTAGTATTCAAGGTTTCAAGGAAGTCTTCTTTTACTCATGCATATTCTTGTTTGATCATAGTTAATTAAATCATCAAGATAAGAGACATAATATACATAAACCCTTGATTACTAACTTTATGAATAAGCATAACCAATCATACCAAGTATACTTATATAAGGGATCCTAACACAAGGTAAGATTCTAACTTGACATAGGAAAACATACCTGGATTAATATACCTGCTTAGTTATGTACAACATACCTAAGCAATCTCTTCAATGATTTAGAGATCCTGAGCTAGAACCTGCATGTCTCATAGGTTAAGCATAATATAACAAAGTCATACATACCTCGTAAGTAGAACAAATATTATGGATGAGTCTTTGTCTTCATGTTGTCATGGTCATGGAACTTGATTTGTCTTTTGTGATGTACCTGTATCTTGTTAGCAGACAACAACAACCTCACACAACACCATAATGCATTAGTACAATCATATAACCCTAATCAATGAATGTCTTCGATCATTCACATGAATTCATACTGTTACCAGGGTGATAAGACAATTCTAACGTTAATCAATATTGTACTAATAAATAATATGAAGACAAACACATCATGAACTTAATCAAGAATTAGATTTCAAGACATACCTGAACCTCCTTAAGTCATACCTGTCAAGACTTCTTGTAGTCTTCTTATGTAAGGACTTAGCCTCAACTCCCCCTGAAACTTGATCTGGAGCTTGATTAGGGTTTGCTAGAGAAACCCTAAAAATTCAATCTTTGACTTTCACACTTCTGAATGGATGGAAGGATGTGTCTTGCTAGCATACTTCAATTTTGAAATCTCCAAAATTTGACCCCTCAAAATTGCCTTCGAAACTTCTGGATCTTCTGGACAGGAACCCGAACTAGGGTTTGATGAAGCCCACCCTTTTGTCCAATCAAAAGGTTCAATCCAAGGCTCTAAACTCTTATTTTTCTGAGGAGCTTCCAGCCGTGGTTACAGACTTCAAAAATTCCAACTTTTGCTAAAGCCCTAATTTTCCATCTTTCCGATCAAAATCCCGAACTGGGGTTTGATCAAGCCTGGTCTTCTACCCAACCAAAAAATTCAATCTTGGTCTCTAAATTTTGATTTTCCTGAGTAGCATTCAGCCGTGGATTCCGATTCCAAAAATTCTAACTTTCTCCGAAACCCTAAATTCCGGAAGCCATGAATGAAGGTGCTCCAAAAATAATTATGTTTTGACAGAAATATGTACCTCATTGTTTCTACTGTAACTCCAAAATTTTTGCTTCACAGGGTCTAAAAACATTTTTTGTGGTATCCTAACCTATCATATTTCTGTCCCGACAGGTCTGACCTCAATTGGATTTTCTGAGAGAGAGTTATGCCAAGTGTCACAATGTGACCTGTTTATGGGATAAAACAGGAGAGCGAACTTGTATGGATTTCCACATGTCACTGGTTCAACTTAGGCCTCTGAAAACGTTTTCTGAGATAGTACATTCTGTGTACTACCTGTCACTTTTTATGAAATTTCATTTGGAGCTTCCTATCCCAAGTTATGCCAAGTGTCACAACGTGACCTGTTTATGGGATAAAACAGAAGAGCGAACTTGTATGGCGTGCCACGTGTCACTGGTTCAACTTCAGCCTCTAAAAACGTTTCCTGAGATAGCACAGTCTGTGTACTACCTGTCACTTTTTACGAAATTTCATTTGGAGCTTCTTATCCCAAGTTATGACCTTTTTTCCTAGGTCACCTGATTTTGACTGAGATCTGGAAGAGGCAGAACCCTAACTTGTACTGATCATAACATACAAAGTAAAACGAATCTGAGGGTTCCCTTTGGACACAAGATACCTAGAGATGTTATATATGACTTGTAAAGGTTTCATATCCTGAAACTTTTCCAAAATGGATTTATGGCGAAAGTTCCACGATGACTGGTTTTTGCTATATAAAACCCTAACCTTCAAATTGTCGTAAGTAAAGCAAGTGTCGTAAGTGCCATACATTGCCTTCCTTTAGGAAAGCTTTGATACCATGTTAAGATTTAATATTCTAAGATAGAAAATAGCAGCATTGCATTCCATTTCACAATAATAGCATATACAGGATCACTGAAGAAACAACAAGCACAACATAAACACAAGAGACACAAATTTATCCTGGGAAACCCTCATAGGGTAGAAAACCCAGTAAAGCTTCCTCAATATAGATGATCAGCAATATACAAAGATGTAACCCTGAGCATAAGCTCCTCCTTCTCCATAGCAAACCTCTCCTCCACAAGTGTGTCACTCTCAAGTGAGTGAGTGTGTGTAAAATGAGGAATACACCTCTTCTATTTATACACTACTTCGACTTGTCTTTTACACAAAACATGTAGGCTCGTATTTAACCAATGGGTTAAATACCCCACTACAACTGACTGGGCCAATCCCTATAGGGTGGTCTAATAACCCTTTGACCCACATAACACATACAGGGCCGACCCCCACTAGGGAAGTCTAATAACCCAAGTTACCACAATCTGACGGAGGAATAAACATCTCCGGATATACAATAAGGTCTTCAAGGAGGAATGAAACATATCCAGAATAATAAAGTACAAATATAATATTCTTTGAAGTTACAATATCTCAACACGTTGGATGGGTCCATATGAAATTGTCACTGCCTTTGATAATGGATCCGTTAAAATTAAGACAATTGATGATTCACAAATTTATTTTGTTGTAAACAGACACAGACTTAGACTTTATCATCAACCAATATCTAAATAAGATTTTGTGCAAAATGCCTTGCAACAGGAAGAAATGGAACTGGTAGAAGAGGAAGTCATTCCTCCTCCTCCTAGTCCTCGAATCATTTTGGGTTATCTTCTTTTGTATATATGTAAATATGTTTTTTATTTTCAATAATAATGAGTCGTTTCTAACAACTAATTACATTCTCTTTTTTACAGAAAATCTATTATGATCAGTTTGTAAAATATTGTCAATAAAACAAGAAGACTCTTTTTCCTTTCGTTAATTTTGAAAATTTTACATAACTTGTTTTGTACATATGCTTTGTTTTGAATAAAATCTGAATCATCTGACAAGTGGTTTTGTAGCTTTTTCACAAGAACCCTATCTTTCTAATCAGTTCATGTGATATTATGCAAAAAGGGAAGTGCTCTAAAAATAAATACTTATAGCTCTCCCTCTCTTTCGGTTACTATTAAAATTGAAAATTTATAGTGAAAGGATAAAGCATTATTGAATCCACTTTCTTTTATGATTATGTATATGGTATTCGATTCAGACATGCACACTTTTGATTTATCATTAGAACAGTTGTTTAAAAGACCTACTTAATTATTATGATCTCCACAAAACTCTATCTTACACCTATGGATTGCTAGTTCATCCTGGACTCATTATCAAAACTTGTCTCTAAAGCACCTTTAAAAGGTAGGCTAAAAGTGGGTGATATTTTCTATTTTGTGGGGAACATTATTGACCTTTTATGAAGAAGATAGACTGTGAAGTCAAAGAATAGTTTAGGTTATTATATTTTGACATGATCTGTAATTTAGGCCATTATAAAAAAATTTACTCATAAGGTTTGTGCTAAAAATTTTGAATTGTGTGTTTAACATGCTTAGCACACTCTAGTGCCAACCGGCTTCCTTACAAAAAATATATATATCATTATACGAAGCAAACCCATTGGCGTACTGAACAGGCTCGCTGGAAGTAGGTCCATGCTAAGTAAAATCTTAAACAAGGAAGCTCGATAAATGCAAGTAAACCCATTGGGGTACTGAACAAGCTCACTGGCAGCGGGGCTATGCTTGCATGGTACCAAGATAAACCCGCTGGGATAATGAACAGGCCTACTGGTAGCGGGTCAATATCAGGTAAAAGAGGTTTGGTTAATGCATTGCTATTCACATAACTCATAAAAAACCTGAGTATACAAATACATTTTTAGGCCAATTATGTATACTGTCATTAGATAATGGTTGTAAGTTGTACTTGGACCTTGTCATCTAATTCAAACAATACCTAGAATATGATTATCCTAGAAATGGGACCCATAATTATAGTAGATCTCACCAATTTTATGGTGAACCTTATCTATATTCTTTGGATGACAAGAAATATTTACAATGAGTCATGGATGACTAGTTTTCCTATGGCATTTTTTGCATCTCTTGCACTATTAATCTTCATATGGTCTTTTAAGCATTGTTGTATTCTTTTTTATGAATGTACATATCTGAATCATCTACATTTATTAGTTAATATTTCATTTCCTTATGAAAATTATCACAATATTTTAAAATCTATCTGTAAGACTTTCAATTGAAATTTTTTTAATTTTAATCATTTTCTCTTTGATGGCTTGAGAACACACCATATTTTTGGTTTGGGGGGGATTAGAACTATTCTTACTCTTTGAATATTTACGAAAATTTTATTTATCTCTGATACAATGACACGTGTTTTTAGGTTAGTGAAAAAGCAGAAAAAATTTGATTTAATCAATAACAAAAAGAGGAACACAGCTAAAAGATCCAGAAAAGCAAAGTTTACAGCATCTTTTGTGCACTAACAGCTTCAAAGATTCTCTACAAAATCAGCATTGGTCAACATCAACAATAAGATCTTGTATAAATAAAATTCTGTACGAAGGATTGAATGACGGGTTGAATGTCGATATGAATGAGTCAAACAAACAACGTTCTGAATGGAGTGATGAAGGAAACCATAGCCTATAACAACTTTATTTAATATGCCAAGATTTTCAAATTTAAATACTATTGATAAGTTTTATTGGCTAACTATGACAGGGATCAATCAAATGTCGATTTCACACATGGCTTCATTCTCTTATCCATCTCGCCTCCGTTAAACGAATGGATTATGCATCATTGTGAATTATTGTATGACCGCCATTCGGTCTTACTTATCCTGTTGTACGACCTGCCACCATATCAATTGAATCATGATCTCTCATGTGTAATCTATTTTCATTACATGAATTACATTCAACCTGTCCAAAGCTCAGCTTTGGACATGGTTGAATATTTTCTAAACCACACATATTCATTGGATTCACACACTTCTACGCTGGCACTTAACTCAATATCTTTGAATGACAGGTGTGATCTTTCAAGCATGCCAAGCTCTCATCCACTATCATTCAAACAATCAAACTAACCTTAGTTTTAACTGGTGATCGCGTGAATTCCACCTCAGTCTGTTTTCTCTCCATATTTTGTTGAGTCGCGTCCTCTGCAAATTCTTGCACCTCTTGTATACATTCGCATTCCCTTGTCCTCTGTCAACAATGCCAATTCATTACGAGCCTGGTAGCTATGAGGACCTCCTCCGCATTTCTGAGTTTAAAGCCTTCCATGAAGTGTTTTTGCGAGTAGGTTGAGGACCATTTCTCCGCCTTCTCCAAGGCCACGACCATGAGATTTCATTACTGTTCACTAAACGTTTTGATGGCAAGATGGCCAAGCTTGGCCATCTTGTTTTCTCTGTGAAAGAAGAGTCAATAGCATTAGCTACCAAGCTCCCAAGGGAAGGTGCCCAATGGCATAAGCATCTCTTCCTTCCACTGAAGGATCATGAATTTTCCCTGAAGACTGATTTTCAACACATTGCTGGTGTCAAAGGTTTTCACGGAGAATGGATCAAGCCAGAGTACTTAGATCCTCTGACCGTTATCATCCACTTAATCACTTGCGAGGGTAAGTTCACTGTCTTTAAAGCTTTCCATTTCAGATTGTTAGCGCATTTTGTTAACAATCAAACCCTCAACTTCCCATTTTATTTCCTGAAAATTTTGGAGAAGATGTCTAGCCAAGTCAGGAAGAATACTGTTAATCCCTCTGGTAGCTTGTATCACCATTGTCTCATTAAAATTCTGATCATTCACCAGTTAGAAGAGAGAGGGAAAACCTGGGATTGTTTTTTTTTAAAGTATTGAACCCTCATTTGATTGAAGAGTCTACTATCAAATCCTCTCCCTCTTGAAAACATTGTTTCCAATATGGTATTGGTGAGCCTACCCAATCCTCTACGCAAGCAGAATGAGACATTAAGTGTATACAATTTGATGAGGATCCCTTAGGTGATGAGCACCTTGTCCAGTCATCACCTTCTCCTGAATTTACCCTTGATGACCCTACTTCGAAACCTCCACTCTTTTCAGAGCCCACAAAATCCACGAGAACAAATTGTGACCATTCTATCATTCAGAATATCGTTCAGCCATCACGTTCAAATGTCCACTCAAATGACCATACCCTTGAATCTCCCCTCCTCACATTAGCCAACGTATCTGCTCGAATGAGTGAATCCTCTGCTGCTGAAAGTCCTCCTGCACACAACAAAGACAAAATTCTTGAAGGTCATAGTGTTGAGTGTGAAACATTTTCAAAAGAGTTGAGTCCCCCAAAGAACCCTGAACATCATAAGGAACAACTCATTCTGACTCAACAAGAGATGGATAAGTTGATCCAAGTGATAGCATGGTTGACAGACCAAAATCGGAGCTATGTGGAGACAATTTCTGAGCTTCATGAAGAAAACAAGGCACTGCATATACAAGTAAAAGACATTGAATGCTTGGTTAACGCCAAAATAGCATCCCATACTACCCTGTGGATGAGGTATAATTCCTTAAAAACCAATTCAAGAAGCTCCAAGCCAAATCTATATCTTCATCATCCAAGTCGAAGGCAGCTGCTACCGTAGCTCAGCCTTCTTCCTAATTTCTCTCTGATTTTCTCAGTGGGACCTGGCATATCTCCGGTTTGGGGGAACGTTGGTGTCCATTTTGTCACTATTTTTTATCATCAAATCTATTCTAAATAGCATTAATTTCATTATTTTTTATATAATAAGTTCTTCTTTCTACCATTCATCCCATCAAACAAACCAGGTATGCATGTATTCGTTTATCATATGAGTTTTGGTAAAATCTCATTATATTATGATTTATCAATGATTAAAGTGACATTTCCAGTCACGCATGGCATTTAGTTTTGATTTACAGGCTATGATTTCTCAAACGACCTTCCATTCAAACTGCGTGTTTATATTTCCAATGTTCAGCCGTGTTCAACTCGTCGTTCAGCCTCGCATTCAGCCCGCGAAATCCACAGTTGGCATGTTTCGAGCTATTAAAGACAAGATCGAGCACGTGGGATTTTTTTTCTATGCAAGGGTCATGGTTAATGAGATTTGGTTCTGGAAGATTCATCCCTAGGCCCACTAAACTTGACAGCACACCATGCTTCCACATCAACACTCTACATGCCATTTCTCTCGTTCGTTTAGCCTGGAATCACTCACGTCCATTCACGTCGGTGTTCTGGAAGGCTTTGTCTGTCCACGCTCAGCCTGCCAACACAATGCTTCTCCCACGTCAATGATCCAGCAGCCCTCTCCTTCGTTCGTTCATTTCTCTAGTGCACTACCTCTCTGCCCACGTCAAAGGAAGATTGACGCTGCAACTGCCTCATGAAGGAATCGACCCTGTGAAGCCTAGTGTATGCTCCCTGCGCTGTCACGCATCACTTAAAGTAGCCAGTTACAGCCATAAAATGCCTCTGTTATTAGACAGGTCGACTTTGTCGACCTTCTCATCCATTGTAATTTATAAATAGATTCTTGTACAGAGAAATAGAGTTAGTCGAGAAAAAGAGAGGATATGCATTTGTAAAATGAAAGTTCTCGACGTTTCAATCCTTATTGTAGGATCATCATCAGGAGACAACGAAGTCTGAGGAGGAGATTGTGATCTCCCAATGACCTTAGTATAAGTAGTGATGGTGGTGGTTTGGTGGATGGAAGTAGGTGTCGGCTAAAGTTAGGTTTAGGGTTTTTTGGTTTATAGGGATGGATAAAAGTTTTTGTCTAATATTTAAAGTTTAGAAAATTATTATTTATAATTAGTTTAAATAATTAATTTGATTTTAATTTAACTATTCCAACCAAGGTATTTTAGGGTTTTGTTAGTTTATAGGACAAATTAATTGTTTTTAATGTTTTTCAAATTTAGAAAATATTATTAATAATTATCTTGAATAAATGTAATTTAACTATTGTATTAAGCACCATTAGTTTTTAATTAGAGTTAAATTGATCCTTTGTTAATAATTAGTTTAATTAATTAAAATTGATTTGATTTGAATTTTAATTTTTAAATATTCCGACCTAGGGTTTGTTTAATGTTTTCAAATTTTCAGTTTATTATTAATAATTATTTTGAATGAATTAAATTAAATTTAAATTATTAACTAATTTATTAAGCTCTATTAGTTTTTTATTTTGATAGAGTTAATCAATCCTTTAATTTAATACCTAAAAATAATTTTTAATAAAAATTTTAAGGCTTAGAAGTTAGGTTTTTAATATTTTGTTATAAATGTTACTTTTATACAATTAAATAAGATTTTCTTTCATTTAATTAGTTATAGTTTTATTAAAAGTTGTGAATTGGTTTATTAGCAAATTTAATATTTCTCATAGTTTTTAAATTTCTTAAATTTTTAATTATTAATTTATTTAAGATTATTAGTGTGTATGATGGATGCTGAGTTGTTATGATGAGTTTGAGGGAAATGATGATTAAAGACTCCTAGGTTTTCTTAGTTATTAGAGTGCCTCGAGTTTAGCTTGTTTTGTAAAGAGTGTATCAGGGGTTTCTAGGTATCACTCAATTTGGTTCCGTCATCTCTATTGAGGCAATTTCCACAAATCTCAATTTCAATTTTCTCCCTAATCTTTTGTTTTGTGAGATTGTCAACTCTAGCTATGACGGAAGCCTTTTCTAAGCAAATTCGATGTTGGGTTAGGTGAGAGTGTTCTGCTAGGGCTGATTTTTTATGCCTATCGTGCCTAAGGTCAGCGCTATGTTCTTTTAGTCTTGTTGATATTGACCTACCAGTTTCTCCTATGTAAGGCATGCTACATGAGCAAGGGATGGAGTAAGCACCTTTGTATGACATGGGGTCTCTAGGGTCTTTTAGGGAATCTAATAGGTTTCTTATTATGTTGGGGGGGAGAAGATAACTTTGAAGTTGTGTTTTCTGAGAATTTTGGCTAGTTTATCAGTGGTTCCTTTAATGTAAGGGAGGAAGATTCTATTAAATTTTGTGTTATCTTCCTTATTAATCTTATTCTTATCTTTTTTAGGTTTCTTGGCTAATTCTACAACTCTCTTAAACTGATTATTATCATATCCATTGTTACTTAATACTGTTTCTAAATGTTCT
This sequence comes from Larix kaempferi, assembly GCA_027924585.1. Classification (NCBI taxonomy): domain Eukaryota; kingdom Viridiplantae; phylum Streptophyta; class Pinopsida; order Pinales; family Pinaceae; genus Larix; species Larix kaempferi. The sequence continues at coordinate 21,131,576 of BSBM01000012.1, forward strand.
ATTTCCTGGTCTATGTGTTCTTCATCCACAATTCTAAGGGCTCTTGTAACTAATGTATGGATAACACCGGTTTTTTGTGGGGGATAATGGTGTGAATTAGCATGAAGGTATCTCTCAGTGTGGGTCTTCTTCCTATATACCTGGTGTGTTACAGATCCATTTTCCTTTCTTGGGATCAGTACATCAAGGAAAGGAAGACTATGGTTCTCTTCAATTTCCATGGTAAATTTTATGCTGTTGTTTTGTGAGTTAAGATGTTTGAGAAACTTGTTTAATTTATCCTTCCCATGAGGCCAGACCACATCTGTGTCATCTACATAGCATTTCCATCGTTTAGTTTTAAGGGGGGAGGATTCAATAGCTTTAATCTCAAAGTTCTCCATGTATAGGTTAGCTACTATGGGAGAGAGGGGTGATCCCATTGCAACGCCTTCCACTTGTTCGAAGAACCTATTATGGACTGTGAAGAAGGTTTATCTAATACAAGCCTCAACCAGCTTTGCAATATCATCATTGGTAAGCTCCCTTATGGTTTCAATGGCATCTTTGATTGGAATTTTTGTATAAAGAGAAATTATGTCAAAGCTAGTGAGGATGTCATTGTCTTCAAGTTTCTCAGTGCTGATTTCTTTTAGCCAGCTAGTGGAATCTTTGACGAAGGAGTTAGTTTTTCCCATTAAAGGTTTAAGTACTTTAGCAAGGTGTTTAGCTAGTTTATATGTGGGGGAACCAATCATATTGACAATAGGGCGAAATGGGACACTTGTTTTATGAACCTTGGGAAATCCATATATGCGTGGGATCACTCCTTCTTTGGGAGAAGTTTTGTCTTAAGGTTATCTTCCAGGTTCGAATTTTTAATGGCATCTGTAACTATTTTCTAAATTTTCTTGCTTGGGTCTTTCCTCAGTACCCTGTAGCTTCCGCACTCCAGATGTTCATTCATTTTCTTTATGTAATCGGTGGTGTCTAGGATTACAGTGGCATTCCCTTTATCTACGCGTGTGATTTTGATGTCTTTGTTATTTCGCAGGTTTTGTAGTGCCAATCTTTGATCTAAAGAGATGTTGGGCTTGGGAGGCTTGGATTTGCGGATTACTACAGCGCAATCCCGATGAATGACCTCGGCTTCTTCTTTAGGGATGTTTGTTAGGCTGTCCTCTATGCTGCAGATGAGGTCTTTCATGGGAATGGATTTGGGTGCTAGAGAAAAATTCAAACCGAGTTCAAGAACACTGAGGGCATTATCATCGATGGTAACATTGGAAAGGTTGATGACAGTCTTCTTCAGCGATTTCCTGTCTATGTTCTTTGGTATCACGACGTTTCCCCCAGCAGTGTGGTCTGTTATATTTCTAGCATGGACTCGTATATTATCCTCAATGTTCAAAGCATGGTCATGGGTCTTAATTGCTAACTCATCACTTAAATTATTATCATGGTTAGTGTTCGTGAGATTGATTTGCTCATGTCCTATCATTTTATTTGTATTAGCGTTGTTCTTGTGTAGCAGATTATTAATTTTCTTTTTCTGTCTTGTCGTGGTTGTTATATATCTACAGGAACTTTTCATGCTAATTGTAGAGTCTATTTTATCCCACAGTTCTGGTTTGATTATGTTGGCTAGTCGTAGATGCAGATGATATGATAGTTTTGATAGACGTTGTAGCTTGCCGCAAGTTCATTTTAGTTCAGATCTAACCAATGACAGACTCATAGTTTTGAAGATCAAATTATTTTTGGAGTTATGGAGCAGATGCTTGATGAAGGCGAATTGGGGAATGATGTTTCTATCTCTACAGGTTTTCAGGAAATCTAGGTCAGTGGTCAGTTGGGCAATCTTTAGATGGTTGTTTTACAATAACTTCACATCAGTCAGAATGTCCCTTCCATGGAGGGAATAAATCTGTTTATAGAGTGCCATACACAGAGGTGGATTTGAGAAAAAGAGAGGATCTGTGTTTGTGAAATGAAAGTTCTCGACGTTCCGATCCTTACTGTAGGATCATCATCACAATCTCCTCCTCAGACTTCATTGTCTCATAATGATGATCCTACAGTAAGGATTGAAACGTCGAGAACTTTCATTTCAAAAACGCAGATCCTCTCTTTTTCTCAAATCCACCTTTGCATATGGCACTCTATAAACAGATTTAGTCGAGTCGAGTTAGTCTGTAGACAGAGTTAGAGTTAGAAATTATCAGGAGAAGATAACAAACGTTTTGTAATTTTCTTAAGTTAATGGAATTTCCAGTTTGTTGATATTCTGAGTAACTAAACCGATTTAGTTTTCCATCTTTGATTGTTGGGAAGGGCCCCTCATCAACTGTAGGTTTTGTCTTTGTTTTCTGCATTTTCTTTTATGCAAATAGTTAGTTTATTTTCCTGTATATGTAATTAATTTCATTTTTCTGTACATGATATTTCTTTCTTCTCTGTAATTTATATTGTGCTGCTAACATAGTTTGTGTTTACAGAATTAGCAAATGGTCGATCAAAAGTATAGTTTTGATCATTTAAATTCAGTCTTTCATAATTAGATAGTTTGTTTTCTAATTGTCTACAGTTAGATAGAGATAGTTAGTTGTTGTTTCCAGCTTAGTTCTAATTATAATTAGTTTAATTAGCCTCTCCTCTATAGTTGTAGGTTAATTCTCTTCTCTCATCTCAACCTTTCTTTAGTATAGAATAGGAATAGTTTATCTCTCCAACAATGATTAGAATAGGTTGCTTTCTGTTATCTTAGCTTCTCAACAAGTCTTCTCACTAATTTGTTTGCATTGTAGGTTCATCTACATTCGCCAGCTGACGTTAAGATCATCAAAACTACTCTTTTCCTTAGTTTAATTAGTTTTTCCTCCATTTGGACTATCATTTGGATTGTCATTCGGACTATTGTTCGAACTGTCATTCAAATCATTGTTCGTATTTTCACTCTTTCTGCACTATTTTTATGCTCATTTGAATTCAGTTTCTTAGTTCTCTTAACTGTAATCTTTCCTTCTCTTAATTAGTATTCTTAATCGTAATTAGGCCTTGTTTTACATTCCATAAAGTTTTAATTAAAGTCTTGTTACCATTCTTTGTTTGCTTTAACTATCTTTTAAATTATGTCTTTCATATTTAATTTACTAACATGTTGTTGTTTCAGAACTTATCCGTTTTATTCCTAGTCTAGTTTATTACATGCTCTTAAGACTTAGTTAGAGTAGAGTTAATAATTTCATTCTTCAAGTATTCTAGTTTTGATAGTTTCCTTCATTAAGATTAGGATCAGTTTCTTATTTAGATGAATAATGAACATGTTCATGGAATAGAATTTGGATTCAGAAATTAATATCTTTATCAAGTTTTCCACTTGCTTCTATATAAATATATTTATCAAGTTTTCTACTTACTTCCAAATCAAGTTCAGAAGTAAATATCTTTATTAAGTTTTCTACTTGCTTCTAGTTTTCATTAGTTTTAGATTACTATTCTGCTCATGGATAGTAGATAGATCAGAATGTTTAAAGTTAACTGTAATTAGTCTCTTTATAGTTTACATCTCTTTGTTGAAGTTAGATTAGATTTACTTACATTTTGTTTTTCTATTACATTTGAAAGCCATTACGATACATTCACTCCAGTTCCTAATACATGGGAATAGATGTTTTTCTTGAATTAGTTGTTGAAATTATTTAATAATTTGTAATTTGCTTTGATCAGCATAGTTTTTTGCTTTTGTAATTTATCATTAAATTAATCCATTTCACAGATAGGTCTCTAATTTATTTACAGTTGTTTTCTAATTCTTAGATAGAATCTGAAATTGTATAGTTTCCATTTTTCATAATCGGTAATTTGCTTTTTAATCAAGTTTCCATTGTTCAATTATAAGATAGAGTAGTATGATTTGATACTATTCTAGTTTATCTGCTTAACTAAGTTTGATTTAGTTCTTTTTACTGTTTTTCTGAAGTTTGACTCAGTTTTTCATTTTGAAAGATCTTTCGATCTTTTCTTTATTAAATATTTTTAAGGTCTGACAAGCCGAAAATATTAGGTGCCATTCTACCTTAGCATATACGTTGCCTCAACTCTAATATTACCAACCCCGGTCGATAATTAAATATTAGATGTTTTCTTTGAGATAGCTCACACACCCAACAATTTAGAAACCATATTTTTTCATTGTGCCTTGAATGTTGCAAGGCCCTTCTCATTTATGCTAATTTTTTCTCCTATCCATCCTTGCCTTGGTGACCATGCCCATATGATGCTATTTACATCGATTATCATATTTTCTTATGCACCAACAACCCATTTTTGCTTTCTATCTAAGCATTTTTTGTACAAGACCTTCAGATCCTTCGATGCTCCTATTGGATTCCACCATTGCACCTCTACTTTGTAAGACCCAACAGTACTAGCATCTGACTCATGATAAATATCACCAATCGCCTTACCCAACTAGATTGCACAATGACCATTTGGCCCTTTACAACATCCAGTCTTGGAATGAATTCATCTCTAGGCTTGTTGCATAGTGGTCCAACATAGAAATATTGCAAAGCAAGAACATTTTCCTTCAAATAGGCATCCATAATTTCATGTTCAAATCTTGTAGGTTAACTACTACGAATATCATGGCTTGTCGATGGCCAAAAGTTAGTTGATGCCTGATCAACTCTCTCAAAGGGACTGTCCAAAGCTTTATATACAGCCTCCCAATAATTTAACTTAGGAAGCCAAGATTCATAACATTACTAAAATATTTTTCCTTCTTACCCATCCTTGGAATGGAAGTCTTTGACTTATCCATTTTTTCATGAACAATAATGAGATAAGTCTTCGGATTTTTCTGTGAAGCCGACCTGTGCGAATAATAGAGCTGGCGACAACTTGCGATGTATTTATTCTGAACTGCTTGGTTTGCTCGCAACTTTTCCACCTCAGCTGGATCAGTGGTCCCCTTAAGCCTATCCTATATTGTAATGCACTCATTACACCTTACAAAAGAGTTTGATTTAGAAATTTTAACATCTGGAAAATCTTCTCTCATCACCTTGCTAAAGGAGGATTGTGATACTCGAGGCAAACTAATTCTTTCAATTTCATCATTAGCCATTTTTCGCAGCAAACCATGGGACATATTAGATGGAAATAATTTCAAGGTTTTCCTTGTTCGATCTCCACTGATTAATCATGTAAGATGAGGAGATTTGTCTAAATTCTCTACTACACTACTGCTACTAGTGTAGTAGTGTTCGCCCTATATTTTTCCAAGCCACTGTTACCATGCACAACTCTCACATCACCATTCAAAAACATTATTTTATAATTGAAAAAAGTGCTCTTTTTTATCCCATGGCATTTATACCATGCATTTTGACAGATGTCTCTTGTGTCTAATCTCATTCTAAAAAAGCTTATTTTTCTGTCATCGCCTTCTTTAGCCACAGGAGCATTTGATCCCATAGAATTTATAACATACTGTCTTTTTGAATTTCCATTCATACTATCAAATTTATTCCCACATTCAACTATCGATTGAAGTGGAATTTTTCATATAAAAATATTTGAGCAACAATGTTCGGTGCCAATTTTTGAAAGGAATGCACCCTAATTTATTGCAGGCCTGTAAGGTACCGATCTTGAATTTCTGTCAGAAATTTTAGTTTTAGCTTGATGCTTTACAGAATTGTATGGCCTTGTTCCATTACCTTTAACATCTGTATATTCACAATGTGGAGTACTTGGAAGGACCATCTGTAAAGGACATTCTTCAAACACATTCCAAAATTTGACCATATCTTCATCTGCTTTTTTTTTTAGTATAACATCCAAAGGAACATCATGGAGGTCAAGAAAATAGTTTGCAAGCCATCTTATAAGGGATCCTTCAGATACACCACAATCCTTGCAATTGCAAAAGACTTTATGAACTAAAAAACCAAACTCACCAGCATCTAGTGCTTTGAATTGTACAATGTCTCCCTAAAAAACACACACTATTCCCCAAGCAACATACTGTGGCTTTAAAGAACATTGATGTATCAAATTAACTTTTTGTCCCATAAACCTGACGTTGTGATTTTCTCTTAATACTTTCAAAGTAGATTCAGATTGATTATTGTTGAAATTGCTTGCAACAGAAACCAATGTTTTTGTATTAAAATCGATGATTCTTTAATTGGCCATACAACAAAACTTCCACTGCTCAACCCTAGACAACATGCCATACAAGAAAACACCACTTCATCCAGCAGAATACCAAAGGAGAAGTCACCCAAAAATGTTCCCCCAACAAAATCAGTCCCACTCACATTTGTTACCAAACCTATGGAAATCCAATCCTTGCTTTCTGAACACTTATGTAACAACTTAACTTTTCTCATAATAAAACAAGATTTATTCTTAGTTGTTATGATATGTGCTACACTCGTCAAAGTAGAAGCCGGTATATAATTCATCTCATTCTCTGTTGTTATGATATGTGCTACACTCGTTGAAGTAGAAGCTGGTATATCATTCACCTCATTCCCGCGAAGAGAGGAACCAATCTGGTTAACGATCTCAGATACAGGCCATTGAATAACCACCAACAACCTCTGACAATGTATCCTACACCTTCTGATCGATAGGGAAATGGAAGACTTGCATTTAAAGTCTTGGTAACATTTACAATGATACATCCGGCATTAATGCTGATATTATGCAAAAAAATTCTTTCTGGAAAAGAGATTCCCTCGGCAACTTTCAATCCATTCAAAAGCAGGTCCACACATTGTTGAGTACCAAAATCCATTTCATAAACAATATCTACAATATAAAATAACATGACACATTGTTCAGAACCAAAATTCAGTTCAGAAGCATTTTATGAAATATAAAATAACAGGAGCACATTAAAAATCATATTTATTTTAAACAAAGATATAACATAAGTTATAATATATAAAAATATGTCTGTCCAGACTTCTAATTTTCCAAATGGAAGGATCAGCTGCCCCTTCTTGTAGAAGAAGCGAACATAAGAAGGATCGAATGACCCTTCTTGCAGTGTAGAAAGATTACGAAAAGAATACTCGGTAGAATAAGTGTCTCCCGCCCGTTCATTTCTGACAGAATATTAAAAATGCTCAACCTATGGATGATAGGCCGTCAATACATGTATTTCCAAAATTGTGAACAAGGGAAGAATACTAAGCACAACAAGGTTCGGTCGACCCTTCATCTTTCAATATAAATTTAAATATATTTAATCTAAGAAGGCTATGTCGACAATTCCCAACTTCCAACTTCTGTTGTAAATAGTAGGGACTTGGACATCATCTAAGTTCTAACATATAAAAAATTTTGTCCCGAATTCTATTTTCCAAAGAGAATGATAGGCTGCCCCTTTGTTTAGGAGATAATTGTGACCAAATATATCCAGCAATTCACCTATATCCAGAATGGCGAAAGAAAGAAGGATCCACCGACCCTTCTTGCATTCTAGAACTATTATGAATACAATACTAGGTAGAACAAGGGTCGGTTGCCCCTTCATTTATGAGGGAATTGTAAAATTATTCAACCTATGAAGGTTAGTACGTCAATTCATCTATATCTAAAATGGTGAACACTGGAAGAAGGGTCGGCCGCCCCTTCGTTTAGTAGATAATTGTGAAAACCTTTATCTAGAAATTGAACAATATCTAGAATGGTGAAGACGAAGAAGGATCGACCGAACCTTCTTGCAGTATCAAGCTATAACGAAAGAATATTGGGAAGAAGAAGGATCGTCTACACCTCATTTTACGAGGGAATTGTAAAAATAGAACTTGGAGAAAGAGTAGTCGATCTTTCTCTATGTAGATTTCCACTTTCTAGCAAAATGTGCGAAGCAATGTTCCTATGAAATATGTGTTTAAAGTTCCAATATCTACTTTAGCCACTCCGAAAAAATCATCCCTGGGGGGAAGGAGCGGATGCTCCTTCTCCTCGGCATCTACTTCCAACACCTTGAAATGGAACAACCTGACGAAAGAGCAACCTCGATTCCTCTAACAAAATTTCAACTTGATAGCAAACTCTTTGTAGCAAAACATCTGTAAATTTTGTCGTTCAAATGTCGAAATCTAGTCTCCATGGTGACACGTGGAATGCTCAGATTGTGCCACATGGATTTGATTATTCCAGAATTGATTTGTGCTACACTCGGAAAAGAGCAGACCCAAAAGTATATTGTTTCTATTTTTTTTTTAAAAGAAAAAAAAGAATGTTTATGTTTGGTTAATCGTAGTTAGAATCATTCCATTTAATGGCATCAATATCTGCATTTTTCATCACTGTTAAATTCCTTTAATTAGCATTATGGTGTCCCTAGGAAGGCATGCATGTGTTGCTTGGAATGTGTTGAATATAATTGTACCACCGATGACAAAACTATTCTTTAATGACAGTCTATAAATTTCCTTCCTTTCTTTGTTAATTGTTATTTCCTGTAATGGCAGTCTGTAAATTTCCTTCCTTTCTCTGTTAATTGTTATTTCCAGTAAATCTTTTCCATTGTGTTATTCTTCATGCTTGGATTAAAGTAATATTAAATCAGAATTCATATGTTTATGTTGTGGTTTACCGCATCTAAGTATTCACCAATTTTTTGCTAAAATTGATATTGGATTCATTTATGACCAATGCCCAATATTAATGGACTGTTTTCTTTTCTTCATTATCAACCTGCAAATTAAGATAGACAAGGGTATCCACCATTTTTCTGCTAAAATTCACTTAATTTTAAGAACATTTTTATTAGCTTTATCTCTTCAACTAAGTGCCTTGGTATCATATGCAAGACTCACATGTGTTCTCATTGCATCCAACAATTTGAGTCATACACCACGTCCAAGTACCCAATACATGGGACTTTTCTAGCCAAGATACTGTATTGGCAAACAATTATACCTTAATATGGTTTAAAGCTATTTGATTGCTTAATTTTATTCAATTAAATTAAATACTTAAATTATATATATTTATAAAAGAAATGTAATCAATATTATATAAATTAAGCCATAAATTATCAATTTCAAATATTTCAAATAAAGTATAACATTTACATAGATGAGTATACTAGAGTGAATATTAACCACAAAATTATATTAAAAAGAAAAAACATGTTTCATTTTTCCGAGTTCATTTGTCATTATCTTTGTCCAACAAACCTAGCCAAATGCTAGAGGATTTGCATAAAACAATATGGAATATATGAAAATAATACACTACATCACTAGACAAAAAACATATGCAAGTTGGCGGTAATCGACATTAAACCTGTTAATTCCGTTAATTTAGCCAAGTAATGAGTAACGCACGATTTTGCAAATATAACTGTGAGAAGATAACTACCTAGAATTGAAGGAAATAAATTATGGAAATCTGAAGAAGAAAGACAAGGGTGGAAGGAAATTTGAAGAATCTAAAACGTTCGGCGACTTTAAATTACTGTGAACTTGAAACTGTCATTGCATTGATTTTTGACAACCATGGAATATATGATTTTTAGCCTGGAGGCTAAATAATCATGCGCTGTTATAGATTTAGATTTATGGTTTGAATAATATAAATAGCTGCTAATTGAAAAACTAGCAATCGATTCTTCAAACTAATCTTACTGCTCTAGCCGCCCAACACTCTTCTCAGTTCCACCTCAACAAAAGAAAACCTCGGTCCTGAGAGAAAACAGAGCTCTAAACTAGCAAACACATAGAGTTTGAACTTTAAGTTTCAATGTAGGCAATGGGCGGCTAGATCAGTGTGGCAGTATATCATCAATGCAGAAAAGATCGTGACATTAATTATAACAGTGTGGTGGGATATCATATGTACATCGTGACACATAAACACAATCCATCATAAACGTGACATTAATTATCACAGTGTGGCGTGATATCATCTATATGTTGTGACACATAAACACAATCCATCATAAACTTGATGAGATTATTCACACGAGTGATACAATCCTCACGATCACCTCCATTCCAATGTACAAAACATTTTAAATGGCGGAAAAGATCAATCGGGTGGAAAAATATCAAGGGTCCCACGTCCATTCTGCATCCCCAACATGCGCGCTAGAACGGAGGGATGGGTGGTTGCGAAATCTGAAACCACTCTCCACATGGCAGCACCACATGATTTTGCAAGTTAGAAGAGCGGTAAGGAAAACCACCTTCCTCCATTTGTTAAAGCGCCTTCTCCCATCCTTCATGGTCATGGGCACATGTGGATATGATGTGGCCGGTCCACATCACAACTTCTGCCCATGCAACTCCTCCATGTCCGGGCTCCTACCCACATGTCTCCTCCATGCCAGACTTCCTGCCCACATGACTTCTCCACGTCAAACTGCACATGCACAATGGAAAACACCTTTCAATTACACAATCACAACATAATTAAAAACCTTTCAATTACACAATCACAACATACAAGAATGAAATAAAAACGAATATGATTACTTATCTTTATCCAACGCAGATCCAAGCAACTAACTATGTAAGAGCGATTTTCTAGTTAGCATCAATATAAATGTGTGGTTGTTTATCAGTTGCAGAAATAGATAATATGAGTTAAACGAATAAATTCATTTAACACATAATAACACATGAATCGTATATTAATATAAATCCAACCTACAGATCGATGCATTCATTAAATTGACAACATAAAACATAGTTCATAGAAATTTGACAAATTATCCAAAAAAGATGGCCAAGAGAAACTGGTTGAATTTCATTAATTATGCAAAAATTACAATGAATCAATACATAAACATTAGAATAAATTTACCTAATACATAATAACATCCAAATAGAGAGTTGTTTTTTTACAGAAATAGGGAATGAGAGTATATATATTTAAAAAATCTATGCACAGCCATACAGTACAAATGTTATATAAAAATTTTCTGAGGGAGAGTATTCAACAGAGGTTTCAAAGTCTACCATCAGCCTTACAAAGGCTCTGATTCTTGTTTTCTTGAAGTTTCCCAAAATTTTATTAGGACATACCCTAACAAACTGACTATTTAGATAGATACAGAAGTACATAAGGCAAAATTGTTACAAAAAATGGAACCTGTGCTATAAGCAAAGCTAGCTATATTTATTGAGCTGGACAGAAGCCGCATCCACCATTTCTTGATTGATTTCCTGGTTGACAGTGGGAGTTTCGTGAACCTAACTGCCTTGTGTTTTCCCTGTCAGCACTGAGACTTCTTCCTGCAGAGCATCCACCTTTCCCATGAGCTCAAAGAGATTTTTCTCCAAATCATCAATTCTTGAATCCTGGCATGAGAGCTGCATGACAGTATACCTCATTTCCACTGCCAATTCATCATTTTGGTTCACGTTGGTACAAACTGCGTCATAGGTGTTACGAATGGAAAGCTTTACATCCACCATGGTGCCGCTTAGGGCAGCGATGGCTGCCATTACATTCTGCATGTAGTTGAGACCAATTCGGGCTACAGATGGGGGAGGGGGATGGAGAATGGAGAAGGGAGGAGAAGGGTCCAGATCACGGAGGAGAGTCATCGCAGAGCAGAGCAGGTTGAATGGGGAGGGAGAGCCATGGCCAAAGGTAAGAATGGAATGGAAGGGAGGGGAGTTAAGGCTGGCTCGTGGGAGCTGACAGCCGGAGGAATAGCCATGTGAAGAGTGCGTGGAAGGAAGAGAAGGCATGTGGCGCAAGCAAGTGAGGGCATGGGGCCAAGAGGCGGCGCTAAGGGTGAGCCAAGAGGCCCAAACAAACCATAAAGTTCAATCTTTAAACAGAGAGCTAGGGTTACTCCAAGATGGATAAACATTGAGGAGGGGTAGTGTTTCACACTTAGCATTATTAGGGGATGTAATGGTAACCAATATCTCCATTGTGATAATGGATTTGCCCAATTTCCAAAGTGGCTCCCTTGTTTTCCTCAAGGTCCACTAAACAGTTGTTTTCTCTTAGAATGTAAAGGAAAGGGACATCAGGAGGGAGGGTATAGGAGCTTATTCTTTTGAGATATCTGAGAGCTTTGGTGCCTTGAGTTGCACAGACTTTCCTCATGGTTTGGCTGACATGCCTGGAGTCTCCAAAGATTCTAAGCTTTCCAATGTTGAGGGAGGAGGATAATTCCACTGAGTGAGTGAGAGCTAGCCATTCTGCCTCGTTATTCATTTTTGTGCCAAGACCCCAGGAAAATGCTGCTACTTTGTTTCATCCAAATAGTGAGTTAAGAAAAATTTGAACCAACAAATCAGATGCATTCATAAATTGCAAAGATCAAAGCAATTGAAAGACTAATAATAAAAAATAAAAAAAAACATGGATCACAATTGATAAAAAAAATACCAGAACACGGATCGTAGTAGATCTATAGAGCCATCGGAATTAAAGATCAAAGCAATTGAAAGACTGTTATAGCGTGTTATTGGACATTAAGGGTCAAATACATTACCCTTTGATTTAACTAATGGGACATATTGACGGCAAGGGTTCATAATTAGTAATTCCTTACTAATTAAAACGATATTGAAAGACTATGAAGATCAATGATGAATCGATGCCATTATAAGGATCCAATATTTTTTTTATGAAGAGGCATGATTTTCCTTGATAAAGTTCTCAAATAATAAATTTCTTTGAAAATATATATAACCATACAAGTCAAATGTATGAAGAGGACCATAGGTGTCTATGAAGTTTTGGTAATTGTATATAAGAAGCAAGATCTGAAAAACCGAAGCAAGTTCATAAATTAGAGGGTTGTTGGGTGGTTCTTGGGGCAGGTTCAGGCCTTCTAAGGAATTGTTTCCTCCTTCCAGTCATGGGTAGAGATTTAGGGTGTTGGGGAATCCTTGTCTGTTTAGTAGGTAGAAAACCAGGGGTTTAGGAGCATCCTTTCTGTAGTGGCAGAAGAATTCATGGGATTAAGTTCTCCATCAAGTTGGTGCTTGTAGAACAATTTTATATCGGTGTGTTCAAATTTTTAATTGTCCTATTCAAATTGGGAATGATTATTTAACTTGTGCTTAATACTAATTTTATATACAAAGGTTGAAAAGGGAAATATTGATTCCCCCCCCACCTCTTAGTATTGTTGGATGAACCAACACCTGCCACATAACACCCTCATCGTCGCCTAACGTGTTGTGTAGTTGATGCTCTAATGCCTCTACTTAATATTTTAAGCGCTAGGGCCTATTGGAAAAGTTTGTAGGCCCCCTAAGGTAAGCTTACTTCCCTTATACTTTTTAAGCCTTCTTTGGACTCCAAAGCTAATGAACTATTTACCCTATCTTTTTAGGTACCTGGGACAAAAATAATGCTAAGAATGGTGTCCCTTTGTGCAGATATTTTGTACCTTGTCTCACTTGATGAACACCTTCCAAATTTATCTTTCACATGATCATGCATTCCATGCAACACGATATCCATTTCCATTGCATTATTATTTGTTAGCTCCTTCATGGATGCAGTTTTTTGTAGTCTTTTTAGAGCGATGTAAGCATTTAGAACATATTTCTAGATATCAAAACCTTGTGCATTTAAATGGAGTCTCATTCTTATAATCCAATCATATCATAATTTGATCCATTATAGAACATTCGAACCCCATCTGTGGAGTAGAGAATTTCATGTTCGTCCATGTGCTCTAGAGATCTTCAATCCAGCTATCAGAATCTCTCGAAGGAATTGACTCCATGATTTAACTGCACCAACTGAAAGGAAGGAAGCTACAACTCCTTGGTTTACTAGCTCCATCTAGAACGAGGCTACAACCCCTTGGTTTTCATAATTTCGAACCTATAGATAAGACTCCAGGCCTCAGTAAAGTCCAACTCAATAGTTTTACTAGCACCAACTAGATGGAATCCCCAACTCCCTGAGATCACGAGCACCAACCCAAAGGAGACTTCAATCTCCTATCCTTGCTCGATCCTACCACCCTAATATGAATAAGAAGAACAATATGCCTCCAAAGAGTGTAATCAAAACCCAAAAATAATCACCAATAGACTTCATCTAATTTCACCTTCAAACCCTTACATCATAGACCTCATAGTACATTCCAAAACCTTAGAGGGATCTCATGCCAATATCATTACCATGGAATATTCCAATACAATCACCAATAATACCTATGCCATTGGAGAGTGGTTTTTTATCATTTCTCATTTTGGATATTGGAGAGTGTAGCTTGTCCATGCTTATGGAGTGTTTACTCTACTTGCCTTAGTACCAATTTCGAGGGTGAAATATTCCCATCCTAATTGGGAATTGGAGAGGCCATTGTGCATTGGACCATTAGGACAGATATTAAGAGGTTGTGGGACCCATTTGTGGCAAGATTCCCCATTACACTTGGCATGATTCTCTCACCAATTCGAGTTCAAGATGAAGGGTAACATACTTGGGGTAGTTTAAGAGGTATTATTCATGGCATGAGTCATGTAAGGTCGAATTGGAGTGGAAGAATAAGTGCCATGGAAGAGGAAGAGGCATCTTAGAAGAATTGTGACACTTGGGCTAGATTCCCTAGCCTCTAGTATGACAACAATGATGAGGATGCTATGACACCTATGACACAAATCGGACCTGAATGCCGACATCTGAAATATATGACATGTTAGGGATAAAAATAGCCTCCAAGAAGGTGCACAAGGGAGTTAGGGCAGCCAAAGTGACACCCATTCAAAATGAGGGAATAAGGAGACTACAAATTGTTGGACAAGTGGCACACATTGGAATATCTTCCCAAATTGAGTTGGAATGAATCCTTTGGAAGGAATTCGACCCATGGAGGACTTGAGAAGTTTATAAAACTCACAAGAACAAGGAAGGAGAGTAGCTTTTGATCATTTTTATATGCAACTTTGCGAACTTGTACCTTGTCCATGCTAGTGGAGTGTTTACTCTACTTGCCTTACTACCAATTTTTGGAGTTTTCAAAATCTGAGCACACCAACTTGCTAACCTCAGTTAATTTTTGAAGTTTGAAATTTCAAGTTTGGATTTTTACAGTTTCTCTGTCAAACCCTAGCCAACTCCAAATCTAGTGGTAAGATCTAAATCTTTTATTTCCATTTGAGTTTCTCATTAAGATGTCTCACCACACCAAGCTTGAGGTTAATCTTGAAGGGGATGATAAATTCTGAACATGGAAGTATAGGATTGGGTTAATCCTAGAAGAGAATGAATTGGATACTAGATAAGTGAAGAGGTTCTAGTCCCAGCGGGAGATGAGGCTAAGGCCTTACATAAGAATAACTTGGTCAAGGCTACGAGGATCATTGCATATTCTATCAAGGGCCATCTCATACCACATGTGTTATCCCTAAATACACCCAAAGAGATGTTTGACTCCTTGACCAAGTTGTTTGAAGGAAAGAACATAAATCGGAAGATGGCTTTGAGGAATCAATTAAAGAATGTCAAGATACAAAATGCAGAGACGATGCAGTCACACTTTACAAGGGTCTCTCAGATAAAAGAACAACTTGAAGCCATTGAAGAATATATAGAAAATGGAGAAATAGTGATGACCACCTTGAATGATCCTCCTAGGTCATGGGATTCCTTCATCCAAGAAATTTGTTCTAGGAAGAAGCTCATCAAATTCAGTAGGTTGTGGGAGGAATGCTCACAGGATGAAGCTGGAATTGTAGCCCAAAAAGAAAACATGGGTAGTGAAGACTAGGCTCTCACAGCACACACCAAGAAGAATTACAACAAGAGGGAGCATCCTCATCACAAGAAGGATATTGTCCTAGGAACAAAGCATCTCCCACAAGAAGAAGAACACTCTGTTAGAGACTCCAGTAGTTCTTGCAAGGAAGCAAAGATTGAGAGGGAGTCCACCCAACAACCAAACAAAGATAAGTATTTGAATTATTATTTCTTGTATAATATATGATTACTTAAATAATGTTGTTCACTCATATACATACTTATGTTCCTAGATTTAGGATGTGTATTA
Source organism: Larix kaempferi (assembly GCA_027924585.1). Lineage (NCBI taxonomy): Eukaryota > Viridiplantae > Streptophyta > Pinopsida > Pinales > Pinaceae > Larix > Larix kaempferi. The sequence continues at coordinate 21,147,570 of BSBM01000012.1, forward strand.
TGCATGTTAGAAAAAAATTGCATTAAATTATGAACAAGATACTCCTTATATGCAAGTAATGGGTACTAAGTGGTCTATGGTACTGTAGAACATTCCATTGCTACTCATCTAGAATGAAACCTCTTTGCTGACATGTTGGATTAGTGCACACTCTTAACAATGTTATGGTAGAGATGGAAGGCATCTTGAAAGTTATGGGATATGTGGACAACATTATTGAATGGTGTAGTGGAAGAAGGAGTATATGTGGAGAAACCACTCGGGTTTGAGACACGTGAAATGGAGACTCATGTGTATAAACTGAAGAAATCCTTTTATGATTCGAAATATGCACCCAAGACATGGTACGGCAGAACTGACAGCGTCCTGACTAGTTTGGGTTTTACCAAGAGTAAAGCGGATTCCAACCTTCACTAGAAGGCTGAGGAAGGTGATCCAGTGATAATCCTACTGTATGTGAATGACCTGGTTGTGATAGGTGAGGATGGATTGATTGCTGAAACGAAGAGGAAGCTTGCTACCTAGTTCGAGATAAGGGACTTGGGTATGATGCACTAATTTCTAGGCTAGGAGGTGTGGCAGAGTGAGGATAGAATCTTCCTTGGACAAAGAAGTATGCAGTAGAGATCCTGAAGCGGTTCGAGATGATAGACTGAAAGGCCATTGCCACACCTATGGCATCAAACCTAAAGCTATTGAGTGATGCTTCATCATATTTTGTTGATGCCACGATAGGTTTTTCAGAGACAATGTAATCGGTCCTGAGATGTACCCATGGAGGACTTGAGAAGTTTATAAAAGTTGCAAGAACAAAGAAGGAGAGTAGCTTTTGTGATGGTCCAATAATATCCATTTATTTGTATTATGATATATATAATCTGTATTTAATGCTCGGAAGAATTTCAATTCGAAATACCAAGTGAAACTATGTAAAAATACCAAACAATGCATAAATGTTGCCATTTTCCCTATATCTTGTTGTCGGAACTTGAAGAGACATTATTTGGAGTTGTATAAGTCAATATTTGTGATTTTTTTGATGTATGGAGTGTCATTAATGTCATGAAGAAGTTTCATTAACATTGCACAAGTCCTTGGATCCTAAATCTCGAATTTCATAACCAGTGGTGAAGTTTACTAGCATTTCCCCCTAGTATGTGAAGAGATGTATACAAACATCTTATTTATGGTAGTTACAGAAGCCTATAGAAACTAATTGATGATGCATTGGGGATATAATTGAAGTCCTTTATCAGTACCATGTCTCTTTTCTGAAATTTGGGAAGGTATTACAACATTTGGGAAGCCAACTTTGTCCCCTACCCTTAGGGGTTTTGAACCTCGATTTGACTAGTAAAATTCCCCAACTTCTCCTGAAGTTAAATGGATGTTGCAGAAGTATTATGATATTAGTATACAATCATCAATGAGGTTTCTTTTATGTATTAATACCCTTGATATACCTTCAGACCCAGTTCAAAATCCTTTAAAGAGTCTTTTGGAGCCATCTACCCTTGGAGGATTCAACATAGATTTTCCTAGTAATTTTCCCTTTCATTCTCTAATTGTAAATGAAAGTGGTTGAAGTATTTTGGAAGTTTCCAAGCCTATAATAGCTGCATAAATGTGTCATATTACACCTCAATGGTTATGAATATTTTTCAAATTGTTAGGTATTTTTTATGTTTCTACAATTTCCTCTATATGGGTTCTTTGTTTATCTCGGTTAGACATTGTTTATTAAAAGCTGTAGAGATGAACGATGCAAATTTTGTCGCTTTTTATGTCCGAATACCTTTCAAACACCTTCAGACCCAAATCAGAAGCATTTGGAGCCATTTGGAAGCATTCAAGTCATTAATAGTCTAAGGGTCGAATTGGCCAAAAATTGCAATTTTTCAATTTTAACAAATTTATTAAAAAGGGACACTACATGAACAATATAATTATGCAACTAATATGAAATGGGTTGTGTAAAAAAACAACACCAAACTTAGATGTTATTGCTATGACATGTGATCTCTCCTTCTTTTCCTAATTTAATGTTTCATCTCAATGCCATCTTGGAAGATTGACCTTTTTGTTTAGACTTCTCTTATCTCTTATGGTCATCTCTCCCTCTTCTTCATCAACTTCTTCCCATGTTACACTAGATCTTCTACAAACCCATCTACAACCAATGTCTAGAATTGGTATAATTCATCAAACAAGTGATTTCTTCATATTGTTAGCATTTTGTCTTTATGTTTTTTAAATTTATTCTATATGGATTCTTGGGTTATTTAACATTAATATAACATTGCTTATTAATGTTTATAGAGAGGAACAATGCAAATATTGTCACTATTCTACGGTCTCTCACTCCAAGGGCAGAGGTGGAAAAGGCACTTCAAAAGTGGATGACTCACACCAAAAGTTGCAAACATGTAGCAACATGGCAGAATAATGATGCAGACCCACCCAAAAGCAAATCGACGGTGGAAATGGGTTCCCGCTCTAGAAAGTGCACGGTGGTTAAACTTGGAAAAGGTGGAGCGGAAATAAAACCGCTTACCACATGGCAAGAGGTGGTGGAGTCTGCTATGAAAAGTAGTTAAATTTCAACCACTCATCACAAGTTCCGAAACCACCTAAGCATATGTTCTATAAAAGGTTTGTTTGAAATTTTAAAAAATGTTTTTATCGCTTATTGCCTGGAGGAAAAGAACTCGCAGAAAACACTTCGTTGTCTTCGTCAACTAGAACATCACGCAAGAAGCTCACTTCACAGGTAGCTCAAAAGCCTCAGTGTTTATATTTTGTGTCCCAAATGGATAAAACCCAAGACCTTCTTCCTTTCAATGAAAGTTGAGATGAAAACGAGAAGCTTGTATTTGACAGGGAAAGGGATATTTTCGACCCTGTCTTGTTTGTGTAGTATTTCGCAGTCTAAGGAGAAATTAATGGAGTTTAAGTCGCAGGGAAAGGATGTATTTAATGTTTTTGGTTCTTTTTTGTACTATTTTTGTGTCGAACAAACCCTAGACTTCCCCAAATTTGTTTGTTGGTGTGCGACAAATTATTCACAGGGCGAAAGGGTAATCATTAATGTAAAAATGACCAAAATTCTATGCTGAGTAAATGCGCAGACTGTCCGTGAGGTTCTATGTTTACCTGAAACATTTCCCAAAATCCCTGAGTCGTTTAACGAAGAAAATTTGGAAAAGTTTTATAGAAACTGCACTCCTGCAGAAAAAGACAAGTTTTTATTACGAGTCTTGAAAGATGGTCAGTCACATGAAAACCTATCGTTCCCTTTGAGTATTGATGTCTTTCAGCAAGATACCCAGTTAGTTTTGTCCTTGTTGAGTAAAATTTCAAGTCTAGATAGTGATAATTCAATCACAAAAGTTATGTTAGGTTTCCTTCTCCATGTAATTTCACCACAGTCACAGTTGAGTCCAGTGTGTTGTTTTGATTTTGATGAATTCCTAGTTGAAGCGATTCATGTCCAGTTGGTGAATTTCAACAAGTTGAAGCATTTCAGATATCATTCATATCTCCTGAATTTGCTCTTGTGTTCAAACATTTCGGAATCAAAGTTTCTTCATACCATCTTTTCTCATGACCTTCCTAAACAAGTCAATATGTTTGAGTTCACCCATAAAATCATGGCAAAAGTTTACATAATTATTTTTAATGTTGAAATGCACCGAGTGTTAGAAGAAATGAAAGAAACTTTGCATCCTACACCAGAATTCCAAACAGGTGATTGGTTCTTGTATAGAGAACATACTATAATTAGGGTGTATAGTTTTACTGGAGCACCATATCTGTTGCCAGCCTTTTTAACGACAAGGGTTTTTGCCTTGGAATTTATTAGGCAAAGGTTGCATTCTGAAGAAGAACATTTATGTGCTTTCAAAAAATCATCGGATGTGAAATTCCCTCTTAAAGTTGGTCCATTCATCATTAAGAATAAGGCAACCCTCTCTGTAGTAGAAAAATTACTGAAGATTATGGATTTCCAAGAGGCTGAAAGGATAAATTATGATCCTATGTCATGGTTAAAGGATGAACTGGAAAGACAATAATTGATAAATTGACAGATGATTTTGAAATACTTGAACAATTTGTAATGATTAAGAAGGGTTTTCCAGATGTATGTTACACAGAATGCATAGAATTGGAGGTGATGGTGAAAGAAATGATGGATTATGAAATTCCAACTCAAGAGAAATGGAAAATTATTGAAATATTTGGGAAACCAAAACACAGGTTATGTTAGGAATAAATATTCAGGTGTCTTAATTTAAATTTGAGAATAGATTTGGATGCCCCATTGGTAGATTTCTTTCCAATTTCTTTTTTTAGAGAAGAATTCAAAGAACATTTTGTATAAATTTTTATTTTACAAAGTAATAGGGGTTGGATCCGAGAGCAAAAAATATAGTGACGTAATATTTTTTGAAGACTTTAATGAATAACAGAAGTACAATTATATCCGAAACAGAGATTCATATGTTGTTACTTTCTTAAGTCTTTTAATTTCTCTTTTGTGAATGTATTTCGTGTTACAACATCTTATCGCTTTGCCTCATAGTTCACTATAATATCTGAGTTAGAATTCATTTTATATGCTCTGATCCACACATTTAAATATTTTCAATGTTCTTTCTTCCAAATTAATGCACAAATCATCCTAGAATGGAGATTAGCTAAGTTATAACATATAAACAACATTTATCTCGGCTTCTGACCTCTTACAAGAAGGATCGGCCACCCCTTTGTTTATTATAAATTTGTGAAAAACTATATCCAACCATTCACTTGTATCCAAAATGGTGAACACAAGAAGCATCGACCGACCCTTCTGGTAGTCTAGAACTATTTTGAACAGAAAACTGGGCAGAAGAAAGGTCGACCAACCCTTCATTTATGATTGAATTGTAAAAATATTCAACCCGCCTAGGCCGGGACAACAATTCCAAACTTCTGACTTCTGCAATGAATAGTTGGTATTGGTGTATTGGCTAAGATATAACATATCAACAATATTTATCCCGACTTGCGACAAGAAGAATCAGTCGCCCCTTCGTTTAGTAGAGAATTGTAGACACCTATATGTTACAATTCACATATATCTAGAATGGTGAACACAAGAAGGATCGACTAACCCTTCTTGCACCCTAGAAAGGTCTGTCGACCTGTAGTGCCCTGGTTTTCCAGCAGAGCACTCGGTAGAATTTCAGAGTTTGTTTTTCTATGTGTTAAACTTTACTCAGGTGTAAGGAAGTAAATTTCCAATATCATCTCTATTTCTGTCACATGAAACTTAGTTTACTGTCTTATTCTTAAAATTTTTGTATCCAAAATGAACTATCAAATCATTATTTCTTGCAACAATTGTTTTCAGCATAAGATTTTGCTTCACCGTAATGAATTAGTAAAGAGCAAGTATATGCAGGGTTCAGAGTAAGTCTCAGCATAATAATCAAATAAAATAAATAACAAGGAAAGTACCTGATGCTGATGCTAATCGACTGTAGGTTGCAGCAGGTTATCCTTTCATTCTCATAGTCAGCCAAAACGATGTGTCCACCCTACCGATCATCTATTATCTTGCTGACCCTAGGAAATCAACGGATTTCCTAGCCCCCGAGCCCACAAACTGATAATCCTGAGAGTAGAATTCCATTGGTTTCTTTTCATCATTCCATGGTAATAATTTGCTGAGTTAACCCCCTCCTCAGACTTTCTTTGAGTTTCCCACCTCCTCAAAGCTCCGAGTTAACCCCCTCCTCGGCATTCCTCCTTTTTCACAAAAATACTAAGTGTTTTCTCCTCCAAAACCAACCCCCTCTTAAACATCTTTTCCCACTCGAGAAGGCCTTGGGCTACTCCACCGCCCCAAACTCCCCTCTCGAGCCCCTCAACCATTAACTCATTTCCTTTTGAATTTAATGTTATTAATGTCATTTATGTAAATAGTTGACTCTTTTCACTTGGACATGATATGTTTTAATGGTCTACCATATTTGTCAATATAACTTATCTTGAGATTTAAATTCTACGATTCACATTGAATAAGTAAATAATTTTAACCATTTTCCCCCATGTCACTCCCATTCAAGAATTGTTATCTTATTACGGTTAACTCAGAAATGGAAATAATCACACTTTACTTATTTACTAATCAATATTTACATTTTTACCTATATTGCAATTGTTATGACATGAGTATTTATTCAAATAACATTAATTAAGTCATAATATTAATTAAATCTCCACAAGGTAATAATAAATGGCGAATTTACTAAAAATGTCTTTTTACATCATTTGTTTACCACAATGTTTACCAACAAGAAATACATAGCTTAATTGATTTGTTTTACACCTCTTAAATAACTTCATATTCGTTATCTGAGTTCGATCAATGCATGATTTACATATTCACTTATGACGGCTTATACATTTATGTAATAGGTTAAGTGTTTGTGATATCGATACTAATGTACATGTGCAAGGTGTGCATGCGTGGCCAGCGTATGCACAGATCATAAATGTACTATAGACAAACCCCATCCCGCCTATGCATACTTGCTAACTATTAGTAGTATTTACCCTCATGCAGAAGAACAAGCATAATATATATATGGTACAATTACTTTAACATCCTCAGTTATTTAACAGTTAAGTCTTTACGATTTCACATCATTACCTTTATCTTTATATTAGTTTAATTAATCAGGTACAAGGAAGGGTACCTACTACCACTAACTCATAATCAAGGAATACCCGACCCTCAACAATACTATCATATCCTCCCATCCTAACCTACTTCCACATCCTCCCTGTCCTTCCTCTGCTAGTATAAAAGTGGATGTCGGACTCATCGACCTGACCACATAGAACTTGAGAGCGATAGCGTCGGCTGAACAGCGGACCTATCCTCTCCTAGAAGGCATCCGACTATCGTCATCACACATACATGGGGAGCATGTCTCAGCACGGCCCTCCCACGATCTCGGGTATCGTAGGAACATAGGGTGGGAAACACATCCATCCCTCTCAACATACGGGGCCTACGCCCTTATCAACTCATACTCTGCTGCTATCAGGATTATCAGTTTGTGTTATCGTATCATCATTTTTGGCTGCTAAGGTTTATTGTACGAACATATTCTCTTTGTGTCCCATATATCAGATCAAGTAACTGGCTATTTGGTAGCCCCTGTGTCCTGTAGGTTAGTATTTCGCATAGTACAATATATATAAAGCATTTCCCATTGATCGCCAATTGATCCATGTTATCGAAATCACTTTGTTTCATGTAACCCTTTTAGTTCATCATAAATGTGTATGACATATAATACTTCAATACTTCATACAAGAAGATGGTATCCATGTACCGATTCCTATATTTCACATCTCATTAATGAAAACATATAAACATATACTGTAATCGTAAGATAAAGAAATCACACGATAATTATGACATCGTAACCGCATGACATAACAACATCATAATCATAGTGAAATCATAAAACAGGGTAACATTATATAATGAGGTCCGTCATGTCGTAATATAGTTTACTCAGTCAAGTTGAGTTCAATAGATAATGAGGAAGTATAATGGGTCTTAATTGATAAATGCATGTAATAAAATATGGGGCGTTACATACACCCACCCTTCAGGAAACTTCGTCCCGAAGTTATGGTCAAAATGGTGCAGGAAAATCTTGACTCATAGTCTATGCAATTCTGCAAATGGCGGGTCCTGGCCATACATGTCCTACTTAGCCTTGACTTGACCAAATATTCCAATATTTTTTTTTTTAATTTTACTTCTCTTATCTCATGATATGTGTTCGAATAATTGAAGAACATTTAGATTAATCCTTTTGTTGGATCTCAATATTATGCTTAGAATGCCTAAATGTTATAACCATGTTCTATCCACCTTAGTATCCTATTTCATACCCTTTTACAATATTCTTTAAGTTACATCTTCCCGATATGTTTATCCATCACACAACTGAGGTTACCGAAGCTTTTATTGATCCAACTTGGCATGGAATAGTCAACAATTTAAATGGAGGTCTTTAGAACTCATAATTTGCATTCACTCCATGCGCAACTATCGAGGACCCTTATAGTTGGTATACCTTTTAGGGGAAGAAGGTTCATGTCCTCAAAACCCTAAGGTCATAAATTGTTTCTGTATCGGTAATAAATAATAACGAAAGTATCGTAACATTGTTAAACTAGGGGAACTATCATCACTTACAAGGTTTTCATGGCTATTCCTTATCAAAACACAATTGTCACCATGTTTATTTATTATTCTCTCCTTTAACTAATATAATCTATGGAGAAACCATTCCTGCTTCAATTTCTTAAGAATTTCACAGCTAATTTTGTTCCAATCCTACAAGTCGAACGAATATGCTATAACTTACTATGTTCATTCATATTAGAACTTCCTAATGACCACTTTAATTGAGTTAAGTTGAGAACTGTGTTGAGATCCTTGGGGCTCTTTTATTATTAACCGAGATCATCACTATATTAGGTATGATTAATCCGAAATTTTCTCAAAAACTTTTCGCACCATTACACCAATATTTAACTTAATTAGTCTAAAGCCATGTTTCCCTTAAATAGAATAGTCTTGTAATAAACTTTGTATGCAATCTCCTGGTTTAAGTACAGGGTGTTTTCCCTAATGCAATTCAAAAGGGTACCTAGTCCTTATATCGAGCATGTTTATTCCCATCCTTTATCTTATCTGAATAATATATAATGTATTTTCCAAGTCTCTCCTTCTCTGAGTTACATAACATTTCATATCTTAACGTTTCCCAACTAAAATACTTGTATATTGTTACATTTATTTAGATTTTTTTTTTTTAAATGAAAATTTTATTTGTAAATACGATTATGGGGTGTTCATGAGTCTTCTCATTAATTTGTATTTTGTACCAAGTTATCTATATACACACATCAATGTTTGCGTAAGTTGGAGTGGAGACCTAGGAACTCAAAACTCAAACACCATTCCGCATTTATTTTAACATATCCTCTTTTGTTTCTACTATAAACGTTTTTCAACTTAAGCATTTTCTGCAAAATAATATGGTGTAGTAAAACATACTAAGAGCTATGATAAAAATATAATTGTTCGATCATGTTAAACTCTTCTACTTGAACTAACATAAGGCGTTGTCATTTCAATGATATAGCAAATTTCATAATAACAAAAGACGTTGTTAGGTTAAATGTGTTCTCTACATCTCTACAATATTTTGTAGCGACATTCGATCAATTTACCTAGTTATAAACAATTTCTATAAATAAAATTTTATATTTAGAAAGATAATTCATTTTCCTACATTTCGTCCTTTATCCTCATAACCGAATTCATTGTGGAAGTATCTCGAATAATCCCTCCAAGTTAACATATAGTTGTTTTTCTAGGTTCGCCTTGCCACTAACATGTCATGAAAGACGAGCATTAGCTTGCACCAGTCTATCTGTATATATACATGAGTGCATTCTCCAATTCCCTTTTACCACATTTTGGACCATGACACCCATCCAAACACCCTAGTCTCTATTTTCACATAAATCTAGAAGTTAAAATGACCAAATTGTGATCAATCTTTATTATGAAAACAACACAATCGAGTCATAAGATGGACATTAACGTAAATGTGATCGTGGTCTCTACTTTTGTTGTGACTAATCAGGACGATAAGTTGTGAGACATTTGATCTTATTGTTAGATGTATTTGTTAAATCAATTGTGACCAATATTGATGTTTAAGCATTGCATCAGTATTTTTTTTTATTTTAATGTCGATGTAACAAAGTTGTTCTCAATTAACGTAAGTAACATCCCTAATATATGAATTGGTAAATTAAATGTGTCGTGTTCATCACATTTGAAAAGACTTTCTTTTACTATTAGCTTTATCACTTGTATAGTAAATGATTGTGAAATATTTAAATCTTTTTACTATTAACGTCTATTTTAAATTTATAATTATGAGTATAATAATTTATTAATTAAATGTGAAATTAATTTATGATTATGACCATAATAACTTATGTGTTGTGTCGATCTTAATTAAAAGTATCGCGTTTACTTTTAACTTAACCATTTGACAATTATGTGTATAATAAACGAGTACCACTTTTGCATTTAAATATGTATGAGTCTAAAACGATGATAAATTTTTATTTTTTTTATTTTTTTTTGTTTGTTTGTTTTTATCATACAAATATATTAGTTTAAAATATTGTAATAAGATGAAGACTTAGTACCATCACGCCACTACAAAAGCAATAAAATTAATTAATTAATTATTATTATTTTTTTTTTATTTTTTTTGAGTTGTTCTTTTGACGTGCATGCATTCCTTTTTATCATAATATTGTCAACCCAGTTTAGGGTAAACTTAAAATTATATTTAAATAAGCTTTGTATATGAAACACTAACTTTCTTCTCCCCTTTTGTATCATTATATAGTTACACTTACCTATATTTTCCTCCTGAATTAATTTTACGTGGGATGTTAAATACATGAAATGCTAAGAGAGTTTGATTAAATACCTGAATTTATTAAACCTTAGGTCTCCACCAAACCACTTAAGCCACTCTTTATTTATTTATTTAAATATATATGTATATTTATTTATTTCTTTCTTTCCCAAAATTTAAATATTTATATATATTAAATTTAAATATTTTTAAATTCTCCTCTAAATATAAATTATAACTTAAATTTGATATACTAAAAGTTAAATTATAATCTCTCCAAACCACTCCAACCTTACTATAATTGACCTTAAGATTTTTAAATCTATGACGAACTTTTAAATTTCAAGTTTGTGAGTGGCTTTATATATATATATATATATATATATTAAATATTTAACTTTTAATTCTTTAACAACCTAGGTTATAACATTATATAAATATATATTCAAGATTTAATTTAATTAAATTTAAATAAAACACTCTAATATTATATTCGAAATTGCGGAAACCCCTTTTCCCCATTTTTTTTATCCATAGTTAAATTAAATTAACTTAAATAATAAATAAATAAATTAAATTAAATTAAATTAATTAAATTAAATTAATTACTCAAAAGACATCAAATTAAATTAATTAAATTAATATTAAAATATATATAAAAAAAAACATTAACAAAATTAAATTAACATTGAAAAATCATTAAATTAAATTAAACGAATTAAATCAAATGAATGTTAAACTACACTACATTAAATTAATAAAATTAAATTAATATTTAAAAGACATTAATTTAAAATTTAAAAAAAATTAAAACAATATTAATCTCCAAACGAAAGCAAAGGCTGGGACATGGCTCATGGACGATTTGATTCTGTGCAATGCTCTCGGGCTGAGCCCAATGCTCTCTTTGCATGTGGGATTGGCGCCCACACTAACATAAATAAAAGGAAAATAATAAAAATAATAATATGGTGATTTGACGCGATAAGGTTCGTTTATCCGGAGGGTTGCAAGAGCCGGATATCGACGGCTCTCCTTCACCCGCGTCGGCAACATGCTCGAGCGATAACAGGGTTCGGTGGTCGCGGAAGGAAAACCGCCATGACACGTGGCTAACTCCTACTCATCCGCATACGAAAAGGCGGTTTTGTAAACCGCCCATGGGCGACGCGGAAACCGCCTTACCGTCAGCTTTTCTCTATTTAAGGAGGAGGGCTAGGTTTTACTTGGCATTGTTGGCTGCTACTCGCGTGAAGGTCTCGCGGTGCTGAGCGCTAGGGTTTGGCCCATATGAAGGCTTGTCCTTGACGCGTCGACTGTAGATTTTCGTGGTGGTCGCCATTTGACCTGGCAGAGTGTCGTGGAATGAGGGGCTTTGCAATTTCCCAGTCGGAGACAGTTTCCGAAGATTGATTTACTTATCGGCAATGATGCAAGCAGGGCTAAGCACCGTGCAGCATACGCTAACTCCGGAGGCGACAAGCATCTTAAATCATGCCATAACAGAAGCTCGTCGCCAAGGGCACGGCCGAACAATTCCTCTACATGTCGCGGCGACGTTTTGGGCAGCCCCTGCTAGCCTTCTGCGCCTGGCTTGCTAGGCTGCGACTTCAAAGTTTAGGGGATGGTGCTGAAGCCACCGGCAATAAAAATGACAAGATTAGAAGACTCATAAAAATCCCTCTAAAGGTTACGAAGAAGAATCCGGTTCTCGTAGGGGAGAAAGAGCCCGAAGCTTAGCAAAAATACTTGTGCAGAGAATAGAAGAAGGTGAAACCCCAGCGCAGCTTCAGATCCTTCATAATGAAACATATATGCCCGCCTTCTATTCAGGAAACAAAGATAAAGACCGCATTGCCATGAAGTTTAGAGAATTTGGACCAAATGGTGGAAAGGCGTTTGTTTAACGTGGGTGAATTAAAGCGGCTTGTAGAGCATCCCAAGGCAGGAGGAGCATTGATAGGGTTGTCAAATCTGCAGAATGGTCGACTGAAATTCGTGACAGGGTCAGGCGGTGTAGGCATTGGCTCGGTACGTTCGACACTGCAGAATGGTCGGTAGGGTCAATCTGTTGGTTTTGGACGAGGCAGAGCGGAGTTTGCATGATGCGCCTTGTGTTGTCAGGTGCCTTGTCAACAAAAGGGTTTTGATTGCCAGGGGTGGTGCACCGGAGATTGAAATGTCAAGGCAGCTTGGTGTGTGGGCGAAGACTCTGCAGGGAATGGAGAGTTACTGTATTCGCGCGTTTGCTGAAGCGCTAGAAGTCATTCCGTTTACTCCGGCTGAAAATGCAGGGCTGAATCCAATTGCTATGGTCACAGAGCTTCGGAATCGGCATGCGAATGGTGAGATAAACACAGGCATTAATGTGAGGAAGGGTCAGATAACAAACATTTTGGAAGAGAATGTGGTTCAGCCACTGCTGGTGAGTACTAGTGCTATATCCTTGGCAACAGAATGTGTTTGGATGATTTTGAAGATTGGTGACATTGATGACATTGTGACAGTAAGTATCTTTAATCTTTAGGCACAACAGTTGGGATTAGCTGTTGCATCCCTCAGGACAATTTTCTATTTCTAACTTTTACAAGATATATCTTCCAAGACAAGGTATTAATAGCCATAAGCTTTGAATTGTAGTTGATATATATATATTTTTAATTTTTAACTCTTAATTCTTAACCACAATTAAATTAAATTACATTAAATAATAATAATAATAATAAAATAATAATAAAAAAATAAATCGAATTAATTTTAATTAATTAATTAAAAGACATTACATTAAATTAATTAAATTAAATTAAGTTAAAAGGCATTAAATTAAATTAATTAACAAAATTTCTCTCCCTTTTTTTTTAAAACATAATTCTCTGATTTTAATTCAAAATAATGGTTGTAGTGGCCTCCTTAAATATGAATTTTTATGTTTGTTTTCTTACGCCAAATATGCAATGTCTTCTTGTTTTCTTATAAAGTTTACAGAATTCTTACTCTATGGCTATATATATATGTAACTGACTATTTCTGATTTTTGTGTTTGTGCAGATAAACTACTGTTACGTAAATTAGGAAAGGAGGTTTGGGGAATCGTGAACATTGATTTCAGATTTGTGCATAGAGTTCTACCTAGATTTACAGATATTTTGCTTAGGGATGCTTAGTTTCTATTTCCGGTAGGCCGTTAGGTTCGAGAGTCCGAACCAAGCTCTGATACCATCTGTAGTGACCTGGTTTTCCAGCAAAGCACTCGGTAGAATTTCAGAGTTTGTTTTTCTATGTGTTAAACTTTACTCAGGTGTAAGGAAGTAAATTTCCAATCTCATCTCTATTTCTGTCACATGAAACTTAGTTTACTGTCTTATTCTTAAAATTTTTGCATCCAAAATGAACTATCAAATCATTATTTCTTGCAACAATTGTTTTCAGCATAAGATTTTGTTTCACCGTAATGAATTAGTAAAGAGCAAGTATATGCAGGGTTCAGAGTAAGTCTCAGCATAATAATCAAATAAAATAAATAACAAGGAAAGTACCTGATGCTGATGCTAATCGACTGTAGGTTGCAGCAGGTTATCCTTTCATTCTCATAGTCAGCCAAAACGATGTGTCCACCCTACCGATCAGCTATTATCTTGCTGACCCTAGGAAATCAACGGATTTCCTAGCCCCCGAGCCCACAAACTGATAATCCTGAGAGCAGAATTCCATTGGTTTCTTTTCATCATTCCATGGTAATAATTTGCTGAGTTAACCCACTCCTCAGGCTTTCTTTGAGTTTCCCACCTCCTCAAAGCTCCGAGTTAACCCCCTCCTCGACATTCCTCCTTTTTCACAAAAATACTAAGTGTTTTCTCCTCCAAAACCAACCCCCTCTTAAACATCTTTTCCCACTCGAGAAGGCCTTGGGCTACTCCACCGCCCCAAACTCCCCTCTCGAGCCCCTCAACCATTAACTCCTTTCCTTTTGAATTTAATGTTATTAATGTCATTTATGTAATTAGTTGACTCTTTTCACTTGGACATGATATGTTTTAATGGTCTACCATATTTGTCAATATAACTTATCTTTAGATTTAAATTCTACGATTCGCATTGAATAATTAAATAATTTTAACCATTTTCCCCCATGTCACTCCCATTCAAGAATTGTTATCTTATTACGGTTAACTCAGAAATGGAAATAATCACACTTTACTTATTTACTAATCAATATTTACATTTTTACCTATATTGCAATTGTTATGACATGAGTATTTATTCAAATAACATTAATTAAGTCATAATATTAATTAAATCTCCACAAGGTAATAATAAATGGCGAATTTACTAAAAATGTCTTTTTACATCATTTGTTTACCACAATGTTTACCAACAAGAAATACATAGCTTAATTGATTTGTTTTACACCTCTTAAATAACTTCATATTCGTTATGTGAGTTCAATCAATGCATGATTTACATATTCACTTATGACGACTTATACATTTATGTAATAGGTTAAGTGTTTGTGATATCGATACTAATGTACATGTGCAAGGTGTGCATGCGTGGCCAGCGTATGCACAAATCATAAATGTACTATAGACAAACCCCATCCCGCCTATGCATACTTGCTAACTATTAGTAGTATTTACCCTCATGCAGAAGAACAAGCATAATATATATATGGTACAATTAATTTAACATCCTCAGTTATTTAACAGTTAAGTCTTTACGATTTCACATCATTACCTTTATCTTTATATTAGTTTAATCAATCAAGTACAAGGAAGGGTACCTACTACCACTAACTCATAATCAAGGAATACCCGACCCTCAACAATACTATCATATCCTCCCATCCTAACCTACTGCCACATCCTCCCTGTCCTTCCTCTGCTAGTATAAAAGTGGATGTCGGACTCATCGACTTGACCACATAGAACTTGAGAGCGATAGCGTCGGCTGAACAGCGGACCTATCCTCTCCTAGCAGGCATCCGACCATCGTCATCACACATACATGGGGAGCGTGTCTCAGCACGACCCTCCCACGATCTCGGGTATCGTAGGAACATAGGGTGGGAAACACATCCATCCCTCTCAACATACTGGGCCTACGCCCTTATCAACTCATACTCTGCTGCTATCAGGATTATCAGTTTGTGTTATCGTATCATCATTTTTGGCTGCTAAGGTTTATTGTACGAACATATTCTCTTTGTGTCCCATATATCAGATCAAGTAACTGGCTATCTGGTAGCCCCTGTGTCCTGTAGGTTAGTATTTCGCATAGTACAATATATATAAAGCATTTCCCATTGATCGCCAATTGATCCATGTTATCGAAATCACTTTGTTTCATGTAACCCTTTTAGTTCATCATAAATGCGTATGACATATAATACTTCAATACTTCATACAAGAAGATGGTATCCATGTACCGATTCCTATATTTCACATCTCATTAATGAAAACATATAAACATATACTGTAATCGTAAGATAAAGAAATCACACGATAATTATGACATCGTAACCGCATGACATAACAACATCATAATCATAGTGAAATCATAAAACAGGGTAACATTATATAATGAGGTCCGTCATGTCGTAATATAGTTTACTCAGTCGAGTTGAGTTCAATAGATAATGAGGAAGTATAGTGGGTCTTAATTGATAAATGCATGTAATAAAATATGGGGCGTTACACGAACCTTCTTGCACACCGCATGAGTATTTCATTTCCTTTTCCGAAGATGCAAATATATTGCGGATGGAAGATACCGAGACTTCTTAAAACGTTCCATCAATTCTGCTATCCCGCAACCCGCAATGCATATTGTGGGATGGGACAACAA
This sequence comes from Larix kaempferi, assembly GCA_027924585.1. Taxonomy (NCBI): domain Eukaryota; kingdom Viridiplantae; phylum Streptophyta; class Pinopsida; order Pinales; family Pinaceae; genus Larix; species Larix kaempferi. The sequence goes on from BSBM01000012.1 coordinate 21,163,940, forward strand.
TTCCCGACTCCTGACTTCCGCAATAAATAGTGGGGAATGAAGATTGGCTAAGTTATAACATATAAACAATATTCATCCCAACTTTCAGCCTCCGACAAGAAGGATAGGCCGCCCCTTTGTTTAGTATAAAATTGTGAACACCTATATCGAGGAGTTCATTTGTATCCAGGATGTTAAACACAAGAAGTATTGGCCGACCCTTCTTGTAGTCTAGAACTATTATGAAAAGAATACTTGGTAGAAGAAGGGTCGGCCGCCCCTTCATTGCACGGGAATTTTTAACAAAGCCAAGGTAGCCATTTAGGTACAGTCAAAATGCTTTGGTCTGGTGGAAAAGAAGAGATAAGAAACAATCCACTCAATACTCTTTAATAAGTTTTTTGTTATATCTGTATGATTTGTAGAGCTTGTTGTCCAATAATTTTTCAAGCTTAATTAAGGTTACCATCTATTCAATGCATGTAAATTCCATTTTTAATACCATAAATATTTTCAAATTATCGGGTGGCCAACATATACTTTTGTCCAAATATTCAACCTCCGAAGGCGAGGGTGTCAATTCATGTATCTGAAGAATGGTGAACACTAAAAGAATACTGAGGACAATAAGGTTTGGCCGACCCTTCATTCGCGAGATAAATGTATACACAGAAAAACCCCTTTCATTGGCCCCTTTGGCATCACCTTGTAAACAGGTTGAAGTCTAACCCAAAGTGAATATGGGGGTTGCATGATCAAGATTCTCTTAACCATGGTGATGCAGAGATGTCATTATGATCTTCGCATAAAGTTCTATTTAAAATCAACTAAATAATGGGATACAACACTAGATGTATTTGAACTTGGAAGCTATCGCAGTATACAGAACTACATTGAATCTCTACTATATTCACCAATTAGCCACGAATTCGTCAAACTATCTGTTTCTTCTTCACAATCACGCACTTGTATTCCAATTAATCAATGTGTAATGAGCATTCACATACATATAAATTAAGTACAAAAAATCACATAAACTCGAATACAAAACATGTGATTAACTCATACACATAAACAAGAAGGATCAACCACCCCTTCTATGATGATCGCTCATTCTATGATCGATCCTTATCTCAAATGACTCTGTAAAATGTGCATTCGATCTCTCATGGATAATGCTAGTAGATTTGTTCTTAATCAATCAATTGATTTTGAAAATGAGGGGTCGTTCCTTAACCATCGATCATTAGCATGAACATTTGCAAGTATACATCTAATATTAAAACACTAATTTATAATTATAGACATTGTATGCATTCTTATATTGACTACTTAATGTTGACTGTTTTGCAGATAAAGTATGGTTGCATTGTTGAGCCTCAGTAATTACCAGGAAATCCCTCTCTTTGAATTGATAAAAGATCGCTACCTTCAGCCATTCACAAATGGATGGTATGTTGAGATGGCAGAACCAGATAATTTGTACCCAAATTTATATTCATTCTGCTTGAATGAGGAGGGAGCTCAGACTAGAGCTGGAATATTGACATGTGCGGATCCCGTTGAATCTGATGAACAATTGCGAGTTCAAGTTGAAGCGATCAATGGTGAAAATTGTTTCCTTGTACCACTTGATCTTATGGTTTGTAATTATCGACCATATCTAATGAAAAGTGGTTCCAATCCAGATCTGATTTCCTATGCGAAGCAAGGGTAGGTTTTTCCCTCGTATGATGTTTCTAACCGTTCTGGAGTTGATACTGCGTCATCCTTAAAGAAAGGAATTTTGTTGGTATAGAGGAAAATAATGTTGGCTGCGAAAACTTCCTATGTATTGCATTACATGAATATTAGTAAGAAGTCGATAAAGATGTGCCATGAAAGGATTATTACGTACAACAAAAGAGAATTTCTCCAATTTATTGTAAAAGATGTGGACAAATCTTCCTTCAAACAACTCAAAGGAAGTCCTTCTAGAGTGATGATGTGGAAAGAGAATAAGAGCTTCGAAAGTTCAAAAGAAGTTCAACAAGAGCAGATCAAATAATTTTTTTTCAATGAGAACGTTTTTTCCGTTGATGTAACAAGATGTGTTGTTGTGCCTCCGCACTTACAATATCGAAAGGTTAATGAGGAGGTCATGCAAAAGATGGTTGTATCTCTTCTCCATACATTTACAACAACATTGAGAGATGCCATTCTATTTCCTTTCGATAAGGAGACCACATTGCCCTTTCTTCCTGTAAATGAAAAAGAAATTAATTTACCAACAGTAAATTTTTATATATTGGATGGGAATCATACTATTTCTGCATAGAAAATAATCATGCAGATGATCGATATAAACAACTCCATTCAAGGTATCAGCATCGACCAAATCATCTTCTACATAGAGATGTTCCTTAGCACATCATCAGCAAATTATGCAAACAACAAAATTTATCAAACAAGGAATTTTTAGAGACTCCATTCATTTCTCAAGTTGAAAAAACAAGGGAGAAATGGATATCTTGCGGCAGCCCATCCCGCCCTTGAAAGGGAAATTTTCCAAGTGATGCTTGGTAGGTATAAAATTTTTCTTCTTATCAATCAAAGTCTTTATATTGCTTCTTGTGTTATGACATTAGCAAATTAACTGGAATATTCAATTTTATATGTTTGTAGTCTTTCCAATCTGAATGTATGGATATCTTTCAAGTTCAACATAAGGAGAGCCTTAAATAAAATCTAACTCTTGTTTTGACATCGGATCGGCTGTGGAGCAAATGGCAGTCTGTATTCGAGCTTTACAAAAGTGGCTCCTTCCCATGCTCCCCCAAGAGCATCACTCAGGATGATTTTGTTCCAAATAAAATAAAGAGTTATGGCTCTATTTTTTTTAGACCATTGCGTGATCTTGATGAATATGAATTGACCGCTATGGCAGAAAATATAATCAATGGATCGGTTTGGATGAGCACATCGGTCAATAAAAAATGTTTGCACACAAACTGTAAATCAATATTGCAAACGAATCAAGGATGAGAGGTCAACTAGACATTCGATCGTTGAATATCTCAAAGTTAATGATGTTCAAAATGATCGATCATAGATTGTCACTGACCATAACGTCATTGAAATATATAAAATTGCACCAAACCATCTCCAGCAACTATGCAATATTTTATGCTCTGGAAAGCAAGTAAAATATCTGAGTAAAAAGAGAAAGAACGAATCTGAAGTGGATAATGGTACCAAAATACCAATTGATGCTCATAAAATATTGAATCTATATATCAATAAAGACAGGATGGGTATGTCCATTGGCGACATCAAAAATAGTTCACAGTTTGCTTGTCAATGTTGTTATCCTAAATCTTTGGTCAACACACTCAGATTAATTCCATTTTTTAGTGCGGCAGTCAGCTGTGAATTTGTTGCTGTGGATATGTGTAATTGTGATAGTCCATGGACAGAACAAGACATGCTTGCATTTTTGTACTATTTAGAAACAAATCAAGAGGCATGTGCTTGTATTTTTTTAGCTTATATGGAAAACTCTTGTATGATTTCTAAAGCTTTCACAATTTTCAGCAAGAAATAAAAAAATATGTTACACCAAATCCTACAAAGGGACTTTATAGAGAATTCTCCAGGGACTCGTTTATAGGATTCTCTACTATTCTAGAGTATTGGAGCATTAGAATGGATAAGGATATTTTATCTACTTCTGAAATTAATATGGATTGGAAGGATGAGGGCCTACCGATGATTGATTTACCACGACCCAAGGTTAACAACGATAGTGCTAGAAGCCATGTGTTTGAAAAAGAAAGGACACAGGAATTCTGGGATCACATAGTTTCCAGACAGGTCTCTTCTCAAGGCACAGTTATTTCATTGTACGCAAGAGGTAGGCTTCTTTGTTCATTGATGAGGACTCCAGAAATAATAGTTATTTCTATTATGGAGACAGTACAACAAGAGTTGTTTATGAACAGTTTCTATCATGAATTGGGTGTAAAACAAGGTATTTCTATTAACTTTTTCAGATGTCTTTGATTTTATTTTACTTTTCTAAAACAAGTTATTTCTATTAACATTTTCATATGTCTTTAATTTTATTTTACTTTTCTCGGTCGGTTATGTTCAATAACCTCTTCAAATTCCTATTCTACTATAGCTTCAAATAAAGAGCACACCCAGGTATCGTCCAATCAAATTATACTATCCGATGACGAAAGTGAATGTGATATAGAATCTACAAAGAACTACCAAACAGGAGCACAAACAGGACAAGAAGGTAAAAATTTATTTTTCAAAGATCATGGTTAAATTAACTAAATTATGAAAGGGGATAGTGACCTTGAATACTTGCAAAAAAATATATAAAATGTATACCTGCAAATTTTTAGGTAAACATGTGGATCATCCACAACCAGAGCTGGCATCGACGATGTCCCTGGATATTGGCCAGCAAATCATATTGGAGAATAATGGACCAGGCAGGAGCTTGGACAATAATGAACAAGGCGAGAGCTTGGACAATAAAGAACCAGAAGAGTGCTTGGACAATAATGAACAAGGTGAGAGCTTGGAAAATAATGAACAAGGCGAGATCTTGGACAATAAAGAACCAGAAGAGTGCTTGGACAATATTGAAACTGGAGAGGGCTTGGTGTCAAAATGCAATGTCTGTAGTGATGTTGCTCACCAGTCAAATGTTGGCCTGCCATTGATAGGTAAAAGACAAAGAATATTTTTTACTTAAATTGATAAAACAAATTTATTCCAAAGTATATAATGACAAGCAATATTTCTATGCAACTCCCCATACAAAAATTGTATTGATATTATAAATGGAAGGTTTTCTATTTCGCAAGAAAGCCACAGAAAATGACTCCAAAAGATATTAAAAAAAAGGAAATAAAAAAAATATTGTTGGAGGGGAAAGAGGAAAAAAGGGGGAAGAGATTACTAATTGTGAATTTGAATTTAAACATACAAGAACTTCATATGAGTCACAAACACATGACATTGAATTTTTGGATTTACTTCTTTCCAAATTCAATGTTGGGATTTGGTCATCTAAATGTAGTGTCAATGAGGGGAAGCCACTGCTTACAAAAATTTTGGTGGCAAACGGTAAAGATAAATCATATGAGAAAAAAAATATTATTTATTTGGTTTCGAGAGAGATGTACTTATGATAAAAAATTAAATACACACAAAAATATCGAGAGTGTGTGGATGGAGTTCCCAATGAAAACTTCGGAAATTAATACATCAATGATTGTTTTGGAGGGTGATGGTGAGAAAGCACTTGCATTTTAAAAATGTATTTTGAGTAAGCCCTTTATTGAATCGTCCCTTAGGACAGATACTAAATTGGTACATCAAATTTGGTAGCATTTTGAATCAGCTAATATCAGAACCTTCAATTCCCTCTCCCAGTTGAATCCTGGTTGAGTGACATCCATCAAATGTAACCTATCATTGCCTATTTCTAGATGTAATCTATCATTGCCTATTTTAAATCATTCAATGTGTTTTTTTTTTTTTTTTTTTTCCGGAGACATTGCTATTTTCGTATGAATGTAACATATTATTAGTTCAGTGTGATGCCTTTATTAAATCAATTGAAACTATGAAATTTTGGGTGATTTTTGTATTCTTCTTTGGAAATCAACATCTTCATGTACAATTGCATGGTTGTGATCATTAACTTCATGAACAAAGTGTTGTTGTTGTTGTTATGTATATAGTCATTGTTCTTGTATGCAGTCAGGATATCACCGCAAAAGACACTATTGGTCCTAAAAGTAGAGGGATTTCTCTTTGGAGTTCGGATGTTATCCAACATTAAATATTCTTTTGAACAACCTCATTTTGTCCATAATTGCTATCGTTATTATACACACATGTTCATCCCTAAAATTATCAATGTTGCGAGAGAGCATTTTGACGTTTCTATGTGGTTTTCCTCGCTCGACAACATGGAAATTAAAAATTTCCTTGGCGTATTTGAATGGTTGAAAAATGAACAATTTGTATTTATTTGGGGTCGAGAGCAATGTAAACTTAGTACTATTTATAATCACTCAATGTCTGCATACTATAATGTTGGTGAAGTACAAAACATATACACAAAGTCGTTCAAGGATGTAATTATCCAATATGGAGATATATATAAACAAACAGACATGTTGTTTATAGATGAAGGGAAATATCAATCAGCAGACAATTGCAAGGAAAACTGCTTGAAAATTCCAACTAGTTGGAAATTTGTTGGTTCATAAGGGAGAGATATAACTATACAAACATTGTTGTGTTCTTTGTTGAATTATCTCGGGCCTCGTTCAAAAATGGGGCATTGGTTAAACACATTCAATTTGAAATGACCGTCATATTATACAAAAAAAATTCATTTAGTGATTTGTATATTTTTTACAACTCCTGCATTTAATTGATGTAAGTTTTATTGCACATATTATGATGGACATCGTACCATGTATCTAGTAATGTGTTTCAAAAATTGTTGACCATGAAAGCAATATACTTAGAAACATTGAACCATAATATTTTATTGACTGGGTTGTGTGTGTGTGTTTTTTGTTTGCAAATAGTACTAGAATATTTGTTTCTAGTAAACCATTGATCATTTTTTATTTCAATGGTGTTTTGTTACACGCAATTCATAGAAAACAGAAACCCAAATTGCAATGACCACCAGACATCAAAACATCAACAAAGTATTATTTTATACGGCCAGGCTTAAGCGAATTTTTTGAAAAATTATTTACTATTTTTGAGGTTGGCGTATGGACATCTGCTCAATGAAAAAACATTGACAATTTGTTTCCTAGATTATTAGAAAGAACAGGAATGAAAAGGGAACTATTTAGATTAATTTTAACACAGGAAGATTGTTCTTCCGTAGCCAGAGAGGGTTTTCAGGGTGATGGAAATCCTTATGTATTTCGCAAGCCTTTGAGTATAGTTTGGGACACTTTGATCCATGGTTGGGATCAGACAAATACTGTGATTATCGATGACTCCGAAGAAAAACAGGTTTCTAATGAGGAGGAAACTATATTATAAAAAAAACTTATACTTGCGACAATGTCAAGGACACATTTTTGTTAGATTGATTATGGCCTTGCTTGATGCAGCTGAATGGCGTGAGCGATGTGAGGCCAATTGTGAATAAAATGAAAATGAAAGTATTTTGTTAAATAATGCACTTGAATGTTTGTTTTTACTAGTATGTTCAATTTCACTGTGACTATAATTCTTGTAAAGTGTCGAGTTTGGTTTCCAAAAATGCAAAATCAGAGTTGGAAATTGCTAAAATTTGTTTTAAAATTTCAAGATTAAGTATTGGATGTGTAAAGAGTAGCCTTCCAAAAGGGCAAGTGGCAATCTTCCTTTGGCAAATCAGATGAATGGGGGAACCATTGAAGGAGAGAACTAGAGAAACTCTATACTTGGAGAATTGTAATGTTTTACAATCTTAAAATAATTTCAGTTAGTTTCTCTTTTCCTTTCTTTTGCTGTGTATAAAGTTTCCTTGATTCATTTTGGTTTTTCATACATACATCTAGTACCTCTGTTTAAATTGTATTGTTAAATCATAAAACATATAAATCTATGTGCTTGATTTATCATTCATATGATTTATATGAAGGTTATGCATCAGTAAATTTCTTTACTTGATTCATATTGTTTCACATTCTGTAATTAAATAACAGTCATTATCATCATATTAAGTTAATTTGCTAAGTTAAGTTATTAAGCATCTAATTAACATATCCTTAACTAGGATTATGCATATCATTCTAAGAACATACAGGAGGCATCCATCCATCAATGAGGTTGTGACATGGTGTTCTTGGTTATCAGTTTGTGAAATGGTTTTCTGTTGAATTGTTGCTAGTCCTCTACTTTGTAGGTTAATAATTCTTTGTTGTATTCTAGAAACACTATCATTAGAACTTTTCAGTATTTGTTCAAGTGAAAGGGGTCCTCTATTAGATGATATGATAAGGATATCCCTTCTATTTTCCTGCTGAGGTGCAGGTGTACCAGGAATTACAGTCGGTTGTGGGACTATTTGTTGTTTAGAGGTAGATTCCTGTGACTCGCTATGAGTGACAACCGATGATCTTGTTGGAGGAGGTTTATGAGTATTATGTTTAGGAATATTTTACTTCGGGCCCTCCTTCTAGTGCCATTTGTTGAGGCCTCGAGTGTGTATGTGTTGGAATGGGTTCCAAATATCTCAACAGAGGGAGAAAACCTAGCCAAAGGCTTCAGATAATCCTGCGCAAGTATTACCCTATCCTCGAGATGTTTGGGATGGTGATCTCCCATGGATACAAAGTCCTCCGCTGGAACTTGTGGTTTTGATCCTAAAAGGATCTGTCTTCCAATGAAGGAAAACAAAGTGTGTTCAGTTCTAAACAAATCTACCTAGGAAGGAAAATCTAAGCTAAGTTAGACCTACTCTAAAAGGTGTCTTGTTTAAATGCAGATTAACTTGATGTGAAAATAAATAAGTACATTCATCCACTTAACAGAAATGTGAATAAGATCAAGTCCTTATTTGCTTAAGTTACAATCAATCAATTAAAATTAACCGAATGCAATATTAAGTGTTTAAGCTCATTCAAGATTAACTTGTAACCAATATGTCAATTGAAAAATTAACATAGATTATAATTTCCTGTAAATCATTTGCAGAAATCGATAAATATTTTAGTTGAAGAAATTCAATTAAAACATAATGCATACACAGATCTAACATAAGGAAAAATCCAGATTAACAATCTCTGCATGAAATAATATTTGCAAAGGATTAAACAGCATAGATAATAACCTGAAGTAGAAATCAATATTTACCAAATAAATTTGATCAATGAACAAAAGATGATGCAAGAAAATAACTTTATTGTATTAAAATGAAAGTCTGTAAGAAATTACAAGCTCAGCATAAAATAGAGCATCTCTAGTCTTCTTTTTCCGATTTATACCCCAAAAATGATCATCCCTTTCCTAAGAGAGATCTACCCCTTAAATAATAAATTACAAAAATAATACAAAGGATAAATTCCCCTTAAACATGGATTACAAAATCAGAATATTCTATTTAGTGAGGAAATCTTCCCACTTGTCCCAAACTTCTATCAATTCATCTATATCTGGATAATGAGGAGATTCGAACCCTAGCTGGGCATCACACATGAATCCATCAATCTCATTTTTGGTTATTTTATGCCACATGTGGATAAACATATAGATCTTGGCCTCCAAGGAAATAGGTTGCTTAATCAACCAATCCACGTCTTCAATTTGGATATGCTCAATCTGCATGATTTTCTCCTTGACTTGATCACAACAGGGTTCGACCTATTCTATCATCAATTTTGGCGGATCTTCCCCCTCGATGAGCCCCATTGGAGGGAATGCCAGTATCTCCATGAGATTGTCTGAGGCATACCATCTTCTTCTGCAAAGGGATTGAGCCTGGTTGATAGTATCCTGTACCATGTCAATAACATTTTCCAATCTCACACAGTAGTTCAGATCCTTCTAAATTTGAGGTTGTCCAACTCAGGGATGTCAGCTGGCTTATCTTCAATATACTTATGCCAATCCATGATGTCTCTTCTACAACTTTAGAAGCCTATTTTGTTTCCTCTACTTGTTGGGCCAAGGTGCCAGCCATTTTTTCAATGACAATGTAAGTCTCATGGATTTCATCCAAGGTAGTAAATAGCTTAGCTAGAAGCTGATGATGCTCCATGTTGACTTGATTGGCTAGGTCCTTGAACTCTTGCTGTGAAAACCTAGAAAACATAAAAGAGGTTGCACTTGCAGTTGCATCCTTTAGATGTTGTTCAAGCACATCTATCTTTTCAGCATTGGCAGTGTCCAAAGCTTTAGCGTCTTGCAATTGGAATTGAAGAGAATCATTATGTTCTTGAAGGTCTTCAATCTTATTTTCAAATGCTTTTCTCAGTTCACAAATGTCAGCTTCATGTTCTTCATTGACCTTAACCAACTACTCTTGAATTTTCTTGAGCTCCTCCTTCTTGACATCAATTTCTTTATTCAGTGTGATTACTGAATCAAAATTGGCACCTGCAAAAGCACCCATGGTAGCAATAGTATCCAATGCTTCTTGTTGTATGTCATCTGATTGCTTGGCCCAAATGATTTGATTAGGAATGGGGCCCTGCATCACATTGTGATCTCTGCCTCTTTTCTTACCCTTATTCACCACTTCCTTACCCTTTTTTCTATAGAAATAATCTCCAAGGGAGGTTACAATATCTTCCTCATAAGTAGATACCAATTCAGTGGAAGATGTAGCCACATCTCCTATTGCAATTATTGGGGTTGTCTAAGTAACATTGGTATTAGGTATTGTCATAGTAATCTAAGAGGTGGTTAGTGGAGAAGGGATAACTTCAGGGACTGAGGGTAAAGAGGTTGGAGTAGGGATTGAAGTAAAAACTTCAGGAAGTGAAAAAGATGCACCGAAAACTAATGGTGAAGATGGACCAACCAGGATTTGGACATCATTGGCTGGTGGTGATGAAATCAATGATGGTTGTTGCAGAGAGACAATTGAAGACTGGATCTCTACAACTATTGATTGTGGAATGGAAAGTGGAACTAACAAGGTTGGAGATGGAACAGTAATGGAAGTTATTGCATGAAATAACTAGGATATGGTGGATGGTGGTGTCACCCTAGAAGATAAAGTGGAAAGATCTTGAATGGATGAAAGTAAGAGTGCTGAAGTTGTGGTTTCAACAACAGTAGTGGTTTCAAGAGACTATTGATCTGGGACAAGATCATCCATGACTATGGCATCCAACAAATCTGTGATTTCCTGAGAACTTTCAGTTTCTTCCTACACCTCAGTCACAGAAGGAAGTGTTTCATCTTCTACATCATTGTCTTCAATAGTAAGAGTAGGAATTTCAAAGGAAGAAGTTTGAATTTTCTGTCTTTTAGCTGGTTTACTCACATTAACCACTTGAACATCACTAATCAGGTTGGCTGTAGTAGCCACTTGAATATCAGTAGCGGGTTTGGGTACTGCAACCACTTGGGTATCCAGCACCGAACTCATCTATGCTAATTTATGCTTCAATTGCTGAGATGTATGCATCCACATCTTTAATTTTGCAGCAGTTTTCAACTTCGGAGTATCCTCCATAAGGCCTTTGCCTTTGTCTCCATCCAGGTAGGTTAGCATCAATGGAGCACTGGATTTGTGAGCTTCTTTTTCTTCCCTATCTTTTCTTGTTTTCTCATCAAGCTTGTGTTCCATGCTTCTATAGCTCAAAACCTTGGTTTTAATCTCTCGTTGATATTGAAAGATATGGCTCTGTTCTTCTTTTCTCTTTTCCCTTGGCAGGAATTCAGAGAAAATATTAACTCCCTGATAAATAGAGTCATCAGTGATGTGTTGATGTGTATAAGCAATGTTCATATGTGCCTGTTTGAAATGAGCCTCCAGAAATCCTTTGGGGTCATGAGTTCTTTTGGGAGCAAATCCCAATTTCAAAGAAACAATCCTATCTCCCAGTGTTGCAGCCCAAGTTGAATTTAGGATAACAAAAGGCCCGAGGTTTAAAGGGACCTTAGGCCATCCCTCCATTTTGGGACCAGTGAGCTTAAGGTAGACACCATCTATAACAGTCTGATAAGATATCTCCTCAACTAACAGTCTGTCAGGGACAACTCTTGGTAGCAAATGTACAGTACTACTTCCCCAAAATCTAATGTAAGCAAAGTCTTCTCGCACATAACAGTAACCAAATGTAGGGATGAGAGTTATGGCATCAAGAAAAAAGGAAGGGGCATCTTCCCTGAAAATATGTTGGTAAATTGCACCAAATAAATGGTTGCAGATGTCATAGATCAAGGGAACAAAATTGCTTTCCCATAAGGCAGAACAATAAATATGAACAGGGGGTGAGGACTTAGTCCAACTCCACCCCATGGTGGGATACTGAAACTCTGTACAAAAAGCATCATATACAAATGGAGAGAAAAAGAAGTATGGCTTCCTTGTAGTTGTTGTTTTATGATATTTCTCAATGGTTGTCTTTAACTCTGTTGATAAAATTGAAGCCCAAGGGAATGACTCCCCTGTTGTTAGGACATGATGGGAAATAAGAGCCCATTCAGCTTTGAATACTGAACAATTAGGGAGACCATAAAGTCTACAAAGCATGGCTGCCAGAAGAGAATAAGGCTTTTTGAACCAGGAAATTGGGTATAAATTATCATCCCTGGGCATGAAATTTGTCGGTCTGTACATCCAAGACTTCAACATTTCATTGAAATTGTACCTAGTCTTTGACGACTTAAGGAATGCAACATTGAGGGGTTGAACAGTTGGTTTTAGGGCATAAAGCTCTGGTAAAAACCTCAGGGCAAAAAGTAGCCAATTGAGACCCTGCGCTATCACTGAAAGAGTGGTATTTAGGGTTAGCATGGTCTATAATCCACTTAACTGCATCAGTGTAGGGAAGGATAGCAAGTATGGAAACTATAGTGTGGAGTTGTGAATACCTAATATTTTCATAGGCGGGGCGGTCACTCTGAATATCAATTAGGTCATCATTGTCAAAGATGGAGTAAATTTTGGACCAATCCATTTGGTATGTCTGAGAAACCTTATCGCCCGTGTTAGCAAGGATGTCGAAGTTTGGGTCTTTGTTCAAAAGATATTTCTGAGGATTTTTGCAGTGAGTGTTGCAAGACATGTTTGAAAAACTGGAGAAATCTAATGAATAAATAAACACCAATAAGAAGAAAAAAAACTCAAAATAGCAAAAAACCTTGAAAAATTGAATAAGAAAGTGACACAAAGCCAACTTGTGCAAGCTGGGAAAAATGGCGAAAATGACCCCTGGTAAAGGGTCACGAAAACGACCCCTGGGAAAAAGTCACGAAAATGACCCCTAGTAAAAACTCACGAAAACGACCCTTGGTAAAAACTTGCACTCAAATCCGCACAAATGGCGAAAACGACCCCTGGTAAAAACTGGCAGTAAAATCCACACACCAGGAAATTTTTGAAAATGAAAAATGATAAAAGAAAACAGAAACAAAATCAACATATTTATTAATTCCGTCAGGTTACATCTGGGCCATAAGATTAAGACAAATTGACGGCTAAGATATAATCTGGGGAATGCGGAAGACAAGTTGTGGGGGTTTAATTTTTCAGAAATATATACAGTGTTGCCACAATCCGCAATCCGCAATTGCGGGTTTCAGGACCACAACTCCAAATAAAAACAAAATAAAGTGTCATCACTTCCTATGATGTCAGTTCTCTCTTTGAGGCTCACACGTGTGAGATTTTGGCCTTACAAAATAGAGATCAATTCATGTATAACCAGAATGGTCAATACCGAAAAAATATAAATCACAAGAAGGGTCGGTTGATCCTTCGTTTAGTAGATAATTGTGAACATCAAAATCCAGCAATTCACCTGTATCCATACTGGTGAACAGAAGAAGGATCGGATGACCCTTCTGGCAGTCTAGAACTAGTATAAAAATAATAATGAGCAGAAGAAGGGTCGGTCGCCCCTTCATTCATGATGGAATTATGCAAATATTCAACCTACGAAGTATAGGCTATCAATTCATGTATATTCTGAATGGTGAAGACTACAAAAATACTAATCACAAGAAGGGTCAACCGACCCTTCATTTAAGCTGGAAAAAATGGCAAAAACGAACCCTGGGAAAAACTCACAGTAAAATCCACACAGCAGGTAAATTAAGGTTGCCATCTATTCAATGCATGTAAATTCTATTGTTAATACCATAAATATTTTCAAATTATCGGGTGGCCTGCATATACCTTCATCCAATTTTAAGTCTTAGCTCATTTGATCTCATGGACGAAGAATATACCTTTGGAAGTGGGAATTTTTCTTGCATGCATTGGAGCAAGCTTAAACCCCTAGATTTGCTTATATATCAAAGCTTCAAAATGATTATAACTTTGTTCCATATGTGTCATGTGACTTTCCATTGTAGCTCTCTTACCTGATTCTTTGAAGTTTTCTTTGAGCTAGTTGTTAAGTTATTGCATCATTGTTGGACTTGCTCCCAAATAGAATGTGCAGTCAACAAGGTGCTAGAGTCTATTTGAGTCTATCTAAATTAACTTTCCCCCCTCTACCTCGACCAAGGGGGCAAGGGGGGGAACTGAATCATATAGTACTCAAATCCCCTTGCATTCCATTTTTTATATTATCTATCCTTTCCTATCATTCTTGCACCCCTAGTGATAAAGGAATTTCTCTGAGCCATCCATCTTGCATGATCGATCTAGTACCATTGATCTTCTTCCATGATTAGCCCCACGGACTTCCACAGTCTTCAATCTATCAAACGCCACCTTCCTCACACCTTAGATCTGCATAGTTATTATCAACTGTCGATTTGGCCCCTATCCGCATCCCTACCATCCAAAGGTGCATCCTTTACCGAGGTTCGCAAATTTGGAATGTACCGATACTCCGTGCATGTTCAATCTTCGAACTAAACCTCCATCATTGTTGCCTTTCCCCGCTAGATTTGCACCGTCGAAACATGCGGTCCCTACAAAAAAATTGCAAATATGAAAAGTCCATTTCCCCGCGCATCTCAAATCACCAAAGTACCTGTCATCCGTAGATCTGTCCTTCCGCCCGTTGATCTAATTTCCAACTTGCTCGTGGTCTAGCAACACTCCGCCCACACTTAAACCGTCCTATCTTACTTTTGCGGACAACTCTTGTGGCCTTCGATCTCCGTGAAGCTTCTATAACCGTCGATCTCCGTCAAGCTTCTGGCAGTCTAGAACTAGTATGAAAATAATAGTGGGTAGAAGAAGGGTTGACCGCCCCTTCATTTATGAGGGAATTGTGCAAATATTAAACCTACGAAGTATAGGTTGTCAATTCATGTATATCCTAAATGGAGAAGACTGCAAAAATACTAAGCACAAGAAGGGTTGTTCGATCCTTCATTTAAGCAGCAAAAAATGGCGAAAACGACCCCTGGTAAAAACTCATAGTAAAATCCACACAACAGGTAATTTTCGAAGATGAAAAATAATAAAAGGAAAGAGAAACAAAATTAGCATATCTATTAATTCCGTCGAGTAAACTCTAGGCCGTAAGATTAAGACAAATTGACAGCTGAGATCTAATCTATGGAATGTGGAAGACGAGTTGTGGGGGTTTAATTTTTTAGAAATATATACAACGTTCCTGCAATCCGCAATTGCGGGTTGCGGGACTACAACTTGAAATAAAAACAAACCTAAGTTTCCGCAATCCGCAATCTGCATTGCGGGTTACGGAAACGCAAGTCGTAAATCCATTATTCAAACAATTCCCACATCCACAACCATTTATAACTAGATAGCCACTTCAACAAGCTATAGCATTATATGATGGTGCGTGCATTTTTATCAAACGATGAATTATGGCAGGCATTGTCTGAGAGCAGTTTTGACTACTTTTTCCATACTTTGTCAATTTCCAAAGTTTCACAAACTTGTCATACTTTTCCAGAATGATGTCAGATTGCAACACTCACACATTCCATGTCATCACTTCCTATTGTGTCATTTCTCTCTTTGAGGCTCACACGTGTGAGATTTTGTCCTACCAAAATAGAGATCAATTCATGTATAACCAGTATAGTCAAGACTAGAAAAATATAAAAGAAGGATCGGTCGACCCTTCGTTTAGTAGATAATTGTGAACACCAATATCTAGCAATTCACCTGTATCCAAACTGGTGAACACAAGAAGGATCGGATGACCCTTCTAGCAGCCTAGAACTAGTATGAAAATAATATTGGGCAGAAGAAGGGTCGTTCGCCCCTTCATTTATGAGGGAATTGTGCAAATATTCAACATACAAAGGATAGGATGTCAATTCATATATATCTAGAATGGTGAAGACTGGAAAAATACTAAGGACAAGAAGGGTCGGCTGACCCTTCATTTAAGCTGTAAAAAATGGCAAAAAATGACCCCTGGTAAAAACTCGCAGTAAAATACACACAGCAGGTAATTTTCAAAGATGAAAAATAATAAAAGGAAACGGAAAAAAATCAACATATTTATTAATTTTGTCATGTTAAATCTGGGCCGTAAGATTAAGACAAATCGACGGCTGAGATCTAATCCATGGAATGTGGAAGACGTGTTGCGGGGGTTTATTTTTTGGAAATATATACAATGATCCCGCAATCCACATTGCGGGTTGCGGGTTGTGGAAATGTATAACTAGATATCCGCTTCAACAAGCTATAACATGATATGATGGTGTGTGCATTTTTCTCAAAGCATGAATTATGGCGGGCATTCTCACAGAGCAGTTTTGACTACTTTTTCAATACTTTGTTAATTTCCAATGTTTCACAAACTTGTCACACATTTCCAGAATGATGTCAGATAGCACCGGAACACCATCATGTGTCTTTACAGCCTCATCACACATTCCATGTCATCATACAGCCATGTCATCACTTCCTATCATGTGAGATTTTGGCCTACCAAAATAGAGATCAATTCATGTATAACCAGAATGGCCAAGATTGGAAAAATATAAATCAGAAGAAGGGTCATCCGCCCCTCTGTTTAGTAGATAATTATGAACACCAATATCCACCAATTCACCTGTATCCAGAATGGCGAACACAAGAAGGATCGGACGACCCTTCTGGCAATCTAGAACTAGTATGAAAATAATAGTGGGAAGAAGAAGGGTCGGCCTCCCCTTCATTTATGAGGGAATTGTGCAAATATTCAACCTACGAAATATAGACTGTCAATTCATGTATATCCTGAATCGTGAATACTACAAAAATACTAAGCACAAGCAGGGTCAACCGACCCTTCATTTAAGCTAGAAAAAATGGCGAAAATGACCCCTGGTAAAAACTCACAGTAAAATCTACACAACAGGTAATTTTCGAAGATGAAAAATAATAAAAGGAAACATAAACAAAATCAACATATTTATTAATTCCGTCGGGTTAAATCTGGTCCGTAATATTAAGACAAGTCGACAATTGAGATCTAACCTGGGGAATGCAGAAGACGAGTTGCGGGGGCTTAATTGTTTGGAAATATATATAGCATTCCCACAATCCGCAATTGCGGGTTGCAGGACTACAACTCGAAATAAAAACAAACCAAAGTTTCTGCAATCCGCATTCTGGGTTGCGGGTTGCAGAAACGCATGTCGCAAATCCATTATTCAAACAATTCCCACAATCCACAATCATGTATAACTAGATATACACTTCAACAAGCTATATCATGATATGATGGTGCATTCATTTTTCTAAAACTATGAATTATGGCGAGCATTCTATCAAAGCATTTTTTACTACTTTTTCCATACTTTGTCAATTTCCAAAGTTTCACAAACTTGACATACTTTTTGAGAATGATGTTAGATTGTAACACTGACTAAATGATACACCAGAACACCATCATGTGTATTTTTAGCCTCATCACACATTCCATGTTATCATAGATTCCATGTCATCATACATGCCATGTCATCACTTCCTATGGCGTCAGTTCTCTCTTTGAGGCTCACACGTGTGAGATTTTGGCCTTCCAAAATAGAAATCAATTCATGTATAACCAATGGTCAAGACTGGAAAAATATAAATCACAAGAAGGGTCGGCCAACCTTTCTCGCAGTCTAGAACTAGTATGAAAATAATATTGGGCAGAAGAAGGGTCGGTCGCCCCTTCATTTACGAGGGAATTGTGCAAATATTCAACCTATGAAGTATAGGCTATCAATTCATGTATATCCTGAATGGTGAATACTGCAAAATACTAAGCACAAGAAGGGTCGATCGACCCTTCATTTAAAAGAGAAATGAAAAACAATTAATTTACAAAGGTTGGGACAACATTTCCCCACTACCGACTTCCATAGTATATGGTAGGGATCGGGACATTGCCTATGTTATAACATGTAAACAATATTTATCCTGACTTCCGACTGCCGACAAGAAGGATTAGCCGCCCCTTATTTTAGTAGATAATTGTGAACACCAATATCCGACAATTCACCTGTATCTAGAATGGTGAACACAAGAATGCTCGAACCACCCTTCTTGCAATCTAGAACTATTATGAAAATAATAGTGGGCAGAAGAAGGGTCGGCCACCCCTTCATTCATTTATCTTGAGCCTCATTCAAAAATGGGGTGTTGGTTAATGATATTCAACTTTAAATGACCGTCATATTATACAGACACCAATATCAAAAGAAAAATTATGGTGTTGGAACCTGGATTTTGGCACTTTTGGAAACGGATTTTTTGGAACCGGTTTGGTCACTTTTGGAACTGGATTTGGCACTTTTGGAACCGGTTTTGGCTCTTTAAGAACTGGTTTTGTCACTTTTGGAACCTTGATTTGGCACTTTCGAAATCGGTTTTGGCAATTTTGGAATCGGTTTTGGCACTTTCGGAACCGGTTTTGGCACTTTTGGAACCGGTTTTGGCACTTTTGGAACCTGGATTTGGCAGTTTTGGAAGTGAATTTTGCTTGATTTTGGAGTTTAGAAAGGCATTTTTTGACCCGTCTTCAAACATACTTGGACTAGAATAAGTCCAAGTTTAATGAAATTGGCGTTAAATATAAAAGATAGGTTTTGATTCAAATTTTATATATATTGAATTCAAATTCAAACTTGATAACTATCTATAAGGACAGTTTAACATAAATTCCAAACTATAAGGACAATTTAACATAAATTCCATATTGTTCAACCTCATAAAACTTAACCATGCAAAAAAAAAACCATTAGGACAGTTTAACATAAAATCCAAACCGTTCAGCCACATAAAACTTAACCATGCAAAAAATAAAATATTAGGACATATTTAACATAAACCTCCTTGAGTGCCTACATCCCTGAACAAACTTCACTATAAATATGAAACCCATCCTCATCCAAATCCCCAATGCTCCATGCAATTAAAACAAAAGTTGAATTCAGTTGCATGAAAAAATTTTGCAACTTGTAATTTTTACTCAATGGCATGTCCATCTCCACTTTATAGTTACCTACAAACACCACAACAAACTTTTATCAATAAAAATGCTTCATGTCCATATAAAAAATTAATTGCAAGAGAGTTAAAAGAATACCGTGTCATTTCAACTAGATGAAAAATTAAACAATGAAATGCTTCATGTCTATATAAAAAATTAATTGCAATAGAGAGAAAAAAAATACCATGTGGATTTAACTAGATGAAAAAAGTGAAAACTGAAATAAACACAATCCTTTCATCTTTTTTCATAAAGCAGACTACATGCAAACTGAATGAAACTAAAATAAAATGCAACTAACTAAATGCATCTAATTCAAACTAAATCAAACTGACTTCGGCCAAAAAATAGGCCTTAAGGACCCATCCATTTACAGTGTAATAAAAAAGTATCTCTTGGTTGTTCTTGAGACAGAAAGCAGTGTTTCCCAGGTTCTGAGAAATAGAGAGGGGTCCTATGAGATCCAGGCCCACTTGGAAAAAGGAAAATCAGTAGTCATCGGTTGAAATGGAACTACACAGACAATCCCATTTTATCATGAGCCCGAGAGGTGACATACAAAAATCATAATTTATCACAAGCATGAAGGTGATGTACATTAATCAGGGGTAAATGCAAGCATGGGAGGTGACATATGCTAATATGAGCCACGACAAGCATAAAGAATACATATGGAATCCAGATTTAGCATGGTAATGGGAGGTGGCATTCATTATAGTCTAGCTTCCCTGTCATATTCAATCTCCCCAAAGGAAGAAGATCCCACCAAAATCACTGTTGGAACCATGTCATATGGAAGGAGAGAAACTGGGGTTTAATCTATTCATCTCTACTCAGATCTAAGTTATGAAAACATTCCCCATTGTATAACATGTAATATAATAGTCTAATGTGTATCTACTATTAGTAGATCTCATCCATAAGCAAAACAAAAATATACTTGATGCATAAAAGAAAAGAACAAGCCACAATAACCATGAATAGAAAAAAATAAAGGGGGGTACTGGATAATTGGAGGCCAAGTTTAACTTCAAAGGAGTTTTGAAAAATTCATTGAAGTAGCTTGAAACACCTTCATGCTAACTCTAACTAGAGACTGATAAAAATGTTGAAAAATCAAACTGTTCCAGGCTCTCCACATGACCCACATTAAAAATAGGCAAGGTTTTATACTGAGGAATAAAATTAAAATAAGATTAGAAACATATCATCTAGGAAAGAAGAAGACCATTTGAAGGAAACTTGTACCTTGAAAAGTATCTCAAACAGAACCTTTTCACAGATATCGCCTTCAACAAATAAATGTTGAATACTTTATTCATTACGTTTGCACAGGGAACATGAATTTGGTCATGAGAAGCCTTTTTTAATCAAATTATCATAAGTAAAAATCGTTTTTCCATGCACAACCAAATGAAGCATTTAATCTTGAATGGATATTTCCACTTCCACAATTTACTATGCCACCAATATGATACTTTTGAATTTAAGGAGGCATAGATTAATCCATAAGCATATTTGATCCGAATTTTAGGAGGCATATAGTCTAAATTTGGATGTATAAGCCATAAAATCATTAAATGAAGAGGCCACCCTCTCATATCCATGGTATTTGGTAGCACATGGTTTTGGCCCATAGTATGGCCCCAAGACACATTGTAATAATGCTATATAAAGGCCTAGCAAGCCTTCTCATGATAACAAGTTACTCATTTGGTTTCTCTCCTATTTTCTATTGTTCATTGTGAGATTATTTAGATCTGAGTGAGTTATTGGTAATTAGTTTCAGAGGTGGGGCTCCTCTTTGAGCCTCACCTCCCATTCACTTCATGTGTTTTTTTTCATGCTTATTCTTATGCAATATTTGGGTTTTCATGTGAATTTTATGACAGATTTGCATGCTTAATCTCCTCCTCTCTCGGCATTCAAGCCTTCCGGTTCTCAGCTCCCAAGATCCGGATCAATATTTACCACTCATTTTTCTAGCTTTGGATTTCCAATCCCTAGCTTGGGACTATTCCTCCCTCTTAAGCTCGATGCCCACATGATGAACAAAATACTACGGAGATTATAAAAATATGTCCATTAAAATTAAAAAAGAAGCAAATAATTTACCAGGAGGACACAACAAACAACCTACAGCACAATCCAACATAATTGCTTGTACAACATTGACAGAATTATTCCACAATAAAATATGTCACATGAACAATTATAAATTCACATAGCATTCTCATAACCTACATAATATGAACCAATACTGCCACTTACATTAGACATATCAAACATATAACCAGTTGGGCATGGCAAGATAGACTCCAATTCTTTGAATTGTTCTTAGGTGAGTGCTCCAAATTGTGGAAGCTCATCATTGAAAAGAATGCATAATTGACCTTTCAAGAAATTCCTTTGGTATAGAGGAGGCATACCTTCAACATATATGGCTTTGTGTTGATGTGAAATCACAAAATGTTTTGATTTAAGATGAACACTATTTCTTTGATGCTAAGATCCTTTTTACAACCAACACATTATAAATATCAACAACTAGCATAATTCCTAGCACTATTATACCTAGTGAAATAATTAGCACTTAGACACAATAAATAATCCAACAATCAGAGCCAACGAGATGCAAGAAACAACAATTTACTAGACTTGAGATCATTTTGTCTCCCTTTGAATTCAAACTATCAACACATTTAAAGGAAAATTATTGATTATAGAATCCAAACATAGCTTGGGACTTGTGTATTTAGCAACAAATCACTAACCATAGATTCAATAAGAGACGAGTGATTTGTGGCATGTGCATTTCTAGGGAATTATTCACTTCGTTGAAAAAGCAAACTAAAACCATGTTCTTGACAATGAATATTGATAGTTTTGGGTAATCGATTGGTCATAAAAATCCAAGGAAATAGGTATAACTTACCAATGGAATAATTTGTACAGTTTTTGGGTATACATGCTATCTTTCAATGAGTTAACCACACTTGGGTGCTAAAGAAAATATTTAAACCCAAGCAATAGACTCAAACCATATTAGAAACAGGCATACATATTCACTCACACAACTATCAAACCACCATGACAACATAAATTTTTATCTTGGAAATCCAAATGGAAAAACCAACAACATAACGGCTATGTTTGGTTTATTATTATAGGATAATACACATAATTACGAAGTATCATGTATCTATAGGTCATTAGTACTCTACTCTGCAAGAAATTTTAGAGTCTCTGTCGAACTGTTATACTAAAGTAACCCCTTCCTCCCTCTTTTACCAGTGTTTTCTAGATATATTGGAGTGTTTCATGGTGTAAGTCAAAATTTCAAGCATCCCTAATGCTTTATATTCCCCAAATAGAAATGCTCCCTTGCTTTTCTCTTTATTGTATATATTTTTAAATTTTGTTTTCTTCTTATAGGTAGTGAGGGTCCACTATTTGAGGGGAAAGTAGGTCGTTAAGTATGTACCCAACATGCTAACAATCATCCTCACCTATTCATCATCTCCCAAGGAAATGACTCTGCTTCACATCCCTACTTATTATTAAAGTCTTATGTCATTTGTGTGTGTTTCATATCCATTTCGGATCCCACCTCCTATTGGGAGGATTTTGGTCTCCAAAATATGGTCCACGGAGGAGATGGAATCACACGACCTTCACTTGCTTTCCCAATTCCATCATTCATGAAAGTTACCTACTTATTGTATGTTCCCTTTGAGCCTTTATTCTACCCTTTCCCTGCTACTACTAGATATTTTCTTTCTCTCCCTGGATGTGCTTTCATGAAGTAGGACTTACCACCTTTAATCAAGTGATATGTGCTCTACCACTAGTGGCTCTTCCAAATAAATACCCATCATGGTTCCTTACTTCCTGAACTCTGAAGTACTCTTACACACCTTATCCCTGTTCTCTCCAAAGATACTTCCATTTCATGTTTTGCCTCTCTTTGTATCCTGTAGGGTATATATTTGTGATTTAAACAAAGCCTTGAAATCCTCTCATTTCATAATCATGGGATTGATGTCTATCCTCATTGCATCCACATAGCTCTCCCACCACAACAAAACATGTATGGACATATTCAAATAAGAAAAATAAATATGTTGTGCTTATTGGATTTAATAAAGGTTAAAATAGACTTCCATTTGTTTCAACCAACCACTCAAAACTGTTGATTTTTCGATAATTTCATTCAAACATTATCTAGGATCCTACTAAGAGAATAACATGCACAACATAACAATCATAAACACAAGAGACACAGAGTTTCCTCGGGGAAAACCAAGAAGGTGAAAAACCCCGCAACTTCCTTTAAGATAGAATGAACACCAATACAAAGATCAATCTCCAAAAGATAAATGTCTTCAGTAGCTACTCCTCCTCCACTTGTGCGCACTCCTCTCTCTCAATTATGCGAGTTGGATGAGTGAGTGAATGAGAAAATAGATAGAGACACACTCTCTATTTATACAAAAACTTAACCTACCTTTATTCCTAACTGGGCCAACTTCCTAAGGAAGCCTAATAACCCATCCACATGACACATGCAGGGGCGACCCCACCAAGGTGGTCTAATAACCCATCAAATAATAATTGCGACACTTACAAATACAAATGACGACACTTCTAAATGGAGGAATAAGACATCTCCAATAGGAATACAATAAAGTACAAGTGTAATACATAGAAGAATATATTCCAAAGTTACAAATACATCAACACTCCCTCTTAACTAGGAAGGTATTCTCTAGACATGGGTCATCAATACATATCGCCACAAGTCTTCAATTCTGGAGCTAGATCATCATCACTAGATCACGGAGCATCATCATGGTTATTGTTGTTGTACTCATCATCTCGATCACTGTTGTTATCTCTCAATTCTTCTCATCATAGGAAGTTCTACAGAGCCATCCCTTTTTCATGATGGATGTAGGCCTAGCCTCCATGTAGGTCTTCATCATCTCTGCGCGTGGCAACTGGTGGAACCTTGAGACTAATTATGTGCATCTTTGCAAAACCTGATAAGAGCATCCCAGGATCCTTTATGTGCCTAGCATGACCAGCAAGATCTCCCAGGAATGATTACATGCAACCTTCACAAAAACTTAAAAGAGCGTCCCACGAACGTTTATGTGCCTAGCACGATCGACGAGATCTCTAAAGAGCATCCCAAGACTTTTACATGCCCAACACAACCTATCGGATCTCCAGGACTGATTACATGTGAACTTCATAAAACCTTAAAAGAGCACCTTTCCCAATAAGATCTCTAAAGAGCATCCCAGGACTCATTACATGCCCAGCACAACCTATCAGATCTCCAAGACAAATTACATGTGAACAGGAAAAACCTTAAAAGATCATCTTTCCTAGAAAGATCTCTAAAGAGCATCTCAAGGACTGATTACATGCCCAACACAACCTATGAGATCTCTAGGATAGATTACATGCCTACGGACAAGACCTCGCAAGAGCATCCCATGACTTATTTACATGCCCAGCACAATCTATGGGATCTCCCAAGATCCATTACATGTCCAACCAGCACAACCTGCACCATATCCATGGCCACGAAGCATCATCCGGATGCTCATGATCATACAGATCATCATTTGGAACATCCTATTATGCAGCCCTTATATCCTCGGCCATGGAAGGACCCACCTGCCACCATGATAGGAATGGCTTCAGCATCTGTGTCTCATCACTCATCTGGAACATCGTACGGATTTTCATCATGCAAAGCATCACCCGGATGCTCATCACTCGGCACTTACATCCACAACCATGGGAGGACCCGCTTGCCACCATGCTTGGAATAGCTCCTACAAATGTGTCCCATCACTTCCTCCTGAAAGTACCCTGAATATGTAGGACACCAAGCCTCTCTCTGAAGTACTTGAACTTCACTCTGACTAGTGGCTTGGTCAACACATCTGCTATCTGCTCATCCTTCGCAACATATAGGAGCTTCATTGCTCCTCTCTGCACCATATCCTGGATATAGTGATATTTGATCTCGATATGATTCAACTTGTCATGGAACACCGGGTTCTCTGACAACTTCACACAACTCTGGTTGTCACAATAGATACAAGTAGCATCCAACTGGAGATCAAATAAATCAGACAATAGCTTCCTAATCCATACTGCCTCACAACTAGCCTAACAAGCTGCGACATACTCTACTTTGGCTGTAGTCAGTGCTATGCAGGATTGCTTCCTGCTAAACCAAGAGATCACACATGATCCCATACTGAAGCAGCACCCCGAAGTGCTCTTCCTATCTACAACACTACCTGCCCAATCTGAATCAACATAACCCTCCAGGTTAAACTTTTGATTCACATCATACTTGAGCCCATAATCAATCATACCCTTCAGGTACCTTAGAATATGCTTTACAACAATCAGGTGAACATGTCTAGGATCCGTCAAGAACTGGCTCAAGGTGTTCACCGCAAAGCAAATATATGGTCTCGTGTTCATCAGGTACATAAAGGACCCAATCATCTAACGATACATTGTGGCATCAATAGACTCTAATGAATCATCACTCAATAGCTTCAGGTTCGATGCCATAGGTGTGGCCATGGCCTTGCAGTCCATCATCCCGAACCGCTTCATGATATATATTGCATACTTCCCTTGTCTAAGGAAGATTCCATCTGCACTTTGCCACACCTCCATACCTAGAAAGTAATGCATCATAGCCAAGTCCTTCATTTTGAACTCAGCAGTAAGCTTCCTCTTCGTGCCAGCAATCAACCTATCCTCACCTATCACAAACAGGTCATCCACATACAATAGGAGTATCACTGGATTTCCTTCCTCAACCTTGTAGTAAAGGTTGGAATCCTCTTTACTCTTAGTAAAGCCCAAACTAGATAGGAAGCTATATATTCTACTGTACCATGTCCTAGGTGCTTGCTTCAAGCCATACAAGGCTTTCTTTAACTTGCACACATATGACTCCCTGTCATGTGTCTCAAAAATAAGTGGATGCATACACTTCCTATTCAACTACACCATTCAAGAAAGTTTTCTTGAGATCCATCTGGTGTATCTTCCACTTCATTACTGCATCCAGAGAAAGTACCATTCTAATGGAAGTGTATCTAGCTACAGGTGTAAAATTCTCTTCATAATCTATCCCTTCTTCTTGGGAGAAGCCACGAGCCACAAACCTTGCCTTGTGTTTCTCTATGCTACCATCTGCAGCATGCTTGATCTTGTAGATCCACTTGGAAGTTACAACAGACTTCCATTCTGCTCTTGGGACCACATCCCAAACATCATTCTTCATGATCGACTGGTATTCCTCGATCATGGAATTCTTCCATTACTGCATCACAGATCCTGGGAACTTCAGATTCTTCAATATCTTCAAAAGATAGCTTTCTTGAACTTCGTTGCTGGAACAAATGTTGTAGTCCTTCTTTTGTAGTTGATTGTACATGATCTTTCCTATAAGTCAAATTCAATTGAATGATTAGAAACTTCACATAGTTTACAGAACAAAGTCTTACACATAAAGGCATATGTCATGTAGTCATGTAATTATCTTAGCCAATGCTCCACTACAACATTCATCCATATCCCGTATTCATACGGTAACTTTCTAGATGCCATCCATCTCTATCATAACATTGTTAAGAGTTTGCACTACTCCCAACATGTTAGCAAAGAGGTTTCATTCTAGATAAGTAGCAATGGAATGTTGTACATTTCCATAGGCCACTTACCCATCATATGCATATTATTAGTATATTGTTCATTAATGCAATTATTCTACTATGCATAATACACAACCTAAGTCTAGGAACATAAGTATATACATCATTTAACAATATTATTTAAACAATTAAATATACAAGAAATGACAATTCAAATACTTGTCTTTGTTTGTTTTTTGGGTGGACTCCCTCTCAATCTTTGCTTCCTTGTAGGAGCTATTGGAGTCCGACTCTGAAGTAGCTTCTTCTACTCTTTTCTGTTGTAGATTGTAAGGAGTATTCAACTCCCTCTTAATCCCTAAATCACTGCATAACTTCTTGAAGTATTATGAAGTGAATTCTCCACCATTGTCAGATCTAAAGGTCTTGATCTTCTTATCAGTTAGGTTTTCTATCAAGGATTTGAATTCCTTGAACTTATCAAACACTTCATCTTTATTCTTCAATAAATAAACCCAAGTCTCCCTAGAGAAATCATCAATGAAAGAAACATAATATACATACCCACTCAGAGAACTGGATGACATTGGACCCCACACATCGGAGTGGATAATCTCCAAGATTCCTTTTGATTTGCTTTCACTACTTGGAAATGCCTTCTTTTTGTTCTTTCCTTTTGCACATCCTTTGCAAACACCTTCATGCTTTAACTGGATTTCAGGAAAACCTTCTACTGCTTTGCTTGCAATTGGTATCTCTCTATAGTGTACATGTGCAAGCCTTTTATGCCAAAGTTCACTTGGCTCCATGGATTCATGTACCATGGCATGCTCAGGTTGGACCTTCAATTTGTATAATCCTCCCTCTTTCTCTCCAATCACTACTACATCATCAATGGTCTTACCTTTTGGCCACATATGTACTTAGCCATCCACAAATGCAACTCTCATCCCTTTTGCATCCAAAGATGATGTGGAGAGAATATTCTTCTTAAGTCCAGGTACATATAGAACATCTTGCATTTTTAAAGACTTCCCAGAGTCTAATTTGTAGGAGGTTCCACCACTTCCTTTTATTGGGTATTGATAGTCATCCCCAAGTTTCACCTTATGAGGTGACTCATGTTCAGATAAGTCCACAAGAGATTCTTTAAATCCTGTCATATGTTTGGAAGCCCCACTATCAATAAGCCAATCATTACACCCATGTGTAACAGTACCAGTGAGAGCATAGATTAGAACATACTCTTCGTCACTTGAAGAGTCATCACTTTCCACTCTAAACTTCTTCTTGAGAGGTTCATCATCTTGTTGTTGTTGTTGATAAATCCTTTCTTACTCTTGGGACAATCTCGGGAAAAGTGTCCCTTCTCATCACATGTGAAGCATCTCATATATTTCTTCTCCTTTGATGGTGGTGAGAATATTTCTTGTGATGAGGTTGCTCCCTCTTGAACTTATTTCTCGTGGTGTGAGCTGTGAGAACTTGGTCTTCACTTCCCATCTTTTCTTCTCAAGCTACAATCCTAGCTTATTCTTGTGAGCATTCAATGTGGTCATGACAATTTATCCATTCTCCACTACTTCATCCACAGCTTCAAGTTGTTCTTTGATTTGAGAGACCTTAGTAAAGTAGGATTGGATGGTCTCTCCATTCTGGATCTTTACCCCTTTCAATTGGTTCCGTGGATTCATCTTCTGATTTATATTATTTCCTTCAAACAACTTGGTGAAGGAGTCAAACATCTCCTTAGGTGTCTTTAGGGAAGACACATGGGGTATGAGATGGTATTTTATGGAATCAGCAATGATTCTCTTGGCCTTGACCAAGTTCTTCTTGTGTAATGCCTTAGCCTCATCTCCCTCTGGAACTAGAACCTCTTCTCTTATGTAGGTGTCTAATTCATTCTCTTCTAGGATTAACCCAATCCTATACTTCCATGCTCAGAAATTATCAGTCCCTTCAAGCTTATCCTCAAGCTTGGTGTGGTGAGACATCTTAATGAGAAACTCAAATGGAAATAAAAGATTTAGGTCTTACCACTTGATTTGCTGAAACTGGATCTCGAGCTAGATTAGGGTTTGTCAGAGAAGCCCTAAAAATTCAAACTTTGAACTCCAAACTTTTGAATGGATGGAAAGATGTGCCTTGCTGAGCTGATCAAGCTGGTATACTTCAGTTTTGAAATCTGCAATATTTGACCCCTCAAAAGTGACTTTGAAACTTACAGATCTGCAGTTTCTGGTTTTCTGGTTTTCTGGTCAAAATCCCAAACTAGGGTTTGATAATTCCCAGGGTTATTTGCAGCCAAAAAGTTCAATCTTGGTCTTTAAACTTTGATTTTTCTGACGAGCATCCAGTTGTGGTCTCAGATTTCAAAAATTCCAACTTTTGTAGAAACCCTAATTTCCCACCTTTTCGATCAAAATCCCGAACTAGGGTTTGATGAAGCCCAAGGTTATTCCCAACCAAAAAGTTTGATCTTGGTCTCTAAATTTTGATTTTATTGAGTAGCATCTAGTCGTGGTCTCAGATTCCAAAAATTCCAACTTTCTCCGAAACCCTAATTTCCCACAGTAGTGATAGGCCAAAAATTGAAAATGCTTGGAATTGAATTATGTCTCAATAGAAATATGCACCCTTGCAAGTAGAGTCAGCCTAGCCTCCTGCCTTTGATGATCTATTGAGGGAAACACAAAGATTAAGAATCCCTAGCTTCCGCAGCTGCACAGTGTCTTCTTCTTCGTCCTGCTCTGATACCATGTTAATTTTTCAATAATTTCATTCAAACATTATGTAGGATCCTACTAAGAGAATAACATGCACAACATAGCAATCATAAACACAAGAGACACAAAGTTTCCTCAGGGAAAAACAAGAAGGTCAAAAACCCCACAACTTCCTCAGAGATAGAATGAGCACCAATACAAAGATCAGAAAGATCAATCCCTAAAAGATAGATGTCTTCGAAAGCTACTCCTCCTCCACTTGTGCACACTCCTCTCTCTCAACTATGCAAGTTGGATGAGTGAGTGAATGAGCAAATAGAGAGAGACACACTCTCTATTTATACAACAACTTAACCTTCCTTTATTCATAACTGGGCCGACTTCCTAAGGAAGCCTAATAACCCATCCACATGACACATGCAGGGCCGACCCCACCAAGGTGGTCTAATAACCCATCAAATAATACTTGCGACACTTACAAATACAAATGACGACACTTCTGAATGGAGGAATAATACATCTCCAACATGAATACAATAAAATACAAGTGTAATACATAGAAGAATATCTTCCGAAGTTACAAATACATTAACAAAAACTTGTTGGAAGACAACAACCTTTTCATCTTTTCTTTGTTATTTTTTAGTCAATAAAAGATGATATAAAAAATAATGATAATTTGTCATGGAATATTATTATGGAGTGCCTTCAAAATATTGGATTCTGAAGGTACTACCAATTGGGGAAATCTTTAACATAAAAACTCAAGCTCGAAGTCAAATTGTTATCCTTGATGAATTATATCTCTCATAAATATCATAAGTGCTTATCTGATTTTTGCAGTTGCTAAATCATGCTCTCCATAAAGTCATCTTTATATAAAGTTTTGGGTCTATAGTTGACTATATTGAAAATATTTATGATAAGATAATACTTTAGCGGTTTCAATTAATATTTTAGAGCATCATGAGATTGGCAACATGATTATCTTATATTGGATTAACCAAATCATATAATTTCCTCACATACATGTGAAATTTATGATCTTATCTTCCAGGATCTTGAGCAGATGCTTTGAAATTTCCATATCTTCAGTTATTCTAAAATTCACCAAAATTTATTATGGAGATTAACACTGCATAATTTTACACTACATCAATTATTTTTCCATTTGGATATATTAGGGTATGGGATAATTCATTTTTATCAATTATTAAACCTAAGTTCATTTACTAGGTGTATTGTTCATTGATAAAATGTACCTATATAATATATCACCTAAACATTGTAATATCTATGTATTAAGGACAGGTGATATTCTTATGGTAGAATCACAATTTTATTTTTATCTATAGTCCTACCCTAAATCCAAGATAAATCATATGATGGCATGTCCATTAATTAAGAATGGTGTACATCATTATTCCCCAACTATTGTCTATTATTTCATACCATAAACAAAGTTATCATATCATGAAACACCTGGATAAATCATACTATAAGGTGGCAGTTCCATTAATAATTCATTGACCTTAATTATTATTATGCATTCCCTAGTTATTATTACTCTCATCGTTTTTCAAAATTCCTATTTCTCTGTAAAGAGTCCTGAGGGTTTGGACTGTAACTGTGATTAAGGGGGAGCTAAGTTAGGTTTGAATTGCTTTGCCGACTGTTGGCAGGCGGTTTGGTAAGGAAGAATCCCAGCATCACTGATGCTATGACACGTCAGAAGAGGTCGCAGAAGGTAGAAAGCTGGATTATTTTATGTAATTTTTAGTCGATTGTACTGCAGAATGCGGGTTTTTGGGTCAGTGGACCATAGGATAGGTAATTTTGAGTTAATTGTACCATTGTAGGAGGCTTTTTGGGTCATTTGGACCGTGTCAATTAGATTTTGGGTCATTTGTCCAAGTGTCGATTAGGAAGTTGTTAGTAAGTGGACAAGTTGTAATGTCTCCATTCAAATAAGTGCATAGTAAGACAATCCCATCAATCCTACTAGTTTCCTAGGTTGGATGGGCACATGTGGGATGGTAATAAGGAAGCTAACAAATGATATTCAAACATTAGAAGGGTTCAAGCATTTAATAAATATGATGAATAAATAAATTCAAGAGAAATTCTAGGTGGCAAGTGGTTTTGGAGACATATGGAGGTTGTGGGACCCACACTAGCTTGATTTTTCAATGACACATGGCAGCTCTCTCTTGCCAATTTGAATTCATGGGAAGGTGAACACTCTTGGGTGAGTTGGTAAGTCATAACACATAGCATTGAGCATCTTAGGTCGAAATGGGATGGAATAGTAACCTCCATGGGAGAGGAAGAGTCAAATTGGAGACTAGTGGACACTTGGGCTAGATTCCCTAGTTTTATGACAACAATAATGAAGCATCTATGACATTTATGATAAAATTCAGACCTGACTTCTTACACCTGACCATTATGACATGTCAGCCCCAAAAATAGGCTCAAGGAAGGCGCTCATGGAGTTGGAGGAATCCAAAGAGACTCAAATTTGAATTTGGGAGAAGATGGAAGGTTGGAACTAGGAGACAAGTGGCAAATGAGGAATATTTTCTAAATGGAAAATTATTGAATCTATTGAGAGGATTTCGACCCCTTGAAGGCTAATGTTGGTTATAAAATGTAGAAATCAAGTATGAGAATGGCTTTTGATTATTTGAGAAAAAATGCATTTGTGAAGAGAGAACTAGTGGATGACTAGTTCCTTGCCTTAGCCAATTTCGAGGGTGAAAGATTCCCATCCAAGTTGGTGTTTGTGTTGGTCCTCTATTTTGACATTCAGTATAATGTTTTCTAGCTTAAAGTCTTAATGGAATCGAATAATAATCAGTTTTTTTGTGTCTTTTTGGAGGTCAACACTGCTAAAGCTATGGTAAGTGATTTTAATTGCTTGTTTGTTATGTTTTCTTGTTTTATGCATATGATTGGGCTTTAGGTTTCATTAAATGATATGTTAGTAATAAGTTCAGATTCTCTTCTATACAGGGTTCTTTTGGCTACCCGACTCAGTGTTCAAAGGAGGATTTATGCAGAGATTTGGGGATTCGATCTACAATGAGGGCATTTTTCCTGGATTCATATCATCTGTTAGATGCTTGTGAGGATTGCTCAACTGCTATTTTAGGGATGATCTTCGATCGAGGAGCTGTTGTTGTTTTCTCTTTAGCAATATGTGTATATTTGGGAATCTGAGCTCCCATTTTTGGCTCAGATATGCCAAGATATCTGTGGGGTTGTTATCCATGTCGATCCTTGTTTCCAGGACGATCTCACTCTGCATATTCAGTATAAAAACGACTGTGGAAACCCTAAGTAGGGAGGAGAAGACTGTAAAAAAAAACTTCATTTTATCAATAAGATTCAGTGCTTGTTTTTATCAAATCTGTGATTTAAGATTGTTAGGCGTTGAGGGCAGGGCCCACCTTCAACACCAAACTGTGATATTTCAGTAGTGTGTAGTTTGCAGTAGCAGAGTAGTGTTTTTATCATTTTACGTTGCTTTCCAGAATGTTAATGGATTTGCTCATCGATGGATTGAAATAGAATGCGTGACTGCTTATTATTAGTTAATATCATTTGTAGTTGATTTAGCTTGTTAACAGTTTGTATCTAAGACTCTCTCTGGTTTTTAGCGCAAATTGTTGTTTAAGACTAGGGTATGCATAAATCGTGTGATGGATTTGATGTAGGTTATGGTAGACTCGATTTTATGAAGAGTTACAAGTAGATTGAATTTTACATTTTCCATTTTACCAGCATATAGTGATATAATGATAGCTACAGGATTGGTTTGAACTTTTCTTATTCACAGGACTGTAAAATAAATTAAGGAATGGTATGGGTTTAGATATTTCCTTTGATCTCTAGTGTGTGGCGTAGTATTGGCAACTTGAATCATGAATTCGACTCTAGCTATTAAAAACCTTTGTGTTGCAGCATGAGAGTAATTAATAAATAGCCTATTCTTTTACTGTCGAGCTTGCAAGATTTGAACAACATTTGCAATAGACTAGAGGGTTTGAAGACCGTAGTCATAGAGCATCTAGGGTTTATAAAAGATTGAATATAAACTGAAGTTGTACTTGAATGAGTCTTGGGAAGGAGTCCTTGTTTATAATATTGAGTCCTCGAATCAACAGTTAGTTTCACGATATGTATATGTAAACCAAACCAGTGAATGTTTTTACACAGCCTAACATCTATTGATGAGCAGAATCTGAATAGTTTTGGTATTCTCTTGTGTGCATTTGTATGTACAAATCATAAACAGAGTATATTCGGATATCACTAAATAGTCAAGCTCTCCTTTGGGAGGTTGTGGGTGTTGACAATTCAAAGTCACAAGATCATGAGTTTGCTTCAGTTTTAGAAATGTTTGTATGGACTTGAGTATTAGGTTTGGGGTTTAGATAGGAAACAAGGTCAATGGAAGTCGATTAAGCATATGCATTTGATAGATAATTTCTTTCCTTAGCAGGTTGATTGTTTTAAACTGTAGTTACTATAGCTTAAGATTTCTGTAGAGATTGTCAATTGCTTTAAGGGATTGCTGTAAGTCAAGGATTTGTTTAGTTACTTAACAGGTTGTTCTACTGTGATCCAATATCATTGTGAAATATTGCTGTAGTTAGCATTTCTTTAGAAAATCAGGTTTGCTTCAAAAATTACTATAGTTACCTTTGGCTATAGATTGTTGTAGACTAGCATTTCTGTCAGCCAAGCATTAAAACCATATTGCCTGCACATATAGTGTAGCAGCTCAAAGTTCATGTACCCTGGTTGATAATTAAATCAAGGTGAATTAAGTATCATTAATTTTAACCAACATTTTGGAGAGGCCACTCAGGTCTTTCATGGTGCTTTAATGGAGTTTTATTTGTAGGTAGAAGCTACAGGAAGTTTCATGGTTTGGTTTAGTGCAGCACTTTCTCTCCACCGTTTCCAGTTTTGAAGGCATATTCGTCCTCCTTGAGGGAGGGCGCTTTTAGTGAGCACTTGTGCTTCTTGAGAGAGCTTATAATTATATATTTATGATTTTAATAGCTTCATATCCTCTTTTATTGATATTCAGAAAGTCTCAGGTCGAAATACCCACTGGTTGTATGCAAAACTATTGATTAATGAGCAAACAATGTCCATTTCCCCAATGCATTGATGTATGACATTATAATGTTGATTATTTCGAATGGATGGATGATTCTCTGATATATTTGTGATCAATATACTGCAATGGATGTCTTCTACAAGTTTCATGTACTTTACTTGAGCATTTGAATCATTTTTACTCAGTTTAGTTGTATTGGGAGGTGAAATAGTGTCATTTCCCCAAGGGTCGAATTGGGGGTTTTTGATGTTGAATGTGAGAGAGTTATAACAGTAGTAAAAATCAATTAATGGTTCATATGAGACCTTAATCACATAATTAACACATTATATATCTCTGTTCATAAATTTGTGGGAGTTTGGAGGCATTTGGAAGCCCATTTACAGTGTTACCCAGGGGAGATTTAATGCACAAATTACTAGTCAAAATTACCTATATTGATCAGAATACAAATCAAGTTTGCAGCAGAATTTGGAGGGCCATAAAACATACCTGAACCTAATATTCAAGTCTAAATACCATTCATACACTCATACAGAATATTTGGGAGCATTTGGGTTGATTTGGAGGTCAAAACAGTAAAACTAGTCAAAGGTCGAAATTGGGGAAAAAGTGGAAAAATTGGCATTTTAATAAAATTTTGAAAAAGGGACATTACAAGTGGTATCAGAGCATGTTCTTGGAACCTTATGTTCTTAACAAGAAGTCAAAAGAATAATCCACCACCCTTTGAACCAGTAGTTGAAGAGGTTTTTGTTGAAGAAGAGGTAGTAGAAAAAGAGGAGTCTTTCGCTGGAACCATGGGTAGAGAGGAGGATGACAAATTAAAACATAAGGAGGAACTTATTGCAACCTTAGATCCATGTTTCTCTAAAATTTCAGCAAACATGGATAGGATAGGTGATAAATTGTTGCAAGGATTCGAATTGTTGATTAGCCAGCTTCAAAGCAAAGGGATAATAGGAGATAATAGTGGTTCACACTCAGGGGAAAAGATGAAAGGGACTGAGCATATTTGCTCAAGTACATGACCTCATAATAGACCTGATGAATTTCAAAGCATACAAAGGCCTACTGCACCTAAATTTCTCACACCCAAAGAAGAGCCCAATCTTGAATTGGATTACAAGAAACTAGTAAATGATTGGAATGATTTGAATGAAGAGTGTAAAAGAGGTGTACCACTCAGTGACTACATTGATGCTATGAAAAAGATTAATAGGAAGGGAGACAATAGGAGTCCATTCCAAAACAAAGAATTAAATAGTGCTATTGGAAAAATGTCACTTCCTACTTTTGATGGTTCTTCTCAAAATTCTGCTAACACTTGGGTGCAAAAATTGGATGTATATTTTCAGCCGAATCCTATGTTGGAAGAGGATGCATTAAAAATGGCCATTTTGCATTTGGAAGGAGATGCCAATGAATGGTGGTTTCATGGGATGAAAACCTTGGGTCATAATCAGGTTAAAACATATGGAGAATTTGTTGACAGGGTACTAGAAATATTTGAACAAAAAGATCCAGAATTGCCTTTCAAAGAACTAGCTCAATTGAAGCAAACTGGGTCCCCTACTGAATATATGATGGACTTTCAAAAATTATCAGTCAAGGTGGCTGATGTATCTATGGGAAGATTAGTATTGCTTTTCACTGAAGGTTTGGTTGAACCCTTAAGATTTTTGGTCAAATCCCACAAGCCAACTACATTAAAAGATGCAATGAGCTTGACTAGGGATCTCCAAAATGTGCTTCCTAGAACGAGATTTCCTCCTAAGCCTAGCTATAAATTTGAAAAGAAACCTTGGCAAAGGGATGGATATGATAAGAAACCTTGGCAAAGAGAGTCATTTGAGAGGAATAAAAAAGAGGGACTAAACAGGGATGAACTTAGAAAAAAGAAACTATGCTTCACATGCTTCCAACCATGGACACCGGGGCACAAATGTACCAAAGGAAAGGCTCAATACATAGAAGTATTTTTTGATAATGAGGGGTATGATGGGGGCATGGATGAATATGGACATATTTCAGATCAAGAAGAGGCATATGAGACAGCAGTAGAAGAGGAAAGACAAGAAGAAAATCAGCCTTTACCGGACAAAGCAAGAATGGCAGTGCTTTCAGCAGTACCTCGCTATCATACTATCCGATGCAAAGGTGTGGTACAAGGACAAAGAACTTCAGTTTTGGTAGATGGAGGAGCCACTCATAACTTAATTGATGCAGAGATGGTAGAGAAAAGAAGGATACCTATTGAACCATTTGATGGCTTCACAGTTGTCATTCCCGGTCACAACACAATGCAATGCAAAACATGGGTTCCAAAGCTGCAAGTCACTGTAGGTAACTATACTTTTGTTGATAGTTTTTATGTGGTTGATGTTGCTGATACTAATGTGGTTTTGGGAGTGCAATGGTTGTATTCAATAGGAGAGCATACAGTAAATTATCAAATTCCCGAAATGAAATTCCAAGATTCAAAAGGAGTACAAAGAGTTGTGAGAGGGAAACACACTTATCCAAATCAAGTAGTGACTTGCAATAGCATGAGATCTATATTGAGGCATGGGGATATAGAATGGGCTGCTAAATATCATATTACATCTCCCAAGCGAACAATAAATATTGTCAAACACCCAAAGGAGATAGAGAGACTTTTGCAAAAATATGAAAAGGTTTTTAGAGACCTTCCACATGGTAGGCCACCGGAGAGGGGGGTTGAGCACAGTATTGTTTTGGAGGAGGGTACTTCACCCATTTAGATACCACCTTATAGACATCCTAAAAGGTTTAGAGATGAGATTGAAAAATCTATCCAAGAACTCCTAGAGTTGGGACTTATTAGACCAAGATCTAGCCCTTATGCTTCTTCAGTAGTGCTAGTGAAGAAAAAAGATGGAACATTGAGAATGTGCATAGATTTTAGAGCCTTGAACAAAAAGACTATAAAGAATAGGTATCCTATTCCTAGGATTGATGAGCTCATGGATGAGCTGCATGGGGCCAAATACTTCTCAAAAATTGACCTTAGATCAGGGTATCACCAAATTCGAATGAAAGATGAAGATGTGCAAAAGACCGCTTTTCTATGTCATTTTGGCCACTTTGAATTTCTTGTCATGCCTTTTGGGTTAAGCAATACTCCAGCCACCTTTCAAGCATGTATGAATAGGATATTTTGCAAGCAACTAAGAAGGTTTGTTTTGGTTTTCTTTGATGATATTCTCATTTACAGTAAAACATGGGAAGAGCATTTGCAGCAGTTAGAGATTGTGTTGAAAATCTTGCAAGAAGAGTCCTTATTTGCTAAATTATCAAAATGTGAATTTGGAATGAAAGAACTACTGTATCTTGGGCACATTATTGGGCAAGAAGGAGTGAAGGTACACATGGAAAAAATCAGGGCTATCTTGGAATGGCCATCACCAAAAAATATTACCGAATTGAGAGGCTTTATTGGCATATGCACCTACTACAGAAAATTTGTGAAAGGGTTTTCCAAGTTGACTTCTCCACTCACTGATTTGACTAAGAAGGATGCTTTCAAGTGGGCTGAAGAGGCTGAAAAGGCCTTCCAAAAAATGAAAGAGGTAATGAGTAGTTGTCCCATACTTGCACTTCCTGATTTTACTAAACCTTTTGTTGTGGAATGTGATGCTTCAGGTGGAGGAATAGGGGTTGTCCTAAAGCAAGGCCAACGCCCCATAGCCTTTGAGAGAAGAAAGTTGCAGCCTCATGAAAAACTTTACTCCATCTATGATAAAGAAATTCTGGCCATTATGCATGCATTAGCCAAATTCAGACAATACTTGGTGGGCAGCAAGTTTGTGGTGAAAACTGACCACAATAGTCTAAGACACTTTCTCACCCAAAAAGATCTAAATGAAAGGAAACAAAAGTGGGTAAG